>OU426961.1:24069662-25292095 GCA_911387765.1 Pyrgus malvae | reverse complement strand
TCCAGAATTGGCCGATAGAGAAGTAGAAAAAATGACACCGGCGATAATGATGCCGCACCCCGCACAGGCGCAGGCGCTGGGATACCAAAGCCTGGAGAACGAAGAACACCATGCAGTACTCAGGGAATACCCTGTTAAGATCTATACGGACGGCAGTAAAATTGAGGGCAAGGTGGGTGCCGCTATATCCATTTGGAGCGGCGGCGCCGAAACCAAAGCCCACAAGTTTACTTTGCCGTCCTACTGCACCGTTTACCAGGCCGAACTGTTGGCACTGAGTAGAGCAGCCTTAGCGGCTGAAAAACTCAGTGTCGACAGTTTAGGTATCCTAAGCGACTCCAGGGCGGCACTCGATACCGTCATCAACTCAAGTTCCCCCCACCCACTCGCTATGAAAACTAGGGAGGCAATATATAATTGCAAAATCCAGAATAAAGAAATATCTCTATTCTGGATTAAAGCCCATAATGGCCACGCGGGGAACGAGAGGGCGGATCTGCTGGCTAAGGAGGCCGCCCTGAGATCCAAGAGGAGGCACGATTATGACAGATGTCCAACCTCGTATATAAAGCGAGACATCCGCCTGAAAACCCTCGTAGAGTGGAACAGGAGGTATCAGGCGGAGGAGACGGCATCTGTCACAAAAGTGTTCTTCCCGGATGCAGTGGCTGCTTACGGAATTGTAAAAAAGACCCAAATAGATGCCATTTTAACGCAGCTTTTTACTGGGCATGGGGGGGTGTCCTCATACCTGTACCGATTCAGGTGTAAGGACAGCCCCTCGTGTGCGTGTGAACCCGATGCGGAGGAATCGGTTCTGCACCTCGTCCTGGATTGCCCTATATTTGCTAGGCACAGGTTCGAATTAGAACAGACCATCGAACAAGATTTAACAACGGATAGCCTACCAAAAATAATGACGATAAAAAATTCAAAAGAAAAGTTTTTAAATTATTGTAAGGATATAATCAGAAGGGTAAATAAGAGAAATAAAGAATAGCAAGTTATAATTCCAGAGTATAATATAGTATACTTTAGGTAATTATAAGGAACAATTAGTTGTATAATGTTAGATAATAAGTAAAAATGTAAAAATTTAAAGTGTGTAGTTTAAGTATAATATGTTAAAGTTACTTTTGTTAAAATATTAAAAATTCTTGTGTGTAGTGTCCCTTATTTTCCCATGTTGTATGAAAATAAAGATTAAATATATAAATAGATGAAAATAGATAGATAGAGTAGATAGATAGTAGAGACGGCCTGTCCCGGCCCGAAGCGTGAAAGAGAGGAATGACAGAAAGAATTGTATGAAGAATGGAAGTGCGAGAGGCATAAATGATAGAACTAGAATGAATGAGGTTGAAACATACACTGTATAGCATAGGCTCCGACTATGTTGGAGGGAGAGAGAAAAAAAAAAAAAAAAAAAAAAAAAAAAAAAAAAAAAACCTAACCTAACCTAACCTAACCTAACCTAACCTAACCTAACCTAACCTAACCTAACCTAACCTAACCTAACCTAACCTAACCTAACCTAACCTAACCTAACCTAACCTAACCTAACCTAACCTAACCTAACCTAACCTAACCTAACCTAACCTAACCTAACCTAACCTAACCTAACCTAACCTAACCTAACCTAACCTAACCTAACCTAACCTAACCTAACCTAACCTAACCTAACCTAACCTAACCTAACCTAACCTAACCTAACCTAACCTAACCTAACCTAACCTAACCTAACCTAACCTAACCTAACCTAACCTAACCTAACCTAACCTAACCTAACCTAACCTAACCTAACCTAACCTAACCTAACCTAACCTAACCTAACCTAACCTAACCTAACCTAACCTAACCTAACCTAACCTAACCTAACCTAACCTAACCTAACCTAACCTAACCTAACCTAACCTAACCTAACCTAACCTAACCTAACCTAACCTAACCTAACCTAACCTAACCTAACCTAACCTAACCTAACCTAACCTAACCTAACCTAACCTAACCTAACCTAACCTAACCTAACCTAACCTAACCTAACCTAACCTAACCTAACCTAACCTAACCTAACCTAACCTAACCTAACCTAACCTAACCTAACCTAACCTAACCTAACCTAACCTAACCTAACCTAACCTAACCTAACCTAACCTAACCTAACCTAACCTAACCTAACCTAACCTAACCTAACCTAACCTAACCTAACCTAACCTAACCTAACCTAACCTAACCTAACCTTTTTTTTTTTTTTTTTTTTTTTTTTTTTTTTTTTTTTTTTTTTTTTTTTTGGTTTCGCTGGGGGAAATGCGTTACGCATCCCCTCCCGCAGAGGGGTATGTGGGACTCCCCAGGGGCAATACCCCCTGGTATACCCACTAAAACCCCCAGCGGCACTCCGTCTTCGCCTCTTGGAGAGGGTCTGGGAATCCGGCAGAGCCTTTGCGTCCAGTCCCCCTCCGGCGAGCCCCGCCTTTATGGCGAGCCCTTCGCGCCCCTCCCTTATGATGGGTGGGGCAACGGGGACGGTCGAGAGTGCGCGATCGTCCCCGTATCCAGTGATGGTGAGCGGTGCAATGCGGGCGGAGGAGCCTCCGCATCCGTCGCCCGCTGCTCACCATCGGGAAGGTGAAGGCGGTCATACGCCCGCCTCCTCCGTCCCCTTCGCCGCTTCCGGAGCGCGGGCGCAAGAGGGTCTTCCTCTCGCGCGCGCTCCGCTGCCTCCTTCTGCGACATGACGGATTCGCAGAAGGAGGCAACCGCCGCCCACGCTCTCTCGCTCTCCAGCATTGCGCTCACAACGCGGGGGAGCGAGAGGTCCCGCCCGACCACCGCAACCAGACTGCGGCGCTGCTCGGACCACGACGGGCACACCTCGAGGGTGTGCTCCGCCGTGTCTTCCGCCGCGCCACAGTCGTGGCACGATGGGGCCTCCTCCCTACCGATTCGGTGCAAGTACGATCCGAAACAACCGTGTCCGGACAGTACCTGCACCAGGCGGAACGAGAGGAAGCCGTGCGCTCGTTCAAGCCAGTCCCTTAGGACCGGCCCGATGGCGTCCAGCGTCCGGCGGCCGAAGTGAGCGGCGGCGAGGTCCTCCGCCCAGTGAGCAATGACGGCATCGCGCGCCTGCTGTCGGACGGCCGCTTTCTCTTCCGGGGCCGGGCGCTCTCCAAGCGCCCTCCGCCCCGCCGTCCATTCGTACACCCTGGAAAGCACCTCCGCCTCGAGTTCCCAAGGCGGGGTGCCAGCCAGGGTGCACGCAGCCGCAAAGCTCACCGAGCGGTAAGCCCTGCCCACCCGCTGGGCGATGGCCCTCTGGGGCGCCCGAAGGGCGGCGGCGTTCTCCCTTCTACGAAGGGAGTCCACCCAAATAGGGGCCCCGTACAGGGCCATGCTCCGCAGGGTGCCGGCGTACAGCTGCCGGCACCGCTTGCTGGGCCCTCCCAAATTGGGCATCAGCCACGAGAGGGCGTCCGCTGCCTTCAGCAGGCGCCCCGACAGCGCACTAAAATGCGCGCTGAAGTGCCACCTGCTGTCGACTATGAGACCCAGGTATTTCATCTGGGCCTCAACCGCTATGCGGACGCCCCCCACGTGGATGTGGGCATCCGGCGGTGGGCGCCGCCGCGGACCGTGGAAGAATACCGCCACGGTCTTGTGCAGCGCCGTCTTCAGCCCTAGGCGGCGGATCCTGTCCACTACCAAAGATCCGCCCGCCGACGCCAGACTGGCCGCCTCCCTGAAGCTCCCGCGGGCTGTGAGGAGAGTGTCATCTGCATAACAGATGACACTCGTGCCTCTCAGGAGCGATCCCCGCAGGAGCCAATCGTATCCGACGTTCCAAAGCAGGGGTCCTAAAACAGACCCCTGTGGAACGCCGGCCTCCACACTATACCGCCGGACCTGGCCCGCCTTGTCCACCAGTACAACCTCCCGGTCCACCAAATAGTTGGCCAGGAGGCGCCTCAAGTAGGAAGGCACTCCGTGAAATCGGAGTGCCTCCAAGATGGTGGAATGGGGGATGGTATTAAAAGCGTTGGCTATGTCAAACGACACAGCCAAAAGACCATCCCCCGCCTCAATCGCCTCCATCGCCTGGCTCTTAAGGCGGGCCAGGGCGTCCACCGTCGAACGCTCAGCTCTAAAGCCGAACTGAGCGTCCGACAGGTCCGGCCCCACACGCCGCAAGTGGGCCTTGAGGCGGTCCGCCACTATGCCCTCGAGCATCTTACCGGCCTCATCGAGCAGAACGATAGGCCGGTATGCCGAGGGGGAGTCCGCAGGACGGCCCTCTTTGCGGAGGAGGCACAGCTGTCCCTCCTTCCATGGTCCCGGGAACCTCCCAGTCGCGAGGCACGCGCCAAAGAGGTCCCGAAACCGTCCCGGCATGACGGAGGCCGCGATGGCGACCACCTTAGCCGGGACCCCATCTGGGCCAGGGGCCGTTTTCTTGGAGCGGAGGCGAAATACCGCCGCTCCAAGTTCGCCCTCTGAGATGGGAGGAGGGTCCTCCTGCTGTACGTCTGGCGGAGCCGCCCCCTGCGGGGGATTCATCGCTGGAGGGGCGAAGTCTAGGTCCCTGCTTGGAAACAGGGACCGCACCACCCCGTCCAGCAACGACGGCTCGAGGGTCTCGGCCACCGGGGGACCAGAGGGGCGCAGTTTATTCCGCGCCGCCTTGTATGGTCTCCCGAATGGATCGGCGTCGAGACCCGCCAGCAACTCGGCCCTTGCCGAGTCCTTAGCCTCCGCAATTGCCGCCTTGAGGGCCGTCTTCGCATCTGCGAGGGCGTCCCGCAGGCGGGCCTCCTCGTCCCCGTCCCTGCGGCGCCGCCGTCGAGCCCGCGCGTGCTCCCGCCGCGCTGCCGTGCAGGCAACACGGAGGCGCTGCAGCTCCCCCGACCACCAGTACACGGCACGTCGGGGAGGCGGGCGGCGTGACCGAGGCATGCTGGAGTTGCAAACCTCGGCCAGGGACGCTCCCAATTGGGCCGCCCCCGCGTCCACGTCCAGGACGTCGACTGGTGGCGACAGCCAGTCCTGGACGAAAGCCGCCTCCTCTGCGGCCTCCCGGTCCAGGCGGGTGAGGGCCCACCGCGGGAAGGGGGATCGGCCGGATGTTCTGGCGTTCCCCTGTGGACTTTGGTTGGAGATCTCGAACCGCACATACCTGTGGTCCGAGATGGTCTCCACCATGTCCACCCGCCAGTTCCGCACGCGCGCGGCCAGCACATGGGTGGCGAAGGTGAGGTCCACGATGGACCCACCCTGCTGCCGCACGCATGTTTGGACTCTCCCCCTATTCAGGAGGGAGAGTCCGGAGGACGCCGCCCACAGCTCCACTGCCCGCCCACGCGCGTCGGTGGCCGGGTTTCCCCACACCACCGATTTGGCGTTCAGGTCCCCCAAGACACAGACCTGTCGTGGCGCTGCCCTGCCGACCACGGCGGCCAGGACCTCGAGGAAATCCTCGAAGGCCTGTAGAGGGCGGTTGGGGGAGAAGTAGACCCCGACGAGGGCCAGATCTCCCCACGCGGCGGCCACATATCCCGGTCCTCTCTCTAGTAGTGAGAGGGGAGGGGAGTCTGTGGAAGACCGCGCCACAATCGCCACCGAACCGTCCCTGTCGCCCAGCCAGTGGCCAGGGACCGAGTACGGCTCGGCGACTACCGCCACGTCCACCAACCATTCGGCCATGGACTGCATGAGCAGATCCTGGGCCGCTCTGCAGTGGTTGGTGTTCGCCTGAAGGATACGATGTCCGGATTGCATTATTCGGACATCGTACCCCCCTCATCGGCCACCGTTGCTGGGCCAGCAGCGGGGGCGGCTATAGCAGCAGGTTGCCTTGCGACCTGCTGCTTTCCTTTAGTGGTGGGAGGCCTACACTTCCTCCCGGCCATCACGTGGTCCGCAGGGCGGCCATTCGCCGCGCACACCACGCAGTGTGGCTTGGCGGCCTGGCACGATGACGCCAGGTGCCCCTGCTTCCCGCAGCGGTAGCACGCGTCCGTCCTCTCCTCTTGGGAGGGACACGTAGCTCGGGTATGGCCGATTCCAAAGCACCTGAAGCAGCGCAGAGGCTGATCTTCAAGTGCCCGGACCGACGCCGAGCTGAGGCCGACGAGCAGCCGCCCCTTGGCCAGGACGGCCTTTGCCGCTGTGACTGGGCACTCTAGACGAGTGGTGCCCAGTCCGCCGCGGCCGGGCCTGATGTCCCGGCTACGCACCGCTTCAGGTGAGCAGCCTCCAGCCGCTGCTATGGCCACCACGACCTCCTCCTTGGTGACCGAGTCGTCCAGGTCGGTCACCTCCAAGGTTGCGGACTTTGTGGGCCTAGCGACCTTCGCTACGTCCGCAATGCCCTCTCGCAGCTTGGATGCAAAGAGGTCCGCATTTTCCGCCCCCTTGGCCCCCGGGAACTCGAATATTCGAGCCCCAGTCACGGTCCGGCGACACGTCACTCTGCCGATCCCCAGCTTTGTAGGATCGGCATGAGCGCGAGCCCGCTTTAAAACGGACTCGTACGTCTCTCCCCTCTCCGCGGCCTCCGGGACGATGGTCACGGTGACAGCCGCGGTTTTAGGGGGGGTCAATTTCTTGACGCCGGCTGGGGCCCTAGCTGCTGTGGAGGGCGCTTGCTTGGGCTTGGAGGAGGAGGCCGCTTTCTTCTCCTGTCCCTTGCCCTTATCCTTTCCTTTCCCTTTCCCCTCCCCTGTCTTGCCCTTACCCTTTCCTCTCCTCACAACCTCCGTCCACGGCATGTTGGACGGAGTGGAAGAGGGAAGGAGGGCGTCCTCAGGGCTGGGCTCCGCGCTTGTGCTAGGGGTGGGCTCCGCGGTTGTGCTTGGGGTGGGCTGTGCCGCTTTCGTGGTCTTGCCCACTCCTTTGCCCTTGGTCGTCTTCGGGGCCTGAGGTGGCCCACCGGAGGTCCTGTCCGCCGCGAGCGGTGGACGAAGACGTTTCTCCGGCAGGAGCCGGTCCTCTATGCCCGCGAGGCAGGCTCGAGTGAAGGCCCTCTCCTCCATGACAACCTTGCGGATAATATCCTCAAGGTTGGAGCAGGGGAGGGACTCTGCCGTCGGGGCCTTGGCGGATGAGGCCGTGGCTTCAGCCAGCTTTGTATGCAGCTGGCTGACCTCCGCTTGCAGGCTGTCCACCCTCGCCTGCAGCTGCCGCGTCTCGTCTGTTGCAGTACGCTGCAACAGCTCGAGTACGATGCCGTGCAGGCTAGCCGCGCGACATTTCAGGGCCTTCTGGAAGGTCCCCTTCAGGTTCGAGGACTTGGAGGCGACCTCGCAGATCTCCTCCTTGTCCTCTTTAGCGATGCGCTCCAGCTCCGCCACGGAAAGGCTGTCAAAATTAAGGACAGCCGACCCGTATCCGGCTTTGAGCCGAGCGGTGCGCGTCTGCTGCTCCTTGGCAGCGACCCTCTCCTCAAGGTCCGCCTGGAGCTGTGCCCTCCTTGTCAGGTCGAGCTGGCGCGAAGAGCTCAGCTCCAGGCGAACAGCCTCCACCTCAGTCGCAGACGAAGTAGAAGAGCAGGTCTTCCTGGTCTTCTTCTTCGCCTTGCCGGACGTCGAGCCCGAGGATCCCTCGGACTTGCGAGTCAAGTACGACCGCTTAAGGCCGCTTTCGGACGCCGCCGTCTCCGAGATGGAGACGTCGGAGTCCGAGAAGTCGGCTGCCGCACTATACAGGCTAGCCGCAGATGTTGCGCGGCTTGCCTCCGACACCGAAGCGTCTCGGGGGCCCTGAGAAGGGCCTTTTGGTTGGCCCTGAGAAGGGCCTTTTGGTTGGTCCTGAGAAGGACCTTTTGGTTGGCCCTGAGAAGGGCCTTTTGGTTGGCCCTGAGAAGGGCCTTTTGGCTTGGCGAAACGCCCGGAGGCATCCCGCAAGGGTTTCGACATCGTCGACAGACAGAAACGCGTATTAGCCCTCGAAAACACTCAATACGCACAGCGCTCGTTTGCCGCCGGTCTGCCACTCCGTTACGGTGGTCAGACACGACGTTGCCCAGGGGTCACTACGAGGAAGTCAGCACTGCGGGGGACCCCCAACCTAACCTAACCTAACCTAACCTAACCTAACCTAACCTAACCTAACCTAACCTAACCTAACCTAACCTAACCTAACCTAACCTAACCTAACCTAACCTAACCTAACCTAACCTAACCTAACCTAACCTAACCTAACCTAACCTAACCTAACCTAACCTAACCTAACCTAACCTAACCTTTTTTTTTTTTTTTTTTTTTTTTTTTTTGGTTTCGCTGGGGGAAATGCATTACGCATCCCCTCCCGCGGAGGGGTATGTGGGACTCCCCAGGGGCAATACCCCCTGGTATACCCACTAAAACCCCCAGCGGCACTCCGTCTTCGCCTCCTGGAGAGGGTCTGGGAATCTGGCAGAGCCTTTACATCCAGTCCCCCTCCGGCGAGCCTCGCCTATGTGGCGAGCCCTTCGCGCCCCCCCTTATGATGGGTGGGGCAACGGGGACGGTCGAGAGTGCGCGATCGTCCCCGTATCCGGTGATGGTGAGCGGTGCAATGCGGGCGGAGGAGCCTCCGCACCTGTCGCCCGCTGCTCACCATCGGGAAGGTGAAGGCGGTCATACGCCCGCCTCCTCCGTCCCCTTCGCCGCTTCCGGAGCGCCGGCGCAAGAGGGTCTTCCTCTCGCGCGCGCTCCGCTGCCTCCTTCTGCGACATGACGGATTCACAGAAGGAGGCAACCGCCGCCCACGCCCCCTCGCTCTCCAGCATTGCGCTCACAACGCGGGGGAGCGAGAGGTCCCGCCCGACCACCGCAACCAGACTGCGGCGCTGCTCGGACCACGACGAGCACACCTCGAGGGTGTGCTGCGCCGTGTCTTCTGCTGCGCCACAGTCGTGGCACGATGGGGCCTCCTCCCGACCGATTCGGTGCAAGTACGATCCGAAACAACCGTGTCCGGACAGTACCTGCACCAGGCGGAACGAGAGGAAGCCGTGCGCACGTTCGAGCCAGTCCCTTAGGACCGGTCCGATGGCGTCCAGCGTCCGGCGGCCGAAGTGAGCGGCGGCGAGGTCCTCCGCCCAGTGAGCAATGACGGCATCGCGCGCCTGCTGTCGGACGGCTGCTTTCTCTTCCGGGGCGGGGCGCTCTCCAAGCGCCCTCCGCCCCGCCGTCCATTCGTACACCCTGGAAAGCACCTCCGCCTCGAGTTCCCAAGGCGGGGTGCCGGCCAGGGTGCACGCAGCCGCAAAGCTCACCGAGCGGTAAGCCCTGCCCACCCGCTGGGCGATGGCCCTCTGGGGCGCCCGAAGGGCGGCGGCGTTCTCCCTTCTACGAAGGGAGTCCACCCAAATAGGGGCCCCGTACAGGGCCATGCTCCGCAGGGTGCCGGCGTACAGCTGCCGGCACCGCTTGCTGGGCCCACCCAAATTGGGCATCAGCCACGAGAGGGCGTCCGCTGCCTTCAGCAGGCGCCCCGACAGCGCACTAAAGTGCGCGCTGAAGTGCCACCTGCTGTCGACTATGAGACCCAGGTATTTCATCTGGGCCTCTACCGCTATGCGGACGCCCCCCACGTGGATGTGGGCATCCGGCGGTGGGCGCCGCCGCGGACCGTGGAAGTATACCGCCACGGTCTTGTGCAGCGCCGTCTTCAACCCTAGGCGGCGGATCCTGTCCACTACCAGCGATCCGCCCGCCGACGCCAGACTGGCCGCCTCCCCGAAGCTCCCGCGGGCCGTGAGGAGAGTGTCATCTGCATAACAGATGACACTCGTGCCTCTCGGGAGCGATCCCCGCAGGAGCCAGTCGTATCCGACGTTCCAAAGCAGGGGTCCTAAAACAGACCCCTGCGGAACGCCGGCCTCCACAATGTACCGCCGGACCTGGCCCGCCTTGTCCACCAGTACCACCTCCCGGTCCACCAAATAGTTGGCCAGGAGGCGCCTCAAGTAGGAAGGCACTCCATGAAATCGGAGTGCCTCCAAGATGGTGGAATGGGGGATGGTATTAAAAGCGTTGGCTATGTCAAACGACACAGCCAAAAGACCATCCCCCGCCTCAATTGCCTCCATCGCCTGGCTCTTAAGGCGGGCCAGGGCGTCCACCGTCGAACGCTCAGCTCTAAAGCCGAACTGAGCGTCCGACAGGTCCGGCCCCACACGCCGCAAGTGGGCCTTGAGGCGGTCCGCCACTATGCCCTCGAGCATCTTACCGGCCTCATCGAGCAGAACGATAGGCCGGTATGCCGAGGGGGAGTCCGCAGGACGGCCCTCTTTGCGGAGGAGGCACAGCTGCCCCTCCTTCCATGGTCTCGGGAACCTCCCAGTCGCAAGGCACGCGCTGAAGAGGTCCCGAAACCGTCCCGGCATGACGGATGCCGCGATCGCGACCACCTTAGCCGGGACCCCATCTGGGCCAGGGGCCGTTTTCTTGGAGCGGAGGCTAGATACCGCCGCGCCAAGTTCGGCCTCTGAAATGGGAGGAGGGTCCTCCTGCTGTTCCTCCGGCGGAGCCGCCCCCCGCAGAGGATTCATCGTTGGAGGGGTGAAGTCTACGTCCCTGCTTGGAAACAGGGACCGCACCACCCCATCCAGCGACGACGGCTCGAGGGTCTCGGCCACCGGGGGACCAGAGGGGCGCAGTTTATTCCGCGCCGCCTTGTATGGTCTCCCGAATGGGTCGGCGTCAAGACCCGCCAGCAACTCGGCCCTCGCCGAGTCCTTGGCGTCCGCAATTGCCACTTTGAGGGCCGTCTTCGCCTCTGCGAGGGCGTCCCGCAGGCGGGCCTCCTCGTCCCCGTCCCTGCGGCGCCGCCGTCGAGCCCGTGCGTGCTCCCGCCGCGCCGCCGTGCAGGCAACACGGAGCCGCTGCAGCTCCCTCGACCACCAGTACACGGCGCGTCGGGGAGGCGGGCGGCGTGACCGAGGCATGCTGGAGTTGCACACCTCGGCCAGGGACTCTCCCAATTGGGCCGCCGCAGCGTCCACGTCCAGGACGTCTACTGGTGGCGACAGCCAGTCCTGGACGAAGGCCGCCTCCTCTGCGGCCTCCCGGTCCAGGCGGGTAAGGGCCCACCGCGGGAAAGGGGATCGGCCGGATGGTCTGGCGATCCCCCGTGGACTTTGTGCGGAGATCTCGAACCGCACATATCTGTGGTCCGAGATAGTCTCCACCATGTCCACCCGCCAGTTCCGCACGCGCGCGGCCAGCACATGGGTGGCGAAGGTCAGGTCCACGATGGACCCACCCTGCTGCCGCACGCATGTTTGGACTCTCCCCCTATTCAGGAGGGAGAGCCCGGAGGACGCCGCCCACAGCTCCACTGCCCGCCCACGCGCGTCAGTGGCCGGGTTTCCCCACACCACCGATTTAGCGTTCAGGTCCCCCATAACGGAAACCTGACGCGGCGCTGCCCTGCCGACCACGGCGGCCAGGACTTCGAGGAAATCCTCGAAGTCCTGGAGTGGGCGGTTGGGGGAAAAGTACACCCCGACGAGGGCCAGATCTCCCCACGCGGCGGCCACATATCCCGGTCCTCTCTCTAGTAGTGAGAGGGGAGGGGAGTCTGTGGAAGACCGCGCCACAATCGCCACCGAACCGTCACTGTCGCCCAGCCAGTAGCCAGGGACCGAGTACGGCTCGGCGACTACCGCCACGTCCACCAACCACTCGGCCATGGACTGCATGAGCAGATCCTGGGCCGCTCTGCAGTGGTTGGTGTTCGCCTGAAGGATACGATGTCCGGACTGCATTATTCGGACATCGTACCCCCCTCATCGGCCACCGTTGCTGGGCCAGCAGCGGGGGCGGCTATAGCAGCAGGTTGTCTTGCGACCTGCTGCTTTCCCTTAGTGGTGGGAGGCCTGCACTTCCTCCCAGCCATTACATGGTCCGCAGGGCGGCCACTGGCCGCGCACACCACGCAGTGTGGCTTGGCGGCCTGGCACGACGACGCCAGGTGCCCCTGCTTCCCGCAGCGGTAGCACGCGTCCGTCCTCTCCTCTTGTGAGGGACACGTGGCTCGGGTATGGCCGATTCCGAAGCACCTGAAGCAGCGCAGAGGCTGATCTTCAAGTGCCCGGACCGACGCCGAGCTGAGGCCGACGAGCAGCCGCCCCTTGGCCAGGACGGCCTTTGCCGCTGTGACCTAACCTAACCTAACCTAACCTAACCTAACCTAACCTAACCTAACCTAACCTAACCTAACCTAACCTAACCTAACCTAACCTAACCTAACCTAACCTAACCTAACCTAACCTAACCTAACCTAACCTAACCTAACCTAACCGAAGGCAATAAAGGCAATAGGGACAAACCCGGGGTATTTCTTGGCTCTTCTCAATAAGTGCCTTGCATTCCATCACTTCCCCAAGGTTTGGAAGACGGCCGTTGTGGTAGTCCTCAGAAAACCGGGGAAGGACACCTACACTTCTCCCAAGTCTTACAGGCCCATTGGGCTGTTACCGGTCCTCGGTAAGATTTATGAGAAGATGCTGGTGGCCCGCCTCAAGTTTCATATGTTGCCACGGATCAGTACTCGCCAGTTCGGTTTCATGCCACAGAGAAGCACCGAAGACGCCCTTGTTACGCTTATGACGCATATTCGTGATAAAATAAGTGCCAAGAGGCTAGTTTTACTAGTCTCACTGGACATCGAGGGCGCCTTCGATAGCGCTTGGTGGCCGGCAATAGAGACAAGACTGGCTGAGGAAAATTGTCCGGACAACCTGAGGAGGGTCATCAGCTGCTACCTCAGTGGGAGAAGTGTAGAGGTCAGGTATGCAGGCCAAAAACACCTGAGAGCAACGGAGAAAGGATGTGTCCAGGGGTCGATCAGTGGACCGATCCTTTGGAACATACTACTCGACCCACTGCTCAAATTGATGGAGAGCCAACAAATGTATTGCCAAGCGTTCGCAGATGACGTGGTGTTGATATTCGATGGGTCAACAGCTCTTGAAATCGAGAGACAGGCCAATGCCGCCCTCGAGAGTGTGCGGTCGTGGGGTGTCGCACATAAGCTTAGGTTTGCGCCGCACAAAACCTGTGCAATGGTGCTCACCAATAAGCTTCGGTACGACACACCACGGCTAAACATGGGAGGGGTCGACATCGGCATGTCTCCCGAGATCAAGATACTCGGATTAACCATCGACTGTAAGTTGACCTTCAACAGCCACGTCGCGAATGTCTCCAGGAAAGCTGTGGACATCTACAAGCAATTAGCTAGAGCAGCGCGGGTTAACTGGGGCTTAAACCCACAGATAATAAAAACCATATATACCGCCGCGGTGGAGCCAGTAGTGCTTTACGCCGCGGCCGCATGGTTCCCGGCTGCTCGCAAGCTCATGATACGTAAACAGCTAAACGCCGTGCAAAGGGGTTTTGCGCAGAAGATGTGCAAGGCATATCGCACGGTGTCATTGAATTCTGCTCTCATACTCAGCGGCATACTCCCCCTTGACCTGAGGGTGCTAGAAGCGGCACAGCTGTACCAGGCCAAGAGGGAGGCACATATATCGGAATTAGCCGATAGAGAGGTAGAAACAATGGCACCGGCGATAATGATGCCGCACCCTGCACAGGCGCTGGCGTTACGATACCAAAGCCTGGTGGACGAAGAACATCTCGCAGAGGTTACAAGGGATTACCCTGTAACGATCTACACGGACGGCAGTAAGATTGAGGGCAAGGTCGGAGCCGCGATATCCATTTGGAGCGGCGGCGTTGAGACCAAAGCCCACAAACTTACTTTGCCGTCCTACTGCACCGTCTACCAGGCTGAACTGTTGGCACTGAGTAAAGCGGCCCTAGCAGCCGAAAAACTCAGTGTCAACAGTTTAGGTATCCTAAGCGACTCAAGGGCGGCACTCGACACCGTCGTAAACTCGAGTTCCCCCCACCCACTCGCAATTAAAACCCGCGAGGCAATTTATAATTGCAAAATCCAAAATAAGGATATTTCCCTATTTTGGATAAAAGCCCATATTGGCCTAGCGGGGAACGAGAGAGCGGATCAGTTGGCCAAGGAGGCCGCCCTGAGATCCAAGAGGAGGCACGATTATGACAGATGTCCAATCTCGTATATCAAACGGGATATCCGCCTGAAAACCCTCGAAGAGTGGGACAGGAGGTACCAGGCGGAGGAGACGGCGTCTGTCACGAAAGTGTTCTTCCCGGACGCCAGAGCTGCTTACAGAATCATCAAAAAGGCCCCCGTAGATGCCATAACAACACAGCTGTTTACTGGACATGGGGGGATGTCCTCATACCTATACCGTTTTAGGTGTAAGGACAGCCCCGCATGTGTGTGTGAACCCGAGTCCGATGAATCAATTCTCCACCTAATACTAGACTGTCCTAAATATAATAGGCAGAGGTTCGACTTAGAGCAGAATATAGAAATCGCCGTAGCAAAAGAAAATCTTGCAAAAATAATATCAAACGATACTAGTAGGAGTGCATTTATAAAATATGGTCAAAAAATTATAAAAGATGTTGCAAATAGAAATAAGATATAGAAGGTATGATAGCAAAGTATTTTGGAAATACCCTGTGTATCATACATTAATTAAGTTAAACAATAAATAAATAGGATTATATACTATAAGTAGTAATACAAAATATAAGAAAATATGTAATAAATAAGTTAATTTTAAAATAGCCTCTGTAGACCTCACATACCACATCATGTATAGATATATAGTAGTAGCATAAGATAGAAATAAAAATAGCAATAAGGAAACTATGTATAATAAACAAAATCAGTGTTGTACCGTGTTATACCCCGAATAAAATATATAATAAAAAGATAGAGTAGAATAGATAGTGTAGACGGGTTATCCTAGCCCGTATGTGTGTATGAGAAGTATGATAGAAAGAACAAGTATGTTGAATGAAAGTACGAGAAGCATGATAGCGAGAACTGGAATGGATGAGTTTTTTTTTTTTTTTTTTTTTTTTTTTTTTTTTTTTTTTTTTTTTTTTTTTTTGGTGTCGGGGGGGAAACCTTCAAAAGGTACCCGGCACCTTGGGAGAGGATACCGGGTTATGTGGGATTTGACCGCACTAAAACCCCCTCGGTGGCCTGCCTCTGCGCTTGGGGAGGACGCCGGGATCTCAGAATGAACGCACCGGTGTCCTCCACGCGCGGCGCCCACAATGGGCCCATCTTCGGGAGAGCTGTGTTGCTCTCCTGCACCTTCCGATGCTTACGGCGGCATGCGGCCACGCACACACCGCCGTCCTTCCCGGGGCTGCTGGCTGGACGGTTCGAGCTCCCACTCTCCCCGCCCGCAACCCCGGAAGCCCCCTTTTAGTCGCCTCTTACGATCAGGCAGGGGATACCGTAGCTCTATTCTTACTCCCGAAGCTACAGGGACTAGCGCCGGGGGACGTTATCTACGTCTGCCCCGGCGGCTCCTTCGCCGAGCGGGATCTTCGCGCTCCCGGGCTCTCTCGGCTTCCTCCTTTGCGCACATTACGTTGTCGCAGAAGGAGGTCACCGAGTCCCACGCGTCCCTGGAGCGCACCATCGCTGCAACGACGGCCGCCGGGGACAAGTCTGGTCCGATGTTTTGGACCAGGATCCGCCGCTCAGACTCCCAGGCTGGGCAGTCTTCGAGCGTGTGCTGCGCGGAATCCTGGTCGTGTCTGCAGTGATGACACTCTGCAGACACCTCCCTTCCAATGCGGTTCAGATACTCACCGAAGCAGCCATGTCCGGTGAGTATCTGAGTCAGCCGGTAGGTGACGCGACCTCTCCTCCTCAGCCAGGCCCGGAAGTTGGGCAAAATGGCGCCGACGGCTCGCTGACGCGCGTTCTGCGGTTCCCGCAGTCTATCGCGCCAGCGCGTCAGGGCCCGCCATCTGGCTCTTCGACGAAGCTCTCCGACCGTCTCATTCGAGGGTTCGGGCCCCTGGCGGAGGACGCGGATCTTATTAAAGACCTCTGCGTCCATATCCGCCAGGATGTCCAGGGGCGGAAACCGCGCCAGGACTGTGGCCGCCTCGTACGAGATGGTCCGGTACCCTCGTGCGACTCTGATCGCGATCATACGCTGCGCGGCGTTGAGTTTCGCCGCGCGGCGCCGGCAGCCCGATAGTCTTTGCGACCATACGGGTGCGCCGTAGAGCGCGATAGAGCGCACGACACCTGCGTACAGGCGGCGGACCTCTTCCCTTGGTCCCCCGAGATTCGGCAGCAGTTTGTGCATAGCACCCGCTACCTTATGAATCCGGGGGACGAGACGATCGAAGTGCTCGTCGAAACTCCAGTGGCTGTCGAGCACCAGCCCGAGGTATTTTAAATACCGGCCTGGCTGAATTATTGCGTCACCTACGCGCACCGACACGCTAGGGGGTTCCTCTCGCCGTTTGAGGCCGTGGAACCATAGCGCCTCGGTCTTTTGAGGCGCTATCCGAAGCCCTAGCCCGCGAATGGCAGACACGATGCGTGCCACTGCCAGCTCCGCCAGTCTGGAGGTCCTCTGAAAGGACTCCCCCTCCACGAGGACGAGGGTGTCGTCGGCGTAGCAGACGACGCTCACATCTGGTGGAAGCGTCGTCCGCAACACAGCGTCGTATGCAAGGTTCCACAGGAGCGGCCCTAACACCGAGCCCTGTGGAACGCCGCACACCACATCCCTCTCCTCTACGCTCCCGTAACGGCCCGGATAACATATGCTCCTGTCCGACAGGTAGTCAGCCAGCACGTGTTTTAAGTAAGCGGGCACCCGATGGTAGTCGAGTGCCGCCCTTATCGCTTCCCAGGGCAGACAGTTGAAAGCGTTAACGATGTCAAGGCTTATAGCCAAGACTACTCTGCCCTGGGAGACGGCCTGCTCGGTGAGCGCTCGGACCCGAAGAATGGCATCTAGGGTCGAGCGCTGCCGTCTAAAGCCAAACTGACTGTCGGACAGGTCCGGGCCACAACCCGCCAGGTGTCCGCTGAGTCGAGAAGCTAGCACACGCTCAAAGAGCTTGCCGGCCTCGTTCAGCAGACATATAGGCCTATATGCCCCTGGCGAGTCTTCCGGTCGTCCGGGTTTGTGCAGAAGCACAAGTTTCGCAGTCTTCCATGCCGCGGGGAACCGGCCGAAACGAAGGCAGCTGGTGAACAGCCGCTGCAGTCTCGCGCCCAAGACCGTTAGCGCCAACACCCAGGCCCGTCCGGGGATTCCATCGGGACCCGGGGCAGTGTTGCGTACGGCCAGGCGCTTGACTGCGCACTCCAACTCCGCCTGCGTGACGGCCAGTTCGTCAGCCCAGTCAGCAGGGCTCGGCGGTTGTCGAGGACTGCCAGGGCCGTCCAGGACCCCAGGGAACAGCGTGCCCACCACTGTGGTCACGAAGACGGGGTCAAGCGTCTCCGTTAGTGGGGGCACCCATGGGCGAAGCTTATTGAGCACCATCTTATACGGCCGTCCCCAGGGGTCTCTGTCGAGTCCCTCCAGCAGCTCCTTCCACTTGCCGGCCTTGCTGTCTGCGATTGCAGCCTGCAGTGCTATGGTTGCGTCCCGGTACTCCCGGTATCGCTCCTCCCGCTCTTCAGCACTGGCAGTACGACGCCTTCGAGCGCGTGTATAAAGGCGCCGGGAGCACAAGCAGGCCGCTCGCAACTGGGCAATATGTCCCGTCCACCAATAGGCTGGGCCTTTGCGGCCGGGACAAACCCGCGGCATGGCTGTATTGCAAATCTCTGTCATTTCGGTTTGCAGTCCAGCAGCCTCCTCGTCTGGGCTGCGCTGTGAGTTGGGCTCGGCAGGTCCGTTCCATTCTGCGACGTGGGCGGCGGCGAGAAGCATATCTCGGTTAAGATGTTTTAACGCCCAACGTCGCAGGGGGCCGTCTCTTCGGTGACCTGGCTGGTTTGGCAGGTCGAAGGCCAAATGGATTAAGATGTGGCGGTGGTCTGACAATGTTACCAGATCCTCCGCCACCCTCCAGCCGGTCACGAAGCGCTCGGCAGGTGGAGTCGCCCATGATAGGTCCACGACCGACTCCCCCTGCCAACGAACACAGGTACTGACGACCCCACGGTTTAAAAGCCGAAGGTCCAGACCTGCAGCCCACTCCAGGGTGGTATCACCCCTGACGGAGTCGCGGCCGCCTCCCCAGACCCGCGAGTGGGCGTTAAAGTCGCCGAGCACTAGCACGGGACGAGGAAGGCAACCGCGAACGCAGCTTCCCAACCTGTCGAGGTAGCTCTCAAAGGCTGCCAGACTGCAATTTGGGGAGACGTAACAGCCCACGACTGCTAGGGGCCCCCACTCCACCGCGACCAAGCCAGGCTCCGCGTGAAGCCGGGTGCACGGGGGATCCCCGTTACCGCCTCCCCAATATATCGCCACATTCCGGGAAATGTCCCCGAACCAACGCGGATGGTCGGGGACATTGAAGGGCTCTGCAACCACCGCCATGGAGACAGAACGCTCTGCAATAGTCTGCAAGAGCAAATCCTGTGCTCCACGGCAGTGGTTGAGGTTCCCCTGAATAATTGCAAATGATGGAGACCTATGCATGCTGGGTCTCCATCATTTCCTCTGGCGGGGGATGGGTCGAAGCGCTGGCCGAAGCCGGCGCAGGCCCATCAACCCGGTTCGATGCGGGGGCGTTCGCCCGCTCGCTCCTCTTCTGGCCTCTTTTTGGAGGCGTGCATCGTTTGCTGCGCAGCCGGTGGTCAGACCTCCGGCCGAGCTCCGCGCAAACGACGCATTTCGGCGTCCGTACTACGCAATGGCGAGCCGTATGGTTGGGCTCGCCACAAACGTAGCACAGCGCGCTACGGTCCACCGTGCTCTTGCACTGGTGCCTGGCGTGTCCAGACTCCAGGCACCGATAGCATTGCAGTGGCCGCGCCTCCAGAGCGACCACACGGGCGGACACCCACCCGATCTTGACTCGGCCTGCGGTGGCCAGTTTGCGGACTGCCGTCAGAGGGCAGCGCACCCACACCGTACCCAGGGAGAAGGACTGTCGCCGGATCTCTCCCACTTTGACATCGCCAATGCCGCATTCACCGGCATCGGCGATGGCAGCGGCGACGTCCTGTTGGGTGACAGAATCATCGAGATCTGTCACCCTCACCTCCCCGAGTTTTATGGGTCGCGCAACCCGCACGCCCAATTCCCCAATTGCCTCCTGCAATTTCGAGGCAAGAGCGACGGCCTTTTCGGCGCACTCCTCCCCCGCCACTTCCAGTAGGAGACCACCGTTGAGGGCCCGCTTTTGCCTCACTTCGGTGATCCCTACGTCCGCCAGTTTCACGCGCTCCTTGGCGGCCGCCATGGCCTGCGCGTAGGTGACCTCACTGCCTTCTGGCACAGTGATGGTCACCGCCGCCGTCTTTGGCGCCCTCGGGAGCCTTATTTTCTTCTTCCCTTTAGGCACCTTCCTTTTAGGCGCCGTATGGGCTTTAGGCGCCTGAGGAGCCTGAGCTCCCGATGGCGCTTTTGGCACTGGCCTTGAGGCCGTCCTCTGGCGAGCCGGGGCCGGTTGAGCGGTGGCTTTCCGGGTTTTTGCCCTGGACTTCCGGCTCACCACAGTGCTCCAGGTCTCCGCCTGCACTGCTTGCGGCTCTGCGGCCGGCGGTGCGTTCGGAGTGGCAGCCGGCGCAGAAATTTGCCCCGTCTGCTTGCCGCTTTTTCCCTGCCCGGGCGGCGGGGGTTTGGCGGAGGCAGCCGGTGAAGCAGGGGACGGCTTCTTTCCCAGAGGGGGCCTCAGAGCCCTGTCTGGGAATAACTCTGCCTTGAAGGCGGCCAGCTTCCCTTCAATTAGATTCCCCAGCCTTTCCATCAGGACCACGTCCGAGCTCCGACTCTCGGATGGTCCGGTGGGTGGTGGGCTGGGATCAGCCCGGCGTTCTGCACGAAGAGCAGCCAACTCCGTCGTGAGGCTCTCCACCCTGCCGTTCAGCTGAGAGAGCTGAAAGCGGAGGAGGGCGTTCTCCTTCTCCAGGTTTGACCCTGACGCCCTCTGTGCCATCTCCACTGACGCCGCCTGTATGTGGCGGACCGCCAACCTAAGGGCGCGCACAAACGTGCCCTTCAAGCGACCGGACTTGTCGGCCACCTTTTCTATCGTTTCTAGGCTCTCGACTATGCGAGAACCTAGATCCCCCGTTGGCTGTTGGGCCATCTCTCGGCCCAGCTCCTCCACAGAAGGCAACGAGGCCTTGGCGCGCGTCGTTGGCACTGGGACGCTAGGGTCAAGGAACCCTTCGTCGTCCCGTCCGCCCCGAGCGGGCTTGGCACTTTTAGGTGCCGGCCTTTCTTCACTACTTCCTCCACGAGCGGGCAGCCTCTTCCTTGAAGCGACCGACGCGGCCCGACTGGCCGTGGACTGCCATGATATGGTGGACATCAATGAGCAGTCCGAATCGTCATTGTCCGAGGTGGCAGCGGACAAAAGCCCCGCCCTGCCCCTCGTTACTCTTTCCTGGGACGTCTCGTTGCCGGACTCCCTACCTCTCGCCGTTTCTCTTCTGCCTCTCTCCATCTCTCCCTCCTCAACATCGTTTTTTATTGGTTTTTGATTTGGTTTTTCCATTTTTATTCCCACGAGAATGGGATGCAAATAACGGTCCATCCGGGCAGTGGCCCCATACCCGGATAAGCCTAAATTTGTCTCCCGACACTGGTGTCGGCTGGTACCAGTGCCGGGGGACGCACTAACGACTGGAGGCACAAGGCCCTTTACCGCCAGCCATTCAGCCCCTCGCGGTGCGCCGCCGCTTGAGCTTCGGGTAATTTTTTATAGAGGTTTTCTTCCTCGCAGTCAGGCCGGTTAAGGCGTGACCCTCGGTCCCGAGGCCGTGAGACATGTCCACGACACCCCATGTGGGATTACGATATGTGACGGTGGCCGGGATATCCCTGCCTGCCCGAAGGTAGGGTAAGTACACATCGGGCCCGTCGTAGCGTCTCTTCCACTGCGTCCACTGCCAAGACAGAGGGACGCGCGAAATACGCCGCCCCGCAGGTTCTCTGCCACCGCTCAGTAACCTGAGCGGGATCTTCGCGCTCCCGGGCTCGCTCGGCTTCCTCCTTTGCGCACATTACACTGTCGCAGAAGGAGGTCACCGAGTCCCACGCGTCCCTGGAGCGCACCATCGCTGCAACGACGGCCGCCGGGGACAAGTCTGGTCCGATGTTTTGGACCAGGATCCGCCGCTCGGACTCCCAAGCTGGGCAGTCTGCGAGCGTGTGCTGCGCGGAATCCTGGTCGTGTCTGCAGTGATGACACTCTGCAGACACCTCCCTTCCAATGCGGTTCAGATACTCACCGAAGCAGCCATGTCCGGTGAGTATCTGAGTCAGTCGGTAGGTGACGCGACTCCTCCTCCTCAGCCAGGCCCGGAAGTTGGGCAAAATGGCGCTGACGGCCCGTTGACGCGCGTTCTGCGGTTCCCGCAGCCTATCGCGCCAGCGCGTCAGAGCCCGCCATCTGGCTCTCCGACGAAGCTCTCCGACCGTCTCATTCGAGGGTTCGGGCCCCTGGCGGAGGACGCGGATCTTATTAAAGACCTCTGCGTCCATATCCGCCAGGATGTCTAGGGGCGGAAACCGCGCCAAGACTGTGGCCGCCTCGTACGAGATGGTCCGGTACCCTCGTGCGACTCTGATCGCGATCATACGCTGCGCGGCGTTGAGTTTCGCCGCGCGGCGCCGGCAGCCCGATAGTCTTTGCGACCATACGGGCGCGCCGTAGAGCGCGATAGAGCGCACGACACCTGCGTACAGGCGGCGGACCTCTTTCCTTGGTCCCCCGAGATTCGGCAGCAGTTTGTGCATAGCACCCGCCACCTTGTGAATCCGGGGGATGAGACGATCGAAGTGCTCGTCGAAACTCCAGTGGCTGTCGAGCACCAGCCCGAGGTATTTTAAATACCGGCCCGGCTGAATACTAGCGTCACCTACTCGCACCGACACGCTAGGGGGTTCCTCATGCCGTTTGAGGCCGTGGAACCATAGCGCCTCGGTCTTTTGAGGCGCTATCCGAAGCCCTAGCCCGCGTATGGCAGACACGATTCGTGCCACTGCCAGCTCCGCCAGTCTGGGAGTCCTTTGAAAGGACTCCCCCTCCACGAGGACGAGGGTGTCGTCGGCATAGCAGACGACGCTCACACCTGGTGGAAGCGTCGTCCGCAACACCGCGTCGTAGGCGAGGTTCCACAGGAGTGGCCCTAAGACTGAGCCCTGTGGCACCCCGCACACCACATCCCTCTCCTCTATGCTCCCGTAGCGGCCCGGGTAGCAAATGCTCCTGTCCGACAGGTAGTCAGCCAGCACGTTTTTAAGGTAGGCGGGCACCCGATGATAATCGAGTGCCGCCCTTATCGCTTCCCAGGGCAGAGAGTTGAAGGCGTTGACGATGTCAAGGCTTATAGCCAAGACAACTCTGCCCTGGGAGACGGCCTGCTCAGTTAGCGCTCGAACCCGAAGGATGGCATCCAGGGTCGAGCGCTGCCGTCTGAAGCCGAACTGACAGTCGGACAGGTCCGGGCCGCAACCCGCCAGGTGTCCGCTGAGACGAGACGCTAAGACACGCTCAAAGAGCTTGCCGGCCTCATTCAGCAGACATATAGGCCTATATGCCCCTGGCGAGTTTTCCGGTCGTCCCACTTTGTGCAGAAGCACAAGTTTCGCAGTCTTCCATGCCGCGGGGAACCGGCCGAAACGAAGGCAGCTGGTGAACAGCCGCTGCAGTCTCGCGCCCAAGACCGTTAGCGCCAGCACCCACGCCCGTCCGGGGATTCCGTCGGGACCCGGGGCGGTGTTGCGTTCGGCCAGGCGCTTGACTGCGCACTCCAACTCCGCCTGCGTGACGGCCAGTTCGTCTGCCCAGTCAGCAGGGCTCGGCGGTTGTCGAGGACCGCTAGGGCCGTCCAGGACCCCAGGGAACAGCGTGCCCACCACTGTGGTTACGAAGACGGGGTCAAGCGTCTCCGTTAGTGGGGGCACCCATGGGCGAAGCTTATTCAGCACCATCTTGTAAGGCCGTCCCCAGGGGTCTCTGTCGAGTCCCTCCAGCAGCTCCTTCCACTTGCCGGCCTTGCTGTCTGCTATTGCGGCCTGCAGTGCCATGGTTGCGTCCCGGTACTCCCGGTATCGCTCCTCCCTCTCTTCGGCACCGGCAGTACGACGCCTTCGGGCGCGTGTATAAAGGCGCCGGGAGCGCAAGCAGGCCGCTCGCAACTGGGCAATATGTCCCGTCCACCAGTAGGCTGGGCCTCTGCGGCCGGGACAAACCCGCGGCATGGCTGTATTGCAGATCGCCGTCATTTCGGCTTGCAGTCCAGCAGCCTCCTCGTCTGGGCTGCGCTGTGAGTTGGGCTCGTCAGGTCCGTTCCATTCTGCGACGTGGGCGGCGGCGAGAAGCATATCTCGGTTAAGATGTTTTAACGCCCAACGTCGCAGGGGGCCGTCCCTTCGGTGACCTGGCTGGTTTGGCAGGTCGAAGGCCAAATGGATTAAGATGTGGCGGTGGTCTGACAATGTTACCAGATCCTCCGCCACCCTCCAGCCGGTCACGAAGCGCTCGGCAGGTGGAGTCGCCCATGATAGGTCCACGACCGACTCCCCCTGCCAACGAACACAGGTGCTGACGGCCCCACGGTTTAAAAGCCGAAGGTCCAGACCTGCAGCCCACTCCAGGGTGGTATCACCCCTGACGGAGTCGCGGCCGCTTCCCCAGACCCGTGAGTGGGCGTTAAAGTCGCCGAGCACTAGCACGGGACGAGGAAGGCAACCGCGAACGCAGCTTCCCAACCTGTCGAGGCAGCTCTCAAAGGCTGCCAGACTGCAATTTGGGGAGACGTAACAGCCCAAGACTGCTAGGGGCCCCCACTCCACCGCGATCAAGCCAGGCTCCGCGTGAAGCCGGGTGCACGGGGGATCCCCGTTACCGCCTCCCCAATATATCGCCACATTCCGGGAAATGTCCCCGAACCAACGCGGATGGTCGGGGACATTGAAGGGCTCTGCAACCACCGCCATGGAGACAGAACGCTCTGCAATAGTCTGCAAGAGCAGATCCTGTGCTCCACGGCAGTGGTTGAGGTTTCCCTGAAGAATTTCAAATGATGGAGACCTATGCATGCTGGGTCTCCATCATTTCCTCTGGCGGGGGATGGGACGAAGCGCTGGCCGAAGCCGGCGCAGGCCCATCAACCCGGTTCGATGCGGGGATGTTCGCCCGCTCGCTCTTCCTCTGGCCTCTTTTCGGAGGCGTGCATCGTTTGCTGCCCAGCCGGTGGTCAGACCTCCGGCCGAGCTCCGCGCAAACGACGCATTTTGGCGTCTGTACTACGCAATGGCGAGCCGTATGATTAGGCTCGCCACAAACGTAGCACAGCGCGCTACGGTCCACCGTGCTCCTGCACTGGTGTCTGGCGTGTCCAGACTCCAGGCACCGGTAGCATTGCAGTGGCCGCGCCTCCAGAGCGACCACACGGGCGGACACCCACCCGATCCGGACTCGGCCTGCGGTGGCAAGCCTGCGGACTGCCGCCACAGGGCAGCGCACCCACACCGTTCCCAGAGAGAAGGACTGTCGCCGGATCTCTCCCACTTTGACATCGCCGATTCGCAGAGCGGCGACGTCCTGTTGGGTGACAGAGTCATCGAGATCTGTCACCCTCACCTCCCCGAGTTTTATGGGTCGCGCAACCCGCACGCCCAATTCTCCAATTGCCTCCTGCAATTTCGAGGCAAGAGCGACGGCCTTTTCGGCGCACTCCTCCCCCGCCACCTCCAGTAGGAGACCACCGTTGAGGGCCCGCTTCCCTCTCTCTCTCCTCCCTCTCCCGACCCAGTTCCTCCACCGTAGGCAACGAGGCCTTGGCGCGCGTCGTTGGCACTGGGACGCTTGGGTCCAGAAACCCTTCGTCGTCCCGTCCGTCTCGAGCAGGCTTGGCATTTTTACGTGCCGGCCTCTCATCACTACTTCCCCCATGTGCGGGGAGCCTCTTTCTTGAGGCGACCGACGTGGCCCGACTGGCCGTGGACTGCCATGATATGGTGGACATTATTGAGCAGTCCGAATCGTCATTGTCGGAGGTGGCAGCGGACAAAAGCCCCGCCCTGCCCCTCGTCACTCTATCCTGGGACGTCTCGTTTCCGGACTCCCTCTCCCTCGCCGTTTCTCCTCTCCCTCTCACTATATCTCCCGTCTCAACTTCGTTGTTTTTTTTGTTGTTTGTGATTGATTTTTCCATTTTTATTCCCACGAGAATGGGATGCAAATAACGGTCCATCCGGGCAGTGGCCCCATACCCGGATAAGCCTAAATTTGTCTCCCGACACTGGTGTCGGCTGGTACCAGTGCCGGGGGACGCACTAGCGACTGGAGGCACAAGGCCCTTTACCGCCAGCCATTCAGCCCCTCGCGGTGCGCCGCCGCTTGAGCTTCGGGTAATTTTTTATAGAGGTTTTCTTCCTCGCAGTCAGGCCGGTTAAGGCGTGACCCTCGGTCCCGAGGCCGTGAGACATGTCCACGACACCCCATGTGGGATTACGATATGTGACGGTGGCCGGGATATCCCTGCCTGCCCGAAGGTAGGGTAAGTACACATCGGGCCCGTCGTAGCGTCTCTTCCACTGCGTCCACTGCCAAGACAGAGGGACGCGCGAAATACGCCGCCCCGCAGGTTCTCTGCCACCGCTCAGTAACCTGTCCACGGATAAAATCAACGTCGACGAAAGTTACTGAGCGGGCCCGGGGTGCACCACGTGGAGGTGACCTGCTCGCACCCCAACCTAACCTAACCTAACCTTTTTTTTTTTTTTTTTTTTTTTTTTTTTTTTTTTTTTTTTTTTTTTTTTTTTTTTTTGGTGTCGGGGGGGAAACCTTCAAAAGGTACCCGGCACCTTGGGAGAGGATACCGGGTTATGTGGGATTTGACCGCACTAAAACCCCCTCGGTGGCCTGCCTCTGCGCTTGGGGAGGACTCCGGGATCTCAGACTGAACGCACCGGTGTCCTCCACGCGCGGCGCCTACGATGGGCCCATCTTCGGGAGAGCTTTGTGTTGCTCTCCTGCACCTTCCGGTGCTTACGGCGGCATGCGGCCACGCACACACCGCCGTCCTTCCCGGGGCTGCTGGCTGGACGGTTCGAGCTCCCACTCTCCCCGCCCGCAACCCCGGAAGCCCCCTTTTAGTCGCCTCTTACGATCAGGCAGGGGATACCGTAGCTCTATTCTTACTCCCGAAACTACAGGGACTCGCGCCGGGGGACGTTATCTACGTCTGCCCCGGCGGCTCCTTCGCCGAGCGGGATCTTCGCGCTCCCGGGCTCGCTCGGCTTCCTCCTTTGCGCACATTACACTGTCGCAGAAGGAGGTCACCGAGTCCCACGCGTCCCTGGAGCGCACCATCGCTGCAACGACGGCCGCCGGGGACAAGTCTGGTCCGATGTTTTGGACCAGGATCCGCCGCTCGGACTCCCAAGCTGGGCAGTCTGCGAGCGTATGCTGCGCGGAATCCTGGTCGTGTCTGCAGTGATGACACTCTGCAGACACCTCCCTTCCAATGCGGTTCAGATACTCACCGAAGCAGCCATGTCCGGTGAGTATCTGAGTCAGTCGGTAGGTGACGCGACTCCTCCTCCTCAGCCAGGCCCGGAAGTTGGGCAAAATGGCGCCGACGGCCCGTTGACGCGCGTTCTGCGGTTCCCGCAGCCTATCGCGCCAGCGCGTCAGAGCCCGCCATCTGGCTCTCCGACGAAGCTCTCCGACCGTCTCATTTGAGGGTTCGGGCCCCTGGCGGAGGACGCGGATCTTATTAAAGACCTCTGCGTCCATATCCGCCAGGATGTCCAGGGGCGGAAACCGCGCCAGGACTGTGGCCGCCTCGTACGAGATGGTCCGGTACCCTCGTGCGACTCTGATCGCGATCATACGCTGCGCGGCGTTGAGTTTCGCCGCGCGGCGCCGGCAGCCCGATAGTCTTTGCGACCATACGGGCGCGCCGTAGAGCGCGATAGAGCGCACGACACCTGCGTACAGGCGGCGGACCTCTTCCCTTGGTCCCCCGAGATTCGGCAGCAGTTTGTGCATAGCACCCGCTACCTTATGAATCCGGGGGACGAGACGATCGAAGTGCTCGTCGAAACTCCAGTGGCTGTCGAGCACCAGCCCGAGGTATTTTAAATACCGGCCCGGCTGAATTATTGCGTCACCCACGCGCACCGACACGCTAGGGGGTTCCTCTCGCCGTTTGAGGCCGTGGAACCATAGCGCCTCGGTCTTTTGAGGCGCTATCCGAAGCCCTAGCCCGCGAATGGCAGACACGATGCGTGCCACTGCCAGCTCCGCCAGTCTGGAGGTCCTCTGAAAGGACTCCCCCTCCACGAGGACGAGGGTGTCGTCGGCGTAGCAGACGACGCTCACATCTGGTGGAAGCGTCGTCCGCAACACAGCGTCATATGCAAGGTTCCACAGGAGCGGCCCTAACACCGAGCCCTGTGGAACGCCGCACACCACATCCCTCTCCTCTACGCTCCCGTAGCGGCCCGGGTAGCAAATGCTCCTGTCCGACAGGTAGTCAGCCAGCACGTTCTTTAAGTAGACGGGCACCCGATGATAATCGAGTGCCGCCCTTATCGCTTCCCAGGGCAGAGAGTTGAAGGCGTTGACGATGTCAAGGCTTATAGCCAAGACAACTCTGCCCTGGGAGACGGCCTGCTCGGTGAGCGCTCGGACCCGAAGGATGGCATCCAGGGTCGAGCGCTGCCGTCTGAAGCCGAACTGACTGTCGGACAGGTCCGGGCCGCAACCCGCCAGGTGTCCGCTGAGACGAGACGCTAAGACACGCTCAAAGAGCTTGCCGGCCTCGTTCAGCAGACATATAGGCCTATATGCCCCTGGCGAGTTTTCTGGCCGTCCAGGTTTGTGCAAAAGCACGAGTTTGGCAGTCTTCCATGCCGCGGGGAACCGGCCGAAACGAAGGCAGCTGGTGAACAGCCGCTGCAGTCTCGCGCCCAAGACCATTAGCGCCAGCACCCAGGCCCGTCCGGGAATTCCGTCGGGACCCGGGGCGGTGTTGCGTTCGGCCAGGCGCTTGACTGCGCACTCCAACTCCGCCTGCGTGACGGCCAGTTCGTCTGCCCAGTCAGCAGGACTCGGCAGTTGTCGAGGACTGCCGGGGCCGTCCAAGATCCCAGGGAACAGCGTGCCCACCACTGTGGTCACGAAGACGGGGTCAAGCGTCTCCGTTAGTGGGGGCACCCATGGGCGAAGCTTATTCAGCACCATCTTATACGGCCGTCCCCAGGGGTCTCTGTCGAGTCCCTCCAGCAGCTCCTTCCACTTGCCGGCCTTGCTGTCTGCGATTGCAGCCTGCAGTGCTATGGTTGCGTCCCGGTACTCCCGGTATCGCTCCTCCCGTTCTTCAGCACCGGCAGTACGACGCCTTCGAGCGCGGGTGTAAAGGCGCCGGGAGCGCAAGCAGGCCGCTCGCAACTGGGCAATATGTCCCGTCCACCAATAGGCTGGGCCTCTGCGGCCGGGAGAAACCCGCGGCATGGCTATGTTACAAATAGCCGTCATTTCGGCTTGCAGTCCAGCAGCCTCCTCGTCTGGACTGCGCTGTGAGTTGGGCTCGGCAGGTCCGCTCCATTCTGCGGCGTGGGCGGCGGCGAGAAGCATATCTCGGTTAAGATGTTTTAACGCCCAACGTCGCAGGGGGCCGTCCCTTCGGTGACCTGGCTGGTTTGGCAGGTCGAAGGCCAAATGGATTAAGATGTGGCGGTGGTCTGACAATGTTACCAGATCCTCCGCCACCCTCCAGCCGGTCACGAAGCGCTCGGCAGGTGGAGTCGCCCATGATAGGTCCACGACCGACTCCCCCTGCCAACGAACACAGGTACTGACGGCCCCACGGTTTAAAAGCCGAAGGTCCAGACCTGCAGCCCACTCCAGGGTGGTATCGCCCCTGACGGAGTCGCGGCCGCTTCCCCAGACCCGCGAGTGGGCGTTAAAGTCGCCAAGCACCAGCACGGGGCGAGGAAGGCAACCGCGAACGCAGCTTCCCAACCTGTCGAGGTAGCTCTCAAAGGCTGCCAGACTGCAATTTGGGGAGACGTAACAGCCCACGACTGCTAGAGGTCCCCACTCCACCGCGACCAAGCCAGGCTCCGCGTGAAGCCGTGTGCACGGGGGATCCCCGTTACCGCCTCCCCAATATATGGCGACACTCCGTGAAATATCCCCGAACCAACGCGGATGGTCGGGGACATTGAAAGGTTCTGCAACCACCGCCATGGAGACAGAACGCTCTGCAATAGTCTGCAAGAGCAAATCCTGTGCTCCACGGCAGTGGTTGAGGTTCCCCTGTATAATTGCAAATGATGGAGACCTATGCATGCTGGGTCTCCATCATTTCCTCTGGCGGGGAATGGGTCGAAGCGCTAGCCGAAGCCGGCGCAGGCCCATCAACCCGGTTCGATGCGGGGGCGTTCGCCCGCTCGCTCCTCTTCTGGCCTCTTTTTGGAGGCGTGCATCGTTTGCTGCCCAGCCGGTGGTCAGACTTCCGGCCGAGCTCCGCGCAAACGACGCATTTCGGCGTCTGTACTACGCAATGGCGAGCCGTATGATTAGGCTCGCCACAAACGTAGCACAGCGCGCTACGGTCCACCGTGCTCTTGCATTGGTGCCTGGCGTGTCCAGACTCCAGGCACCGGTAGCATTGCAGTGGCCGTGCCTCCAGAGCGACCACACGGGCGGACACCCACCCGATCTTGACTCGGCCTGCGGTGGCCAGTTTGCGGACTGCCGTCAGAGGGCAGCGCACCCACACCGTACCCAGGGAGAAGGACTGTCGCCGGATCTGTCCCACTTTGACATCGCCGATGCCGCATTCACCGGCATCGGCGATGGCAGCGGCGACGTCCTGTTGGGTGACAGAGTCATCGAGATCTGTCACCCTCACCTCCCCGAGTTTTATGGGTCGCGCCACCCGCACGCCCAAATCACCAATTGCCTCCTGCAACTTCGAGGCAAGAGCGACGGCCTTTTCGGCGCACTCCTCCCCCGCCACCTCCAGTAGGAGACCACCGTTGAGGGCCCGCTTTTGCCTCACTTCGGTGATCCCTACGTCCGCCAGTTTCACGCGCTCCTTGGCGGCCGCCATGGCCTGCGCGTAGGTGACCTCACTGCCCTCCGGCACAGTGATGGTCACCGCCGCCGTCTTGGGCACTCTCGGGAGCCGGGCATTCTTTTTCGGTGCCTTCCCTTTAGGCACCTTCTTTTTAGGCGCCGTACGGGCTTTAGGCGCCTGAGAAGCCTGAGCTCCCGATGGCGCTTTCGGCACCGGCCTTGAGGCCGTCCTCTGGCGAGCCGTGGCCAGATCAGCGGTGGCTTTCCGGGTTTTTGCCCTGGACTTCCGGCTCACCACAGTGCTCCAGGTCTCTGCCTGCACTGCTCGCGGCTCTGCGGCCGGCGCTGCGTTCGGAGTGGTAGCCGGCGCAGTAGGTTGCCCCGTTTGCTTGCCGCTTATTCCCTGCCTAGGCGGCGGGATTTCAGCGGGGGCAGCAGGGGACGGCTTCTTTCCCAGAGGGGGCCTCAGAGCCCTATCTGGGAATAACTCCGCCTTGAAGGCGGCCAGTTTCCCTTCAATAAGGTTTCCCAGCCTTTCCATCAGGACCACGTCCGAGCTCCGACTCTCGGATGGTCCCGTGGTTGGTGGGCTGGGATCAGCCCGGCGTTCGGCCCGGAGAGCAGCCAGCTCCGTCGAGAGGCTCTCCACCCTGCTATTCAGCTCTGAGAGCTGAGAGCGGAGGAGGGCGTTCTCCTGCTCCAGGTTTGACCCTGACGCCCTCTGTGCCATCTCCAATGACGCCGCCTGTATATGGCGAACCGCCATCCTAAGGGCTCGCACAAACGTGCCCTTCAAGCGGCCGGACTTGTCTGCCACCTTTTCAATCGTTTCTAGGTTCTCGATTATGCGAGAACCTAGATCGCCTGTCGGCTGTTGGGCCATCTCCCGACCCAGTTCCTCCACCGTAGGCAACGAGGCCTTGGCGCGCGTCGTTGGCACTGGGACGCTTGGGTCCAGAAACCCTTCGTCGTCCCGTCCGTCTCTAGCAGGTTTGGCACTTTTGCGTGCCGGCCTCTCGTCACTACTTCCCCCATGTGCGGGGAGCCTCTTTCGTCGTGAGGCGACCGACGTGGCCCGACTGGCCGTGGACTGCCATGATATGGTGGACATCAATGAGCAGTCCGAATCTTCGTTGTCGGAGGTGGCAGCGGACAAAAGCCCCGCCCTGCCCCTCGTCACTCTATCCTGGGACGTCTCGTTTCCGGACTCCCTCTCCCTCGCCGTTTCTCCTCTCCCTCTTTCCCTTCCTTCCGTCTCAACATCGTTATTTATAAGGTTTAAGTTTAGTTTTTCCATTTTAATTCCCACGAGAATGGGATGCAAGTAAAAGTCCATCCGGGCAGTGGCCCCTTACCCGGATAAGCCTAAATTTGTCTCCCGTCACTGGTGTCGGCTGGTACCAGTGCCGGGGGACGCACTAGCGACTGGAGGCACAAGGCCCTTTACCGCCAGCCATTCAGCCCCTCGCGGTGCGCCGCCGCTTGAGCTTCGGGTAATTTTTTATAGAGGTTTTCTTCCTCGCAGTCAGGCCGGTTAAGGCGTGACCCTCGGTCCCGAGGCCGTGAGACATGTCCACGACACCCCATGTGGGATTACGATATGTGACGGTGGCCGGGATATATCCCTGCCTGCCCGAAGGTAGGGTAAGTACACATCGGGCCCGTCCTAGCGTCTCTTCCACTGCGTCCCCTGCCAAGACAGAGGGACGCGCGAAATACGCCGCCCCGCAGGTTCTCTGCCACCGCTCAGTAACCTGTCCACGGATAAAATCAACGTCGACGAAAGTTACTGAGCGGGCCCGGGGTGCACCACGTGGAGGTGACCTGCTCGCACCCCAACCTAACCTTTTTTTTTTTTTTTTTTTTTTTTGGTTTCGCTGGGGGAAATGCGTTACGCATCCCCTCCCGCAGAGGGGTATGTGGGACTCCCCAGGGGCAATACCCCCTGGTATACCCACTAAAACCCCCAGCGGCACTCCGTCTTCGCCTCTTGGAGAGGGTCTGGGAATCCGGCAGAGCCTTTGCGTCCAGTCCCCCTCCGGCGAGCCCCGCCCTTATGGCGAGCCCTTCGCGCCCCCCCCTTATGATGGGTGGGGCAACGGGGACGGTCGAGAGTGCGCGATCGTCCCCGTATCCACTGATGGTGAGCGGTGCAATGCGGGCGGAGGAGCCTCCGCACCTGTCGCCCGCTGCTCACCATCGGGAAGGTGAAGGCGGTCATACGCCCGCCTCCTCCGTCCCCTTCGCCGCTTCCGGAGCGCGGGCGCAAGAGGGTCTTCCTCTCGCGCGCGCTCCGCTGCCTCCTTCTGCGACATGACGGATTCGCAGAAGGAGGCAACCGCCGCCCACGCTCTCTCGCTCTCCAGCATTGCGCTCACAACGCGGGGGAGCGAGAGGTCCCGCCCGACCACCGCAACCAGACTGCGGCGCTGCTCGGACCACGACGGGCACACCTCGAGGGTGTGCTCCGCCGTGTCTTCCGCCGCGCCACAGTCGTGGCACGATGGGGCCTCCTCCCTACCGATTCGGTGCAAGTACGATCCGAAACAACCGTGTCCGGACAGTACCTGCACCAGGCGGAACGAGAGGAAGCCGTGCGCTCGTTCGAGCCAGTCCCTTAGGACCGGCCCGACGGCGTCCAGCGTCCGGCGGCCGAAGTGAGCGGCGGCGAGGTCCTCCGCCCAGTGAGCGATGACGGCATCGCGCGCCTGCTGTCGGACGGCCGCTTTCTCTTCCGGGGCCGGGCGCTCTCCAAGCGCCCTCCGCCCCGCCGTCCATTCGTACACCCTGGAAAGCACCTCCGCCTCGAGTTCCCAAGGCGGGGTGCCGGCCAGGGTGCACGCAGCCGCAAAGCTCACTGAGCGGTAAGCCCTGCTCACCCGCTGGGCGATGGCCCTCTGGGGCGCCCTAAGGGCGGCGGCGTTCCCCCTTCTACGGAGGGAGTCCACCCAAATAGGGGCCCCGTACAGGGCCATGCTCCGCAGGGTGCCGGCGTACAGCTGCCGGCACCGCTTGCTGGGCCCACCCAAATTGGGCATCAGCCACGAGAGGGCGTCCGCTGCCTTCAGCAGGCGCCCCGACAGCGCACTAAAGTGCGCGCTGAAGTGCCACCTGCTGTCGACTATGAGACCCAGGTATTTCATCTGGGCCTCTACCGCTATGCGGACGCCCCCCACGTGGATGTGGGCATCCGGCGGTGGGCGCCGCCGCGGACCGTGGAAGTATACCGCCACAGTCTTGTGCAGCGCCGTCTTCAACCCTAGGCGGCGGATCCTGTCCACTACCAGCGATCCGCCCGCCGACGCCAGACTGGCCGCCTCCCCGAAGCTCCCGCGGGCCGTGAGGAGAGTGTCATCTGCATAACAGATGACACTCGTGCCTCTCGGGAGCGATCCCCGCAGGAGCCAGTCGTATCCGACGTTCCAAAGCAGGGGTCCTAAAACAGACCCCTGTGGAACGCCGGCCTCCACAATATACCGCCGGACCTGGCCCGCCTTGTCCACCAGTACCACCTCCCGGTCCACCAAATAGTTGGCCAGGAGGCGCCTCAAGTAGGAAGGCACTCCATGAAATCGGAGTGCCTCCAAGATGGTGGAATGGGGGATGGTATTAAAAGCGTTGGCTATGTCAAACGACACAGCCAAAAGACCATCCCCCGCCTCAATCGCCTCCATCGCCTGGCTCTTAAGGCGGGCCAGGGCGTCCACCGTCGAACGCTCAGCTCTAAAGCCGAACTGAGCGTCCGACAGGTCCGGCCCCACACGCCGCAAGTGGGCCTTGAGGCGGTCCGCCACTATGCCCTCGAGCATCTTACCGGCCTCATCGAGCAGAACGATAGGCCGGTATGCCGAGGGGGAGTCCGCAGGACGGCCCTCTTTGCGGAGGAGGCACAGCTGCCCCTCCTTCCATGGTCTCGGGAACCTCCCAGTCGCAAGGCACGCGCTGAAGAGGTCCCGAAACCGTCCCGGCATGACGGATGCCGCGATCGCGACCACCTTAGCCGGGACCCCATCTGGGCCAGGGGCCGTTTTCTTGGAGCGGAGGCTAAATACCGCCGCGCCAAGTTCGGCCTCTGAAATGGGAGGAGGGTCTTCCTGCTGTTCCTCCGGCGGAGCCGCCCCCCGCAGAGGATTCATCGTTGGAGGGGTGAAGTCTACGTCCCTGCTTGGAAACAGGGACCGCACCACCCCATCCAGCGACGACGGCTCGAGGGTCTCGGCCACCGGGGGACCAGAGGGGCGCAGTTTATTCCGCGCCGCCTTGTATGGTCTCCCGAATGGGTCGGCGTCGAGACCCGCCAGCAACTCGGCCCTCGCCGAGTCCTTGGCGTCCGCAATTGCCACTTTGAGGGCCGTCTTCGCCTCTGCGAAAGCGTCCCGCAGGCGGGCCTCCTCGTCCCCGTCCCTGCGGCGCCGCCGTCGAGCCCGTGCGTGCTCCCGCCGCGCCGCCGTGCAGGCAACACGGAGCCGCTGCAGCTCCCTCGACCACCAGTACACGGCGCGTCGGGGAGGCGGGCGGCGTGACCGAGGCATGCTGGAGTTGCACACCTCGGCCAGGGACTCTCCCAATTGGGCCGCCGCAGCGTCCACGTCCAGGACGTCTACTGGTGGCGACAGCCAGTCCTGGACGAAGGCCGCCTCCTCTGCGGCCTCCCGGTCCAGGCGGGTAAGGGCCCACCGCGGGAAAGGGGATCGGCCGGATGGTCTGGCGATCCCCCGTGGACTTTGGGCGGAGATCTCGAACCGCACATATCTGTGGTCCGAGATAGTCTCCACCATGTCCACCCGCCAGTTCCGCACGCGCGCGGCCAGCACATGGGTGGCGAAGGTCAGGTCCACGATGGACCCACCCTGCTGCCGCACGCATGTTTGGACTCTCCCCCTATTCAGGAGGGAGAGCCCGGAGGACGCCGCCCACAGCTCCACTGCCCGCCCACGCGCGTCAGTGGCCGGGTTTCCCCACACCACCGATTTAGCGTTCAGGTCCCCCATAACGGAAACCTGACGCGGCGCTGCCCTGCCGACCACGGCGGCCAGGACTTCGAGGAAATCCTCGAAGTCCTGGAGTGGGCGGTTGGGGGAAAAGTACACCCCGACGAGGGCCAGATCTCCCCACGCGGCGGCCACATATCCCGGTCCTCTCTCTAGTAGTGAGAGGGGAGGGGAGTCTGTGGAAGACCGCGCCACAATCGCCACCGAACCGTCACTGTCGCCCAGCCAGTAGCCAGGGACCGAGTACGGCTCGGCGACTACCGCCACGTCCACCAACCACTCGGCCATGGACTGCATGAGCAGATCCTGGGCCGCTCTGCAGTGGTTGGTGTTCGCCTGAAGGATACGATGTCCGGACTGCAATATTCGGACATCGTACCCCCCTCATCGGCCACCGTTGCTGGGCCAGCAGCGGGGGCGGCTATAGCAGCAGGTTGTCTTGCGACCTGCTGCTTTCCCTTAGTGGTGGGAGGCCTGCACTTCCTCCCAGCCATTACATGGTCCGCAGGGCGGCCACTGGCCGCGCACACCACGCAGTGTGGCTTGGCGGCCTGGCACGACGACGCCAGGTGCCCCTGCTTCCCGCAGCGGTAGCACGCGTCCGTCCTCTCCTCTTTCGAGGGACACGTGGCTCGGGTATGGCCGATTCCGAAGCACCTGAAGCAGCGCAGAGGCTGATCTTCAAGTGCCCGGACCGACGCCGAGCTGAGGCCGACGAGCAGCCGCCCCTTGGCCAGGACGGCCTTTGCCGCTGACCCCAACCTAACCTAACCTAACCTAACCTAACCTAACCTAACCTAACCTAACCTAACCTAACCTAACCTAACCTAACCTAACCTAACCTAACCTTTTTTTTTTTTTTTTTTTGTTTCGCTGGGGGAAATGCGTTACGCATCCCCTCCCGCAGAGGGGTATGTGGGACTCCCCAGGGGCGATACCCCCTGGTATACCCACTAAAACCCCCAGCGGCACTCCGTCTTCGCCTCTTGGAGAGGGTCTGGGAATCCGGCAGAGCCTTTGCGTCCAGTCCCCCTCCGGCGAGCCCCGCCTTTATGGCGAGCCCTTCGCGCCCCTCCCTTATGATGGGTGGGGCAACGGGGACGGTCGAGAGTGCGCGATCGTCCCCGTATCCAGTGATGGTGAGCGGTGCAATGCGGGCGGAGGAGCCTCCGCATCCGTCGCCCGCTGCTCACCATCGGGAAGGTGAAGGCGGTCGTACGCCCGCCTCCTCCGTCCCCTTCGCCGCTTCCGGAGCGCGGGCGCAAGAGGGTCTTCCTCTCGCGCGCGCTCCGCTGCCTCCTTCTGCGACATGACGGATTCGCAGAAGGAGGCAACCGCCGCCCACGCCCCCTCGCTCTCCAGCATTGCGCTCACAACGCGGGGGAGCGAGAGATCCCGCCCGACCACCGCAACCAGACTGCGGCGCAGCTCGGACCACGACGGGCACACCTCGAGGGTGTGCTGCGCCGTGTCTTCCGCCGCGCCGCAGTCGTGGCACGATGGGGCCTCCTCCCTGCCGATTCGGTGCAAGTACGATCCGAAACAACCGTGTCCGGACAGTACCTGCACCAGGCGGAACGAGAGGAAGCCGTGCGCTCGTTCGAGCCAGTCCCTTAGGACCGGTCCGATGGCGTCCAGCGTCCGGCGGCCGAAGTGAGCGGCGGCGAGGTCCTCCGCCCAGTGAGCTATGACGGCATCGCGCGCCTGCTGTCGGACGGCCGCTTTCTCTTCAGGGGCCGGGCGCTCACCAAGCGCCCTCCGCCCCGCCGTCCATTCGTACACCCTGGAAAGCACCTCCGCCTCGAGTTCCCAAGGCGGGGTGCCGGCCAGGGTGCACGCAGCCGCAAAGCTCACCGAGCGGTAAGCCCTGCCCACCCGCTGGGCGATGGCCCTCTGGGGCGCCCGAAGGGCGGCGGCGTTCTCCCTTCTACGAAGGGAGTCCACCCAAATAGGGGCCCCGTAAAGGGCCATGCTCCGCAGGGTGCCGGCGTACAGCTGCCGGCACCGCTTGCTGGGCCCACCCAAATTGGGCATCAGCCACGAGAGGGCGTCCGCTGCCTTCAGCAGGCGCCCCGACAGCGCACTAAAGTGCGCGCTGAAGTGCCACCTGCTGTCGACGATGAGACCCAGGTATTTCATCTGGGCCTCTACCGCTATGCGGACGCCCCCCACGTGGATGTGGGCATCCGGCGGTGGGCGCCGCCGCGGACCGTGGAAGTATACGGCCACGGTCTTGTGCAGCGCCGTCTTCAACCCTAGGCGGCGGATCCTGTCCACTACCAGCGATCCGCCCGCCGACGCCAGACTGGCCGCCTCCCCGAAGCTCCCGCGGGCCGTGAGGAGAGTGTCATCCGCATAACAGATGACACTCGTGCCTCTCGGGAGCGAACCCCGCAGGAGCCAGTCGTATCCGACGTTCCAAAGCAGGGGTCCTAAAACAGACCCCTGCGGAACGCCGGCCTCCACTCTATACCGCCGGACCTGGCCCGCCTTGTCCACCAGTATCACCTCCCGGTCCACCAAATAGTTGGCCAGGAGGCGCCTCAGATAGGAAGGCACTCCGTGAAATCGGAGTGCCTCCAAGATGGTGGAATGGGGGATGGTATTAAAAGCGTTGGCTATGTCAAACGACACAGCCAAAATACCATCCCCCGCCTCCATTGCCTGCTTCACCTGGCTCTTCAGGCGGGCCAGGGCATCCACCGTCGAACGCTCGGCTCTAAAACCGAACTGAGCGTCCGACAGGTCCGGCCCCACACGCCGCAAGTGGGCCTTGAGGCGGTCCGCCACTATGCACTCGAGCATCTTACCGGCCTCATCGAGCAGAACGATAGGCCGGTATGCCGAGGGGGAGTCTGCAGGACGGCCCTCTTTGCGGAGGAGGCACAGCTGCCCCTCCTTCCATGGTCTCGGGAACCTCCCAATCGCGAGGCACGCGCCGAAGAGATCCCGAAACCGTCCCGGCATGACGGAGGCCGCGATCGCGACCACCTTAGCCGGGACCCCATCTGGGCCAGGGGCCGTTTTCTTGGAGCGGAGGTGAAATACCGCCGCGCCAAGCTCGGCCTCTGAAATGGGAGGAGGGTCCTCCGGCTGTTCCTCTGGCGGAGCCGCTCCCCGCGGAGGATTCATCGCTGGAGGGGTGAAGTCTACGTCCCTGCTTGGAAACAGGGACCGCACCACCCCGTCCAGCGACGACGGCTCGAGGGTCTCGGCCACCGGGGGACCAAAGGGGCGCAGTTTATTCCGCGCCGCCTTGTATGGTCTCCCGAATGGGTCGGCGTCGAGACCCGCCAGTAACTCGGCCCTCGCCGAGTCCTTAGCCTCCGCGATTGCCACTTTGAGGGCCGTCTTCGCCTCTACGAGGGCGTCCCGCAGGCGGGCCTCCTGGTCAACGTCCCTGCAGCGCCGCCGTCGAGCCCGTGCGTGTTCCCGCCGCGCTGCCGTGCAGGCAACACGGAGGCGCTGCAGCTCCCCCGACCACCAGTACACGGCACGTCGGGGAGGCGGGCGGCGTGACCGAGGCATGCTGGAGTTGCACACCTCGGCCAGGGACGCTCCCAATTGGGCCGCCGCGGCGTCCACGTCCAGGACGTCGACTGGTGGCGACAGCCAGTCCTGAACGAAAGCCGCCTCCTCTGCGGCCTCCCGGTCCAGGCGGGTGAGGGCCCACCGCGGGAAGGGGGATCGGCCGGATGGTCTGGCGTTCCCCCGTGGACTTTGGGCGGAGATCTCGAACCGCACATACCTGTGGTCCGAGAAGGTCTCCACCATGTCCACCCGCCAGTTCCGCACACGCGCGGCCAGCATATGGGTGGCGAAGGTGAGGTCCACAATGGACCCACCCTGCTGCCGCACGCATGTTTGGACTCTCCCCATATTCAGGAGGGAGAGTCCGGAGGACGCCGCCCACAGCTCCACTGCCCGCCCACGCGCATCGGTGGCCGGGTTTCCCCACACCACTGATTTGGCGTTCAGGTCCCCCATGACGGAGACCTGACGCGGCGCTGCCCTGCCGACCACGGCGGCCAGGACCTCGAGGAAATCCTCGAAGTCCTGGAGAGGGCGGTTGGGGGAGAAGTACACCCCGACGAGGGCCAGATCTCCCCACGCGGCGGCCACATATCCCGGTCCTCTCTCTAGTAGTGAGAGGGGAGGGGAGTCTGTGGAAGACCGCGCCACAATCGCCACCGAACCGTCCCTATCGCCCAGCCAGTAGCCAGGGACCGAGTACGGCTCGGCGACTACCGCCACGTCCACCAACCACTCGGCCATGGACTGCATGAGCAGATCCTGGGCCGCTCTGCAGTGGTTGGTGTTCGCCTGAAGGATACGATGTCCGGACTGCATTATTCGGACATCGTACCCCCCTCGTCGGCCACCGTTGCTGGGCCAGCAGCGGGGGCGGCTATAGCAGCAGGTTGTCTTGCGACCTGCTGCTTTCCCTTAGTGGTGGGAGGCCTGCACTTTCTTCCAGCCATCACGTGGTCCGCAGGGCGGCCACTGGCCGCGCACACCACGCAATGTGGCTTGGCGGCCTGGCACGACGACGCCAGGTGCCCCTGCTTCCCGCAGCGGTAGCACGCGTCCGTCCTCTCCTCTTGCGAGGGACACGTGGCTCGGGTATGGCCGATTCCGAAACACCTGAAGCAGCGCAGAGGCTGATCTTCAAGTGCCCGGACCGACGCCGAGCTGAGGCCGACGAGCAGCCGCCCCTTGGCCAGGACGGCCTTTGCCGCTGTGACTGGGCACTCTAGACGCATGGTGCCCAGTCCGCCGCGGCCGGTCCTAATGTCCCGGCCACGCACCGCTTCAGGTGAGCAGCCTCCAGCCGCTGCAATGGCCACCACGACCTCCTCCTTGGTGACCGAGTCGTCCAGGTCGGTCACCTCCACGGTTGCGGACTTTGTGGGCCTAGCGACCTTCGCCACGTCCGCAATACCCTCTCGTAGCTTGGCTGCGAAGAGGTCCGCATTTTCCGCCCCCTTGGACCCCGGGAACTCGAATATACGAGCCCCAGTTACGGTCCGGCGACAAGTCACTCTGCCGATCCCCAGCTTCGTAGGATCGGCATGAGCGCGAGCCCGCTTTAAAACGGACTCGTATGTCTCTCCCCTCTCCGCGGCCTCCGGGACGATGGTCACGGTGACAGCCGCGGTTTTAGGGGGGGTCAATTTCTTGACGCCGGCTGGGGCCCTAACTGCTGTGGAGGGCGCTTGCGTGGGCTTGGAGGAGGAGGCCGCTTTCTTCTCCTGTCCCTTGCCCTTACCTTTCCCCTCCCCTGTTTTACCCTTACCCTTTCCTCTCCTCACAACCTCCGTCCACGGCATGTTGGACGGAGTGGAAGAGGGAAGGAGGGCGTCCTCGGGGATGGGCCCCGCGCTTGTGCTAGGGGTGGGCTGTGCCACTTTCGTGGCCTTGCCCACTCCCTTGCCCTTGGACGCCTTTGGGGCCTGAGGTGGCCCACCGGAGGTCCTGTCCGCCGCAAGCGGTGGACGAAGACGTTTCTCCGGCAGGAGCCGGTCCTCTATGCCCGCGAAGCAGGCTCGGGTGAAGGCCCTCTCCTCCATAACAACCTTGCGGATGATATCCTCAAGGTTGGAGCAGGGGAGGGATTCTGCCGTCGGGGCCTTGGCGGATGAGGCCGTGGCTTCAGCCAGCTTTGTATGCAGCTGGCTGACCTCCGCTTGCAGGCTGTCCACCCTCGCCTGCAGTTGCCGCGTCTCGTCTGTTGCAGTACGCTGCAACAGCTCGAGTACGATGCCGTGCAGGCTAGCCGCGCGACATTTCAGGGCCTTCTGGAAGGTCCCCTTCAAATTCGAGGACTTGGAGGCGACCTCGCAGATCTCCTCCTTGTCCTCTTTGGCTATGCGCTCCAGCTCCGCCACGGAAAGACTGTCAAATCTAAGGACAGCCGACCCGTATCCGGCTTTGAGCCGAGCGGTGCGCGTCTGCTGCTCTTTGGCAGCGACCCTCTCCTCAAGATCCGCCTGGAGCTGCGCCCTCCTTGTCAGGTCGAGCTGGCGCGAAGAGCACAGCTCCAGGCGAACAGCCTCCACCTCAGTCGCAGACGAAGTAGAAGAGCAGGTCTTCCTGGTCTTCTTCTTCGCCTTGCCGGACGTCGAGCCCGAGGATCCCTCGGACTTGCGAGTTAAGTACGACCGCTTAAGGCTGCTTTCGGACGCCGCCGTCTCCGAGATGGATACGTCGGAGTCCGAGAAGTCAGCTGCCGCACTATACAGGCTAGCCGCAGATGTTGCGCGGCTTGCCTCCGACACCGAAGCGTCTCGGGGGCCCTGAGAAGGGCCTTTTGGTTGGTCCTGAGAAGGACCTTTTGGTTGGCCCTGAGAAGGGCCTTTTGGTTGGCCCTGAGAAGGGCCTTTTGGCTTGGCGAAACGCCCGGAGGCATCCCGCAAAGGTTTCGACATCGTCGACACACTCAAAAATCCGTATTCGCCCTCAAAAACTCAAATACGCACAGCGCTCGTTTGCCGCCGGTCTGCCACTCCGTTACGGTGGCACCTAACCTAACCTAACCTAACCTAACCTAACCTAACCTAACCTAACCTAACCTAACCTAACCTAACCTAACCTAACCTAACCTAACCTAACCTAACCTAACCTAACCTAACCTTTTTTTTTTTTTTTTTTTTTTTTTTGGTTTCGCTGGGGGAAATGCGTTACGCATCCCCTCCCGCGGAGGGGTATGTGGGACTCCCCAGGGTCAATACCCCCTGGTATACCCACTAAAACCCCCAGCGGCACTCCGGCTTCGCCTCCTGGAGGGGGCCTGGGAATCCGGCAGAGCCTTTACATCCAGTCCCCCTCCGGCGAGCCCCGCCTATATGGCGAGCCCTTCGCGCCCCCCCCTTATGATGGGTGGGGCAACAGGGACGGTCGAGAGTGCGCGACCGTCCCCGTATCCGCTGATGGTGAGCGGTGCAATGCGGGCGGAGGAGCTTCCGCACCTGTCGCCCGCTGCTCACCATCGGGAAGGTGAAGGCGGTCATACGCCCGCCTCCTCCGTCCCCTTCGCCGCTTCCGGAGCGCGGGCGCAAGAGGGTCTTCCTCTCGCGCGCGCTCCGCTGCCTCCTTCTGCGCCATTACGGATTCGCAGAAGGAGGCAACCGCCGCCCACGCTCTCTCGCTCCCCAGCATCGCGCTCACAACGCGGGGGAGCGAGAGGTCCCGCCCGACCACCGCAACCAGACTGCGGCGCTGCTCGGACCACGACGGGCACACCTCGAGGGTGTGCTTCGCCGTGTCTTCCGCCGCGCCACAGTCGTGGCACGATGGGGCCTCCTCCCTACCGATTCGGTGCAAGTACGATCCGAAACAACCGTGTCCGGACAGTACCTGCACCAGGCGGAACGAGAGGAAGCCGTGCGCTCGTTCGAGCCAGTCCCTTAGGACCGGCCCGACGGCGTCCAGCGTCCGGCGGCCGAAGTGAGCGGCGGCGAGGTCCTCCGCCCAGTGAGCGATGACGGCATCGCGCGCCTGCTGTCGGACGGCCGCTTTCTCTTCCGGGGCCGGGCGCTCTCCAAGCGCCCTCCGCCCCGCCGTCCATTCGTACACCCTGGAAAGCACCTCCGCCTCGAGTTCCCAAGGCGGGGTGCCGGCCAGGGTGCACGCAGCCGCAAAGCTCACTGAGCGGTAAGCCCTGCTCACCCGCTGGGCGATGGCCCTCTGGGGCGCCCTAAGGGCGGCGGCGTTCTCCCTTCTACGGAGGGAGTCCACCCAAATAGGGGCCCCGTACAGGGCCATGCTCCGCAGGGTGCCGGCGTACAGCTGCCGGCACCGCTTGCTGGGCCCTCCCAAATTGGGCATCAGCCACGAGAGGGCGTCCGCTGCCTTCAGCAGGCGCCCCGACAGCGCACTAAAATGCGCGCTGAAGTGCCACCTGCTGTCGACTATGAGACCCAGGTATTTCATCTGGGCCTCAACCGCTATGCGGACGCCCCCCACGTGGATGTGGGCATCCGGCGGTTGGCGCCGCCGCGGACCGTGGAAGAATACCGCCACGGTCTTGTGCAGCGCCGTCTTCAGCCCTAGGCGGCGGATCCTGTCCACTACCAAAGATCCGCCCGCCGACGCCAGACTGGCCGCCTCCCTGAAGCTCCCGCGGGCTGTGAGGAGAGTGTCATCTGCATAACAGATGACACTCGTGCCTCTCAGGAGCGATCCCCGCAGGAGCCAGTCGTATCCGACGTTCCAAAGCAGGGGTCCTAAAACAGACCCCTGTGGAACGCCGGCCTCCACACTATACTGCCGGACCTGGCCCGCCTTGTCCACCAGTACCACCTCCCGGTCCACTAAATAGTTGGCCAGGAGGCGCCTCAAATAGGAAGGCACTCCGTGAAAACGGAGTGCCTCCAAGATGGTGGAATGGGGGATGGTATTAAAAGCGTTGGCTATGTCAAAAGACACAGCCAAAAGACCATCCCCCGCCTCAATCGCCTCCATCGCCTGGCTCTTAAGGCGGGCCAGGGCGTCCACCGTCGAACGCTCAGCTCTAAAGCCGAACTGAGCGTCCGACAGGTCCGGCCCCACACGCCGCAAGTGGGCCTTGAGGCGGTCCGCCACTATGCCCTCGAGCATCTTACCGGCCTCATCGAGCAGAACGATAGGCCGGTATGCCGAGGGGGAGTCCGCAGGACGGCCCTCTTTGCGGAGGAGGCACAGCTGCCCCTCCTTCCATGGTCTCGGGAACCTCCCAGTCGCAAGGCACGCGCTGAAGAGGTCCCGAAACCGTCCCGGCATGACGGATGCCGCGATCGCGACCACCTTAGCCGGGACCCCATCTGGGCCAGGGGCCGTTTTCTTGGAGCGGAGGCGAAATACCGCCGCGCCAAGTTCGGCCTCTGAAATGGGAGGAGGGTCCTCCTGCTGTTCCTCCGGCGGAGCCGCCCCCCGCAGAGGGTTCATCGTTGGAGGGGTGAAGTCTACGTCCCTGCTTGGAAACAGGGACCGCACCACCCCATCCAGCGACGACGGCTCGAGGGTCTCGGCCACCGGGGGACCAGAGGGGCGCAGTTTATTCCGCGCCGCCTTGTATGGTCTCCCGAATGGGTCGGCGTCGAGACCCGCCAGCAACTCGGCCCTCGCCGAGTCCTTGGCGTCCGCAATTGCCACTTTGAGGGCCGTCTTCGCCTCTGCGAGGGCGTCCCGCAGGCGGGCCTCCTCGTCCCCGTCCCTGCGGCGCCGCCGTCGAGCCCGTGCGTGCTCCCGCCGCGCCGCCGTGCAGGCAACACGGAGGCGCTGCAGCTCTCCCGACCACCAGTACACGGCACGTCGGGGAGGCGGGCGGCGTGACCGAGGCATGCTGGAGTTGCACACCTCGGCCAGGGACGCTCCCAATTGGGCCGCCGCGGCGTCCACGTCCAGGACGTCGACTGGTGGCGACAGCCAGTCCTGGACGAAAGCCGCCTCCTCTGCGGCCTCCCGGTCCAGGCGGGTGAGGGCCCACCGCGGGAAGGGGGATCGGCCGGATGGTCTGGCGTTCCCCTGTGGACTTTGGGCGGAGATCTCGAACCGCACATACCTGTGGTCCGAGATGGTCTCCACCATGTCCACCCGCCAGTTCCGCACACGCGCGGCCAGCACATGGGTGGCGAAGGTGAGGTCCACAATGGACCCACCCTGCTGCCGCACGCATGTTTGGACTCTCCCCCTATTCAGGAGGGAGAGTCCGGAGGACGCCGCCCACAGCTCCACTGCCCGCCCACGCGCGTCGGTGGCCGGGTTTCCCCACACCACCGATTTGGCGTTCAGGTCCCCCAGGACGCAGACCTGTCGTGGCGCTGCCCTGCCGACCACGGCGGCCAGGACCTCGAGGAAATCCTCGAAGTCCTGGAGAGGGCGGTTGGGGGAGAAGTAGACCCCGACGAGGGCCAGATCTCCCCACGCGGCGGCCACATATCCCGGTCCTCTCTCTAGTAGTGAGAGGGGAGGGGAGTCTGTGGAAGACCGCGCCACAATCGCCACCGAACCATCCCTGTCGCCCAGCCAGTGGCCAGGGACCGAGTACGGCTCGGCGACTACCGCCACGTCCACCAACCACTCGGCCATGGACTGCATGAGCAGATCCTGGGCCGCTCTGCAGTGGTTGGTGTTCGCCTGAAGGATACGATGTCCGGACTGCATTATTCGGACATCGTACCCCCCTCATCGGCCACCGTTGCTGGGCCAGCAGCGGGGGCGGCTATAGCAGCAGGTTGTCTTGCGACCTGCTGCTTTCCCTTAGTGGTGGGAGGCCTGCACTTCCTCCCAGCCATCACATGGTCCGCAGGGCGGCCACTGGCCGCGCACACCACGCAGTGTGGCTTGGCGGCCTGGCACGACGACGCCAGGTGCCCCTGCTTCCCGCAGCGGTAGCACGCGTCCGTCCTCTCCTCTTGCGAGGGACACGTGGCTCGGGTATGGCCGATTCCGAGCACCTGAAGCAGCGCAGAGGCTGATCTTCAAGTGCCCGGACCGATGCCGAGCTGAGGCCGACGAGCAGCCGCCCCTTGGCCAGGACGGCCTTTGCCGCTGTGACTGGGCACTCTAGACGCATGGTGCCCAGTCCGCCGCGGCCGGGCCTAATGTCCCGGCCACGCACAGTTTCAGACGAGCAGCCTCCAGCTGCTGCAATGGCCGCCACGACCTCCTCCTTGGTGACCGAGTCGTCCAGGTCGGTCACCTCCAAGGTTGCGGACTTTGCGGGCCTAGCGACCTTCGCCACGTCCGCGATACCCTCTCGCAGCTTGGCTGCGAAGAGGTCCGCATTTTCCGCCCCCTTGGCCCCCGGGAACTCGAATATTCGAGCCCCAGTTACGGTCCGGCGACACGTCACTCTGCCGATCCCCAGCTTCGTAGGGTCGGCATGAGCGCGAGCCCGCTTTAGTACGGACTCGTACGTCTCTCCCCTCTCCGCGGCCTCCGGGACGATGGTCACGGTGACAGCCGCGGTTTTAGGGGGGGTCAATTTCTTGACGCCGGCTGGGGCCCTGACTGCTGTGGAGGGCGCCTGCATGGGCTTGGAGGAGGAGGCCGCTTTCTTCTCCTGTCCCTTGCCCTCACCCTTTCCTTTCCCCTTCCCTTTCTTGCCCTTTCCTCTCCTCACAACCTCCGTCCACGGCATGTTGGACGGAGTGGAAGAGGGAAGGAGGGCGTCCTCAGAGCTGGGCAACGCGCTTGTGCTAGGGATGGGCTGTGCCGCTTTCGTGGTCTTGCCCACTCCCTTGCCCTTGGACGCCTTCGGGGCCTGAGGTGGCCCACCGGAGGTCCTGTCCGCCGCAAGCGGTGGACGAAGACGTTTCTCCGGCAGGAGCCGGTCCTCTATGCCCGCGAAGCAGGCTCGGGTGAAGGCCCTCTCCTCCATGACAACCTTGCGGATGATATCCTCAAGGTTGGAGCAGGGGAGGGACTCTGCCGTCGGGGCCTTGGCGGGTGAGGCCGTGGCTTCAGCCAGCTTTGTATGCAGCTGGCTGACCTCCGCTTGCAGGCTGTCCACCCTAGCCTGCAGCTGCCGCGTCTCGTCTGTTGCAGTACGCTGCAACAGCTCGAGGACAATGCCGTGCAGGCTGGCCGCACGGCATTTCAGGGCCTTCTGAAAGGTCCCTTTCAAGTTCGAGGACTTGGAGGCGACCTCACAGATCTCCTCCTTGTCCTCTTTGGCTATGCGCTCCAGCTCCGCCACGGAAAGGCTGTCAAGTTTTAGGACAGCCGTCCCGTATCCGGCTTTGAGCCGAGCGGTGCGCGTCTGCTGCTCTTTAGCAGCGACCCTCTCCTCAAGGTCCACCTGCAGCTGCGCCCTCCTTGTCAGGTCAAGCTGACGCGAAGAGCACAGCTCCAGGCGAACAGCCTCCACCTCAGTAGCAGACGAAGTAGAAGAGCAGGTCTTCCTGGTCTTCTTCTTCGCCTTGCCGGACGTCGAGCCCGAGGATCCCTCGGACTTGCGAGTCAAGTACGACCGCTTAAGGCTGCTTTCGGACGCTGCCGTTTCCGAGATGGATACGTCAGAGTCCGAGAAGTCGGCTGCCGCACTGTACAGGCTAGCCGCAGATGTTGCGCGGCTTGCCTCCGACACCGAAGCGTCTCGGGGGCCCTGAGAAGGGCCTTTTGGTTGGCCCTGAGAAGGGCCTTTTGGTTGGTCCTGAGAAGGACCTTTTGGTTGGCCCTGAGAAGGGCCTTTTGGTTGGCCCTGAGAAGGGCCTTTCGGTTTGGCGAAACGCCCAGAGGCATCCCGCAAGGGTTTCGACATGGTCGACACACAAAACAATCGTATTCGCCCTCAAAATCACAAATACGCACAGCGCTCGTTTGCCGCCGGTCTGCCACTCCGTTACGGTGGTCAGACACGACGTTGCCCAGGGGTCACTACGAGGAAGTCAGCACTGCGGGGGACCCCCAACCTAACCTAACCTAACCTAACCTAACCTAACCTAACGAGTCGCGCGACAGCTCTGACGGCGTTAAGATCGTTTCCGTGAAGCTCCGTAAACAAAAAATTGTAACAGTGGTAACAAGTGCGCGTATATACGAGTGTTATATATCAAAAGTTGCGCGCTGACGTCGCCAACACGTTAGTGAAAGAATTTTTGAAATCGGTGCACAAACACAAAAGTTATTAAACTTTTAACAAGTGAAAATTTTGTTATAACTCTTTTAATGCTTTGGACGTTTTAATCGCCGCATAAAATAGTTTTGACGTTTGCAATCGTTGCACCAATACCTGCTGGACACGTTTAGAAGAAATTTAGAAAAAATTCGGACCAAATATTGTGAAATTTGACAGTTTTGGTGAAACAGTGTGAAATTTATCAGTTTTTTCAAATTATTTTCAAAATTGTCGCGACGACATATAAATTTTATTACTTGGATATTTGCGTTTTGCCCCCCGGCAACTTCTGGTAAAAATTGAGAATTTTCCCACACGTGGGGGAAAAGTTATAACACTTTTCCTTGCAACCACGTGGCACGTGCTCCAGGAACCCAGGGTGCTGGACCCTGGGATACACCGGATCCGGGCTGGTTGAGTCCGCCTAGACCCCCCACCATCTTTTTCCGAAGTGGAAAAACATTTTCCTGCGAGTTAACGAGGTTTTGCAGTTTTTTGTAAAAAACTTTTTATGTTTGGACCCTAATATTGACCCGTTTATATATTTTAAAAAATTTAATTTTAGTGTCTTAATATAGCTTAGTGTATAATAAATGCAGTGTAAAAAATTCAAACTAAAATTCAAAAAATTGTAAAAGTTATTAAAGTTTTCATAAATAGTTGCGTGGCGGAAAAACTGCACCAGTAACTTTGTATTAGTGTCTTTTGTTTTTTTTGTATATTTAACCCCCTTCCCCTGCTCCTAGAGGGCTGAAACTTTGTGGATACTATTTTTTCGGCAACCCCTTTCGACACGACAAGTAGAAATTCTCTAAAATCTAAAATAAAAAAGTGATTTTTCGAATTATAATTACGTAACTCAGTTTGGCCTAGATTTTAAAAATTCAATAACTTCATAAGTATTATACATAGAAACGAGTTTCTTTCACATATTTCTTTGATTTTCAGCTCTCTAACCTATTAAAGTAGTCCCACCCCCCCTCTTCTACCCCCCCCCTAAAATTTTATTTTCCATTTTATTTTATAATTTTATTTAATACCAGTGACAAATTGTTTAATTGGCAAATAAATTAAACAAGATATTGTATTTTAATCTTATATTGATTTGCATCACTGTATTTTTACTGTGTTTTTACTGTGTTTTACTGTGTTTTTAATTTTAACTTAAGTATTGTACTTTGTTATTTTAAGACTGCTGCCATAGCGCAGTGCGCATTATTATTGTGTTTATTGACCCATTTTCTATTGCCTTGTTCTTGTCCCTACTGATCTGTGTACTTTATTTGACTTAGCAATACTGGAAATTCGCTAAATTACCAACATAATTATACATATAGAGGCAGTCCACGACCAGGAATAAAACACAAAATTCCTGTTTTAAATTGACAATTACTTACGTAATACTAATTATATAACTTATACAAACTTTTATACTTTTATCTCTTAATTATACAAATCCACAATCCATAAAATTATATTTTAAATTTTATTAAATTTTATTAAATTATTATTCAACTATCCAATAATGATCCGTACCCCTGCAAACAAAAAAATGGAGGTAAATTCTGCGGAGTCAAAGACTGAGGAGAGGGCAGGACCCTCCCCTCCAAATAGGAACATAAACGTGCGTAGATCTATAGATGCTTTCGAGAAAGCGGTAGAGGGAGTAGTTGGGCATCACACAAAAAAATCGCCAACTCCATCTACTGTTAACTCCACCACCACCACCACCATCACCAGTAACAAAAACACGCACACTACAGTGCAGAATATGACTTCAACCGCTGGACCCTCTGCCGGACCCTCTAACGTAGACTCTAGGTCTTCCATTCCCCAGGAAAGTCAAAAGACCCCCCCACCAACAAAGACCAGACCACCAATAAAAGGCAACACGATAACAAAAAAGGCCATAAGCACTGCTCAAACCCCTAGCCCAGTCAAAACTCCGGAAACGGCTAAAAAATTTTATCCAAACAAGGTTGCCGAGGCGAGGGCTGTTTACAAAAAGGGAGTGGAAAACCTGGAGAAATTTAAAAATCTCAGGGCAAGTGTAAAACTTGAATTACGGAAAGCGTTGGATAGGTTATACGATCTTGCCGTAGGCGGAACCGTAGTAAGAAACCTGCGGCAGGAGATAAAGGACGATACCCCACCAACAAACCAGCAACACCCAGAAAGCGAGAGCCATACGAGTCACCTCAGAAAAGCACTGGAGGACCACGCTAGACTTATGAAAGAGAGCCTAGTAAAAATCGAGGACTTAAAAAATGCTTTCGAAAAAGTAGAGAACAAGAATACAGCACGAACATACGCCAATGTCACAAAACCAGGAGTCGAGACTACCACAGAAAGGTCTGCACTGCATTCTGTGGTTATATCCTCCAAAAATGACCAAGATACTGGAGAAGAAGTCCTCGAAAAAGTTAGGAAGATAGTCGATGCAAAAGAAGGGTGGATAAAGGTAGAAAAGGTACGTAAGGCGAAGGATAGAAAGGTTGTAATGGGCTTAGAGACGAAAGAAGACCGCAAGAAGCTGAAGGAACGGCTTGAAAAAGAGGGTTCACTCCTGACCGTCGAGGAAGTGAAGAATAGAGACCCGCTTCTGGTTCTGAGAAGCGTTCTGGCAAAGAACAGCGATGAGGAGATCATCAGGGCATTGCGGAACCAGAACCGGGAGATCTTTCAAGGCCTCGACAGTGAGGAGGACAGAATCAGCATAAAATTCAGGAGGAAAACACGGAACCCTCATACAAACCATGTGATCCTGACAGTCTCCCCCAGGATATGGAAGAGAGCGCTGGGCGTGGAAAAGCTGAGAGTAGATCTCCAAAGAGTGGTCGTGGAAGATCAGTCTCCCCTCTTACAGTGTTCGAGGTGCCTGGGGTACGGGCATGGCCGCAAATACTGCAAGCAAAATGAGGACCTCTGTAGCCACTGCGGAGGGCCGCATCATGGCAAGGACTGCCCTGATAAGCTTGTAGAAGAGCCACCGCAATGCATAAATTGCAAAAAGGCAAAATTAGAAAACTGTGGCCATAATGCCTTTAGCCATGAATGCCCAGTAAGGAAAAAGTGGGACAGAATAGCACGAGACTCGGTGTCCTACTGCTGAGGGCTCCCCAGACGTCACCCACCAGTACAAAGTCATCCAGGCGAACCTCCAGCGAAGCCAGCTAGCCACTAGTGAACTCCTGCTAGAAGCGAAACAGAGAAAAGTGGCAGCTGCGCTAATACAGGAGCCCTACGTGGGCAGAATAAGGAGGATGAAGGCCTACGTAGGAGTGAGAGTGTACCAGAGCTCTAGCATAGGAGAGGGCACTGTAAAAGCCGCTATCGTAATTTTCGATAGCGACCTAGACGTCATACAGTGCCCAGAACTGACCACAAATAACATCGTAGTGGTCAGGATCCGAACTAGAGCCTGGACCATCACCCTTGTGTCGTACTACTTCGAGCCCGATAAGCCGATCGAGCCATATATGGAGGGGCTAAAGGCTATAAGTAGTGCGACACAAGGACACCTAATCGCTGGAGGTGATGCGAACGCCAAGAGTGCCTGGTGGGGCAGCGAAGCGGAGGACACCAGAGGCGAAGTACTACATGGCGGCCTGTCCGAGATGGGATTCAACATCTTAAACCATGGGAGCACCCCCACCTTTGACACCATTCGCGGAGGGAAAAGGTACAGCAGCCATGTGGACGTGACGGCCTGCACGGATGATATCCTGGGTCTAGTAGACGATTGGAGAGTGGTCGAGAGCCTTACTAGCTCGGACCACAACGGCATAATCTTTGGAATAAAATTGGAAAAGTCAAAAGGTATCAGTATAAAGCGTACAACGCGAATATATAACACTAAAAAAGCAAACTGGGATCAGTTTCGAGAGAAACTGACCCAGTTTATGATAGAGCAAAATTTAAATACACATCAATTAGAAATAGTCAATAGCACAGAAGAACTGGAACATACCGTACAAAAATATACAAATACAATTACAAAAACATGTACAGAAACAATACCTATTAAATCACAAAAGGACATACTTACCGTGCCGTGGTGGTCCGAGCAGCTCGCGAACTCGAAGAGAGAAGTTGACCGACGTAGACGCAGGATCAGAAATGCAGCGCCGCACCGGAGACAGGCTGTTGTACACCAGTACCTGAAACAGAAAGCGAAGTATGAGGAGGAAATACAAAAGGCTATCTCAGACAGTTGGAGGGAATTCTGTGGGAAGCAAGACCGAGAAGGAATGTGGGAGGGAATTTATAGGATTATAGGCAGGACATCGCGTAGGGAAGAAGATCTCCCACTCGTAAAAAACGGAAGTGCACTGGATGCGATAGGATCGGTGAGACTTTTGGCGGAAATATTTTACCCCGCGGACGAGGAGGACTGCGATGATTCCACACATCGTGAAATTAGAATAAAAGCTCTGGAGATAAATGATGTGGATCATAGTACCTATGATCCACCATTTACTCTTAAAGAGATGGAAGTCGCAGTCCACTCATTTAATCCGAAGAAGGCTCCCGGATCCGATGGGTTCACCGCGGACATATGCGCCAAGGCAATAGGGGCTGACCCGGGTTATTTTCTGGCTCTCCTCAATAAGTGCCTGGCCTACCACTATTTCCCTAAGATCTGGAAGACTGCTACAGTGGTAGTGCTTAGAAAGCCAGGCAAGGATACCTACACCTCCCCTAAATCATACAGGCCAATTGGCCTTCTGCCTGTTCTCGGGAAAATATATGAGAAGATGCTGGTGGCCCGACTGAAATACCACGTACTGTCCCGGATTAGTACTCGCCAGTTTGGCTTTATGCCACAAAGAAGCACCGAAGACGCCCTCGTCACGCTTATAAATCACATACGCGACAAAATTAAGGAAAAGAGACTTGTGACACTGGTCTCTCTAGATATCGAGGGCGCCTTCGACAGTGCGTGGTGGCCGATGATAAAGGTCAGACTGGCTGAGGAAAGCTGTCCGGACAATCTCAGGAGGGTCATCGGCAGCTACCTCAGCGAGAGAAGCGTGGAGGTGAGGTACCTTGGTCAACAACATCTTAGGACCACGGAGAAGGGCTGTGTCCAAGGGTCGATCAGTGGACCGATTCTATGGAACATCCTGATAGACCCACTTCTCCGATTGATGGAGAGCCGAAGTATTTATTGCCAGGCGTTTGCGGATGACGTGGTGTTAGTCTTCGATGGGTCGACGGCCCTTGAAATCGAGAGGCAGGCCAATGCCGCCCTTGAGAGTGTGCGGTCGTGGGGTGTCGCACATAAGTTGAGGTTCGCGCCGCACAAAACCTGTGCGATGGTGCTAACCAAAAAGCTTCGGTACGACACGCCACGACTGAACATGGGGGGGGTAGACATTGGCATGTCTACCGAAATCAAGATTTTAGGGTTGACAATCGACAATAAGCTAACCTTTAATAACCACGTCTCCAATGTCTCCAGGAAAGCTGTGGGCATCTATAAGCAACTAGCTAGAGCGGCGCGAGTTAGCTGGGGCCTAAACCCCCAGGTAATAAAGACCATCTACACCGCGGCGGTAGAGCCAATTATGCTTTACGCCGCAGCCGCTTGGTTCCCGGCTGCTCGCAAGCTAGGCATCCGTAAGCAGCTGAGCGCCGTGCAAAGGGGTTTTGCGCAAAAAATGTGCAAGGCATATCGGACGGTGTCATTAAATTCTGCTCTCCTACTAACCGGCATACTCCCCCTTGACCTTAGGGTGCAGGAGGTTGCTCAACTGTACCAGGCCAAGAGGGGGACACAAGTTCCAGAATTAGCCGATAGAGAAGTAGAAAAAATGACACCGGCGATAATGATGCCGCACCCCGCACAGGCGCAGGCGCTGGGATACCAAAGCCTGGAGAACGAAGAACACCATGCAGTACTCAGGGATTACCCTGTTAAGATCTATACGGACGGCAGTAAAATTGAGGGCAAGGTGGGTGCCGCCATATCCATTTGGAGCGGCGGCGCCGAAACCAAAGCCCACAAGTTTACTTTGCCGTCCTACTGCACCGTTTACCAGGCCGAACTGTTGGCACTGAGTAGAGCAGCATTAGCGGCTGAAAAACTCAGTGTCAACAGTTTAGGTATCCTAAGCGACTCCAGGGCGGCACTCGATACCGTCATCAACTCAAGTTCCCCCCATCCACTCGCTATGAAAACTAGGGAGGCAATATATAATTGCAAAATCCAGAATAAAGAAATATCTCTATTCTGGATTAAAGCCCATAATGGCCACGCGGGGAACGAGAGGGCGGATCTGCTGGCTAAGGAGGCCGCCCTGAGATCCAAGAGAAGGCACGATTATGACAGATGTCCAACCTCGTATATAAAGCGAGACATCCGCCTGAAAACCCTCGTAGAGTGGAACAGGAGGTATCAGGCGGAGGAGACGGCGTCTGTCACAAAAGTGTTCTTCCCGGATGCAGTGGCTGCTTACGGAATTGTAAAAAAAGACCCAAATAGATGCCACTTTAACGCAGCTTTTTACTGGGCATGGGGGGGTGTCCTCATACCTGTACCGATTCAGGTGCAAGGACAGCCCCTCATGCGCGTGTGAACCCGAAGCTGAGGAATCTGTGTTACACCTCGTTTTGGACTGCCCTATATATTCTAGACATAGGTTCGATCTAGAACAAAAGATCGAACAAGGTTTAACAATAGAAAACTTACCAGGAATAATAGGTAATAATATGCTAAGAGAAAAGTTCTTAGATTATTGTAAATATATAATCAGTAGGGTAAATAAGAAGAATAAGGAATAGAAAATTATGATGCCATGGTATAATATAGTATACTATAGGATATCATATAGCATAAGTGTTAAATAATGTAAATTTTAGATGATAAGCAATAATGATAAGTCAGTAGTATATTATGTAAAAACGACAAAATATTAAAATAATTATGTGTGTCCCTTATTTCCCCAAAATGTATACAGATATAGATATAGTAAATAAAATAAACATAGATAGAATAGAGTAGATTAGATCCCATAGACGGCCTTACCCAGCCCAAAGAGCGAAAGAGATGAATGAAAGAAAGAAAACGTATGAGGCATGTATGTGCGAGAGGCATAGCAGCGAGAACTTGTATGAAAGTGGTTATCTAAAATTGTCAAAGCATAGGCTCCGACAACGTTGGAGGGAGTAGAATAAAAAAAAAAAAAAAAAAAAAAAAAAAAAACCTAACCTAACCTAACCTAACCTAACCTAACCTAACCTAACCTAACCTAACCTAACCTAACCTAACCTAACCTAACCTAACCAGTCGCACTCGATCACTCGTGCCGTGAACAGCATAAACACATGTGCTCCGCATTCAAAAATTAATAACTCCGGACATTCGCGACCGATTTAAGTGAAAAAACCACCATCGGATGCAGTGCAGTGCATTCAAGTGAATGAAAAGTGTTGTGTACACCTGTTGTGTGGATTTCCATTGGGAAATCGTGAAAAACACCTCGGAAAACGTGGTTTTAGAGGTTAAGTGCAAGTTTCAAAGCAGTTTTTTGAAGACGCTGGACGATATTGATCGATACCCCCTCAATATTTTTTCACCATTGGGTGAGGGCAGGTTGCCATCACCTCCCATCACAAGAAATTTTCAAATCGGATCGCGCCTTCAGGAGTTATAGCGGTTTTCCTGAAAAGCACGTGGGACTGAAAACCGAAACCGTAAGAGCTAGGAAGCTGAAATTTTGCCAGCCCTTAGAGACCTATAGGAGAAGACTTTTGGACTTTTTAGAAAAATTTTATCGTGTAAGACTTTTTTAATAATAATAATTAAAGTTGGGAATTTTAACCCTCTATAACTTCGGTGTTTGATAAGATTTCTGAAATCGGCAACTGCTATCTTTGGCGCGCTTATTTTGGCTACAAACTTTCGAAATTCAAAATTAAATTTCAGCAATTTTCAGCACGCTGAAATTAAAAAACCGATAAAACGGTATTTTCGGTTCTACAGCAACCGGTTTTAGGAATTAAATAAATATTATTATTTTATATTGTACCCTGTGTAATTCTCTATGTTTTAAAATTTTTTGCAAAATTTTCAGTCAAAGGGTTACGGAGATACTGAATTTTTAGTGTTTTTTCAATATAAAATAAAAATTAATGCAAAATTCAAAATTTTAACACTGTATATAGCTTTAGACCCCCTTTTGGCATAGGAGTAACCCAAAACTAGGGCCTTGTAGCTCCAAATTTGAAAAATTTTGACTTTTCAGCCATTTTGGTTATTAGCTAAAAAATTTTTAGGTGTCAATAACTTCGGAACCCTTTGACCCAGGAAACTGCGGTTTTCAGAGCTGAGTGCAGCTCCTTCTGTAGTTTTAGTTTTTAGAGTTTTCAGGAGTTTTCAGGCCTGAAAAATATTTTGGCCTGAAACCAATCCCAGGACACGCGCCAGGTGGAGCCTTCAACGGTATTCAAAACCCCGTGTCAATCCGACTTCCCAAACCGGAGATATAGCCCGGCAAAGTCGCAGATTGACAGTAGGCCGCCATCTTGGTTTTTCTGCGTACTGTCATAACTCCTGAACCAATAGTCCTAGGAAGTTGCGGACTGCGGAAACGGGATCAGGAGAGAGGCCTTTACCATCCCTGAAGGTTTCAGGCTGATTAGGCGCTGAAAATTTTCCGGGTCCTGAAACTGAAAAAATCGCCTAGACTGGAAAGCCGCGATTCCAAAGAGCCCAAACTCGGGTGTTTTGCGATAAATCACGAGGGAGCTATCGTTACTGTAAAAGTGACACTGACAGCTCAGGCGGCCATTTTGGAAAACTTTAAACGCCCGTAGCTCCCAAACGGTAAGTCGCAGAGCACCAGGGTTTTCGACAACGTGCTGGGACTATACCCAAGAGACAACAGGTGACACTTTTTTCAGGTTTCAGGGGCCTGAAAATCTTCGGAAATTTTCAGGACTGAAAACGTACCTGGCCTGTGGAGCTCGCAGAGCACCGAAGAATACCCAAAACCCGGGGAAAATCGGCTCACTGGTTCCGGAGTTACGTAATATAACCACATTTGGTCGGCCATCTTGGTTAATAACCAGAAAAACTTAAACCGCCATAACTTCGGAACCCGTTGAGCTAGAGTACCCGAGTTTGGGTTTGTTGTGGATAGCTCGGAGAGCTCTACACGCCGAGCTAGATTTTGAGACTCTAGGTAGAGTCACATCTTGAAAACTCTACATTTTTGAAATTTTTAAATTTGTAAATATTAATGTTAGTGACAAACTGTTTAAATTGACTATAAATTAAGTTACATATCGTATTAAAAGCGTAAGAAAAATTTTTTAGCGTAACAAAATCTCTTAATTCGATAACTACGTTTGTAATTTATTATATATTTAGTCTAGTCTATTAGTTTAAGACCGCTGCTAAATCGCAGTGTGTATTATTGTATATTTACTCTGGTTATACCTATTCTTTGACCCTGCCCCTATTGATTGGCATCCTTGGACCTTGTTTTATTGACATAACGGTTAAATCAGATATATAGAGGCAATCCAGGACCAGGAATTGAACGTAATTCCTAACAAATAGACGGATTATATACTTGCGTACTGACACTATTATACAACTTTTACAAACTTTTTATAAATAAATCTGTCATAACAATTTTATTTATTTGAAATATATTTTATTAATAATTTTAATATTTTATTTTATTCTATTTTTATTTGAACCTATTGTTTTATTTTATTCTCATTGACTGTTTGACCTTTTACAATGATCCGCACCCCTTCTAACAAAAAGGTGGAAATGAATCCGGCAGTATCAAAAACCGATGAGAGGGCAGGACCCTCCCCGAAAGCCAGTATAAACGTACGAAGATCTATAGATGCCATCGAAAAGGCAGTGGAAGGGACAATTGGACTACCACAAAAACCGCAATCTCCACCAACCAGTAACTCCACTAAAACTACCAAAGGCACTCTAACTATAACGGAGAAGACGACCGCAACTGCCGGACCTTCCAATAAGGATTCCACGTCTTCCATCCCCTTAGAGAGTCAAAAAACACCTCCAACGAAAATTAAACCGCCAATAAAAGGTAACACCGTGACCAAAAAGGCAATAAGTACTGCCCAAACTCCAAGCCCGATTAAAACACCGGAAACGGCAAGGAAGTTTTATCCAAATAAGGTTGCCGAGGCGAGAGCAGTACACAAAAAGGGGGTGGAAAACTTGGAAAAGTTCAAAAATCTTAGGGCAAGCGTAAAGGTCGAATTGAGAAGAGCCTTGGACAGGCTTTATGACCTCGCTGTAGGTGGAACAGCGGTTAGAAACCTACAGCGAGAAATAAAAGACGACATCCCTCCAATGAGCCAAGATATACCAGCTAATGAGAGCCATACAAATTGTCTCGAAAAAGCACTCCAATGCCATGCGAAGCTCATACAAGACAGCATGGGGAAAATGGAAGAGCTAAAAAATGTCCTCGTAAGAGCAGAAGAACAAAAGAAAGCCGCACAATACGAAAGAGCTACCTATGCCAGTGTCACAAGACCGGGAGTTGAGGTTACCACGGAGAGGACTGCACTGCACTCTGTGGTCATCTCCTCCAAGAATGACCAGGACACTGGCGAGGAGGTCCTCGAAAAAATAAGAAGTATTGTGGACGCAAAAGAAGGCTGGATTAAAGTTGAGAAGGTTCGTAAGGCAAAGGACAGAAAGATCGTTATGGGACTTGAGACAAAGGAGGATAGACGAAGACTAAAAGAAAGACTGGAAAAAGAAGGCTCACACCTCATCGTCGAGGAAGTGAAAAACAGAGACCCGCTTCTGGTTCTGAGAAATGTACTGACAAAGAATAGTGATGAGGAGATTGTCAGGGCATTGCGGAACCAGAACCGGGAGGTCTTCCACGGCCTCGACGATGAGGAGAATAGGGTCACTGTCAGATTTAGAAGGAAAACAAGAAATATACATACGAACCACGTCATTCTTAATGTCTCCCCAAAAATTTGGAACAGAGCTTTGGGCATCGGGAAACTTAGAATAGATCTCCAACGAGTGGTTGTGGAGGATCAGTCTCCCCTCATACAGTGCTCAAGGTGTCTGGGGTACGGGCATGGCCGTAAATTCTGTAAAGATGGTGAAGACCTTTGCAGCCACTGTGGTGGGCCTCACCATGGCAAAGATTGCCCAGAAAGAAAATTGGAAGAACCACCACAGTGTATAAACTGCAGGAGAGCAAAACTGGAGAACTGTGGGCATAATGCGTTCAGCCAAGAATGCCCAGTTAGACTCAAATGGGACAGAATAGCACGAGCCTCGGTGTCCTACTGCTAAGGGCAACCCAGATGTCACCCACCAGTACAAAGTCATCCAGGCGAACCTCCAACGAAGCCAGCTAGCCACTAACGAACTCCTGCTAGAAGCGAATAAGAGAAAAGTGGCAGCTGCGCTCATACAGGAGCCCTACGTCGGCAGAGTAAGGAGAATGAAGGCCTACGCAGGAGTGAGGGTGTACCAGTGCTCTAGCATAGGAGAGGGCACTGTTAAAGCCGCCATCGTAATCTTCGATGGCGACCTTGACGTCATACAGTGCCCAGAACTGACCACAAATAACATCGTAGTGGTCAGGATCCGAACTAGAGCCTGGACAATCACCCTTGTGTCGTACTACTTTGAGCCCGACAAGCCAATTGAACCATATATGGAAGGGCTAAAGGCTATAAGTAGTACGACACAAGGACGCCTGATCGTTGGAGGTGACGCAAACGCCAAGAGTACCTGGTGGGGCAGCGAGGCAGAGGACACCAGGGGCGAGGTGCTAAATGGCGGCCTGTCCGAGATGGGACTTAACATCTTGAACCATGGAAATACCCCCACTTTTGACACTATTCGCGGAGGGAAAAGGTACAGCAGTCATGTGGACGTTTCGGCATGCACGGATGATATCCTGGGTCTGGTGGACGACTGGAGAGTGGTCGAGAGCCTTACGAGCTCGGACCACAACGGCATAATTTTCGGCATAAAACTAGAGAAATCAAAAGGTGTCAATATAGTACGAACCACAAGACAATACAACACAAAAAAAGCAAACTGGGGTCAGTTTCGTGAGAAACTGACCCAGTTTATGACAGAAGAAAAATTAAACATATATGAATTAGAATTAGTTAATGACACAGAAAAATTAGAAGAAACAATACAAAAATATAGTAACATAGTAACGAAAACATGCAGAGACACTATACCAAATAAAAAACAAAAAGAAACACTTACCGTGCCGTGGTGGTCCGAGCAGCTCGCAAACTCGAAGAAGGAAGTCGACCGACGCAGGCGTAGGATCCGAAATGCAGCGCCGCATCGGAGACAGGCTGTTGTGCACCAGTACCTGGAACAAAAAGCGAAGTATGAGGGTGAAGTACAAAAAGCGATCTCGGATAGCTGGAGAGAGTTCTGCGGGAAACAGGATAGAGAAGGAATATGGGAAGGGATCTATAGGGTCATAAGCAGGACAGCACGGAGGGAGGAAGATCTCCCACTGGTGGAAAATGGGAGAGTATTGGACGCGGAAGCATCGGTGAGACTCCTGGCGGAAGTCTTTTATCCCGCGGATGAGGAGGACTGCGATGAAGCTTCACACCGGCAAATCAGAGCCCAAGCATTGGAGTTAAATGTTGTGGATCATAGTAGCTATGATCCACCATTCACAATGAAAGAGATGGAAATCGCAGTCCACTCATTTAACCCAAAAAAGGCCCCCGGATCCGATGGGTTCACCGCGGACATATGCGCCAAGGCAATAGGGGCAGACCCGGGTTACTTTCTGGCTCTCCTCAATAAGTGCCTGGCCCACCACTACTTCCCTAAGATCTGGAAGATTGCTACAGTGGTGGTGCTTAGGAAGCCAGGCAAGGATACCTACACGTCCCCGAAATCGTACAGGCCAATAGGTCTCCTACCAGTTCTCGGTAAGATCTACGAGAAGATGCTGGTGGCCCGACTCAAATACCACACTCTGCCCAGGATCAGTACTCGCCAGTTTGGCTTTATGCCACAAAGAAGCACCGAAGACGCCCTCGTCACGCTTATAAGTCACATTCGTGGAAAAATCAATGAGAAGAGACTAGTCTTGCTGGTCTCATTAGACATCGAGGGCGCCTTCGATAGTGCGTGGTGGCCGGCAATTAAAGTCAGACTGGCTGAGGAAAAGTGTCCGGATAACATCAGGCGGGTCATCGGTAACTATCTCAGCGAGAGAAGCGTGGAGGTGAGGTACCTTGGTCAACAACATCTTAGGACCACGGAGAAGGGCTGTGTCCAAGGGTCGATCAGCGGACCGATCCTATGGAACCTCCTGATAGACCCACTTCTCCGATTGATGGAGAGCCGAAGAATTTATTGCCAGGCGTTTGCGGATGACGTGGTGTTAGTCTTCGATGGGTCGACGGCCCTTGAAATCGAGAGACATGCCAATGCCGCCCTTGAGAGTGTGCGGTCGTGGGGTGTCGCACATAAGTTGAGGTTCGCGCCGCACAAAACCTGTGCGATGGTGCTAACCAAAAAGCTTCGGTACGACACACCACGACTGAGCATGGGGGGGGTTGACATTGGCGTGTCTACCGAAATCAAGATTTTAGGGTTGACAATCGACAACAAGCTAACTTTTAATAACCACGTCTCCAATGTCTCCAGGAAAGCTGTGGGCATCTATAAGCAACTAGCAAGAGCGGCGCGAGTTAGCTGGGGCCTAAATCCTCAGGTTATTAAAACTATTTACACCGCGGCGGTGGAGCCGATTATGCTCTACGCTGCAGCTGCCTGGTTCCCAGCCGCTCGCAAGCTAGGCATCCGTAAGCAGCTAAGCGTCGTGCAAAGGGGTTTTGCGCAAAAAATGTGCAAGGCATATCGCACGGTGTCATTGAACTCTGCTCTCTTACTCAGTGGCATACTCCCCCTTGACCTTAGAGTGCAGGAGGTTGCTCAACTGTACCAGGCCAAGAGGGGGACACGAGTTCCAGAATTAGCCGATAGAGAAGTAGAAAAAATGACACCGGCGATAATGATGCCGCACCCCGCACAGGCGCAGGCGCTGGGATACCAAAGCCTGGAGAACGAAGAACACCATGCAGTACTCAGGGATTACCCTGTTAAGATCTATACGGACGGCAGTAAAATTGAGGGCAAGGTGGGTGCCGCCATATCCATTTGGAGCGGCGGCGCCGAAACCAAAGCCCACAAGTTTACTTTGCCGTCCTACTGCACCGTTTACCAGGCCGAACTGTTGGCACTGAGTAGAGCAGCCTTAGCGGCTGAAAAACTCAGTGTCAACAGTTTAAGTATCCTAAGCGACTCCAGGGCGGCACTCGATACCGTCATCAACTCAAGTTCCCCCCATCCACTCGCTATGAAAACTAGGGAGGCAATATATAATTGCAAAATCCAGAATAAAGAAATATCTCTATTCTGGATTAAAGCCCATAATGGCCACGCGGGGAACGAGAGGGCGGATCTGCTGGCTAAGGAGGCCGCCCTGAGATCCAAGAGGAGGCACGATTATGACAGATGTCCAACCTCGTATATAAAGCGAGACATCCGCCTGAAAACCCTCGTAGAGTGGAACAGGAGGTATCAGGCGGAGGAGACGGCATCTGTCACAAAAGTGTTCTTCCCGGATGCAGTGGCTGCTTACGGAATTGTAAAAAAGACCCAAATAGATGCCATTTTAACGCAGCTTTTTACTGGGCATGGGGGGATGTCCTCATACCTGTACCGATTCAGGTGTAAGGACAGCCCCTCGTGTGCGTGTGAACCCGATGCGGAGGAATCGGTTCTGCACCTCGTGCTGGATTGCCCTATATTTGCTAGGCACAGGTTCGAATTAGAACAGACCATCGAACAAGATGTAACGATGGAAAGCCTACCAAAACTAATGATGATCAAAATTTCAAAAGAAAAGTTTTTAAATTATTGTAAGGAAATAATCAAAAGGGTGAATAAGCGAAATAAAGAATAGGAAGTTATAATTCCAGAGTATAATATAGTATACTTTAGGTAATTATAAGGATGAAAATAGTTGTATAATGTAAAATAATAAGTAATAATGTAAAATTTAAGTGTCTAGTTTAAGTATAGTATGTTTAAAAGGTACTTTTGTTAAAATATTAAAATTTCTTGTGTGTAGTGTCCCTTATTTTCCCGTGTTTTATAAAAATAAAGATTAAATAGATAAATAGTAATAAAAATAGATAGAGTAGATAGATAGTAGAGACGGCCTGTCCCGGCCAAAAGCGTGAAAGAGAGGAATGACAGAAAGAATTGTATGAAGAATGGAAGTGCGAGAGGCATAAATGATAGAACTAGAATGAATGAGGTTGAAAAACAGACTGTATAGCATAGGCTCCGACTATGTTGGAGGGAGGGATTAAAAAAAAAAAAAAAAAAAAAAAAAAAAAAAAAAAAAAAAACCTAACCTAACCTAACCTAACCTAACCTAACCTAACCTAACCTAACCTTTTTTTTTTTTTTTTTTGGTTTCGCTGGGGGAAATGCGTTACGCATCCCCTCCCGCAGAGGGGTATGTGGGACTCCCCAGGGGCGATACCCCATGGTATACCCACTAAAACCCCCAGCGGCACCCGTCTTCGCCTCTTGGAGAGGGTCTGGGAATCCGGCAGAGCCTTTGCGTCCAGTCCCCCTCCGGCGAGCCCCGCCTTTATGGCGAGCCCTTCGCGCCCCTCCCTTATGATGGGTGGGGCAACGGGGACGGTCGAGAGTGCGCGATCGTCCCCGTATCCAGTGATGGTGAGCGGTGCAATGCGGGCGGAGGAGCCTCCGCATCCGTCGCCCGCTGCTCACCATCGGGAAGGTGAAGGCGGTCGTACGCCCGCCTCCTCCGTCCCCTTCGCCGCTTCCGGAGCGCGGGCGCAAGAGGGTCTTCCTCTCGCGCGCGCTCCGCTGCCTCCTTCTGCGACATGACGGATTCGCAGAAGGAGGCAACCGCCGCCCACGCCCCCTCGCTCTCCAGCATTGCGCTCACAACGCGGGGGAGCGAGAGATCCCGCCCGACCACCGCAACCAGACTGCGGCGCAGCTCGGACCACGACGGGCACACCTCGAGGGTGTGCTGCGCCGTGTCTTCCGCCGCGCCGCAGTCGTGGCACGATGGGGCCTCCTCCCTGCCGATTCGGTGCAAGAACGATCCGAAACAACCGTGTCCGGACAGTACCTGCACCAGGCGGAACGAGAGGAAGCCGTGCGCTCGTTCGAGCCAGTCCCTTAGGACCGGCCCGATGGCGTCCAGCGTCCGGCGGCCGAAGTGAGCGGCGGCGAGGTCCTCCGCCCAGTGAGCAATGACGGCATCGCGCGCCTGCTGTCGGACGGCCGCTTTCTCTTCCGGGGCCGGGCGCTCTCCAAGCGCCCTCCGCCCCGCCGTCCATTCGTACACCCTGGAAAGCACCTCCGCCTCGAGCTCCCAAGGCGGGGTGCCGGCCAGGGTGCACGCAGCCGCAAAGCTCACCGAGCGGTAAGCCCTGCCCACCCGCTGGGCGATGGCCCTCTGGGGCGCCCGAAGGGCGGCGGCGTTCTCCCTTCTGCGAAGGGAGTCCACCCAAATAGGGGCCCCGTACAGGGCCATGCTCCGCAGGGTGCCAGCGTACAGCTGCCGGCACCGCTTGCTGGGCCCCCCCAAATTGGGCATCAGCCACGAGAGGGCGTCCGCTGCCTTCAGCAGGCGCCCCGACAGCGCACTAAAGTGCGCGCTGAAGTGCCACCTGCTGTCGACGATGAGACCCAGATATTTCATCTGGGTCTCTACCGCTATGCGGACGCCCCCCACGTGGATGTGGGCATCCGGCGGTGGGCGCCGCCGCGGACCGTGGAAGTATACGGCCACGGTCTTATGCAGCGCCGTTTTCAACCCCAGGCGGCGGATCCTGTCCACTACCAGCGATCCGCCCGCCGACGCCAGACTGGCGGCCTCCCTGAAGCTCCCGCGGGCTGTGAGGAGAGTGTCATCCGCATAACAGATGACACTCGTACCTCTCAGGAGCGATCCCCGCAGGAGCCAGTCGTATCCGACGTTCCAAAGCAGGGGTCCTAAAACAGACCCCTGTGGAACGCCGGCCTCCACGCTGTATCGCCGGACCTGGCCCGCCTTGTCCACCAGAACCACCTCCCGGTCCATCAAATAGTTGGCCAGGAGGCGCCTCAAATAGGAAGGCACTCCATGGAATCGGAGTGCCTCCAAGATGGTGGAATGGGGGATGGTATTAAAAGCGTTGGCTATGTCAAACGACACAGCCAACAGACCATCCCCCGCCTCAATTGCTTCCATCGCCTGGCTCTTGAGGCGGGCCAGGGCGTCCACCGTCGAACGCTCAGCTCTAAAGCCGAACTGAGCGTCCTTCAGGTCCGGCCCCACACGCCGCAAGTGGGCCTTGAGGCGGTCGGCCACAATTCCCTCGAGCATCTTACCGGCCTCATCGAGCAGAACGATAGGCCGGTATGCCGAGGGGGAGTCTGCAGGACGGCCCTCCTTGCGGAGGAGGCACAGCTGCCCCTCCTTCCATGGTCTCGGGAACCTCCCGGTCACGAGGCACGCGCCGAAGAGGTCCCGAAACCGTCCCGGCATGACGGAGGCCGCGATCGCGACCACCTTAGCCGGGACACCATCTGGGCCAGGGGCCGTTTTCTTGGAGCGGAGGCGAAATACCGCCGCGCCAAGCTCGGCCCCTGAAATGGGAGGAGGGTCCTCCGGCTGTTCCTCTGGCGGAGCCGCCCCCCGCGGAGGATTCATCACTGGAGGGGTGAAGTCTACGTCCCTGCTTGGAAACAGGGACCGCACCACCCCGTCCAGCAACGACGGCTCGAGGGTCTCGGCCACCGGGGGACCAGAGGGGCGCAGTTTATTCCGCGCCGCCTTGTATGGTCTCCCGAATGGGTCGGCGTCGAGACCCGCCAGCAACTCGGCCCTCGCCGAGTCCTTAGCCTCCGCAATTGCCGCCTTGAGGGCCGTCTTCGCGTCTGCGAGGGCGTCCCGCAGGCGGGCCTCCTCGTCCCCGTCCCTGCGGCGCCGCCGTCGAGCCCGTGCGTGCTCCCGCCGCGCTGCCGTGCAGGCAACACGGAGGCGCTGCAGCTCCCCCGACCACCAGTACACGGCACGTCGGGGAGGCGGGCGGCGTGACCGAGGCATGCTGGAGTTGCACACCTCGGCCAGGGACGCTCCCAATTGGGCCGCCCCCGCGTCCACGTCCAGGACGTCGACTGGTGGCGACAGCCAGTCCTGGACGAAAGCCGCCTCCTCTGCGGCCTCCCGGTCCAGGCGGGTGAGGGCCCACCGCGGGAAGGGGGATCGGCCGGATGTTCTGGCGTTCCCCTGTGGACTTTGGTTGGAGATCTCGAACCGCAAATACCTGTGGTCCGAGAAGGTCTCCACCATATCCACCCGCCAGTTCCGCACACGCGCGGCCAGCACATGGGTGGCGAAGGTGAGGTCCACGATGGACCCACCCTGCTGCCGCACGCATGTTTGGACTCTCCCCCTGTTCAGGAGGGAGAGACCGGAGGACGCCGCCCACAGCTCCACTGCCCGCCCACGCGCATCGGTGGCCGGGTTTCCCCACACCACCGATTTGGCGTTCAGGTCCCCCAGGACGCAGACCTGACGCGGCGCTGCCCTGCCGACCACGGCGGCCAGGACCTCGAGGAAATCCTCGAAGTTCTGGAGAGGGCGGTTGGGGGAGAAGTAGACCCCGACGAGGGCCAGTTCTCCCCACGCGGCGGCCACATATCCCGGTCCTCTCTCTAGTAGTGAGAGGGGAGGGGAGTCTGTGGAAGACCGCGCCACAATCGCCACCGAACCGTCCCTGTCGCCCAGCCAGTGGCCAGGGACCGAGTACGGCTCGGCGACTACCGCCACGTCCACCAACCACTCGGCCATGGACTGCATGAGCAGATCCTGGGCCGCTCTGCAGTGGTTGGTGTTCGCCTGAAGGATACGATGTCCGGACTGCATTATTCGGACATCGTACCCCCCTCGTCGGCCACCGTTGCTGGGCCAGCAGCGGGGGCGGCTATAGCAGCAGGTTGTCTTGCGACCTGCTGCTTTCCCTTAGTGGTGGGAGGCCTGCACTTCCTCCCAGCCATTACATGGTCCGCAGGGCGGCCACTGGCCGCGCACACCACGCAGTGTGGCTTGGCGGCCTGGCACGACGACGCCAGGTGCCCCTGCTTCCCGCAGCGGTAGCATGCGTCTGTCCTCTCCTCTTGCGAGGGACACGTGGCTCGGGTATGGCCGATTCCGAAGCACCTGAAGCAGCGCAGAGGCTGATCTTCAAGTGCCCGGACCGACGCCGAGCTGAGGCCGACGAGCAGCCGCCCCTTGGCCAGGACGGCCTTTGCCGCTGTGACTGGGCACTCTAGACGCATGGTGCCCAGTCCGCCGCGGCCGGTCCTAATGTCCCGGCCACGCACCGCTTCAGGTGAGCAGCCGCCAGCCGCTGCAATGGCCACCACGACCTCCTCCTTGGTGACCGAGTCGTCCAGGTCGGTCACCTCCACGGTTGCGGACTTTGTGGGCCTGGCGACCTTCGCCACGTCCGCAATACCCTCTCGCAGCTTGGCTGCGAAGAGGTCCGCATTTTCCGCCCCCTTGGCCCCCGGGAACTCGAATATTCGAGCCCCAGTTACGGTCCGGCGACACGTCACTCTGCCGATCCCCAGCTTCGTAGGATCGGCATGAGCGCGAGCCCGCTTTAGAACGGACTCGTACGTCTCTCCCCTCTCCGCGGCCTCCGGGACGATGGTCACGGTGACAGCCGCGGTTTTAGGGGGGGTCAATTTCTTGACGCCGGCTGGGGCCCTAACTGCTGTGGCGGGCGCTTGCGTGGGCTTGGAGGAGGAGGCCGCTTTCTTCTCCTGTCCCTTGCCCTTACCTTTCCCCTCCCCTGTCTTGCCCTTACCCTTTCCTCTCCTCACAACCTCCGTCCACGGCATGTTGGACGGAGTGGAAGAGGGAAGGAGGGCGTCCTCAGGGCTGGGCCCCGCGCTTGTGCTAGGGGTGGGCTGTGCCACTTTCGTGGCCTTGCCCACTCCCTTGCCCTTGGACGCCTTTGGGGCCTGAGGTGGCCCACCGGAGGTCCTGTCCGCCGCAAGCGGTGGACGAAGACGTTTCTCCGGCAGGAGCCGGTCCTCTATGCCCGCGAAGCAGGCTCGGGTGAAGGCCCTCTCCTCCATGACAACCTTGCGGATGATATCCTCAAGGTTGGAGCAGGGGAGGGACTCTGCCGTCGGGGCCTTGGCGGGTGAGGCCGTGGCTTCAGCCAGCTTTGTATGCAGCTGGCTGACCTCCGCTTGCAGGCTGTCCACCCTCGCCTGCAGCTGCCGCGTCTCGTCTGTTGCAGTACGCTGCAACAGCTCGAGGACGATGCCATGCAGGCTGGCCGCACGGCATTTCAGGGCCTTCTGAAAGGTACCCTTCAAGTTCGAGGACTTGGAGGCGACCTCGCAGATCTCCTCCTTGTCCTCTTTAGCGATGCGCTCCAGCTCCACCACGGATAGGCTGTCAAAATTAAGGGTAGCCGACCCGTACCCGGCTTTGAGCCGAGCGGTGCGCGTCTGCTGCTCCTTGGCAGCGACCCTCTCCTCAAGGTCCGCCTGGAGCTGTGCCCTCCTTGTCAGGTCGAGCTGGCGCGAAGAGCTCAGCTCCAGGCGAACAGCCTCCACCTCAGTCGCAGACGAAGTAGAAGAGCAGGTCTTCCTGGTCTTCTTCTTCGCCTTGCCGGACGTCGAGCCCGAGGATCCCTCGGACTTGCGAGTCAAGTACGACCGCTTAAGGCCGCTTTCGGACGCCGCCGTCTCCGAGATGGAGACGTCGGAGTCCGAGAAGTCGGCTGCCGCACTATACAGGCTAGCCGCAGATGTTGCGCGGCTTGCCTCCGACACCGAAGCGTCTCGGGGGCCCTGAGAAGGGCCTTTTGGTTGGCCCTGAGAAGGGCCTTTTGGTTGGTCCTGAGAAGGACCTTTTGGTTGGCCCTGAGAAGGGCCTTTTGGTTGGCCCTGAGAAGGGCCTTTCGGCTTGGCGAAACGCCCGGAGGCATCCCGCAAGGGTTTCGACATCGTCGACACACAAAGACTCGTATTTGCCCTCAAAATCACAAATACGCACAGCGCTCGTTTGCCGCCGGTCTGCCACTCCGTTACGGTGGTCAGACACGACGTTGCCCAGGGGTCACTACGAGGAAGTCAGCACTGCGGGGGACCCCCAACCTAACCTAACCTTTTTTTTTTTTTTTTTTTTTGGTTTCGCTGGGGGAAATGCGTTACGCATCCCCTCCCGCAGAGGGGTATGTGGGACTCCCCAGGGGCAATACCCCCTGGTATACCCACTAAAACCCCCAGCGGCACTCCGTCTTCGCCTCTTGGAGAGGGTCTGGGAATCCGGCAGAGCCTTTGCGTCCAGTCCCCCTCCGGCGAGCCCCGCCCTTATGGCGAGCCCTTCGCGCCCCCCCCCTTATGATGGGTGGGGCAACGGGGACGGTCGAGAGTGAGCGATCGTCCCCGTATCCACTGATGGTGAGCGGTGCAATGCGGGCGGAGGAGCCTCCGCACCTGTCGCCCGCTGCTCACCATCGGGAAGGTGAAGGCAGTCATACGCCCGCCTCCTCCGTCCCCTTCGCCGCTTCCGGAGCGCGGGCGCAAGAGGGTCTTCCTCTCGCGCGCGCTCCGCTGCCTCCTTCTGCGACATGACTGATTCGCAGAAGGATGCAACCGCCGCCCACGCTCTCTCGCTCTCCAGCATTGCGCTCACAACGCGGGGGAGCGAGAGGTCCCGCCCAACCACCGCAACCAGACTGCGGCGCTGCTCGGACCACGACGGGCACACCTCGAGGGTGTGCTCCGCCGTGTCTTCCGCCGCGCCACAGTCGTGGCACGATGGGGCCTCCTCCCTACCGATTCGGTGCAAGTACGATCCGAAACAACCGTGTCCGGACAGTACCTGCACCAGGCGGAACGAGAGGAAGCCGTGCGCTCTTTCGAGCCAGTCCCTTAGGACCGGCCCGACGGCGTCCAGCGTCCGGCGGCCGAAGTGAGCGGCGGCGAGGTCCTCCGCCCAGTGAGCGATGACGGCATCGCGCGCCTGCTGTCGGACGGCCGCTTTTTCTTCCGGGGCCGGGCGCTCTCCAAGCGCCCTCCGCCCCGCCGTCCATTCGTACACCCTGGAAAGCACCTCCGCCTCGAGTTCCCAAGGCGGGGTGCCGGCCAGGGTGCACGCAGCCGCAAAGCTCACCGAGCGGTAAGCCCTGCTCACCCGCTGGGCGATGGCCCTCTGGGGCGCCCTAAGGGCGGCGGCGTTCTCCCTTCTACGGAGGGAGTCCACCCAAATAGGGGCCCCGTACAGGGCCATGCTCCGCAGGGTGCCGGCGTACAGCTGCCGGCACCGCTTGCTGGGCCCTCCCAAATTGGGCATCAGCCACGAGAGGGCGTCCGCTGCCTTCAGCAGGCGCCCCGACAGCGCACTAAAATGCGCGCTGAAGTGCCACATGCTGTCGACTATGAGACCCAGATATTTCATCTGGGCCTCAACCGCTATGCGGACGCCCCCCACGTGGATGTGGGCATCCGGTGGTGGGCGCCGCCGCGGACCGTGGAAGAATACCGCCACGGTCTTGTGCAGCGCCGTCTTCAGCCCTAGGCGGCGGATCCTGTCCACTACCAAAGATCCGCCCGCCGACGCCAGACTGGCCGCCTCCCTGAAGCTCCCGCGGGCTGTGAGGAGAGTGTCATCCGCATAACAGATGACACTCGTGCCTCTCAGGAGCGATCCCCGCAGGAGCCAGTCGTATCCGACGTTCCAAAGCAGGGGTCCTAAAACAGACCCCTGCGGAACGCCGGCCTCCACATTGTACCGCCGGACCTGGCCCGCCTTGTCCATCAGTATCACCTCCCGGTCCACCAAATAGTTGGCCAGGAGGCGCCTCAGATAGGAAGGCACTCCGTGAAATCGGAGTGCCTCCAAAATGGTGGAATGGGGGATGGTATTAAAAGCGTTGGCTATGTCAAAAGACACAGCCAAAAGACCATCCCCCGCCTCCATTGCCTCCCTCACCTGGCTCTTCAGGCGGGCCAGGGCATCCACCGTCGAACGCTCAGCTCTAAAACCGAACTGAGCGTCCGACAGGTCCGGCCCCACACGCCGCAAGTGGGCCTTGAGGCGGTCGGCCACTATGCCCTCGAGCATCTTACCGGCCTCATCGAGCAGAACGATAGGCCGGTATGCCGAGGGGGAGTCTGCAGGACGGCCCTCTTTGCGGAGGAGGCACAGCTGCCCCACCTTCCATGGTCCCGGGAACCTCCCAGTCGCAAGGCACGCACCGAAGAGGTCCCGAAACCGTCCCGGCATGACGGAGGCCGCGATCGCGACCACCTTAGCCGGGACCCCATCTGGGCCAGGGGCCGTTTTCTTGGAGCGGAGGCGAAATACCGCCGCACCAAGTTCGCCCTCTGAGATGGGAGGAGGGTCCTCCAGCTGTACCTCTGGCGGAGCCGCCCCCTGCGGGGGGTTCATCGCTGGAGGGGTGAAGTCTACGTCCCTGCTTGGAAACAGGGACCGTACCACCCCGTCCAGCGACGACGGCTCGAGGGTCTCGGCCACCGGGGGACCAAAGGGGCGCAGTTTATTCCGCGCCGCCTTGTATGGTCTCCCGAATGGGTCGGCATCGAGACCCGCCAGCAACTCGGCCCGCGCCGAGTCTTTAGCCTCCGCAATTGCCGCCTTGAGGGCCGTCTTCGCGTCTGCAAGGGCGTCCCGCAGGCGGGCCTCCTCGTCCCAGTTCCTGCGGCGCCGCCGTCGAGCCCGTGCGTGTTCCCGCCGCGCTGCCGTACAGGCAACACGGAGGCGCTGCAGCTCCCCCGACCACCAGTACACGGCACGTCGGGGAGGCGGGCGGCGTGACCGAGGCATGCTGGAGTTACACACCTCGGCCAGGGACGCTCCCAATTGGGCCGCCGCGGCGTCCACGTCCAGGACGTCGACTGGTGGCGACAGCCAGTCCTGGACGAAAGCCGCCTCCTCTGCGGCCTCCCGGTCCAGGCGGGTGAGGGCCCACCGCGGGAAGGGGGATCGGCCGGATGGTCTGGCGTTCCCCCGTGGACTTTGGGCGGAGATCTCGAACCGCACATACCTGTGGTCCGAGAAGGTCTCCACCATGTCCACCCGCCAGTTCCGCACGCGCGCGGCCAGCACATGGGTGGCGAAGGTCAGGTCCACGATGGACCCACCCTGCTGCCGCACGCATGTTTGGACTCTCCCCCTATTCAGGAGGGAGAGTCCGGAGGACGCCGCCCACAGCTCCACTGCCCGCCCACGCGCGTCGGTGGCCGGGTTTCCCCACACCACCGATTTGGCGTTCAGGTCCCCCATGACGGAAACCTGACGCGGCGCTGCCCTGCCGACCACGGCGGCCAGGACTTCGAGGAAATCCTCGAAGTCCTGGAGAGGGCGGTTAGGGGAGAAGTAGGCACCGACGAGGGCCAGATCTCCCCACGCGGCGGCCACATATCCCGGTCCTCTCTCTAGTAGTGAGAGGGGAGGGGAGTCTGTGGAAGACCGCGCCACTATTGCCACCGAACCGTCCCTGTCGCCAAGCCAGTAGCCAGGGACCGAGTACGGCTCGGCAACTACCGCCACGTCCACCAACCACTCGGCCATGGACTGCATTAGCAGATCCTGGGCTGCTCTGCAGTGGTTGGTGTTCGCCTGAAGGATACGATATCCGGACTGCATTACTCGGACATCGTACCCCCCTCCTCGGCCACCGTTGCTGGGCCAGCAGCAGGGGCGGCTATGGCAGCAGGTTTTCTTGCGACCTGCTGCTTTCCCTTTGTAGTGGGAGGCCTGCACTTCCTCCCAGCCATGACATGGTCTGCAGGGCGGCCACTCGCCGCACACACCACGCAGTGTGGCTTGGCGGCCTGGCACGATGACGCCAGGTGCCCCTGCTTTCCACAGCGGTAGCACGCGTCCCTCCTCTCCTCTTGGGAGGGACACGTGGTCCGCGTGTGGCCGATTCCGAAGCACTTGAAGCAGCGCAGAGGCTGACCTTCAAGTGCTCGAACCGACGCCGAGCTGAGGCCGACGAGCAGCCGCCCCTTGGCCAGGACGGCCTTTGCCGCTGTGACTGGGCACTCTAGGCGAATGGTGCCCAGTCCGCCGCGACCAGACCTAATGTCCCGGCCACGCACCGCTTCAGGTGAGCAGCCTCCAGCCGCTGCAATGGCCACTACGACCTCCTCCTTGGTGACCGAGTCGTCCAGGTCGGTCACCTCCAAGGTTGCGGACTTTGTGGGCCTGGCAACCTTCGCCACGTCCGCGATACCCTCTCGCAGCTTGGCTGCAAAGAGGTCAGCATTTTCCGCTCCCTTAGCCCCCGGGAACTCAAATATTCGAGCCCCAGTTACGGTCCGGCGACATGTCACTCTGCCGATCCCCAGCTTCGTAGGATCGGCATGAGCGCGAGCCCGCTTTAGTACGGACTCGTACGTCTCTCCCCTCTCCGCGGCCTCCGGGACGATGGTCACGGTGACAGCCGCGGTTTTAGGGGGAGTCAATCTCTTGACGCCGGCTGGGGCCCGAACTGCAGTGGAGGGCGCTTGCATGGGCTTGGAGGAGGAGGCCGCTTTCTTCTCCTGTCCCTTGCCCTCATCCTTTCCTTTCCCCTTCCCTTTCTTGCCCTTGCCCTTTCCTCTCCTCACAACCTCCGTCCACGGCATGTTGGACGGAGTGGAAGAGGGAAGAAGGGCGTCCTCAGGGCTGGGCCCCGCGCTTGTGCTAGGGGTGGGCTGTGCCGCTTTCGTGGCCTTGCCCACTCCCTTGCCCTTGGACGCTTTCGGGGCCTGAGGTGGCCCACCGGAGGTCCTGTCCGCCGCAAGCGGTGGACGAAGACGTTTCTCCGGCAGGAGCCGGTCCTCTATGCCCGCGAAGCAGGCTCGGGTGAAGGCCCTCTCCTCCATGACCACCTTGCGGATTATATCCTCAAGGTTGGAGCAGGGGAGGGACTCTGTCGTTGCGGCCTTGGCGGGTGAGGCCGTGGCTTCAGCCAGCTTTGTATGCAGCTGGCTGACCTCCGCTTGCAGGCTGTCCACCCTCGCCTGCAGCTGCCGCGTCTCGTCTGTTGCAGTACGCTGCAACAGCTCGAGGACAATGCCATGCAGGCTGGCCGCACGGCATTTCAGGGCCTTTTGAAAGGTACCCTTCAAGTTCGAGGACTTGGAGGCGACCTCGCAGATCTCCTCCTTGTCCTCTTTAGCGATGCGCTCCAGCTCCGCCACGGAAAGGCTGCCAAAATTAAGGGTAGCCGACCCGTATCCGGCTTTGAGCCGAGCGGTGCGCGTCTGCTGCTCCTTGGCAGCGACCCTCTCCTCAAGGTCCGCCTGGAGCTGCGCCCTCCTTGTCAGGTCAAGCTGACGCGAAGAGCAGAGCTCCAGGCGAACAGCCTCCACCTCAGTCGCAGACGAAGTAGAAGAGCAGGTCTTCCTGGTCTTCTTCTTCGCCTTGCCGGACGTCGAGCCCGAGGATCCCTCGGACTTGCGAGTCATGTATGACCGCTTTAGGCTGCTTTCGGACGCCGCCGTCTCCGAGATGGATACGTCGGAGTCCGAAAAGTCAGCTGCCGCACTATACAGGCTAGCCGCAGATGTTGCGCGGCTTGCCTCCGACACCGAAGCGTCTCGGGGGCCCTGAGAAGGGCCTTTTGGTTGGCCCTGAGAAGGGCCTTTTGGTTGGTCCTGAGAAGGACCTTTTGGTTGGCCCTGAGAAGGGCCTTTTGGCTTGGCGAAACGCCCGGAGGCATCCCGCAAGGGTTTCGACATCGTCGACACACACAAAAAATCCGTATTCGCCCTCAATAACACAAATACGCACAGCGCTCGTTTGCCGCCGGTCTGCCACTCCGTTACGGTGGTCAGACACGACGTTGCCCAGGGGTCACTACGAGGAAGTCAGCACTGCGGGGGACCCCCAACCTAACCTAACCTAACCTAACCTAACCTAACCTAACCTAACCTAACCTAACCTAACCTAACCTAACCTTTTTTTTTTTTTTTTTTTTTTTTTTTTTTTTGGTGTCGGGGGGGAAACCTTCAAAAGGTACCCGGCACCTTGGGAGAGGATACCGGGTTATGTGGGATTTGACCGCACTAAAACCCCCTCGGTGGCCTGCCTCTGCGCTTGGGGAGGACTCCGGGATCTCAGACTGAACGCACCGGTGTCCTCCATGCGCGGCGCCCATAATGGGCCCATCTTCGGGAGAGCTATGTGTTGCTCTCCTGCACCTTCCGATGCTTACGGCGGCATGCGGCCACGCACACACCGCCGTCCTTCCCGGGGCTGCTGGCTGGACGGTTCGAGCTCCCACTCTCCCCGCCCGCAACCCCGGAAGCCCCCTTTTAGTCGCCTCTTACGATCAGGCAGGGGATACCGTAGTTCTATTCTTACTCCCGAAGCTACAGGGACTAGCGCCGGGGGACGTTATCTACGTCTGCCCCGGCGGCTCCTTCGCCGAGCGGGATCTTCGCGCTCCCGGGCTCGCTCGGCTTCCTCCTTTGCGCACATTACATTGTCGCAGAAGGAGTTCACCGAGTTCCACGCGTCCCCGGAGCGCACCATCGCTGCAACGACGGCCGCCGGGGACAAGTCTGGTCCGATGTTTTGGACCAGGATCCGCCGCTCGGACTCCCAAGCTGGGCAGTCTTCGAGCGTGTGCTGCGCGGAATCCTGGTCGTGTCTGCAGTGATGACACTCTGCAGACACCTCCCTTCCAATGCGGTTCAGATACTCACCGAAGCAGCCATGTCCGGTGAGTATCTGAGTCAGTCGGTAGGTGACGCGATCCCTCCTCCTCAGCCAGGCCCGGAAGTTGGGCAAAATGGCGCCGACGGCTCGTTGACGCGCGTTTTGCGGTTCCCGCAGTCTATCGCGCCAGCGCGTCAGAGCCCGCCATCTGGCCCTCCGACGAAGCTCTCCGACCGTCTCATTCGAGGGTTCAGGCCCCTGGCGGAGGACGCGGATCTTATTAAAGACCTCTGCGTCCATATCCGCCAGGATGTCTAGGGGCGGAAATCGCGCCAAGACTGTGGCCGCCTCGTACGAGATGGTCCGGTACCCTCGTGCGACTCTGATCGCGATCATACGCTGCGCGGCGTTGAGTTTCGCCGCGCGGCGCCGGCAGCCCGATAGTCTTTGCGACCATACGGGCGCGCCGTAGAGCGCGATAGAGCGCACGACACCTGCGTACAGGCGGCGGACCTCTTCCCTTGGTCCCCCGAGATTCGGCAGCAGTTTGTGCATAGCACCCGCCACCTTATGAATCCGGGGGACGAGACGATCGAAGTGCTCGTCAAAACTCCAGTGGCTGTCGAGCACCAGCCCGAGGTATTTTAAATACCGGCCCGGCTGAATACTAGCGTCACCTACTCGCACCGACACGCTAGGGGGTTCCTCATGCCGTTTGAGGCCGTGGAACCATAGCGCCTCGGTCTTTTGAGGCGCTATCCGAAGCCCTAGCCCGCGTATGGCAGACACGATTCGTGCCACTGCCAGCTCCGCCAGTCTGGGAGTCCTTTGAAAGGACTCCCCCTCCACGAGGACGAGGGTGTCGTCGGCATAGCAGACGACGCTCACACCTGGTGGAAGCGTCGTCCGCAACACCGCGTCGTAGGCGAGGTTCCACAGGAGCGGCCCTAAGACCGAGCCCTGTGGCACCCCACACACCACATCCCTCTCCTCTATGCTCCCGTAGCGGCCCGGGTAGCAAATGCTCCTGTCCGACAGGTAATCAGCCAGCACGTTCTTTAAGTAGACGGGCACCCGATGATAATCGAGTGCCTCCCTTATCGCTTCCCAGGGCAGAGAGTTGAAGGCGTTGACGATGTCAAGGCTTATAGCCAAGACTACTCTGCCCTGGGAGACGGCCTGCTCGGTGAGCGCTCGGACCCGAAGGATTGCGTCCAGGGTCGAGCGCTGCCGTCTGAAGCCGAACTGACTGTCGGACAGGTCCGGGCCGCAACCCGCCAGGTGTCCGCTGAGACGAGAAGCTAGCACACGCTCAAAGAGCTTGCCGGCCTCGTTCAGCAGACATATAGGCCTATATGCCCCTGGCGAGTTTTCCGGTCGTCCGGGTTTGTGCAGAAGCACAAGTTTCGCAGTCTTCCATGCCGCGGGGAACCGGCCGAAACGAAGGCAGCTGGTGAACAGCCGCTGCAGTCTCACGCCCAGGACCGTTAGCGCCAGCGCCCAGGCCCGTCCAGGGATTCCGTCGGGACCCGGTGCGGTGTTGCGTTCGGCCAGGCGCTTGACTGCGCACTCCAACTCAGCCTGCGTGACGGCCAGTTCGTCTGCCCTGTCAGCAGGGCTCGGCGGTTGTCGAGGACCGCTAGGGCCGTCCAGGACCCCAGGGAACAGCGTGCCCACCACTGTGGTTACGAAGACGGGGTCAAGCGTCTCCGTTAGTGGGGGCACCCATGGGCGAAGCTTATTCAGCACCATCTTGTAAGGCCGTCCCCAGGGGTCTCTGTCGAGTCCCTCCAGCAGCTCCTTCCACTTGCCGGCCTTGCTGTCTGCTATTGCGGCCTGCAGTGCCATGGTTGCGTCCCGGTACTCCCGGTATCGCTCCTCCCTCTCTTCGGCACCGGCAGTACGACGCCTTCGGGCGCGTGTATAAAGGCGCCGGGAGCGCAAGCAGGCCGCTCGCAACTGGGCAATATGTCCCGTCCACCAGTAGGCTGGGCCTCTGCGGCCGGGACAAACCCGCGGCATGGCTGTATTGCAGATCGCCGTCATTTCGGCTTGCAGTCCAGCAGCCTCCTCGTCTGGGCTGCGCTGTGAGTTGGGCTCGTCAGGTCCGTTCCATTCTGCGACGTGGGCGGCGGCGAGAAGCATATCTCGGTTAAGATGTTTTAACGCCCAACGTCGCAGGGGGCCGTCCCTTCGGTGACCTCGCTGGTTTGGCAGGTCGAAGGCCAAATGGATTAAGATGTGGCGGTGGTCTGACAATGTTACCAGATCCTCCGCCACCCTCCAGCCGGTCACGAAGCGCTCGGCAGGTGGAGTCGCCCATGATAGGTCCACGACCGACTCCCCCTGCCAACGAACACAGGTGCTGACGGCCCCACGGTTTAAAAGCCGAAGGTCCAGACCTGCAGCCCACTCCAGGGTGGTATCACCCCTGACGGAGTCGCGGCCACTTCCCCAGACCCGTGAGTGGGCGTTAAAGTCGCCGAGCACTAGCACGGGACGAGGAAGGCAACCGCGAACGCAGCTTCCCAACCTGTCGAGGCAGCTCTCAAAGGCTGCCAGACTGCAATTTGGGGAGACGTAACAGCCCAAGACTGCTAGGGGCCCCCACTCCACCGCGATCAAGCCAGGCTCCGCGTGAAGCCGGGTGCACGGGGGATCCCCGTTACCGCCTCCCCAATATATCGCCACATTCCGGGAAATGTCCCCGAACCAACGCGGATGGTCGGGGACATTGAAGGGCTCTGCAACCACCGCCATGGAGACAGAACGCTCTGCAATAGTCTGCAAGAGCAGATCCTGTGCTCCACGGCAGTGGTTGAGGTTTCCCTGAAGAATTTCAAATGATGGAGACCTATGCATGCTGGGTCTCCATCATTTCCTCTGGCGGGGGATGGGACGAAGCGCTGGCCGAAGCCGGCGCAGGCCCATCAACCCGGTTCGATGCGGGGATGTTCGCCCGCTCGCTCTTCCTCTGGCCTCTTTTCGGAGGCGTGCATCGTTTGCTGCCCAGCCGGTGGACAGACCTCCGGCCGAGCTCCGCGCAAACGACGCATTTTGGCGTCTGTACTACGCAATGGCGAGCCGTATGATTAGGCTCGCCACAAACGTAGCACAGCGCGCTACGGTCCACCGTGCTCCTGCACTGGTGTCTGGCGTGTCCAGACTCCAGGCACCGGTAGCATTGCAGTGGCCGCGCCTCCAAAGCGACCACACGGGCGGACACCCACCCGATCCGGACTCGGCCTGCGGTGGCAAGCCTGCGGACTGCCGCCACAGGGCAGCGCACCCACACCGTTCCCAGAGAGAAGGACTGTCGCCGGATCTCTCCCACTTTGACATCGCCGATGCCGCATTCACCGGCATCGGCGATGGCAGCGGCGACGTCCTGTTGGGTGACAGAGTCATCGAGATCTGTCACCCTCACCTCCCCGAGTTTTATGGGTCGCGCAACCCGCACGCCCAATTCTCCAATTGCCTCCTGCAATTTCGAGGCAAGAGCGACGGCCTTTTCGGCGCACTCCTCCCCCGCCACCTCCAGTAGGAGACCACCGTTGAGGGCCCGCTTCTGCCTCACTTCGGTGATCCCTACTTCTGCCAGTTTGACGCGCTCCTTGGCGGCCGCCATTGCCTGCGCGTAGGTGACCTCACTGCCTTCCGGCACAGTGATGGTCACCGCCGCCGTCTTGGGCACTCTCGGGAGCCGTGCTTTCTTTTTCGCTGCCGTCCCTTTAGGCACCTTCCTTTTAGACGCTTTAGGCGCCTGAGGAGCCTGAGCTCCCGATGGCGCTTTCGGCACTGGCCTTGAGGCCGTCCTCTGGCGAGCCGGGGCCGGTTGAGCGGTGGCTTTCCTGGTTTTTGCCCTGGACTTCCGGCTCACCACAGTGCTCCATGTCTCCGCCTGCACTACTTGCGGCTCTGCGGCCGGCGTTGCGTTCGGAGTGGGAGCCGGTGCAGAAGGCTGTCCCGTTAGCTTGCCGCTTTTTTCCTGCCTGGGCGGCGGGGTTTTGGCGGAGGCAGCCGGGGCAGCAGGAGACGGCTTCTTTCCCAGAGGGGGCCTTAGAGCCCTGTCGGGGAATAGCTCTGCCTTGAAGGCGGCCAGTTTCCCTTCAATAAGGTTTCCCAGCCTTTCCATCAGGACCACGTCCGAGCTCCGACTCTCGGATGGTCCCTTGGGTGGTGGGCTGGGATCAGCCCGACGTTCGGCCCGGAGAGCAGCCAGCTCCATCGAGAGGCTCTCCACCCTGCCGTTCAGCTCCGAGAGCTGAGAGCGGAGGAGGGCGTTCTCCTGCTCCAGGTTTGACCCTGACGCCCTCTGTGCCATCTCCAATGACGCCGCCTGTATATGGCGAACCGCCATCCTAAGGGCTCGCACAAACGTGCCCTTCAAGCGGCCGGACTTGTCGGCCACCTTTTCAATCGTTTCTAGGTTCTCGATTATGCGAGAACCTAGATCGCCTGTCGGCTGTTGGGCCATCTCGCGACCCAGTTCCTCCACCGTAGGCAAAGAGGCCTTGGCGCGCGTCGTCGGCACTGGGACGCTTGGGTCCAGGAACCCTTCGTCGTCCCGTCCGTCTCGCGCAGGCTTGGCACTTTTACGTGCCGGCCTCTCGTCACTACTTCCCCCATGTGCGGGGAGCCTCTTTCGTCGTGAGGCGACCGACGTAGCCCGACTGGCCGTGGACTGCCACGATATGGTGGACATCAGTGAGCAGTCCGAATCTTCGTTGTCGGAGGTGGCAGCGGACAAAAGCCCCGACCTGCCCCTCGTCACTCTATCCTGGGACGTCTCGTTTCCAGACTCCCTCTCCCTCGCCGTTTCTCCTCTCCCTTTTTCTAATACTCCCGTCTCAACATCATTATTTAGGTTTATGTTTAGTTTTTCCATTTTGATTCCCACGATTATGGGATGCAAATAACCGTCCATCCGGGCAGTGGCCCCGTACCCGGATAAGCCTAAATTTGTCTCCCGTCACTGGTGTCGGCTGGTACCAGTGCCGGGGGACGCACTAGCGACTGGAGGCACAAGGCCCTTTACCGCCAGCCATTCAGCCCCTCGCGGTGCGCCGCCGCTTGAGCTTCGGGTAATTTTTTATAGAGGTTTTCTTCCTCGCAGTCAGGCCGGTTAAGGCGTGACCCTCGGTCCCGAGGCCGTGAGACATGTCCACGACACCCCATGTGGGATTACGATATGTGACGGTGGCCGGGATATATCCCTGCCTGCCCGAAGGTAGGGTAAGTACACATCGGGCCCGTCCTAGCGTCTCTTCCACTGCGTCCCCTGCCAAGACAGAGGGACGCGCGAAATACGCCGCCCCGCAGGTTCTCTGCCACCGCTCAGTAACCTGTCCACGGATAAAATCAACGTCGACGAAAGTTACTGAGCGGGCCCGGGGTGCACCACGTGGAGGTGACCTGCTCGCACCCCAACCTAACCTAACCTAACCTAACCTAACCTAACCTAACCTAACCTAACCTAACCTAACCTAACCTAACCTAACCTAACCTAACCTAACCTAACTTAACCTAACCAGTCGCGCGACAGCTCTGACGGCGTTAACATCGTTTCCGCGAAGCTCCGTATACTAAAATTCGAAGTAGTGGCAAAAGTGCGCGTATAAAATAGTGTTATATGTTAAAAGTTGCGCGCTGACGTCGCCAACACGTTGGTGAAAAAATTTTTGAAATCGGACAAGAAACAAAAAAGTTATAAGACATTTTATCAGTGCTAAAACTCTGTGTAGTGAATTGAGTGTGTTGGACGAAAAATCGCCACATTATGTAGTTTTTATTGTTGAAACTGTTAAGTAAGTGCATACTGGACATTCTTTTAAAAGAAACTCGGAAGAATTTGGACTGGAAATAGTGAAATTTGATAAATTTTTCTAGAAGAGTGAAAACTAACAGTTTTTTCAAGTTATTTTTAAATTTGTCGCGACGACATATATATTTTATTATTGGAATATCTTCGTCTTGCTGCCCGGCAACTTTTATAAAAATTTGGGAATTTTCCCACACCCGGGAAAAAAGTTATAAGACATTTTTCCTCATCCACGTGGCACGTGCTCCAGGAACCCAGGGTGCTGGACCCTGGGACTCATCGGATCTGGGCAGGTTGAGTCCGCCTAGACACCCCACCATCGTTTTCCGAAGAGGAAAAACATTTCCCAAGGTGCTAACGAGGATTTGCAGTTCTTTGTAAAGACTTTTCTAAGTTTGGACCCCTATTTTGGACTTTTTATAGTGAGTAAAAAACCTAAAATTAGTGTAATAATAAAGCCTAGTAAATAATAAACACAGTATAAAAAAAATTAATTAAAATTCGTAAAACTGATAAAGCTAACAAAGTTTTCTCAAATTGCCGCGCGGCGGAAAAACTGCACAAATAACTTTGTACTTTTATGCTTTGTTTTTTTTGTGTATTAAACCCCCTTCCCCTGCTCGTAGAGGGCTAAAATTTCTAGGACATCATTTTTTCAGCATATCCAAAAGATCACAGTAAGTAAAAATTTTGTAAACCTTAAAATAAAAAAGTGTTTTCTTCAATTATAATTACGTAAAACAGATTCGACCGAAACTTAAATCCTAAATAACTTCATAAATACTAATCGTGTGTACTCGAGTTTGGGGTCGTGGGATAGGGCTCAAAGAGCTCTACAAGTTGAAAATATTGAAAACAAAAAATTTTTTTGGATAAAAAATTTTTTAGGTAAAAAATTTTTTTATTTTTTATTTTTAACTGATTTTATTGTGAATTGTTTAGATTATATTTTATGTGTGTAAAACCACCCTGAATAAGTATTCAGTGGGAACAAATAAAAATTATATATATAATTGGACGTAGTTAAGCAGAAAGGACTCAATCCACACTTTGGCCAAAATTGAGTTAAGCATGCCATCGTACTCGTGAAGTTCGAATCTATAATCCAGTAAAACCCGATTTTTAAAAACGTATTCGGAAACTAGTTTTTTTACTACCGCGACTCAACCCACATGTATGAAGAGCCAACAAAATGTATTTGCTGAATGGATCCAGTCCGCTTGAATTGTTTCTGAGTAATGAATTTTCTTAAGTACATCTCTATGGCCGATAAACCAGAATAAACTCAAACAGTTTGAGTCCTTCCTAAGAATTCGTTTTGATTTGAAATATCACTTAATTAAATAACTGAAATGACTCAAACAACTTGGATCCTTTTTGTGCTATAGGTTTACTGAAACAAAATACCATTTTTCATTATTATTCAGAAACATTCAAAATACTTGAGGTAATTCAGAGAAATGGGTTAAAATGAACAGTCCATATAAATTGAAGGCTGAGTCGTTAGTAAGGAACAGATTTTATGACATACAAATACGTGAATTGAACTAAAACAACCTAAATGTACTGATACATAATAAATGAATAAATGTTATAAATATACGGCTATGATTTTCCAAAGATTTTTTTAAAATGTTTTTTTTTTTGGGCCCAGAAGATGGAAAAGGGCGACCCTCCGGAGATACGCGGGAGGGAGGTGGTGAATGCTCATGCATTCCAACGCAGCCGGCTGTGTTGGATATGTGGGACTCACTATAACCTACGTGCCTTACCCACTAAACACCACCTTGTTGGCTTTGGCCCGGGGGCCTCTAAGCCTTCATCTGATGCGACCTCACTAGCGAGGGCTAAGTGAGGTGCTAGCGGTGCTCCCTAGGGAGCAGCTTAAAATGTAGTAACATTTTATTACATGGACAAGACGAAGATCATGTCTAATGTCCATGTCACACCCATACCGGTCGTTGTTGATGGCGCTACTCTCGAAGTTGTCGATGAGTACATCTACCTGGGACAAGCGATCGGTATGGGTAAGTCCAACTTCGAGAGAGAGGTAACTCGTAGAATCCAACTCGGTTAGGCAGCGTTCGGGAAATTACAAAGTGTCTTCTCGTCCAGAATACCTCAGTGCCTGAAGTCGAAAGTTTTCGAGCAGTGTGTGTTGCCAGTGTACCTACGGCGCTGAGACGTGGTCTTTTACAGCCTTTTCCACAGGCTCATGGTCGGTCAGCGAGCGATGGAGAGGGCTATGCTTGGTATTTCTCTACGCGACAGAATCCGCAACGATGAAGTCCGTAGACGAACGAAGGTTACCGACATAGCTCTCAAAATCTGCAAGCTGAAGTGCAATGGGCAGGCTATATAGTTAGGAGGACTGACAACCGGTGGGGAAGAAAGGTCCTCGAATGGCGACCACGAAGAGGTGAAGTGGTCAGTTAAATTCGCTTGATACGTTTAATCTCACATTCAATCTTGCTAAAATCAGTGTCATTTGGCAAAAAACAATGGCCGGACTCTTAAGTCCCAATATCGTTTTAAGATTTGAGTGGCTGTTAAGTATAGTTTTTAAAATTAAGATTATTTTGATGTTTCTATTTTGTCTTTCGCAGCTGTCACTCCAAATTCCAAAGCACTAAATTTTCTACGCCATCCCTCAGATCATTTTTAATGAAACTCATGAGGTACGAGCCAACTTCTTGGGCTCCTCTTCCGGCTTCACCCTCAACTCAGACATGGTATCATCCTTGTTCGTTAGATCGTGAGATCGTTAGCACCATGTCATGAGACATTCAACCGGGTCTGGCACAGGGCCCTTTTGTCTGAGCAGCAGATTAAGGTCGTTGTTGACGGATGCTGCTCAGATATGAAGTCCATTAACGCCGGTGTTCCCCGAAGCTCAGTGCTGTCTCCTACACTATTCAGTCTGCATATCAATGACATGCTGCAACAATCACGCAGTATACATTGCTATGCAGATGATAGTACGGTGGATGCACTATACACCTGTCGAACCAATGCCTCTCGGTCGCAAGTGGAGGAAAGCAGAATGAAACTTGTGTCTGAAGTCGAGAACTCTCTGGAGCGGGTCTCGGAATGGGGTCGACTTAACCTGTTGAGTTTAACCTCACGAAGACACAAGTTTGCGCGTTTACCGCTCAAAAAGCCCTATTTGTTATAGCGCCCAAGTTCCAGGGCACCGCGCTCACCGTCGGTGAAAGTGTCGGTATCTTGGGAGTTGACATTAAGAGTAAAATGCAGTACCGGAGTCATTTGGAGTACAAAGCCAAATTGGCATCCAAAAAGCTTGGTGTCCTCAACAGGGCGAGGCAGTACTTTACTGCCGGGCAACTCCTGACGCTGTATAAAGCCCAGGTCAGACACCACATGGAGTACTGCTCCCATCTCTGGGCAGGAGCACCAAAATACCAGCTACACCCATTTGACGTCATCGTCAATGACCCAAGATTGACTGACAGGCTAGAACCGCTTAGCTTGTGAAGAGACATAGACTCGCTCTGCGTGTTCTACCGATTTTATATTAAACCCATTTCTCAGCCAAAGCTCGAAGATCTCGGTCTATGTATGATTATAATATACTGTCATAAGTTTTATGACAATCTACAGGGAATTAACAGTATCAATGAGAATATTTATGGATACGGACCATTTCCGGACTTTTGACTTTGAGGATGATGACAGAAATTGATATGCGTGTTCAATTTGGTGTAAATTTTTATATTTGTTTTGTTTTAACAATTTCACCTGTACGTAATTATATTAGTTTCATGTTCAAGGAAAATAAATCTGTGGCTTTTTAATAATTTTGTCTATTGAATTTTTTTTAATAAATTATTTTCCAATCGAAGGGTACTTTTGAGTCCATTCTGAGAAATTAAAAAATAATACCTATCCTTACGATTTTCAGTTAATTTGTAAGGACTCAAGCCACATTTCACTTAATATCTCCAAATCTATTTAAAAATATGTTGTTATCTAAGATTAATATATAAATATACTCTATTCTTTAATTTAAGGGTCAATTAATTTTTAAGAAAAATATTTTTTTCTTGGAGCAATTACAACTGAAACTTCAAACACTCATAACTCAAAAGTGACATTTTGTGGATTGAGTCCTTTCTGTTTAACTACGTCCAATTGTGTGAATTTTTAGATTAAAACTTTATGTGTGGGGAATTATTCTGAATAAGTATTTAGTTTTAACAATTAAAATCCAATTATATTGCATTCTACCGACTCGAGACTGTTATTTTATCTTGTTCTATATTTTATATTTTGTCTTTATCGACATTGCTGCACAAGCAGAGATATGTTATGTTATTTTATTTTATTGACTTGCGGCTGAAGTTCTATTGACAAATACTTGTAAATCTTAAACACAGCCAAAATTTTGGACCAAGGGGTAACCTATACATTACCCCTAAATTCTACGTTATATTATTAAATATTACTTTATTTATATTCTATTGTATTTCTTAATAAAGATTATAAAGTGACAGATACAGTAAAATATATTGACTACAGTGTACCCTACACGTGCCTTACATATAACTTCTCTACTCTTCTCTATTTTCCAATATAAACTGAAGCTCTGTAGGACAGCCAAATTGAAACAGAAACAAGTCAAAAAAACAGGGCTAGTTCAGGACCAAGAGTCCGGTACGGATCCATAACCTATTATTAATATACTATTGACATATTTCATTTTATATACAACTTTTAAAACTTCTACAAACTTTTAAAATAATAAACTTTTAAATTTTTAGATTTAATTTAAATAAGACGGGAGTAACCCTATACATTACTCCAGACGTCGTTGTTGATTAGACTGACATTAGACCTCCAACATGTTTGGCTATAGAACACCAGCCAAACCCCGTAAGACGGACACAACGGAGCCAGAGCGCACGGACCGCACGCCTGATAAAGATCCACAAACGCGAAGTATGTCTGTCCGGCGCAGCATTGGAGAGTGGGAAACTGGGAAGACAAAAGCGCTACCAGTTCAGGTGACACCTACAGAAATAGTGGAAACCACCTCCAAATCAAGCGAAAACACCAGTAATTCGCCGAAACCGCACGTCAATCCCCACAAAATGTCAACACCCACAGATTCCCCAACAAACATTGCAACCATCGAGGCTACACCCAAAACATCTGGGCACATTGATAAATCCCCAGCAAGACCTCAAATTGTCGCAGGAAAATCAGCGTCCGCGCATACAACCAAACAAAACACCACATTCACAATAACTGGAATTACCGGAAAACCTGCAGACAAACCCTGCACGCCTACCGGAAGTATACAAGCACCGAAACCTTTGCCCGCTCGCACAACCAAAGGCAACACTACCCCCACAACATCTGGGAGTAGTAGTCAATCTAAAACCCGCGCAGACACAAGTAGTAGAACTAGCGAAGCTAGGGCATGCGTGGTAAGAGCTAAAACACTCCTGAACCAGTCTCGAAACATAAAAACCGAGATTAAGACCGAAGTCTCAAACATTATCCAGAGACTGTTCGAGCTGGTGAAGGAAGGAGAACAAAGTCAAAAGCCAAACGCAGGGGAGGTAAAAGCTATTACAGAAAATGTGGTCATAAAGGAAAATCAGGAGCCAAAACAGATTGAAGAATTACATACCCTTCTCAAAAACAACAACTTAGCGCTGAAAGAGATACAAGAGAACATGAAGAAACAAAATGAGGACCTCCAACACCTAGTCGGAGCGAGTAAGACCTACGCAAATGTAGTGGCTGCGCTACCGAAAGGATTTATTCCAGAACGGAAAGCACCACTACATTCAATAGCTGTTACGTCCGAGAGCGAGACCGACACGGGAGAAGAGGTCCTCACAAAGGTCAGACATTCTCTAGAAGCGCGAGAGGGCGGCCTCAACATAGAGCGCATTAGAAAGAAAAAAGACGCGAAGGTGATTATCAGTCTTGGCACAGAGGCGGATAGGGATAAAATTGCCGCAAAAATAAGAAACTCTGGGAGGCACCTGAAGGTAGAGGAGATGAAGAACAGGGACCCGCTCCTCCTACTCAAGGCTGTCCTGTCCTATAATACTAATGAGGACGTATTGGGCGCACTGAGGAGGCAGAACGGGTTCCTTTTCAAGGGTCTCGACGTGGCCGACGAGAGGGTGGAAGTCCTCTTCCGCAAGAAGACCAGAAACCCTCACGCCGGCCACGTTGTACTAAGGGTGTCACCAGAAATATGGCGACGAGCACTCGAAGCGGGATCGGTCTATATAGACCTGCAAAGGGTAAAAGTGGAGGACCAGTCGCCACTAATACAGTGCTCGATGTGCTTAGGCTATGGACATGGTCGGCGATTCTGCAAGGGCAAAGAAGATCTTTGTAGTCACTGTGGCGGTCCACACCTGGGCAAAGACTGCCCTGATAGAGAGTTAGGAGAGCCGCCGCAGTGTATAAACTGCAAAAAAGCCAAACTAGAGAACCATTGGCATAATGCATTCAGTGCAGAATGCCCAGTAAGACAGAAGTGGGATGCAATAGCGCGAGACTCGGTGTCCTACTGCTAAGGGCAACCCAGAGATCACTCACAGGTATAACATCTTACAAGCAAACCTCCAACGAAGCCAGCTAGCCACGAATGAGCTCCTACTAGAAGCGCAGAAGAGGAAGGTGGCAGCTGCGCTGATACAGGAACCCTACGTGGGCCGAACAAGAAAGATGAAAGCCTACGTAGGAGTGAGAGTGTTCCAGAGCCCTAGTATAGGAGAGGGCACTGTAAAAGCCGCAATCGTCATTTTCGACAACGCGCTTGATGTAGTACAGTGCCCAGAACTGACCACGAACAACATCACAGTGGTCAGGATCCGAACTAGAGCCTGGACGGTCACCCTTGTGTCGTATTACTTTGAACCCGATCAACCTTTAGAGCCATATCTGCAGAAGCTAAAAACCATAAGTAATGTGACACAAGGACGCCTAATCGTTGGGGGAGACGCAAACGCTAAAAGCACCTGGTGGGGCAGCAGAGCAGAGGACACCCGAGGTGAGGCATTTAACGGCGGGTTATCCGAAATGAACCTAAACATACTAAACAGCGGACACATACCAACGTTCGACACGATCCGCGGAGGTAAACGGTACAGCAGCCATGTCGACGTAACGGCCTGCACGGACGATATTCTGAGTCTAGTCGAGGACTGGCGAGTGGTCGAGGGTCTCACAAGCTCGGACCACAACGGCATATATTTTGGAATAAATTTGGAAAAATCAAAAGGTATAAACATAGAAAGAACAACTAGGAAGTACAATACAAAAAAGGCAAACTGGGGTCAGTTTCATGAGAAACTGGCCCAGTTTATGACAGATGACCAACTAAATTTAAAAGTTATAGAAGAAATTAAAAACACAAAAGATTTGGAATTACAAATACAAAAATATTCGGCTACAATAATAAAAACATGCAATGAAACAATACCTCTAAAGAAACAAAAAGAAAAACTTACCGTGCCGTGGTGGTCCCAGCAGCTTGCGGACTCGAAGAAGGAGCTCGATAGACGAAGACGCAGGATCAGAAATGCAGCGCCGCGCCGGAGACATGCTGTTGTGCTGAGTTACCTGGAACAAAAAGAGAAGTATGAGATAGAGGTTCAAACTGCGATAACTGATAGCTGGAAGGAATTTTGTGGGAGGCAAAACAGGGAAGGTATGTGGGAAGGCATATACAGGTGTAACACTTTTAGATAAGTGCTAACAATAATAAAAAGAAAATATATAGTAAAAGATTGGATAAATAAAAAAAAATGTTAAGTACATTAAAAATATATATTTTAATAGAGGGGTCGTGGGTAGGTACATAAGCGCCTAGTGTAGCTCCAGTTCCTTATAAATCAACTACCACTCTCCTGGGGTACATATGTGGGCAGGTCCGCTCCGTGAAGTCCGTCAAGAGGAGTTGCGCGTTCGATAGCCGCAGAGGCTTGATAAGTAGGCAGGTAGGCTCCGAGTTAGCCGGCAGGGTGGCAGATAGTAGTAGGAGCCGTAGAACCGTAGCCGTCTACTGGGACCCCGTTTGGGGTATAATCCAGCACTTAAAATTAACTAATTAATTAAAAATCACTTTGATATAGCTAGCTTATGCGTGAATAGAAGGATTCCCGAGATGGTAATTATTTTATTTAGGACGAATGCAGAACAAAAATAAAATTCAAGAGTAATTAGTGCAACGTGTGGTCGGCTTCAATGCATTCGTACGAGAGCGAGGTCGACTGCCCGCCAATGCGAACCTCGGAACAGATCACGCCACCAAAACGGTTTCTAAGTGCAGCTACACCGGCTAATCGCTAGACATATTGTTTGTTACATGGTTTGCTTGCGTATTAATTTTATTTTTGTTTAGCGTAGTAGTTATTGTTTTTCTATACGTTTATTTAATTTTGTAGTAATTAATACGTAGTTAGTAAGTATCATAGTTTATAATTTTATATCTTTAATTATTTATTATAAAAAAATAGTTTTATCTTTTTTTATTAATTAAATCTAGGGAATTAGGATACACAGTTGTTAGAACCGTGACATACCCCCCTTTTTAGGATAGGATTTTTCCTAGGGAAAATCCGCTTATAATTAATATTTATTACTATTCGTCTAGACTAGAGTTTAAAGTCTTTAACATGCCAAGACCCAAGATACCGACCAGACATGTCTTCCAATTCATAGACAAGGTTAGACTTTTTGCCTGTAATGCGACACTTAATAAATTTTGGGGCAAGTTTCTTAGAGAATCTAGTATCCTTATCACTTTGATAGAAAGTGCGTTTCCACACAATGTCTCCCACGTTAAAATCAATATTTTTGCGGCGAAGGTTGTAATGTGATGCACTTCTAGAGTGAGCTTTAATGAGTGCCAATTGGACTTTGTCGAAAATTTTCCGCAGTGCACCAGAATTTTCCGCGTAAGCATCGCGGGGTGTGAAAACTACGTGGTCTTGAAGATCGGGGTCTAAATAATGAGAACCACAAGATACCAATTCACGACCATAAACAAGAAACGAAGGAGTGTACCCTGTAACCTCATTGACAGAGCTATTAAGAGCAAATTGAATTTTAGGAATGTGGGTGTCCCAAGATCTGTGGTCATCTTTAATAAAAGTTGAAACTGCAGTCATTATAGTTTTGTTATACCGTTCTACTGTGTTGACTTGTGGCGTGTATAGCGGCGTATAAAATATATTAGGGATTTTATATAATGAAAAGAGGTTTTTCAAAATATTGCTAGTGAACTGTTTCCCGTTATCCATGAGGATTGTACTAGGGATACCGTGGATGAGAAATACATTATCTTCCAGAATTCTGGCAATTATTTCTGATGTTGCTCGACGAATCGGAAACAGTAGGCAATACTTTGAAAAACAGCAGTTTACAACTAATAAGTAGGTATTTTGTTTTCTTGAAACTGGTAGTGGTCCTACAAGATCAACACTTAGCATCTGAAATGGTCGACTGCAATCTTTGGGTCGACCCATCACACCGAAGGTAGCGTGATTAGAATGTTTGTAAGACATACAAGTGTCACAGCTAGTAACAAAGTCAGAAACGTCACGGTGCATAGTTGGCCAGAAATACTTTAATGAAATTCTTTTATAGGTCTTAAAAATACCAAAGTGGCCAGAAGAGGGCTCGCAGTGATTTTTGGCAATAATATCTTGCCGATTTTCTAGTGGTATAACTTCTTTCCACTCGAATTCTCTTGTTAGGGGATTAATAGATTTCATGTACCGAAATAATTTGCCATCCGTAACACGATAGTTCAGATAGGAAGTAGGTGAAGTCTGACAACCTACAAATATATTATTGTACCAAGAGTCCTTGGATTTAGGAACCGACATATTAGTTTCAATACTTGTGTTATTATCTATTGCGGATATATTGACAGATCGAGATAGACTATCAGGCACTACGTTATCCGCTCCCTTACGGTGCTTAATCTCAAAATTATACGCAGAGAGACGCACACCCCAGCGAGCTAGTCTGCCGGTAGGATTGTTGAGATTAAGAAACCATTTCAAAGAACTATGGTCAGTAAAAACAGAGAACTTAAGACCGTTTTCTAGGTAGCAACGCCAGTGTTCAATGGCCGTAAGTACTGCTAAGGCCTCGCGTTCAGTTGCACTGTAATTACGTTCTTGTTTGGAAAGAGACTTGCTCATATAAGCAATCACCTTTTCGACCCCATCCTGAGATTGGGTCAGTACTGCTCCAATACCGTAATCACTAGCATCTGTATGCACTTCAAAAGGCTTAGAAAAATCAGGACAGGAAAGAATAGGTGCGGAAATAAGTAGGTTTTTTAGTTTAATAAAAGCCTCGTTAGCTTCTTCGGTCCATGCAAAAGAAGGAGCATTCTTGCCTTGGGAAGTCAATTTATTAAGCGGAGAAGCTAAGCTACTGAAGTTGGGTATGAACCTACGGTACCAGGAAGCAGTTCCTAGAAAGCGTCTAACCTCCTTACGATTAGTGGGCGTGGGGTACTTAGTGATAGAATCAATCTTATCAGGATCAGCATGCAAGCCACTAGCATCAACGATATAGCCCAGGTATTTTAATTGTTCCCTAAAGAATTGGCTCTTGGTGAAGTTGATGGTGAGGTTTGCTGCCTTCAATTTCTCTAAAACAAGTGTTAGCAGATGAATGTGCTGTTCAAAATTGTTAGAAACAACAATAACATCATCAATATATACGAACACTCTGTGTTCGAATTCTGGTCCGTAGAAGAGAATGTCGACTAGCCTCTGTTGAGTAGCGGGAGCATTGGTTAGGCCAAATGCCATAGACTTGAATTGAAAGGTACCGCGGGATGGAATATAGAAGGCAGTCTTGCATCTATCCTTTTCGTCTATTAAGATTTGCCAGAAACTCTTGGATAGATCGATACTGGAAAGATATCGGGCATCGCGTAAATTATCTAATATCTCCGATATATACGGTAAGCTATAAGCATCCTTTTTCGTTACAGCGTTTAGTTTTCTGCTGTCGAGACAAAACCTGAGTTCGCCATTTTTTTTAGGAGTAAGAAGTACTGGTGAAGACCAAGGACTCTCACATGGCTCGACTACGTCTTCTTTCAGCATTTCGTCCAGCTGTTCCACCAAAACACGCTGCTTCTCAGGAGACATTCTGTAGTACCGCTGACGAATGGGGGCAGCATCCCCAGTGTCGATTGGGTGCGTAATTAAAGAGGTGCGTCCTAGACCACGCTCCTCGTAGGAAATATTCCGAAACTGGGATATGATGTCATCTGCAATAGACCTCTGCTGATCCGTTAGGTGATCGTAAGAGAGTAAGACATCAGAGTCTTTGTCTACAATGTCTGAGACAAAAGCAGTTTCAGACTCTTTACAAAATGATATAGCATCTAAATGTTTAGGGAATAGACCAAAGGTTCTCCAAAAATCCATGCCTAAAATTAAGGAATTTTTAATATCGGGAACTACAAAAGCAGTAAGAGAATGTGTTTGACCTTGAAAGTTGATTTGGAGTAGCATAATGCCAATAGAGTTCAGTTTCTCACCGCCCGCAGCAATGAAATTGACTGGTTCACACTTTTCAAGCTTACAACCTGTAGCCAGTAAAACTTCGTGCGAGTTATTGCCCAAAATGGTTAAACTAGATCCGGTATCAAGAAGACCAGTCAGTTTTCTTCCATTAACTTTGATGCTAACATAGGGTCTAGATCTATTAGGGTTATTATGTTGGATTGAAGAAACAGCATTGTATGTAAGGAAATTAGATAAAAATTTTAGCCAATTAGACCATTCTACCGAATCAAATTTATTTACCCCAGGAACACGTTTGCTAATTCTCCAATCCAATCTACCTAGTTTTTTTGAGTATTTTCATCTTGACTAGGATTGCAAACAGGACATTCTGGGAAACGTACGTCCTTTTTACCACATTTAAAGCAAATTAGATAACGTTCTTTGTTACAGTTCTTAAGAGAATGTGTATCAGAGCGACATCTAGGGCAATAAACAGATCTAGACATAGTAGATAAAGCAGCAACATTAACATTTTTGTGTTGATACCAGTTACGGGAGTTATTATTATAGGAATCTTTTTGAGGTTGTTTAAATTTGGAAGAAGATGAAGTAGTATAAGAGGAACCGCTGCTTGGCTTATATGCAAAATCAGGAGCGAGTGTGTTTGATGTAATACGGGGCGGTTCATGAAAATTTGAAAAACGTGAATGTACCTCCTCATAACTACGACAGACAGACTTAAGGTCATCTATAGATCGAATGTCAGGACGAGCAGCCAAAGTGTTAGCATAACAGGGACGAATATTATGCATCAGAATTTCAAGTTTGTCATCCTCGGAAAAGGGTTTGCTTAGACGAGAAAACAATCCGTGCATATAAGCTAAATAAATGGTTATATTTTCTGTTTCACCTTGGGTGCGAGCGCGAATCTCTGCAGCTAGCTTGTAATCGTAATCACTACTGCTAAAGTCTTGTTTCAGTAGTTCACATAGCGTAGACCACGACTTTATTTTATCCCTATTACAACGGTACCAGTGTAAGGCATCATCGGTAAAAATTTCGTATGCTAGTGATAGAATCTTTTCGAATGAAATATCCCTAGAATGAACAAATTCCTCAACTTTTAAAATAAAGGAGCGGACACACGTTTTGCCTGAAAATTTTAGTTTAGCGATATCTGACGAAAAACTACGCTCACAGTTTACGGTTATTGTAGTAGGGTCTGGAACGGTTTCCGTAGAGGCAGATGGCAAAGATTTAATTTGAGAACCCTGTGGTTTTAAGGTAGATAATAACGAAAATTGAGAATCAAAATTGGATTTACAAATTTTATAAATGTCTGCAACATCTGGAGTTTTAACAATACGACCTATTCTATGATAAACATGATGTAGTAAAGCTTCCGTTCTAACAAAAAGATGTTTATCAAATTTAATTTTGAGACTCTCTAGATTATTTTGAGACTTAAGAAGTGATTCTTTAACCCCCTTCAAGTCATCGCTGGGCTCAAGATGTGACACTTCAATTTCCTCTGAAGGCGTGAATAAGCATAATTTATTTATTTGTTTCCGTAGTTCTTGGACGGAGTCGCCTGAACCACCTCTAAGTTCTACCTCGTATTCAAGTTCTGGTTTTTGCAAACTAAAGTATTTAATGGGATAAGCCATAATGCGGAATTTAAACCTTTAGGTGTGTGTTGCAAAGACGGAAATATAAATACAATCAACAAGCAAAATCAAGTAAAATAGCTTAAATTAACCAGAAGCTATTAAAGTACTTTAAAATACTTAAAAAATAGCAACATTAAAGGAAAAGAAAAGAAGGAAGGTGCAAGTTTCTAGATGTGCACGGCTCTGGTTAATTTAAGTGAGACAATTGCCTTAAAACTAATAGTTTATAGCCATCACCAAAGAAGAACTATTAAGTGCTTAAAAAAAACTGGAACCACAACCCAGACGCGAATGTAACCTGTATTGGGCGCCACTGTAACACTTTTAGATAAGTGCTAACAATAATAAAAAGAAAATATATAGTAAAAGATTGGATAAATAAAAAAAAATGTTAAGTACATTAAAAATATATATTTTAATAGAGGGGTCGTGGGTAGGTACATAAGCGCCTAGTGTAGCTCCAGTTCCTTATAAATCAACTACCACTCTCCTGGGGTACATATGTGGGCAGGTCCGCTCCGTGAAGTCCGTCAAGAGGAGTTGCGCGTTCGATAGCCGCAGAGGCTTGATAAGTAGGCAGGTAGGCTCCGAGTTAGCCGGCAGGGTGGCAGATAGTAGTAGGAGCCGTAGAACCGTAGCCGTCTACTGGGACCCCGTTTGGGGTATAATCCAGCACTTAAAATTAACTAATTAATTAAAAATCACTTTGATATAGCTAGCTTATGCGTGAATAGAAGGATTCCCGAGATGGTAATTATTTTATTTAGGACGAATGCAGAACAAAAATAAAATTCAAGAGTAATTAGTGCAACGTGTGGTCGGCTTCAATGCATTCGTACGAGAGCGAGGTCGACTGCCCGCCAATGCGAACCTCGGAACAGATCACGCCACCAAAACGGTTTCTAAGTGCAGCTACACCGGCTAATCGCTAGACATATTGTTTGTTACATGGTTTGCTTGCGTATTAATTTTATTTTTGTTTAGCGTAGTAGTTATTGTTTTTCTATACGTTTATTTAATTTTGTAGTAATTAATACGTAGTTAGTAAGTATCATAGTTTATAATTTTATATCTTTAATTATTTATTATAAAAAAATAGTTTTATCTTTTTTTATTAATTAAATCTAGGGAATTAGGATACACAGTTGTTAGAACCGTGACACAGGGTAATTGGGAGGACATCGAAAAGGGAGGAAGATCTTCCGCTAGTGGCTGATGGAACGGCACTAGATGAGGAAGGTTCCGTGAAACTACTGGCGGAGGTCTTCTATCCAAGAGACGATGAAAACTGCGATAACAACACACACAAACAACTAAGAAGGAGGGCAAATGAGCTAAACGCAATGGATCAAAATGGAGATGACCCACCATTTACTATAAAGGAGTTAGAAGTCGCAACTCATTCCTTTAACCCCAAAAAGGCACCCGGTGCTGACGGACTCACAGCTGACATATGCGCGAAGGCAATAGGGGCAAACCCGGGCCACTTTCTGGCTCTCTTGAACAAGTGCCTGGCTCTCCATTACTTCCCAAAGACCTGGAAGACCGCTACAATAGTGGTATTAAGGAAGCCAGGAAAGGATACCTACACCTCCCCAAAATCATATAGGCCAATTGGCCTCTTACCTGTTCTCGGGAAAATCTATGAGAAGATGCTGGTGGCCCGACTAAAATACCACACGCTGTCCAGGATTAGTACTCGTCAGTTTGGCTTTATGCCACAAAGAAGCACCGAAGACGCCCTCGTCACGTTGATGAACCACGTACGTGAAAAAATCAGGGCAAAAAGACTGGTAACGATGGTCTCATTAGACATCGAGGGCGCCTTCGACAGTGCGTGGTGGCCGGTTATCAAAGTCAGACTGGCTGAGGAAAAGTGCCCAGACAATCTTAGGCGGGTCATCAGCAGCTACCTCAGCGAGAGAACTGTGGAGGTGAGGTACCTTGGTCAAAAGCATTCCAGGACCACAGAAAAGGGCTGCGTTCAAGGATCGATCAGCGGACCGATTCTGTGGAACCTGCTTATTGACCCACTTTTGAAATTGCTAGAGAGACAGGAGATATATTGCCAAGCGTTTGCTGACGACGTGGTGTTGGTCTTTGATGGGTCGACGGCTCTTGAGATCGAGAGACAGGCCAATGCCGCCCTCGAGAGTGTTCGATCGTGGGGTGACGCACACAAGTTGAGGTTCGCACCGCACAAAACCTGTGCGATGGTGCTGACCAAAAAACTTCGGTACGACACACCACGACTGAGCATGGGAGGAGTCGACATTGGAATGTCTCCCGAGATCAGGATCCTCGGCTTGACGATTGACAACAAGTTAACATTCAACAGCCACGTCGCAAATGTCACCAGGAAAGCTGCAGGCATCCACAAACAATTAGTAAGAGCAGCGCGTGTTAGCTGGGGCCTAAATCCGCAGGTCATTAAAACGATCTATACAGCGGCAGTGGAGCCTGTAATACTGTACGCTGCAGCGGCATGGTTCCCGGCGGCACGCAAACTCGGAATTCGTAAGCAGCTGAGCGTTGTGCAAAGGGGATTTGCGCTAAAAATGTGCAAGGCATATCGTACGGTGTCATTAAACTCTGCTCTTCTGCTCAGTGGGGTACTCCCCCTCGACCTCAGGGTACAAGAGGTGGCCCAACTTTATCGGGCAAAGAGGGGGACACCTAGAGAGGACTTGGGCGATATAGAAGTGGAAAAAATGGCACCGGCGATAATGATGCCGCACCCCGCACAGACTCTAGCGCTAGGATACCGGAGCCTGGTGGACGAACAACACCATGCAGAAATTACAGAAACCTATCCTGTAAGAATCTACACGGACGGCAGCAAGATTGAGGGCAAGGTTGGAGCCGCACTATCCATTTGGAGTGGCGGCGCCGAGACCAAAGCCCGCAAGCTTGCTTTGCCGTCCTACTGCACCGTCTACCAGGCTGAACTGCTGGCGCTGAGCGAAGCAGCCATTACGGCTGGAAAGCTCAGCGCCGATAGATTTGGTATCCTGAGCGATTCCAGGGCGGCACTCGACACCGTCATAAACTCAAGTTCCCCCCACCCACTCGCTATTAAAACCAGGGAGGCAATTTTAAATTGTAAAATCCAGAATAAAGAAATATCTTTATTCTGGATTAAAGCCCATATTGGCCTTGCGGGGAATGAGAGGGCGGATCAGTTGGCCAAAGAGGCCGCCCTGAGGTCTAAAAGAAGACACGATTATGACCGATGCCCAATCTCGTATATAAAACGAGACATCCGCCTCAAAACCCTCGAGGATTGGAACGGGAGGTACCAGGCGGAGGGGACGGCATCGGTCACAAAAGTGTTCTTCCCAAACGCTACAGCTGCTTACAGGATCATTAAAAAGGCCCCCGTGGATGCCATTACAACGCAGCTGTTTACTGGGCATGGGGGGATGTCCTCATACCTGCACCGTTTCAGGTGTAAGGACAGCCCCTCATGTGCGTGTGAGCCCGACGCAGATGAATCGGTACTGCACCTGGTGCTGGACTGCCCTGTATTTGCAAGGCTAAGATTTGATTTAGAGCAAAGTATAAATTATAATGTTACAAAAGAAAACATAGCGGAAATAATGAGTAGAGAAGACCTAAGGAACGAATTCATTGATTTTTGTAAAAATATAATTAAATTAGTAAATAAGAGAAATAGCACATAAATTATGATTCCGCTGTATATTGTATACATTAAGGTAATCATAAACATGTTAACTAGTAGGAATATATTAATTCGTTGTCAGTAAAATGTGTAATTACATAAGTAGAAATAAGTTATTTCTATATGTTGTAATGTAAAGCTAAAAGAGTAAAAAGTAGTAAGCAAATATTATAAGTAGAATATAAATAGTATTAAGTTAATATAAGAAAAAATATTGTTTGTCAAGAATTAAAGAAAGAAACTTCCCAAATTATTTTCCCAAATACACCATAAGAATTAGATAGATAGATTAGGCAAAACTAAAGTAGACGGCCTTTCCCGGCCTGGAAAAGAATGAAAGAGATGAATGTAAGAAAGATATAGTATGAAGAATGGAAGTGCGAGAAGCATTAAAGCGAGAACTGGTATGAAAGAGGATATATATATATATAATGTCAAAGCATAGGCTCCGACCATGTTGGAGGATCAGATATGAAAAAAAAAAAAAAAAAAAAAAAAAAAACTTAACCTAACCTAACCTAACCTAACCTAACCTAACCTAACCTAACGTAACCTTTTTTTTTTTTTTTTTTTTGGTTTCGCTGGGGGAAATGCGTTACGCATCCCCTCCCGCAGAGGGGTATGTGGGACTCCCCAGGGGCAATAATAATAATAATAATAATAATAATCATTTATTTCAGACATAAATCCATATATCGTTAGTACGTTAGTATAGTACGTTAGCAATACCCCCTGGTATACCCACTAAAACCCCCAGCGGCACTCCGTCTTCGCCTCTTGGAGAGGGTCTGGGAATCCGGCAGAGCCTTTGCGTCCAGGCCCCCTCCGGCGAGCCCCGCCTTTATGGCGAGCCCTTCGCGCCCCTCCCTTATGATGGGTGGGGCAACGGGGACGGTCGAGAGTGCGCAAACGTCCCCGTATCCACTGATGGTGAGCGGTGCAATGCGGGCGGAGGAGCTTCCGCACCTGTCGCCCGCTGCCCACCATCGGGAAGGTGAAGGCGGTCATACGCCCGCCTCCTCCGTCCCCTTCGCCGCTTCCGGAGCGCCGGCGCAAGAGGGTCATCCTCTCGCGCGCGCTCCGCTGCCTCCTTCTGCGACATGACGGATTCGCAGAAGGAGGCAACCGCCGCCCACGCCCCCTCGCTCTCCAGCATTGCGCTCACAACGCGGGGGAGCGAGAGGAACCTAACCTAACCTAACCTAACCCAGTTGCACTCGATCACTCGTGCCGAAAGCAGCAAAACCACATGTGCTTCGATTAAAAAATTAATAACTCCGGATATTCGCGACCGATCCTTGTGAAACAAACACCATTGGATGCAGTGCAGTGAATAGAAGTGAATTATAAGTGTCGTGTTCAGCATTCGAGTGGATTTCCACCAAAAATTTGCGAAAAACACCTCGGAAAACGTGGTTTTAGAGGTTAAGTTCGACTTTTAAATCAGTTTTTGAATACGCTGGACGATTTCGATCGATACCCCATCAATTTTTTATCACCATCGGGTGAGGGCACCTTCGGGTACCTTCCTGCACAAGAAATTCTGAAATCGGATCGCGCCTTCAGAAGTTATAGCGGTTTTCCTGAAAAGCACGTGGAGCTGAAAACCGAAACCGTAAGAGCTAGGAAGCTGAAATTTTGCCAGCCGTTAGAGACCCCTAGAAGAAGACTTTTGGACGTTTCAGAAAAATTTTACCTAGTAAGAGTTTTATAATAATAATAATTAAAGTTGTGAATTTTAACCACCTGTAACTTCGGTGTTTGCAAGGAATTCTAAAATCGGCAACTGCTATTTTTGGCGCGCTCATTTTGGCTACAAATCCTCAAAATTCAAAATTAATTTTCAGCAAATTTCAGCACGCTGAAATTAAAAAACCGAAAAAACGGTGTTTTCGGTTCCACAGCAACCGGTTTTAGAAATTCAACAAAAATATTCATTTTATATTGTGCCCTGTATAATTTTCTATATTTTAAAATTTTTAGAAAAATTCTAGTCAAAGGGTTACGGAGATACTGAATTTTTTGTGTTTTTTCTATATAAATTCAAAATTAATACAAAATTCAAAATTTTAACACTGGATATAGTTTTAGAACCCCCTTTGGCATAGGAGTAACCCCAAACTAGGGCCTTGTAGCTTTAAATTTGAGAAATTTTGACTTTTCAGCCATTTTGGTTATTAGCTGGAAATTTTAAAGTGTCAATAGCTTCGTAATCCTTTGGCCTAGAAAGCTGCGGTTTTCAGCGTTGAGTGCTGCCTTTTTTGTAGTTTTAGTTTTTAAGGTTTTCAGGAATTTTCAGGCCTGAAAAATATTTTGGCCTGAAACCAATTTCAGGACACGCAACAGGTGGGGCCTAGAACGGGATTCAAAACCCCGTGTCACTCCGACTTCCCAAACCGGAGATATAGCCCGACAAAGTCGGAGATTGACATTAGGCCGCCATCTTGGATTCCCTGCGTACTGCCATATCTCCTGAACCAATAGTCGTAGGAAGTTGCGGACTTCGAATTCGGGATCAGGAGAGAGGCCTTTACCATCCCTGACGGTTTCAGGCTGATAAGGCGCTGAAAGTTTTCCGGTTCCTGAAACTGAAAGAATCGCCTAGAACGTAAAAACGCAATTCCAAAGAACCCAAACTCGGGTGTTCTGCGGCAAAACACGGGGGAGCTATCGTTACTATAAAAGTGACACTGACAGCTCCGGCGGCCATTTTGGAAAATTTCAAACGCCCGTAGCTCCCAAACGGTAAGTCGCAGAACACCGGGGTTTTCAACAGCGTGCTGGGATAATATCCAAGAAAATAGAGGTGACACTTTTTTCAGGTTTCGGGAGCCTGAAAATCTTCAAAAATTTTCAGGCCTGAAAAGTTACCTGTCCTGTAGGGCTTGTCGAGCTCCGTAGTACACCCAAAACCCGGGGAAAATCGGCCCATCCGTTCCGGAGTTATATTATATAACCACATTTTGTCGGCCATTTTGGTTAATAACCATAAAACTTAAACCGCCATAACTCCGGAACCGATTGAGCTAGAGTAGCCGAGTTTGGGTTTATTGTGGAGGGCGTGGTGAGCCCTATACATTGGACCGTAGAGCAAGACTCTAGGTAGAGTAAAATTTTTAGTTAATTTAAAATTTATATACATTTATATCTTTGTAAAATTTTAATAAAAATTTATGCAAATAGTGTGCAAGAAGGCTTAATTGTATAAATTGACTCGGTGCTCTGTACACCAACTTGACAAAATTTCTCTTGTTTATTGATTTGTTTGCAAACACTTTGCGACTGTATCACAACTTTCAAGGAAAGTTGACCAATAAAGTGTAAGGACAGTTCAGGACCAGAAGCCCAAATAGGACCCTGAATATTATTTTTTTTTTGACAAGTATTCTTGTTTTATTACCGACTTCCAAAAGAAGGAGGTAATTTTGTGTATTGTATTGTGTTTATATTTAAATATTTTTTATAATTTTCTTTTTAAATTTAATTTTATAACGTTTACAACTTATACAAACTTTTTTATTTTTATTTTTTTTTATTTTATTTAATCTATTGTTTCGTATATTGACAAATAATGATACGCACACCGGCCACTAAAAAAATGGACCCAGTCGACCTAAAAAACGAGGAGAGGGCAGGACCCTCCCCGAAAAAATTAAGCAACGTTAGAAAATCTATTGACGCTATCGAGAAAGCGGTTGAGGGAGCGGCGGAAAAATCAAAGAGGAAAACATCGCCGAGTACACACCCCAACCAGAAAATAGAAAGTGCCGCTGGGTCCAAACACCCAGAATCTGGAGTATCCACTACCTTGGGCGATCAGATAACACCACCGCCTAGGGCTAGACCACAAATAAAGGGGAACACGGTAACAAAGAAGATTACCAATGTACTGACCCCGAGCCCCATAATGTCACCAAAAACGGCCGGTAAGTTCTACGCAAATAAGGCCGCTGAGGCGAAAGCTGTACACAAAAAAGGAGTGGAGAACCTAGACAAATTCAAAAACTTAAGGGCCAGTATCAAAAATGAACTTCGGAAAGCCTTGGACAGGCTCTACGATCTCGCGGCAGATGGACCAGCGGTCAGAAATTTTGAGCGAGAGATGGCAGAAGACGCCCCTCCAACTTGTCAGAAACTAGATGAAAATGAGGGACAGGTAAAACGCTTAGAAAAAGCGTTAGAGGACCATACGCTCTTGATCAGAGAAAGTATGCTGAAATTAGAAGACCTTAAAGCATCCATAGTAAGAACTAGGGAAGAGCCAACTTACGCCAGTGTGGTAGCGGACAAACCCCGAGTTGAGGTGACCGCGGATAGGACCGCATTATATTCAGTGGTCATTTCCTCGGAGAATGACCAAGACACCGGAGAGCAAGTGCTAGAAAGAGTAAGGGAAACCGTAGAAGCAAAAGAAGGATGGATAAAAGTGGGAAAAGTAAGGAAAGCTAAAGATCGAAAGATAGTTATGGGCCTAGAAAGTAAAGAAGATAGGCAAAAGCTAAAAGATAAAATAGAAAAAGCAGGAGTTCACCTCGTCGTCGAGGAAGTGAAGAATAAAGACCCACTCCTCATTCTCAAAAATGTGCTAACTAAACATGCCGATGAGGAAATAGTCAGGGCATTGAAAAACCAAAATAAGGAGGTTTTTCACAGCCTCGACGACGATGAGGACAGAATATCGGTGAAATACCGAAAGAAAACAAGAAACCCCCACACCAACCATGTGGTAATAACGGTTTCCCCAAAAATTTGGAAAAGAGCGACGGATCTAGGAAGACTGAGGATCGACCTGCAGAGGGTGCTTGTCGAAGATCAGTCCCCGTTGGTCCAGTGCTCAAAGTGTTTGGGATATGGGCACGGCCGTAAATACTGCAAAGACTCAGAAGACCTCTGCAGTCACTGCGGTGGGCTACACATGAGCAAAGACTGTGCAGACAGAATGGCCGGAGAAGCACCGCAGTGTATAAATTGCAGCAGAAGCAAAATAGGAAATTGTGGACACAATGCCTTCAGCAGCGAATGCCCAGTCAGGCGCAAATGGGACAAGATAGCTAGAGCCTCGGTGTCCTACTGCTAAGGGCACTCCAGATACCACCCACCAGTATAAAATTATCCAGGCGAACCTCCAGCGAAGCCAACTAGCCACCAACGAACTCCTCCTAGAAGCAGAAAAGAGAAAGGTGGCAGTTGTGCTAATCCAGGAGCCTTATGTGGGTAGGATACGGAAAATGAAGGCCTACAAAGGTGTGAGAGTGTACCAGAGCTCTAGCATAGGAGAGGGCACTGTAAAAGCCGCTATCGTAGTTTTCGATAGCGACCTCGATGTCATACAGTGCCCAGAACTGACCACAAATAACATCGCAGTGGTCAGGATCCGAACTAGAGCCTGGACAATCACCCTTGTGTCGTACTACTTCGAACCCGACAAACAAATTGAGCCATATATAGATACACTAAAGGCAATCAGTAGTACGACACAGGGACGCCTCATCGCTGGAGGTGATGCAAACGCCAAAAGCACCTGGTGGGGCAGCGAAGCTGAGGACACCAGAGGCGAGGCTATGAGTGGCGGCCTGTCCGAGTTGGGACTGAACATTTTGAACACTGGACACATTCCCACTTTTGACACCGTACGGGGAGGGAAAAGGTACAGCAGCCATGTTGACGTTACGGCCTGCTCGGACGATATATTGAGCCTAATCGAGGGCTGGCGAGTGGTCGAAAGCCTCACGAGCTCGGACCACAACGGCATAATATTCGGAATCAGATTAGTCAAGTCAAAAGGGATAAACATAGAGCGAACAACCAGACTATATAATACAAAAAAAGCAAACTGGGTTCAATTTCAAGAGAAATTAACTCAGTTTATGCTAGAAGAAAACCTAAATTTAGATAACATAGAATTAATTAACAACACAAATAAATTAGAATTAGAAATTAACAAATTCACAAATGTAACAAAAAGAGCATGCTTAGAAACTATACCTGTTAAAAAGAGAAAGGAGAAACTTTCCATGCCGTGGTGGTCCGAGCAGCTCGCAGACTCAAAAAAGGAGGTTGATAGGCGGAGACGTCGAATCCGAAATGCAGCGCCGCATCGAAGACAGGCTGTTGTGCTGAAGTACCTAGAACAAAAAGATAAATATGAAAGAGAAGTGGAGCTCGCTATCACCGAAAGTTGGAAGGAGTTTTGCGGGAAACAGGACCGTGAAGGAATGTGGGAGGGGATATACAGAATCATAGGGAGGACCGCGCTGAGGGAGGAGGATCTTCCGCTGGCAGCCGACGGAAAAACGTTGGACGCAGAGGGTTCCGCGAGGCTGTTAGCGGAAGTTTTCTACCCAAAAGATGATCTCAATAGCGACAACAACACACATCGCCTAATACGAGCAAAGGCCCGGGAGTTAAATGTGGGGGTGCATCATAAAGATGACGTACCATTTACGCCCAAGGAATTGGATGTTGCTATAAAATCATTTAACCAAAAAAAGGCTCCCGGAGCGGACGGGTTCACAGCAGACATATGCGCGAAGGCAATAGGGACAAACCCGGGGTATTTCTTGGCCCTTCTCAACAAGTGCTTAGCATACCATTACTTCCCCAAGGTTTGGAAGACTGCCACGGTGGTAGTCCTTCGGAAACCGGGGAAGGACACCTACACTTCTCCCAAATCTTACAGACCAATTGGACTGCTTCCCGTTCTGGGAAAGATTTTTGAGAAGATGCTGGTGGCTCGAATTAAATTCCACATATTGCCACGGATTAGTATTCGCCAATTTGGTTTCATGCCACAAAGAAGCACCGAAGACGCCCTTGTTACGCTTATGACGCATATCCGAGATAAAATAAGTGCCAAGAGGCTAGTAACACTAGTCTCACTGGACATCGAGGGCGCCTTCGATAGCGCGTGGTGGCCAGTGATAGAGACTAGATTGGCTGAGGAAAAGTGTCCTGACAATTTGAGGAAAGTCATCAGCAGCTATCTCAGTGGGAGAAGTGTAGAGGTCAGGTATGCGGGCCAAAAACACCTGAGAGCGACGGAAAAGGGATGTGTCCAGGGGTCGATCAGCGGACCGATCCTCTGGAACATATTACTTGACCCACTGCTCAAATTGATGGAGGACCAACAAATTTATTGCCAAGCGTTCGCGGATGACGTGGTGTTGATCTTCGATGGGTCAACGGCACTTGAGATCGAGAGACAGGCCAACGCCGCCCTTGAGAGTGTACGGTCGTGGGGTGAAGTAAACAAGCTGAGGTTCGCGCCCCATAAAACTTGCGCGATGGTACTGACGAAAAAGCTTAGGTACGACACCCCACGACTGGCCATGGGAGGGGTCGACATTGGGATGTCTCCCGAAATCAAGATCCTCGGGTTGACCATCGATCACAAGTTGACTTTCAACAGCCACGTCGCGAATGTCTCCAGGAAAGCTGTAGGCATCTACAAACAACTGGTAAGAGCAGCACGTGTTAGCTGGGGCCTCAACCCGCAAGTGTTACAGACCATCTACACAGCGGCGGTAGAACCTGTAGTGCTCTACGCCGCGGCGGCATGGTCCCCGGCTGCTCGCAAGCTCGGTATCCGTAAGCAGCTGAGCGTGGTGCAAAGGGGTTTTGCGCAGAAGATGTGCAAGGCTTATCGCACGGTGTCGTTAAATTCTGCTCTCCTACTAAGCGGCACACTCCCCCTTGACCTTAGAGTACAAGAAGCTGCACAGCTGTACCAGGCCAAGAGGGGGGTATTTGCACCAGAACTGGCCGACAGAGAGGTGGAAAAAATGACACCGGCGATAATGATGCCGCACCCCGCACAGACATTGTCGCTGGAATGCCAAAGCCTGGTGGACGCAGAACATCTCGCAGTCGTTATGAGGGAATACCCCGTAACAATCTACACGGACGGCAGTAAGATTGAGGGCAAAGTCGGAGCCGCGATATCCATATGGAATGGCGGCGCTGAGACTAATGCCCGCAAACTTACTTTGCCGTCCTACTGCACTGTTTACCAGGCTGAACTATTGGCGCTGAGCGAAGCAGCCATAGCGGCTGAAAAGCTCAGCGCCAGCAGAGTTGGGATCCTCAGCGACTCTAGGGCGGCACTCGACACCGTCACTAACTCGAGTTCCCCCCACCCACTCGCTATTAAAACCAGGGAGGCAATTTTTAATTGTAAAATCCAAAATAGAGAAATATCTTTATTTTGGATTAAAGCCCATATTGGCCTTGCGGGGAACGAGAGAGCGGATCAGTTGGCCAAGGAGGCCGCCCTAAGGTCTAAAAGAAGACACGATTATGACCGATGTCCAATCTCGTACATAAGACGAGACATCCGCCTGAAAACCCTCGAAGATTGGAACGGGAGGTACCAGGCGGAGGAGACGGCGTCGGTCACAAAAGTGTTCTTCCCAGACGCTATAGCTACTTACGGGATCATTAAAAAAGCCCCTGTAGATGCCGTCACAACGCAGCTGTTTACTGGACATGGGGGGATGTCGTCATACCTGTACCGGTTCAGGTGTAAGGACAGCCCCTCATGTGCGTGTGAGCCCGACTCCGAAGAATCAGTGCTGCATTTGATCCTGAACTGCCCTGTGTACACAAAAGAAAGATATGACTTAGAGCATATATTAGACATAGACATAACACAAGAAAATCTGCCAAAAATAATAGAAAAAACTAGAAGTAGAGAGTTATTTATAAAATATTGTACAAAAATAATAAAATCAGTAAACAAGAGAAATAGAGTTTAAGAAAGGTATGATAACAATGTATATTAAATTATACCTTGCGTATCATACGAATAAAAAACTGTAAAATAGAATAAAAATAATAAATGTTAAATAATATTAAGATAGTATTAAGAATAAAAATAATAAATAGATAAGATAAGATAAGATAAGGTAAAGTGTAAAATGAAAAGCCTTTGGCGCGGCCTCCTGCCGTTGGCGTTGTTTCGCGGCCTTCCGCCTGGCGCATCGGGAGAGTTTCTCGCCCTTCTGCGCCGGGAGGTTGGCCGGTGCCATGAGTGAGGTGGTGGTACACTCCTCCACCACTTTGCGTGGGACCGGAACTCCCCTGGATGGTGGCGGCTTTGCCACAGTGGGGGGGGGGGGCGTGGTACTGGTCCGGGCAGCAGTGATTACTCCCACTTGTTGGTTTGGCTTTGGCGCGGCTGATCGCGAAGGTGGTAGTCGAATGCCCCTCACGCGCGCCATCCGCCTTAGGGCCGGACACCTATTGTCGCAAGCTCGGTATCCGTAAGCAGCTGAGCGTGGTGCAAAGGGGTTTTGCGCAGAAGATGTGCAAGGCTTATCGCACGGTGTCGTTAAATTCTGCTCTCCTACTAAGCGGCACACTCCCCCTTGACCTTAGAGTACAAGAAGCTGCACAGCTGTACCAGGCCAAGAGGGGGGTATTTGCACCAGAACTGGCCGACAGAGAGGTGGAAAAAATGACACCGGCGATAATGATGCCGCACCCCGCACAGACATTGTCGCTGGAATGCCAAAGCCTGGTGGACGCAGAACATCTCGCAGTCGTTATGAGGGAATACCCCGTAACAATCTACACGGACGGCAGTAAGATTGAGGGCAAAGTCGGAGCCGCGATATCCATATGGAATGGCGGCGCTGAGACTAATGCCCGCAAACTTACTTTGCCGTCCTACTGCACTGTTTACCAGGCTGAACTGTTGGCGCTGAGCGAAGCAGCCATAGCGGCTGAAAAGCTCAGCGCCAGCAGAGTTGGGATCCTCAGCGACTCTAGGGCGGCACTCGACACCGTCACTAACTCGAATTCCCCCCACCCACTCGCTATTAAAACCAGGGAGGCAATTTATAATTGTAAAATCCAAAATAGAGAAATATCTTTATTTTGGATTAAAGCCCATATTGGCCTTGCGGGGAACGAGAGAGCGGATCAGTTGGCCAAGGAGGCCGCCCTAAGGTCTAAAAGAAGACACGATTATGACCGATGTCCAATCTCGTACATAAGACGAGACATCCGCCTGAAAACCCTCGAAGATTGGAACGGGAGGTACCAGGCGGAGGAGACGGCGTCGGTCACAAAAGTGTTCTTCCCAGACGCTATAGCTGCTTACGGGATCATTAAAAAAGCCCCTGTAGATGCCGTCACAACGCAGCTGTTTACTGGACATGGGGGGATGTCGTCATACCTGTACCGGTTCAGGTGTAAGGACAGTCCCTCATGTGCGTGTGAGCCCGACTCCGAAGAATCAGTGCTGCATTTGATCCTGAACTGCCCTGTGTACACAAAAGAAAGATATGACTTAGAGCATATATTAGACATAGACATAACACAAGAAAATCTGCCAAAAATAATAGAAAAAACTAGAAGTAGAGAGTTATTTATAAAATATTGTACAAAAATAATAAAATCAGTAAACAAGAGAAATAGAGTTTAAGAAAGGTATGATAACAATGTATATTAAATTATACCTTGCGTATCATACGAATAAAAAACTGTAAAATAGAATAAAAATAATAAATGTTAAATAATATTAAGATAGTATTAAGAATAAAAATAATAAATAGATAAGATAAGATAAGATAAGGTAAAGTGTAAAATGAAAAGCCTTTGGCGCGGCCTCCTGCCGTTGGCGTTGTTTCGCGGCCTTCCGCCTGGCGCATCGGGAGAGTTTCTCGCCCTTCTGCGCCGGGAGGTTGGCCGGTGCCATGAGTGAGGTGGTGGTACACTCCTCCACCACTTTGCGTGGGACCGGAACTCCCCTGGATGGTGGCGGCTTTGCCACAGTGGGGGGGGGGGCGTGGTACTGGTCCGGGCAGCAGTGATTACTCCCACTTGTTGGTTTGGCTTTGGCGCGGCTGATCGCGAAGGTGGTAGTCGAATGCCCCTCACGCGCGCCATCCGCCTTAGGGCCGGACACCTATTGTCATTAGAGGTGTGGGGCCCCAAGCAGTTGGCGCACATGTAAGGGCCTTCCCGCGGCGAGTTACAGTCCCGCAGCAGGTACCCACCCGCACATCTCAAGCACCGGATCGGCCGGTAGCAGTTGTACGAGGCATGGCCGGACCCCTGGCAGCGATGGCATTGGCCTATGCCGCCCTTGGTCGTCCATGCCTGCACATCTACCCCCGGCATATAGAGTACTGGACGTGGACGCTGCGGCGGCCCAATTGGGAGAGTCCCTGGCCGAGGTGTGCAACTCCAGCATGCCTCGGTCACGCCGCCCGCCTCCCCGACGCGCCGTGTACTGGTGGTCGAGGGAGCTGCAGTGGCTCCGTGTTGTCTGCACGGCGGCGCGGCGGGAGCTCGCACGGGCTCGACGGCGGCGCCACAGGGACGGGGATGAGGAGGCCCGCCTGTGGGACGCCCTCACGGAGGCGAAGACGGCCCTCAAGGCGGCAATTGCGGAGGCTAAGGACTCGGCGAGGGCGACAGGAATGACCCGGCGCTCCTGGTCATTCCTGTAGCCTCCCCATAAGGGGAGTGTGTAGGGCCTGCCAAGATAGGCAGGCAGTCGCCGACGATGTTGTGGAAGTAAAGGCTCTGCCGATTTCCCACGACATCGTCACGATGGCGATGGAGGAGCGCAGTAGGGTTTAGTGGGTATACCCCTGCCTCGTAACGGGAGGGGGGAGTCCCACACACCTCCCTCTGTCCCCCCGACAGAGGTCGAGACTCCTCCTCCAATTGCCTCCAATATTCCATTGGTCACGTTCTGATAAAGCAGCCATCGCTTTACTTGAATGTCTGACTGACTTGACTGACTAATTACTGACGACTTACTGAATTCAGGTATCTACCTATTATTTCTCGTCCAGTTTCACCGAAATTGGCAAAAACGTGATGCAAAATTTATACTTGACGCTGGCAATATGCAGATTTTGCGATGTCATAATTGAAGAAAAAAAAACATTTAGGGTTCTTCTATATACATTATATGTATGTATCTGAGCTATTCTTTTCAACATTAGAACTTAGAATCCTTTTATCAAACCGAGTAATGCTATTCTTTTGTTAAAATCTTAAATGTGGCTGTTGTGTGAAAACTTTTTTCTGAACCGTAAACAAACAACAGTGGCAGTTAAACATACGAGGCGGTCGTGTCTTTAAATAATTTTTATTATTTATTTTTGTATCAAAACCAACATAAGTAAAGATAACCGTACCGTATAATTAACTATTTACTTGTTTCATTTAGTACGTTGTATATCAGCTACGTGTTGCTTAGTTGAGGACCAATAAATGACCCACTGATTTCAGCGCCGAGAGATCAAGTGCCACACAATACTTTTATAGTTTTACGGCACCTCGTTAGCTGCGAGATAAGATAGTTTTAAGTAGATAATTAGTATTGTATTCACTGTAGACGGGTCAGCACCGAAAAAGAAAGCACGGCTCCCGAGAGTGCCGAAGACGGCGGCGGTGACCATCACTGTGCCGGAAGGCAGTGAGGTCACCTACGCGCAGGCAATGGCGGCCGCCAAGGAGCGCGTAAAACTGTCGGAAGTAGGGATCACCGAAGTGAGGCAGAAGCGGGCCCTCAACGGTGGTCTCCTACTGGAGGTGGCGGGAGAGGAGTGCACCGAAAAGGCTGTCGCACTAGCCACTAGGTTGCAGGAGACAATCGGGAACATGGGCGTGCGGGTGGCGCGACCCATAAAACTCGGGGAGGTGAGGGTGACAGATCTCGATGACTCTGTCACCCAACAGGACGTCGCCGCTGCCATCGCCGATGCCGCTGAATGCGACCGCAGGCCGAGTCAAGATCGGGTGGGTGTCCGCCCGTGTGGTCGCTCTGGAGGCGCGGCCACTGCAATGCTACCGGTGCCTGGAGTCTGGACACGCCAGGCACCAGTGCAAGAGCACGGTGGACCGTAGCGCGCTGTGCTACGTTTGTGGCGAGCCTAACCATACGGCTCGCCATTGCGTAGTACAGACGCCGAAATGCGTCGTTTGCGCGGAGCTCGGCCGGAGGTCTGACCACCGGCTGGGCAGCAAACGATGCACGCCTCCAAAAAGAGGCCAGAAGAGGAGCGAGCGGGCGAACGCCCCCGCATCGAACCGGGTTGATGGGCTTGCGCCGGCTTCGGCTAGCGCTTCGACCCATCCCCCGCCATAGGAATTGATGGAGACCCAGCATGCATAGGTCTCCATCATTTGCAATTATTCAGGGGAACCTCAACTACTGCCGTGGAGCTCAGGATTTGCTCTTGCAGACTATTGCAGAGCGCTCTGTCTCCATGGCGGTGGTTGCAGAACCCTTCAATGTCCCCGACCATCCGCGTTGGTTCGGGGACATTTCCAGGAATGTCGCTATATATTGGGGAGGCGGCAACGGGGATCCCCCGTGCACCCGGCTTCACGCGGAGCCTGGCTTTGTCGCGGTGGAGTGGGGGCCCCTAGCAGTCGTCGGCTGTTACGTCTCCCCAAATTGCAGTCTGGCAGCCTTTGAGAGCTACCTCGACAGGTTGGGAAGCTGTGTTCGCGGTTGCCTTCCTCGTCCCGTGCTAGTGCTCGGCGACTTTAACGCCCACTCGCGGGTCGGGGAGGCAGCCGCGACTCCGTCAGGGGTGATGCCACCCTGGAGTGGGCTGCGGGTCTGGACCTTCGGCTTTTAAACCGTGGGGCCGTCAGTACCTGTGTTCGTTGGCAGGGAGAGTCGGTCGTGGACCTATCATGTGCGACTCCAACTGCCGAGCGCTTCGTGACCGACTGGAGGGTGGCGGAGGACCTGGTAACACTGTCAGACCACCGCCACATCATTATCCGTTTGGCTTTTGACCTGCCAAACCAGCCAGGTCACTGAAGGGACCGCCCCCTGGCACCCTGCGGAGCATGGCCCTGTACGGGGCCCCTATTTGGGTGGACTCCCTTCGTAGAAGGGAGAACGCCGCCGCCCTTCGGGCGCCCCAGAGGGCCATCGCCCAGCGGGTGGGCAGGGCTTACCGCTCGGTGAGCTTTGCGGCTGCGTGCACCCTGGCCGGCACCCCGCCTTGGGAACTCGAGGCGGAGGTGCTTTCCAGGGTGTACGAATGGACGGCGGGGCGGAGGGCGCTTGGAGAGCGCCCCGCCCCGGAAGAGAAAGCAGCCGTCCGACAGCAGGCGCGCGATGCCGTCATTGCTCACTGGGCGGAGGACCTCGCCGCCGCTCACTTCGGCCGCCGGACGCTGGACGCCATCGGACCGGTCCTAAGGGACTGGCTCGAACGTGCGCACGGCTTCCTCTTGTTCCGTCTGGTGCAGGTACTGTCCGGACACGGTTGTTTCGGATCGTACTTGCACCGAATCGGTCGGGAGGAGGCCCCATCGTGCCACGACTGTGGCGCAGCGGAAGACACGGCGCAGCACACCCTCGAGGTGTGCTCGTCGTGGTCCGAGCAGCGCCGCAGTCTGGTTGTGGTGGTCGGGCGGGACCCCTCGCTCCCCCGCGTTGTGAGCGCAATGCTGGAGAGCGAGGGGGCGTGGGCGGCGGTTGCCTCCTTCTGTGAATCCGTCATGTCGCAGAAGGAGGCAGCGGAGCGCGCGCGAGAGGAAGACCCTCTTGCGCCGGCGCTCCGGAAGCGGCGAAGGGGACGGAGGAGGCGGGCGTATGACCGCCTTCACCTTCCCGATGGTGAGCAGCGGGCGACAGGTGCGGAGGCTCCTCCGCCCGCATTGCACCGCTCACCATCACCGGATACGGGGACGATCGCGCACTCTCGACCGTCCCCGTTGCCCCACCCATCATAAGGGGGGGCGCGAAGGGCTCGCCACATAGGCGAGGCTCGCCGGAGGGGGACTGGATGTAAAGGCTCTGCCAGATTCCCAGACCCTCTCCAGGAGGCGAAGACGGAGTGCCGCTGGGGGTTTTAGTGGGTATACCAGGGGGTATTGCCCCTGGGGAGTCCCACATACCCCTCCGCGGGAGGGGATGCGTAATGCATTTCCCCCAGCGAAACCAAAAAACAAAAAAAAAAGGGACGGCCCCCTGCGACGTTGGGCGTTAAAACATCTTAACCGAGATATGCTTCTCGCCGCCGCCAAGCGGTCGGATACGCTGTTATAGCGCTTAGTAACTAAGGACTATCGAAAAATTTTATTTCCTCCATTTGTCTTAAAATTAAAGCCAATCGGTCAGGAATGCTAAGAATGCACTAAAAAACAAGACTCCAGCGAAAAACCGAGTTTTTTATTTTTGGCAGTCTACCAACGCCAAGCGGTCGGATACGCTGTTATAGCGCTTAGTAACTAAGGAGTATCGAAAAATTTTATTTCCTCCATTTGTCTTAAAATTAAAGCCAATCGGTCAGGTATGCTAAGAATGCACCAAAAAAACAAGACTCCAGCGAAAAACCGAGTTTTTTTTATTTTTGGCAGTCTACCAACGCCAAGCGGTCGGATACGCTGTTAGCGCTTAGTAACTAATGACTATCGATCGAAAAAATTTATTTCCTCCATTTGACTTAAAATTAAAGCCAATCGGTCAGGTATGCTAAGAATGCACCAAAAAACAAAACTCCAGCGAAAAACCGAGTTTTTTTATTTTTGGCAGTCTACCAACGCCAAGCGGTCGGATACGCTGTTATAGCGCTTAGTAACTAAGGACTATCGAAAAAATTTATTTCCTCCATTTGTCTTAAAATTAAAGCCAATCGGTCAGGTATGCTAAGAATGCACCAAAAAACAAGACTCTAGCGAAAAACCGAGTTTTTTATTTTTGGCAGTCTACCAACGCCAAGCGGTCGGATATGCTGTTATAGCGCTTAGTAACTAAGGAGTATCGAAAAGTTTTATTTCCTCCATTTGTCTTAAAATTAAAGCCAATCGGTCAGGTATGCTAAGAATGCACCAAAAAACAAGACTCCAGCGAAAAACCGAGTTTTTTATTTTTGGCAGTCTACCAACGCCAAGCGGTCGGATACGCTGTTATAGCGCTAAGTAACTAAGGACTATCGAAAAATTTTATTTCCTCCATTTGTCTTGAAATTAAAGCCAATCAGTCAGGTATGCTAAGAATACACCAAAAAACAAGACTCCAGCGAAAAACCGAGTTTTTTATTTTTGGCAGTCTACCAACGCCAAGCGGTCGGATACGCTGTTATAGCGCTAAGTAACTAAGGACTATCGAAAAATTTTATTTCCTCCATTTGTCTTAAAATTAAAGCCAATCGGTCAGGTATGCTAAGAATACACCAAAAAACAAGACTCCAGCGAAAAACCGAGTTTTTTATTTTTGGCAGTCTACCAACGCCAAGCGGTCGGATACGCTGTTATAGCGCTTAGTAACTAAGCAGTATCGAAAAATTTTATTTCCTCCATTTGTCTTAAAATTAAAGCCAATCGGTCAGGTATGCTAAGAATGCACCAAAAAACAAGACTCCAGCGAAAAACCGAGTTTTTTTATTTTTGGCAGTCTACCAACGCCAAGCGGTCGGATACGCTGTTATAGCGCTTAGTAACTAAGGACTATCGAAAAATTTTATTTCCTCCATTTGACTTAAAATTAAAGCCAATCGGTCAGGTATGCTAAGAATGCACCGAAAAACAAGACTCCAGCGAAAATCCGAGTTTTTTTATTTTTGGCAGTCTACCAACGCCAAGCGGTCGGATACGCTGTTATATAGCTTAGTAACTAAGGACTAACGAAAAATTTTATTTCCTCCATTTGTCTTAAAATTAAAGCCAATCGGTCAGGTATGCTAAGAATGCACCAAAAATTAAGACTCCAGCGAAAATCCGAGTTTTTTATTTTTGGGAGTCTACCAACGCCAAGCGGTCGGATACGCTGTTATAGCGCTTAGTAACTAAGGACTAACGAAAAATTTTATTTCCTTCATTTGTCTTAAAATTAAAGCCAATCGGTCAGGTATGCTAAGAATGCACCAAAAAACAAGACTCTAGCGAAAAACCGAGTTTTTTATTTTTGGCAGTCTACCAACGCCAAGCGGTCGGATATGCTGTTATAGCGCTTAGTAACTAAGGAGTATCGAAAAATTTTATTTCCTCCATTTGTCTTAAAATTAAAGCCAATCGGTCAGGTATGCTAAGAATGCACCAAAAAACAAGACTCCAGCGAAAAACCGAGTTTTTTATTTTTGGCAGTCTACCAACGCCAAGCGGTCGGATACGCTGTTATAGCGCTAAGTAACTAAGGACTATCGAAAAATTTTATTTCCTCCATTTGTCTTGAAATTAAAGCCAATCAGTCAGGTATGCTAAGAATACACCAAAAAACAAGACTCCAGCGAAAAACCGAGTTTTTTATTTTTGGCAGTCTACCAACGCCAAGCGGTCGGATACGCTGTTATAGCGCTAAGTAACTAAGGACTATCGAAAAATTTTATTTCCTCCATTTGTCTTAAAATTAAAGCCAATCGGTCAGGTATGCTAAGAATACACCAAAAAACAAGACTCCAGCGAAAAACCGAGTTTTTTATTTTTGGCAGTCTACCAACGCCAAGCGGTCGGATACGCTGTTATAGCGCTTAGTAACTAAGGAGTATCGAAAAATTTTATTTCCTCCATTTGTCTTAAAATTAAAGCCAATCGGTCAGGTATGCTAAGAATGCACCAAAAAACAAGACTCCAGCGAAAAACCGAGTTTTTTTATTTTTGGCAGTCTACCAACGCCAAGCGGTCGGATACGCTGTTATAGCGCTTAGTAACTAAGGACTATCGAAAAATTTTATTTCCTCCATTTGACTTAAAATTAAAGCCAATCGGTCAGGTATGCTAAGAATGCACCGAAAAACAAGACTCCAGCGAAAATCCGAGTTTTTTATTTTTGGGAGTCTACCAACGCCAAGCGGTCGGATACGCTGTTATAGCGCTTAGTAACTAAGGACTAACGAAAAATTTTATTTCCTTCATTTGTCTTAAAATTAAAGCCAATCGGTCAGGTATGCTTAGAATGCACCAAAAATTAAGACTCCAGCGAAAATCTGAGTTTTTTATTTTTGGCAGTCTACCAACGCCAAGCGGTCGGATACGCTGTTATAGCGCTTAGTAACTAAGGACTATCGAAAAATTTTATTTCCTCCATTTGTCTTAAAATTAAAGCCAATCGGTCAGGTATGCTAAGAATGCACCAAAAAACAAGACTCCAGCGAAAAACCGAGTTTTTTTATTTTTGGCAGTCTACCAACGCCAAGCGGTCGGATACGCTGTTATATAGCTTAGTAACTAAGGACTAACGAAAAATTTTATTTCCTCCATTTGTCTTAAAATTAAAGCCAATCGGTCAGGTATGCTAAGAATACACCAAAAATTAAGACTCCAGCGAAAATCCGAGTTTTTTATTTTTGGGAGTCTACCAACGCCAAGCGGTCGGATACGCTGTTATAGCGCTTAGTAACTAAGGACTAACGAAAAATTTTATTTCCTTCATTTGTCTTAAAATTAAAGCCAATCGGTCAGGTATGCTTAGAATGCACCAAAAATTAAGACTCCAGCGAAAATCTGAGTTTTTTATTTTTGGCAGTCTACCAACGCCAAGCGGTCGGATACGCTGTTATAGCGCTTAGTAACTAAGGACTATCGAAAAATTTTATTTCCTCCATTTGTCTTAAAATTAAAGCCAATCGGTCAGGTATGCTAAGAATGCACCAAAAAAAACAAGACTCCAGCGAAAAACCGAGTTTTTTTTATTTTTGGCAGTCTACCAACGCCAAGCGGTCGGATACGCTGTTATAGCGCTTAGTAACTAAGGACTATCGAAAAATTTTATTTCCTCCATTTGTCTTAAAATTAAAGCCAATCGGTCAGGTATGCTAAGAATGCACCAAAAAACAAGACTCCAGCGAAAAACCGAGTTTTTTATTTTTGGCAGTCTACCAACGCCAAGCGGTCGGATACGCTGTTATAGCGCTTAGTAACTAAGGACTATCGTAAAATTTTATTTCCTCCATTTGTCTTAAAATTAAAGCCAATCGGTCAGGTACGCTAAGAATGCACCAAAAAACAAGACTCCAGCGAAAAACCGACTTTTTTATTTTTGGCAGTCTACCAACGTTAGTTGACAAAAACAAAAGGTCAAACAAGCGGTTAATGATAAACAATAACATTCAAATATTAGCATAATACAACAAAACTTTAAATTAGGTACTAATAAAACTATCTTAAAAATACTTAAATAAATAAAACAAATTAATAATTAACGAAATTAAATAAACACACGGTTTTGTACTTTTTTGCAAATATAAAATCCTAAATTAATACCTTAATTAACCATGGAATTTGAAAATATAACCGTAAGAAGGTTGCAGAGAACTAGTTCTTTGATAAATATGTCCACATCAGACACAGATCTTTTTAATGAAACAATGATTAGCTTGCCAAATACTTCCTTAGATGACAAAACTCAAGTACAAGAATTAAACTGTAAAATAAACAGATTAAATGAGGAATTACAAAGTGCACACAGTGAAATAGAAAATTTAAATTCCGAAAATAACTGTTTAAAAAAAGAATTAGAAAGTTGCAAAAAAATTATAGAAATATATAAAAAAGTAAGTACGAGCGAAAGAAATTGTGAAACACCTTTTACGTTAAGGAAACGGAAGATACCAAAAATTTCGAGCGCGGCAAACAGTCCCATTGCAAAAGATCAAGAAACATTTGAATCTGCATTAACAACCCCACAAAAAACGCCTGATAATAATAAAAAAACTAAACAATCCCCTAAACAATTAAAACAAACTCCCCAAAATAGTAATTTAAAAAGTAAAAGAAAAATTGACAAAAGTTCAACTTCCTTGCAAAATACTCCGGATAAGAAATCACCTAAACAATTAACCCCTAAGCAAACTACTAAAAACAGTAATTCAAAAACGAAAACAACAATTGAAAAAAACTTAAATTCGTCACAAACTACCCCAGATATTAGTAAAACTTGTAGTAAAATATCAGCTACCTCAGATAAAAAACAGCGCACTCCATTAAGACACAACACAAATTATAATGCAGAAACACAAATTAATAGTAGTGATAAATCAAATACATCTAAAGTTACGAATACTCAGAGAAATAAAGTACTAATTTTAGCAGATCAACAAGGCCGTAATACTCAAAAAATCTTACAAAAGTTGCTAGGTGAACAATATTTAGTAACGTGTATTTGGAAACCTGAGGCACCTATGCAGGAAATAATAAACTCCAGTAACAATGATTTACTGTCCCTAACAAAAAATGATTATGTTGTTGTGATCGGGGGAACAAATGATACCAACCCCTTTAAATTTAATCTAAGCGTCAATAAATGGCTCCAAGATAAACAAAATACCAACATCATTCTCTGCGAAGTTCCGTACAACAAATATCTCAATGAGAATAAGCTAAATTACGACCTCAAATTTGCCTGCACTAATTTAGAACATGCATATTACTTAGATTTGGAGTACAAACGGTTTAATAATATGCGAAACAGAAACCAATTACTTGTTAATGTATGTAGACTTATTCTCAGGCAAATACTCCACATAAATTATAAAACAAGATTTTTAACGTTTAACCACAAAAATAAGATAAATATTAAAACTATTTCCGAAACAAAAGACAATAGTACTCAGACAAGCTGTTCTTATGTCCATATAAAGTCTGAGAAACAAACACAAACAGAAGACTTGACACAATCAGAAAAATTTTTTCGTGTATAAAAACATTAATATATTGCATCAGAATATTAATGGCTTGATAAATAAATCGGATGAATTAACTGTTTGCCTGAATGATCTATGCCTTCAAAAAAAAGGTGTCGATGTTCTTTGCGTCACGGAACACAACATGATCGTAACTGACATTAACTTCTTGAACATACCAAATTTTAATCTCGCTTCGTACTGCGTAAGAAATAATAGAAATGGTGGATCGTGTATATTAATTCGCAAAGGTCATAAATATCGTAATATACATGAAATTACTCAATTTAACGTAATAAATATAATAGAATGTAGTGCGGTGGAGTTAACTGAACACAGAATTGTAGTTATTTGTATATATAGATCGCCAAGAAATAATTCGACTTCCATTGATCTTTTCTTTGAGAAATTAAATAGCCTTCTAAATAATATTTGTTTTAAAAATAAAAAGATAATAGTGTGCGGGGATTTTAACATAGATATTCTAAAACGAAACAAAATAACATCCGAATTTGAAGAAATATTTGACTCATATAATCTTAAGCTGTCCATTAAAACACCAACGCGACTTTGCAGTAAAACTTGTATTGATAATTTTGCTCATAACATTCGAAACTGTAAATCTGGCGTAATTGAACTTGCATTATCGGACCATACCGCTCAGATATTGCAATGTCCGGTAAAAAGAAATTGCCTCATTACGCACTGGTACATCTATCGACGCGATTATTGTATTGAAAATATTAAAAAATTTATCGACAGTCTTAAAAATTTAACATTTCAAGACGTTTATTTAAGTACTGATCCAAACGATGCTTTTAATGTATTTCACGAGTTATTCCAACTATTATATAATCTTTGTTTCCCTATTTTAAAAGTTAAAATACTTACGAAAAAACGACCAAAGTGGATTTCAAAAGGTATAAAAAGGTGTTCCAAAATTAAAAGGGGTTTACTTTGGAGGTACAGGATCTCTCGCAGTATGGAGGCAAAAAATAAATTTAAAAATTATTCAAAAACATTTAAAAGAATAATAAAACTAACACAAAAATCTCAAAATGACTATTTTATTAAGAACTCTAATAATAAATCGAAAGCTGTCTGGAAAGTAATTAACAATAACACTATAAATATACCTAAACAAGATATTAATGAAATCAAAGTGGGGAACCACATTGAAACAGACCCACAAATTATCGCCAAAGAGTTTAATGACTTCTTCTTAAATCAAATTGAAGATAACTGTAATATAAAGATTAATAGTGATATACATAAAATTTGTTTTAACTGTCAACACTCATTTTTCTTAAAACCAACCTCACCCGACGAAGTTATAAAAATAATAAATAATCTAAATAATACAAATAGTACGGGGTATGACGGTATATGTACGAATATCGTTAAACGGGTATCAAATATAATTGCACCAATACTAGCTTATAATATAAATTTAAGTATTGAAACTGGCATATTTCCAGAGAAACTTAAGGTCACAATTATCAAACCAATATTTAAGAAACAGGACAGACAGAACATGGGATGTTACAGACCTATAGCATTAATACCTATTTTTTCTAAAATATTTGAAAAAGTACTCCATGACAGATTATATTTTTACTTCGAAAAGTTTTCTATCTTTGCTGATGAGCAGGTAGGGTTTAGGAAAAACAAATCAATAAACGTAGCAATTTATAATTTTTTACAAAAAGTAATGACAGGTTTAAATGATAAGAAACCGGTAATCGGGCTCTATATGGACATGACAAGGGCATTCGAGTATGTAGATCATAAATTGCTGATTAATAAGTTAGAGAAATATGGAGTCAGAGGCAATGCGTTGAACTTAATCAACTCTTACCTAACTGACAGAGAACACATAACAGAAATAACAAAAATTAATGAAATCACAAAAACTGAAGAGAAACATCATTCTCTCTCTAGGAAAGTACTGTATGGAGTGCCTCAAGGAAGTATTTTAGGCCCTTTACTTTTTTTAATTTATATTAACGATTTTCCTCAAGCAGTAAAAGAACCGATGATACTATTTGCTGATGATAGTACAGTAATATTTACAAATGAAAACACAGGTTCCTTTGAAAGTAATATAAATAATTGTCTTGAATCACTGATAGAGTGGCTAAATAGTAATAATCTTAAAATTAATCTTGATAAAACAAACATAATGACATTTAAAAATAGAGTATCATACGGACAACCAGTAAATATTAACTATAAAGGAAAGTTGATATCTGAAATAGAAACAACAAAATTTTTAGGACTATACATAGATAGCAGATTAACGTGGCAGTCACACAAAGAACACGTTTGTAAACAATTAAATAAGTTTTCTTTTGCTTTATATAAATTGGCCAAAGTTGTAAGCAAAACGGCGGTTCTAAATGCCTACCATGCGTACGTAGGTGCAACATTAAGATACGGTATAATATTCTGGGGAAACGCGACTGGAATTCAAACTGTGTTTAAGGCTCAAAAAAAATGCATTCGAGCAATATGTCAATTACAACAAACGGATACTTGTAGGCCACATTTTCAAAATTTAAAAATAATGACGCTCCCTTCCTTATACATTTACGAGATCTCTTTAATGGTCAAAACAGAAATCACAAAATATGAAACCCTTAAATCAAAAAGACATAACAGTAAATTATGTTCAATCGCTTCCAAAACAAAACAATATCATAACAGTGTCTTTTGCATGGGACCAAAAATATATAACGGTCTACCGGAATTCCTCAAAATTAAAACGGGCAACGAATTTAAAAAAGGACTTAAAACGTATTTACTGAAAAAGGCGTATTACTCAGTCACTGATTTCATAAACGATAAAACGGCATAAAGGAATTCCACAAAAACCTGGGAGGTTTTTTTTCCGCCGGCTTTTTTTCCTCTCAGTGTACAAACACCATGTGATATGGGTACCCAAAGCTGACGATCGGAACCGATCCGAAATATAAATAAATAAATATTTTTATTTTTATTTATAAAAGGCGCAATATGGGACAAATAAAAATAATATTAAAATATATGTAAATGTACATTTCGTAATTGTATTATAGTTTAGTTTTTTTCCTTTTATATTTTTATCATTGTATATTTGCATACCTCATGAAGGTAAATATGGCGAACTAAATATATATAAACAACTTTGTAAACACCCATATTTGTGCAAATAAATGTCTTTGTCTTTGTCTTTGTCTTTGTCCAACGCCAAGCGATCGGATACGCTGTTATAGCGCTTAGTAACTAAGGACTATCGAAAAATTTTATTTCCTCCATTTGTCTTAAAATTAAAGCCAATCGGTCAGGTATGCTAAGAATGCACCAAAAAACAAGACTCCAGCGAAAAACCGAGTTTTTTTATTTTTGGCAGTCTACCAACGCCAAGCGGTCGGATACGCTGTTATAGCGCTTAGTAACTAAGGACTATCGAAAAATTTTATTTCCTCCATTAGTCTTAAAATTAAAGCCAATCGGTCAGGTATGCTGAGAATGCACCAAAAATTAAGACTCCAGCGAAAAACCGAGTTTTTTTTATTTTTGGCAGTATACCAACGCCAAGCGGTCGGATACGCTGTTATAGCGCTTAGTAACTAAGGACTATCGAAAAATTTTATTTCCTCCATTAGTCTTAAAATTAAAGCCAATCGGTCAGGTATGCTAAGAATGCACCAAAAAACAAGACTCCAGCGAAAAACCGAGTTTTTTATTTTTGGCAGTCTACCAACGCCAAGCGGTCGGATACGCTGTTATAGCGCTTAGTAACTAAGGACTATCGAAAAATTTAATTTCCTCCATTTGTCTTAAAATTAAAGCCAATCGGTCAGGTATGCTAAGAATGCACCAAAAAACAAGATTCCAGCGAAAAACCAAGTATTTTATTTTTGGCAGTCTACCAACGCCAAGCGGTCGGATACGCTGTTATAGCGCTTAGTAACTAAGGACTATCGAAAATTTTAATTTCCTCCATTTGTCTTAAAATTAAAGCCAATCGGTCAGGTATGCTAAGAATGCACCAAAAAACAAGACTCCAGCGAAAAATCAAGTTTTTTATTTTTGGCAGTCTACCAACGCCAAGCGGTCGGATACGCTGTTATAGCGCTTAGTAACTAAGGACTATCGAAAAATTTTAATTCCTCCATTAGTCTTAAAATTAAAGCCAATCGGTCAGATATGCTGAGAATGCACCAAAAATTAAGACTCCAGCGAAAAACCGAGTTTTTTTATTTTTGGCAGTATACCAACGCCAAGCGGTCGGATACGCTGTTATAGCGCTTAGTAACTAAGGAGCATCGAAAAATTTTATTTCCTCCATTAGTCTTAAAATTAAAGCCAATCGGTCAGGTATGCTAAGAATGCACCAAAAAACAAGATTCCAGCGAAAAACCGAGTTTTTTTATTTTTGGCAGTCTACCAACGCCAAGCGGTCGGATACGCTGTTATAGCGCTTAGTAACTAAGGACTATCGATCGAAAAATTTCGATCGATAGTCGATCGATAATCGATAGATAATCGATGGAGGAAATGAAATTTTTCGATTGTCCTTAGTTACTTAGCGCTATAACAGCGTATCCGACCGCTTGGCGTTGGTAGACTGCCAAAAATAAAAAACTCGGTTTTTCGCTAGAGTCTTGTTTTTTGGTGCATTCTTAGCATACCTGACCGATTGGCTTTAATTTTAAGACAAATGGAGGAAATAAAATTTTTCGATACTCCTTAGTTACTAAGCGCTATAACAGCGTATCCGACCGCTTGGCGTTGGTAGACTGCCAAAAATAAAAAAAACTCGGTTTTTCGCTGGAGTCTTGTTTTTTGGTGCATTCTTAGCATACCTGACCGATTGGCTTTAATTTTAAGACAAATGGAGGAAATAAAATTTTTCGATACTCCTTAGTTACTAAGCGCTATAACAGCGTATCCGACCGCTTGGCGTTGGTAGACTGCCAAAAATAAAAAAAACTCGGTTTTTCGCTGGAGTCTTGTTTTTTGGTGCATTCTTAGCATACCGGACCGATTGGCTTTAATTTTAAGATAAATGGAGGAAATAAAATTTTTCGATAGTCCTTAGTTACTAAGCGCTATAACAGCGTATCCGACCGCTTGGCGTTGGTAGACTGCCAAAAATAAAAAAACTCGGTTTTTCGCTGGACTCTTGTTTTTTGGTGCATTCTTAGCATACCTGACCGATTGGCTTTAATTTTAAGACTAATGGAGGAAATAAAATTTTTCGATGCTCCTTAGTTACTAAGCGCAATAACAGCGTATCCGACCGCTTGGCGTTGGTATACTGCCAAAAATAAAAAAACTCGGTTTTTCGCTGGAGTCTTAATTTTTGGTGCATTCTCAGCATATCTGACCGATTGGCTTTAATTTTAAGACTAATGGAGGAATTAAAATTTTTCGATAGTCCTTAGTTACTAAGCGCTATAACAGCGTATCCGACCGCTTGGCGTTGGTAGACTGCCAAAAATAAAAAACTTGGTTTTTCGCTGGAGTCTTGTTTTTTGGTGCATTCTTAGCATACCTGACCGATTGGCTTTAATTTTAAGACAAATGGAGGAAATTAAAATTTTCGATAGTCCTTAGTTACTAAGCGCTATAACAGCTTATCCGACCGCTTGGCGTTGGTAGACTGCCAAAAATAAAATACTTGGTTTTTCGCTGGAATCTTGTTTTTTGGTGCATTCTTAGCATACCTGACCGATGGGCTTTAATTTTAAGACAAATGGAGGAAATTAAATTTTTCGATAGTCCTTAGTTACTAAGCGCTATAACAGCGTATCCGACCGCTTGGCGTTGGTAGACTGCCAAAAATAAAAAACTCGGTTTTTCGCTGGAGTCTTGTTTTTTGGTGCATTCTTAGCATACCTGACCGATTGGCTTTAATTTTAAGGCTAATGGAGGAAATAAAATTTTTCGATAGTCCTTAGTTACTAAGCGCTATAACAGCGTATCCGACCGCTTGGCGTTGGTATACTGCCAAAAATAAAAAAAACTCGGTTTTTCGCTGGAGTCTTAATTTTTGGTGCATTCTCAGCATACCTGACCGATTGGCTTTAATTTTAAGACTAATGGAGGAAATAAAATTTTTCGATAGTCCTTAGTTACTAAGCGCTATAACAGCGTATCCGACCGCTTGGCGTTGGTAGACTGCCAAAAATAAAAAACTCGGTTTTTCGCTGGAGTCTTGTTTTTTGGTGCATTCTTAGCATACCTGACCGATTGGCTTTAATTTTAAGACAAATGGAGGAAATAAATTTTTTCGATAGTCCTTAGTTACTAAGCGCTATAACAGCGTTTCCGACCGCTTGGCGTTGGTAGACTGCCAAAAATAAAAAAACTCGGTTTTTCGCTGGAGTCTTGTTTTTTGGTGCATTCTTAGCATACCTGACCGATTGGCTTTAATTTTAAGACAAATGGAGGAAATAAAATTTTTCGATAGTCCTTAGTTACTAAGCGCTATAACAGCGTATCCGACCGCTTGGCGTTGGTAGACTGCCAAAAATAAAAAACTCGGTTTTTCGCTGGAGTCTTGTTTTTTGGTGCATTCTTAGCATACCTGACCGATTGGCTTTAATTTTAAGACAAATGGAGGAAATAAAATTTTTCGATAGTCCTTAGTTACTAAGCGCTATAACAGCGTATCCGACCGCTTGGCGTTGGTAGACTGCCAAAAATAAAAAAAAACTCGGTTTTTCGCTGGAGTCTTGTTTTTTTGGTGCATTCTTAGCATACCTGACCGATTGGCTTTAATTTTAAGACAAATGGAGGAAATAAAATTTTTCGATAGTCCTTAGTTACTAAGCGCTATAACAGCGTATCCGACCGCTTGGCGTTGGTAGACTGCCAAAAATAAAAAACTCGGATTTTCGCTGGAGTCTTAATTTTTGGTGCATTCTTAGCATACCTGACCGATTGGCTTTAATTTTAAGACAAATGAAGGAAATAAAATTTTTCGTTAGTCCTTAGTTACTAAGCGCTATAACAGCGTATCCGACCGCTTGGCGTTGGTAGACTCCCAAAAATCAAAACTCGGATTTTCGCTGGAGTCTTAATTTTTGGTGCATTCTTAGCATACCTGACCGATTGGCTTTAATTTTAAGACAAATGGAGGAAATAAATTTTTCGTTAGTCCTTAGTTACTAAGCTATATAACAGCGTATCCGACCGCTTGGCGTTGGTAGACTGCCAAATGTTAGATTAAAATGGAACGCAACCAATTTTTGATATTATATTATCTGTCATAGGTGGCGCTGATGCGCTGATCGATCTCCTGTGATGTACGCGTTTCCTTTTTCTTTTTACTTGTCTTGTACTGTGTCCGCCATTAAAGTAGTTCAGTCAGAGTACTCGGTATTTTATTCCAAACCACTAAAACGCAATTTTCCTACATGGTAGCAGAGCGTGGTTCAAAAAATATTGCGTGTGGTTTTGTAGGAAATAAAATAAAAGTAAAAATACTACTTCAGTTGGTGGAATTAACCTGTCGAGGTTGTAACGGCAACGTGGTTCTACTCGTGAAACGTGAAAAAGTAAAGTATTTTTACTCCGCAATAGTAAGAATGGGCTCAAACTTGTTTAATTTAGAAAAACTCGTCGGCAGAGAGAACTTTGCTACGTGGAAATTCAGCATGAAGACTTATTTAGAGCACGAGGACCTGTGGTGTTGTATCGAGCCGCCCGACAAGGAATCTATCGATGCTTCCAAAGATGTAAAGGCGAAAGCGAAATTGATTTTACTCCTTGACCCTCAAAACTACGTTCACGTACAAGGATGTTTAACCGCAAAGCAAGTATGGGAAAACTTACAACGGGCCTTCGACGACAACGGACTCACACGAAGAGTTGGGTTATTAAAAGATTTAATTACCACGACATTGGAGTCCAGTAACAGTGTGGAGGAATATGTGAGTAAAATAATGAACACTGCGCATAAACTGCGTAATATAGGTTTCGACGTAAACGATGAATGGTTGGGAACGCTTATGCTGGCTGGCTTGCCAGACGAATATAAGCCCATGATAATGGGGCTCGAGAGCTCAGGCATCAAAATAAGTGCAGATTCAGTAAAAACAAAGCTTATTCAAGAAATACATTCAACCAAGTCTGCAGCTTTCTATACAACCTCTAAAAAGTTAAGGAATTCACACAGTCAGGCAAACCGAGGGGGCCAAGATGTTACAATTGTAACAAACATGGTCATTTTGCTAAATTTTGTAAACAGTCAAAGAAAACAATGGGAAAAGTAGAAAACTCTGGCTTTGTAGCTGCCTTTTCAGCAAGTATTGAACAAGATATTAGAGATAAATGGCTAATAGACTCCGGTGCATCCATGCATATGACAAGTCGCGATGATTGGATGTATAATGTTACTGAGCCATCAGTTAAGAGTGTGACTGTTGCAAATAGAGAGCCACTAGCTGTAAAAGGAGTTGGATGTGTTGATATCTTCATAAACCGGGATGATAAAATACAAATTAAAAATGTTCTGTACGTCCCTGGATTAGCTGCGAACCTCCTTTCAGTCAGCACTATAGTAAAAAGTGGATATAATGTAGCATTTAATAATAAGGGATGTGACATTCAAAATTCCAGAGGAGATGTCATATGTTCTGCGCTACTGAACAATAACTTATATATTATGAACACAAGGAAAGAAACTGCTCACTTAACGTCAAGTGCTGGGAATTCTAATGACACTTATTTGTGGCATCTGAGAATGGGACACTTGAATATGTTAGATGTGAAGAAATTACCAGATTGTGTTGACGGTGTGACTCTGAATCCGGATAAAGGTAATGTCATCACCTGTATTAATTGTTTTGAAGGTAAACAAACTAGAATGCCATTTAAAAATGTGGGCTCCAGAGCAGTAAGACCACTTGAGCTTATACACTCTGATTTATGTGGGCCTATGGAGAATTTGTCTTATGGAGGTATGAGATATTTCATTACTTTTACTGATGATTTTACAAGAATGGTTCATGTGTATTTTCTTAAAGATAAAATGAGTGTTCTTGAAACTTTTAGAGATTTTAAATGTAAAGTAGAGAATGAATTAAATTATAAGATAAAAAGGCTCCGTACAGACAATGGTAAGGAATATTGTAATTACAACTTTGAAAAATTCTTATCTAATAATGGTATTATTCACCAGACCTCTACTCCTTACACTCCGGAACAAAACGGCCTGGCGGAGAGAATGAACAGGACGTTAGTGGAACGAGCAAGATGTATGCTATATTATGCCAACCAGGAGAAGAGATTATGGGCTGAAGCTGTAGCGACTGCAGCCTACATCATAAACCGGTCACCTACAAAGTCCTTGGAAGGTAAAACACCATACGAGTTATGGACTGGTAAGAAACCCAATTTATCACATATAAAAATATTTGGCTCTGTAGCTATGGTCCATGTACCAAAAGAAAAACGACAAAAGTGGGACAAAAAGTCTGACAAAATGATACTGGTTGGTTATTGTGAAAATTCCAAGGGGTACCGGTTAATGAACCTCAAAACACATAAAATAGTAATAAGTAGAGATGTTGCTGTACTAGAGAGCCATAACAATACTAGTGTACCAATTTCATGTGACATTGATGTTCCAGTCGTGGAGAGTCAGTCTGCATGTGGCACCTCCCCTCCTGCTAGCAATAGTACACCTGAAAGTAGGTGTGCCTCTGAGGAACAGAAAATACCCACTCAGGAGTCACCTAACAGAGAGTTGACAGAGGAATCCAACATAAGTGAGGACTCAAGTGAGTATGGTACAGATACTGGGGCATTAGATGAAACCTACTATCCTCCTTGTCCTGTCAGACAGGACTATAACAGTAATGTGACAGTGAGATCACTCCGGCCACGTGACAGACAAAATGATAAAAATAAAGAAAATTATATGTGTTTATTTACCAATTTGACTGATCCACAGACTGTTGATGAGGCATTGGCATCACCACAAGGTGCCGAATGGAAAAGGGCCATGAATGAAGAATACAACTCTTTAATGAAGAACAGAACATGGAGCTTAACAGATCTACCTCCAGGCAAAAAGGCTTTGCCCTGCAAGTGGGTATATAAAAAGAAAACAAATCAGAGCGGAAATGTGGTCCGTTATAAGGCAAGGCTAGTAATAAAAGGGTATGCCCAAAAATGGGGCACTGATTATGAAGAAGTTTATTCACCGGTCGTCAGGTATACAACTATCCGTTACTTATTTGCTTTAGCAGCCAAGTATGAGCTACAAATAGATCAAATGGATGCAGTGTCTGCCTTTCTCCAGGGTGAAATAGATAAAGAAATCTACATGCAGCAACCAGAACAGTATAAACAAGGATCACAAGTATGTAAGCTTCATAAATCCATATATGGTCTAAAGCAGGCCAGCAGACTGTGGAACATTAAACTTAAGAAGGCCTTACATGAGTTGGGAATGCAACAATCAAAAACAGATCCTTGTGTCTACTATGATTCTAGTAAAAATACTTTCATAGCTGTCTGGGTAGATGACTTAATTTTATTTACAGCTCAAGAGTCAACAAAAATATTATTAAAAGAAAAATTAAAACAATATTTTGAAATGAAAGATATTGGTCCAGCAAGTGATTGTGTGGGTTTACATATTACCAGAGATAAAGATAAAGTAATGATAGATCAGGAGAAGTATATAAAAGAAATTTTATCACGTTTCAGAATGTCAGACTGCAAACCTGTAAGAACACCATTTGAAGTTGGCACAAAATTTAATAAAAATGGTGTGGAGGAAATATTTGACTGTCCCTATCAACAAGCAATTGGCTCCTTACTCTATGTGGCACAAGGTACACGCCCTGATATATCATTTGCTGTGAACACACTTAGCAGATTTAATAAAAATCCTAGCTCTGCTCACTGGTCTGCAGTGAAGAGAATATTCAGATACTTGCAAGGGACTAAAGACTACAAACTAGTTTATACTAAGGATGGCAATGATGCTATAAAGGCGTTTTGTGATGCAGACTGGGCCAGCGACGTGTGCGATAGGAAGTCGTGCACAGGTTACTTATTCTTGTTGCAGGATGGTGCTATCTCGTGGCGGTCACAAAAGCAGCAGACCGTTGCCTTGTCAACGGCAGAGGCAGAATACATGGCTATGTCTTCTGCAGCGCAGGAAGCATTGTGGCTGCAGCAACTGCATGTTGAACTTGGTCAGCAGCAGAACAATCCACTTCTCATCTTCAGTGACAACCAAAGTGCTATAAAACTAACTAATAATGATTGTTATTTGCCTAGATCCAAACACATAGATATTCGGTACCATTTTCTAAAAGATCATGTTAATAGTTTAAAAATTAAATTTATGTTTGTAAAGGGTGTAGAAATGATAGCTGATATTTTAACTAAAGGGACTACTGCTGATAAGCATTTGTATTGTGCAAGAAAAATGGGGTTGTGTTCCAGGGGAGGGTGTTAGATTAAAATGGAACGCAACCAATTTTTGATATTATATTATCTGTCATAGGTGGCGCTGATGCGCTGATCGATCTCCTGTGATGTACGCGTTTCCTTTTTCTTTTTACTTGTCTTGTACTGTGTCCGCCATTAAAGTAGTTCAGTCAGAGTACTCGGTATTTTATTCCAAACCACTAAAACGCAATTTTCCTACACCAAAAATAAAAAAAACTCGGATTTTCGCTGGAGTCTTGTTTTTCGGTGCATTCTTAGCATACCTGACCGATTGGCTTTAATTTTAAGTCAAATGGAGGAAATAAAATTTTTCGATAGTCCTTAGTTACTAAGCGCTATAACAGCGTATCCGACCGCTTGGCGTTGGTAGACTGCCAAAAATAAAAAAAACTCGGTTTTTCGCTGGAGTCTTGTTTTTTGGTGCATTCTTAGCATACCTGACCGATTGGCTTTAATTTTAAGACAAATGGAGGAAATAAAATTTTTCGATACTCCTTAGTTACTAAGCGCTATAACAGCGTATCCGACCGCTTGGCGTTGGTAGACTGCCAAAAATAAAAAACTCGGTTTTTCGCTGGAGTCTTGTTTTTTGGTGTATTCTTAGCATACCTGACCGATTGGCTTTAATTTTAAGACAAATGGAGGAAATAAAATTTTTCGATAGTCCTTAGTTACTAAGCGCTTTAACAGCGTATCCGACCGCTTGGCGTTGGTAGACTGCCAAAAATAAAAAAAACTCGGTTTTTCGCTGGAGTCTTGTTTTTTTGGTGCATTCTTAGCATACCTGACCGATTGGCTTTAATTTTAAGACAAATGGAGGAAATAAATTTTTTCGATAGTCCTTAGTTACTAAGCGCTATAACAGCGTATCCGACCGCTTGGCGTTGGTAGACTGCCAAAAATAAAAAACTCGGATTTTCGCTGGAGTCTTAATTTTTGGTGCATTCTTAGCATACCTGACCGATTGGCTTTAATTTTAAGACAAATGAAGGAAATAAAATTTTTCGTTAGTCCTTAGTTACTAAGCGCTATAACAGCGTATCCGACCGCTTGGCGTTGGTAGACTCCCAAAAATAAAAAACTCGGATTTTCGCTGGAGTCTTAATTTTTGGTGCATTCTTAGCATACCTGACCGATTGGCTTTAATTTTAAGACAAATGGAGGAAATAAATTTTTCGTTAGTCCTTAGTTACTAAGCTATATAACAGCGTATCCGACCGCTTGGCGTTGGTAGACTGCCAAAAATAAAAAAAACTCGGATTTTCGCTGGAGTCTTGTTTTTCGGTGCATTCTTAGCATACCTGACCGATTGGCTTTAATTTTAAGTCAAATGGAGGAAATAAAATTTTTCGATAGTCCTTAGTTACTAAGCGCTATAACAGCGTATCCGACCGCTTGGCGTTGGTAGACTGCCAAAAATAAAAAAACTCGGTTTTTCGCTGGAGTCTTGTTTTTTGGTGCATTCTTAGCATACCTGACCGATTGGCTTTAATTTTAAGACAAATGGAGGAAATAAAATTTTTCGATACTCCTTAGTTACTAAGCGCTATAACAGCGTATCCGACCGCTTGGCGTTGGTAGACTGCCAAAAATAAAAAACTCGGTTTTTCGCTGGAGTCTTGTTTTTTGGTGTATTCTTAGCATACCTGACCGATTGGCTTTAATTTTAAGACAAATGGAGGAAATAAAATTTTTCGATAGTCCTTAGTTACTTAGCGCTATAACAGCGTATCCGACCGCTTGGCGTTGGTAGACTGCCAAAAATAAAAAACTCGGTTTTTCGCTGGAGTCTTGTTTTTTGGTGTATTCTTAGCATACCTGACTGATTGGCTTTAATTTTAAGACAAATGGAGGAAATAAAATTTTTCGATAGTCCTTAGTTACTTAGCGCTATAACAGCGTATCCGACCGCTTGGCGTTGGTAGACTGCCAAAAATAAAAAACTCGGTTTTTCGCTGGAGTCTTGTTTTTTGGTGCATTCTTAGCATACCTGACCGATTGGCTTTAATTTTAAGACAAATGGAGGAAATAAAATTTTTCGATACTCCTTAGTTACTAAGCGCTATAACAGCATATCCGACCGCTTGGCGTTGGTAGACTGCCAAAAATAAAAAACTCGGTTTTTCGCTGGAGTCTTGTTTTTTAGTGCATTCTTAGCATACCTGACCGATTGGCTTTAATTTTAAGACAAATGGAGGAAATAAAATTTTTCGATAGTCCTTAGTTACTAAGCGCTATAACAGCGTATCCGACCGCTTGGCGGCGGCGAGAAGCATATCTCGGTTAAGATGTTTTAACGCCCAACGTCGCAGGGGGCCGTCCCTTTTTTTTTTGTTTTTTGGTTTCGCTGGGGGAAATGCATTACGCATCCCCTCCCGCGGAGGGGTATGTGGGACTCCCCAGGGGCAATACCCCCTGGTATACCCACTAAAACCCCCAGCGGCACTCCGTCTTCGCCTCCTGGAGAGGGTCTGGGAATCTGGCAGAGCCTTTACATCCAGTCCCCCTCCGGCGAGCCTCGCCTATGTGGCGAGCCCTTCGCGCCCCCCCTTATGATGGGTGGGGCAACGGGGACGGTCGAGAGTGCGCGATCGTCCCCGTATCCGGTGATGGTGAGCGGTGCAATGCGGGCGGAGGAGCCTCCGCACCTGTCGCCCGCTGCTCACCATCGGGAAGGTGAAGGCGGTCATACGCCCGCCTCCTCCGTCCCCTTCGCCGCTTCCGGAGCGCCGGCGCAAGAGGGTCTTCCTCTCGCGCGCGCTCCGCTGCCTCCTTCTGCGACATGACGGATTCACAGAAGGAGGCAACCGCCGCCCACGCCCCCTCGCTCTCCAGCATTGCGCTCACAACGCGGGGGAGCGAGAGGTCCCGCCCGACCACCACAACCAGACTGCGGCGCTGCTCGGACCACGACGAGCACACCTCGAGGGTGTGCTGCGCCGTGTCTTCCGCTGCGCCACAGTCGTGGCACGATGGGGCCTCCTCCCGACCGATTCGGTGCAAGTACGATCCGAAACAACCGTGTCCGGACAGTACCTGCACCAGGCGGAACGAGAGGAAGCCGTGCGCACGTTCGAGCCAGTCCCTTAGGACCGGTCCGATGGCGTCCAGCGTCCGGCGGCCGAAGTGAGCGGCGGCGAGGTCCTCCGCCCAGTGAGCAATGACGGCATCGCGCGCCTGCTGTCGGACGGCTGCTTTCTCTTCCGGGGCGGGGCGCTCTCCAAGCGCCCTCCGCCCCGCCGTCCATTCGTACACCCTGGAAAGCACCTCCGCCTCGAGTTCCCAATGTGCCGGCCAGGGTGCACGCAGCCGCAAAGCTCACCGAGCGGTAAGCCCTGCCCACCCGCTGGGCGATGGCCCTCTGGGGCGCCCGAAGGGCGGCGGCGTTCTCCCTTCTACGAAGGGAGTCCACCCAAATAGGGGCCCCGTACAGGGCCATGCTCCGCAGGGTGCCAGGGGGCCGTCCCTTCAGTGACCTGGCTGGTTTGGCAGGTCAAAAGCCAAACGGATAATGATGTGGCGGTGGTCTGACAGTGTTACCAGGTCCTCCGCCACCCTCCAGTCGGTCACGAAGCGCTCGGCAGTTGGAGTCGCACATGATAGGTCCACGACCGACTCTCCCTGCCAACGAACACAGGTACTGACGGCCCCACGGTTTAAAAGCCGAAGGTCCAGACCCGCAGCCCACTCCAGGGTGGCATCACCCCTGACGGAGTCGCGGCTGCCTCCCCGACCCGCGAGTGGGCGTTAAAGTCGCCGAGCACTAGCACGGGACGAGGAAGGCAACCGCGAACACAGCTTCCCAACCTGTCGAGGTAGCTCTCAAAGGCTGCCAGACTGCAATTTGGGGAGACGTAACAGCCGACGACTGCTAGGGGCCCCCACTCCACCGCGACAAAGCCAGGCTCCGCGTGAAGCCGGGTGCACGGGGGATCCCCGTTGCCGCCTCCCCAATATATAGCGACATTCCTGGAAATGTCCCCGAACCAACGCGGATGGTCGGGGACATTGAAGGGTTCTGCAACCACCGCCATGGAGACAGAGCGCTCTGCAATAGTCTGCAAGAGCAAATCCTGAGCTCCACGGCAGTAGTTGAGGTTCCCCTGAATAATTGCAAATGATGGAGACCTATGCATGCTGGGTCTCCATCAATTCCTATGGCGGGGGATGGGTCGAAGCGCTAGCCGAAGCCGGCGCAAGCCCATCAACCCGGTTCGATGCGGGGGCGTTCGCCCGCTCGCTCCTCTTCTGGCCTCTTTTTGGAGGCGTGCATCGTTTGCTGCCCAGCCGGTGGTCAGACCTCCGGCCGAGCTCCGCGCAAACGACGCATTTCGGCGTCTGTACTACGCAATGGCGAGCCGTATGGTTAGGCTCGCCACAAACGTAGCACAGCGCGCTACGGTCCACCGTGCTCTTGCACTGGTGCCTGGCGTGTCCAGACTCCAGGCACCGGTAGCATTGCAGTGGCCGCGCCTCCAGAGCGACCACACGGGCGGACACCCACCCGATCTTGACTCGGCCTGCGGTCGCATTCAGCGGCATCGGCGATGGCAGCGGCGACGTCCTGTTGGGTGACAGAGTCATCGAGATCTGTCACCCTCACCTCCCCGAGTTTTATGGGTCGCGCCACCCGCACGCCCATGTTCCCGATTGTCTCCTGCAACCTAGTGGCTAGTGCGACAGCCTTTTCGGTGCACTCCTCTCCCGCCACCTCCAGTAGGAGACCACCGTTGAGGGCCCGCTTCTGCCTCACTTCGGTGATCCCTACTTCCGACAGTTTTACGCGCTCCTTGGCGGCCGCCATTGCCTGCGCGTAGGTGACCTCACTGCCTTCCGGCACAGTGATGGTCACCGCCGCCGTCTTCGGCACTCTCGGGAGCCGTGCTTTCTTTTTCGGTGCTGACCCGTCTACAGTGAATACAATACTAATTATCTACTTAAAACTATCTTATCTCGCAGCTAACGAGGTGCCGTAAAACTATAAAAGTATTGTGTGGCACTTGATCTCTCGGCGCTGAAATCAGTGGGTCATTTATTGGTCCTCAACTAAGCAACACGTAGCTGATATACAACGTACTAAATGAAACAAGTAAATAGTTAATTATACGGTACGGTTATCTTTACTTATGTTGGTTTTGATACAAAAATAAATAATAAAAATTATTTAAAGACACGACCGCCTCGTATGTTTAACTGCCACTGTTGTTTGTTTACGGTTCAGAAAAAAGTTTTCACACAACAGCCACATTTAAGATTTTAACAAAAGAATAGCATTACTCGGTTTGATAAAAGGATTCTAAGTTCTAATGTTGAAAAGAATAGCTCAGATACATACATATAATGTATATAGAAGAACCCTAAATGTTTTTTTTTCTTCAATTATGACATCGCAAAATCTGCATATTGCCAGCGTCAAGTATAAATTTTGCATCACGTTTTTGCCAATTTCGGTGAAACTGGACGAGAAATAATAGGTAGATACCTGAATTCAGTAAGTCGTCAGTAATTAGTCAGTCAAGTCAGTCAGACATTCAAGTAAAGCGATGGCTGCTTTATCAGAACGTGACCAATGGAATATTGGAGGCAATTGGAGGAGGAGTCTCGACCTCTGTCGGGGGGACAGAGGGAGGTGTGTGGGACTCCCCCCTCCCGTTACGAGGCAGGGGTATACCCACTAAACCCTACTGCGCTCCTCCATCGCCATCGTGACGATGTCGTGGGAAATCGGCAGAGCCTTTGCTTCCACAACATCGTCGGCGACTGCCTGCCTATCTTGGCAGGCCCTACACACTCCCCTTATGGGGAGGCTACAGGAATGACCAGGAGCGCCGGGTCATTCCTGTCGCCCTCGCCGAGTCCTTAGCCTCCGCAATTGCCGCCTTGAGGGCCGTCTTCGCCTCCGTGAGGGCGTCCCACAGGCGGGCCTCCTCATCCCCGTCCCTGTGGCGCCGCCGTCGAGCCCGTGCGAGCTCCCGCCGCGCCGCCGTGCAGACAACACGGAGCCACTGCAGCTCCCTCGACCACCAGTACACGGCGCGTCGGGGAGGCGGGCGGCGTGACCGAGGCATGCTGGAGTTGCACACCTCGGCCAGGGACTCTCCCAATTGGGCCGCCGCAGCGTCCACGTCCAGTACTCTATATGCCGGGGGTAGATGTGCAGGCATGGACGACCAAGGGCGGCATAGGCCAATGCCATCGCTGCCAGGGGTTCGGCCATGCCTCGTACAACTGCTACCGGCCGATCCGGTGCTTGAGATGTGCGGGTGGGTACCTGCTGCGGGACTGTAACTCGCCGCGGGAAGGCCCTTACATGTGCGCCAACTGCTTGGGGCCCCACACCTCTAATGACAATAGGTGTCCGGCCCTAAGGCGGATGGCGCGCGTGAGGGGCATTCGACTACCACCTTCGCGATCAGCCGCGCCAAAGCCAAACCAACAAGTGGGAGTAATCACTGCTGCCCGGACCAGTACCACGCCCCCCCCCCCCCCCCACTGTGGCAAAGCCGCCACCATCCAGGGGAGTTCCGGTCCCACGCGAAGTGGTGGAGGAGTGTACCACCACCTCACTCATGGCACCGGCCAACCTCCCGGCGCAGAAGGGCGAGAAACTCTCCCGATGCGCCAGGCGGAAGGCCGCGAAACAACGCCAACGGCAGGAGGCCGCGCCAAAGGCTATGCCGGCGGCCGCGACCACTGCCGAGCCAGACCATCCGGCACCGCCAACCCGCCCTTCGAAGGGTGTTGCGCGGAAATCCACCCGCCAGACCACTCCCTGCATTCACACATACTCGCTCCATCGGGGTAGAGGTGTGCATGGAGGGAGTGGCGGTAAAGCTGTTTGCGGCCTACCTGACAAGCACTTTAGCCCGCAGGACATCCGTAACATCATGGACGGAGGTAGTCCGACCTTGGTGGCTGGCGACCTCAATGCCAAACATAAGGCTTGGGGTTCCAGAGTCGCCAACGCCGTGGGACGGAAGTAATTTAAAGACTCCGAGGCTTTTTTTTTAACAATTTAACTCCACAGACTTTTGTCCGTGCCATTATTTGCTTTTTTTTTTCATTTGCGCGTTCTGTAACTTTATTATTAGAAAACATATAAGCTCCAGTGTATGTATATCATTAAATCAGGTTCTGTCCGAGGACTGTGCCGGGCGTCGTAAGATGTGTGGTCGTGGCCGAAGACGGTCCCGGTAGTTTGCCCAGTGTTTTTTCTATTAATTCATAATCTCTGTGGCTGATGGCGGTTTCCAGGTTGTACTCTTCGATAGTTTTTGTGCTTGCCTCTGTTGCTTTTTTGATGAGTACAGGAGACAGTATGCCTGGTTATTGCAACAACTGCATGAAAAACGCTGTCGTGCAATTTCTTTTTCTCAGGCTTCGTCTGTATAATTACCACTCTTTCGTATGTTAGTCCCTGGGCTTCATGTATGATGAGGATACGCGATCCTTCACCTGATCCACACCCTGCGCTCCTAAGTGTTGTTTTTTCCGCTTGGGTGTGGACTAGAAACAAGATGTTTGGAGCGGATATTGGTATTTGGGCGCCTGTATACATTTTCATGCTGAGGGAATGGGTATTTTGTCTTGAGGAGTATATGCCATTGTAGATGTCTTTTAGCGCGTAGGCCACGTCTTTGGGGTTCCTATGTGTGCTGAGGAGTTCTTTGTTTATTGATGCGAGGACATTAGGGCGTTGGTACTTGAGCTCGAAGAGGTTTTCTCGGTCGATGTAGGGCAGCTGGTTGATGTCACCTATGAGAATAATTTTGTCGGTCCCTGATAGTCGAGCCGCCATAATTATTGCACCAAAGTGATTCATCAAGGCTTCATCAACTACCAGTCTTGTTACCGGTTCCTTTACCCCGTTGACGAGAATTGAAGCTAGAGTTCTTATGCGCTTCTTGCTGTCGACTTCTCTTCGATTCGCGAACTTTTCCCTGAGGTCTTTTGCTCCTTCGCATGTGGTAGTCACTATGAGGTCGCCGTCCTCTGGTTTGGCATTTTCTTCTATCCATGTTGTCTTCCCGCAGCCGGGTACTCCGTTTACCCATGTTATTTCGGGCACTGTCCACGGCTTTCCGTTTCTGCTGTCCTTTTCTAGCCCTTTCACGTCTTCGGCCATTTTCAGGATCTTGCTGCTGCGCTTGTTGTGACAACTATGGGGTCGTTTGGAGGTGTGTTGAATTTCGGCGGTCCTCCTCTGACTGATTCCTCTTCACTTTGAGTCAAGAAACCTCCTGTGCTACTGTACGCTGCCATGTGGGTGCCCATAGTGCCATGTAATACTTGTACGGTCTCGTTGTTGTAAATGGCAGCACCAGCTTCTTGCAGTAGTACATTAAGTAGTCCTTGGTTGTCGTTTGTGAAAGTTTGCATTATTCTCTTGCACGACTCGAGGTGTACCTGTTCTGTTGCCCTGGTTATAGCCAGAAACTCTTGGAGGGCATTGTACGCATGTTCGAGAGGACTGGATGCTTCGATCAAGTTGGGTCTGCTTACTTGGCCCATATCTGCTCTCGTTCTCTCATTCGTTGGAGGTTTTTTTGAAAGGGGATGCTTTTCCTTCGCGAATTCCCTAATCGCATTTCCCTGTTTCGTTGCGTTTACGGGTCTCGCCGAGGCTAATGGGTATGAGGTGATCGGTCCCGAATCGGCCACCCATATACCTACGGATCCCGCCTCCCGTCCCGATGTCCTGGACATTGTCTTACACAAGAATCTACCGTGTAGGTGCTGTATGACCTGGACACCCAGCACCTTCCACTGCTAGTCACGCTTGGCTTGGGCGCAGAGTGCGTTCAACTCCCGCGCTCCAGGTTGAGGACGGACTGGCAAGCATTCCAACAAAAAGTTGATCATCTAAAATTTTGTGGCGCACTAGATTGCCCGGAGGGGGTCGACGCCGCTGCCCAGACCATTACAACGGTTATTAAAGAGGCGCTAGTGGCGTCGACTTCAATCGTGACGGTTGAATCCAACCTAGTGCCGCCCTTGCCAGCCCGCCTTCAACAAATGAAGAAGCGTAAGCGCGAGTTACGCAAACTCTGGGCGCAAACGCGCTGCCCCCGAGTCAAGCGGGACCTGAATGCGGTTACTGAGCAGCTGGCTGTTGAGGTGGAGCAGCACCGTGGAACCACCTGGGAGGCTCGGATCGACCAGGCTGGGGAACACGAGCGCTCGCTGCATCACCTGAACAGGCACTGACCAGGGCCAAGGTGCCAGTCTGCCCTCTCCTAGATGGGGAGGGCAGACGCCGCTATTCAGCCAAGGACAGAGCGGAGATTCTTGCGTAGGCAATGCAAGCGCAGTTCACTCCGCACATGGCCAACCCTGTCGCCTCCGAACACCACCGGCATGTGGAGGAGAGGTGGAATTTATCTGAGACGCGGAAGGTCGTCTTACGCTTACCTAAGCGTAAGGCGCCAGGCCCTGACGGCATCCCGAACGTGGCTTAGCCAGGCTTCCTAAAAGAGCCTTGTCCTCGGTGACTCGGCTCTTTAATGGCATACTGTGCACGGGCCACTTCCCGACCATCTGGAAGACGGGCAAGGTAATAGCCCTCCCGAAACCAGGTAAGGACCGCAAGGTCCCCACCAATTACCGCCCCATAACGCAACAGCGTTATGGGTAGCGTAGGTAACAACCTACATTAGCTAAGCTGTTTGAGAGGCTGGCATTGAGACGACTGTCTCAATCACTTAATATAAGGAATGAACAGTTCGGTTTCCGCGCCGGTCACTCGACAACGCTGCAGCTGACCCGGGTTATCCATCACTTGGCAGAAGAGTCCAACTACGAGCGACACACTGTCGGTGTCTTTCTCGATATAGAGAAGGCATTCGACCGTGTGTGGCATGCAGGGCTCATCTACAAACTGTTGGATACCCCCGTGCCGGCGATGCTAGTGAAGGTAATAGCGTCCTTTTTAGAGGGGCGGTCCTTTTTCATCTCGGTGGAGGGCGTTGCCTCTAGCCCCTGGCCCATATGCGCAGGTGTTCCTCAGGGAAGCTGTCTATCGCCCACACTATACGCTCTATACACAAACGACATCCCCACCCTTACTGGTCACCTACAGGAGTGGGAAGATGACGTTATGCTGGCGCTGTTCGCTGACGACAGTGCATACTTTGCGTCATCCCGTCGAGCCGAGCTAGCCGCCAAGAAAATGCGAAGCGATTGCTGGATGTTTTACCCGTGTGGCTGGATAAGTGGCGCATGGCCGTTAACTTCGGTAAAACGGTCGCTATACTATTCAGCCGAAAGCGTATCATGCCGCCGCCGTTGCGTCTCCGCGACCAGGAGATGGAATGGCAAAGCAAAGTTAAGTACCTGGGATGCACCATCGATCGCTCGCTGTGCATGAACTCCCACGTTGACGATGTGGTCACCCAGGCGAGGGCTGCCCGAGCGATGCTCCGACCAGTGTTGTCATCCCAGCTCCCAACCCGTACTAAACTGCGCATTTACAAAACCTATGTCCGGTCAAGGATGACGTACGCGGCGCCGGCGTGGTGCGCGTACGCAAGTAAAACCTCACGTAATCGCTTGCAACGCCAGCAAAATATCGCTCTCCGAGCGATAGTAAAGGCGCCCCGCGATCTCAAGGTCCCGACCGTGGAGAGGTTTGTAGCATTGCTGGCGCGAAACATGTACCTTCGCGCCGACAATGGCCCGCACTCCCATCTCCGGGGCATCGCGCCCCTTCACGCTCGGCCCCCTGACGGGAAGCCGCTCCCACGGGAGTTAGTGCGGCTAGCTGAACCCTCCGAATAGGAGGGCTGCTAGCCAAGTGCGGCCGGCGGATGACGGTCGTAGTGTTGACCAAACCTTAGCAAAAATGTCTACCGCCTAACGGCGGAGTGAAATCACCATGAGGCAGTGATCCTCATGAGTCTGCCCGGGTAAAGAGGTTGTTCCTCGCTCCCGTAGTCTACGTTTGAGTGCTCAATGTCTCGCGTAGGAAGTCCCTGTTGTTGTTGTTAGGCAAACCATTCCTCGGCGAGCTCAAGAAAACTAAGAAGAAAACAAGATAAGAAGACTCTGAAGACTCATGAATCTAAAAATTGAAGATTGAAGAATTTGGAAGACTTGAAGACTGAAGTCTGAAGAAGAATTTCAAGACTGGAAGAGGAGGTCTTGGCATAGGGAAATTAGGGTTCGGTTAGGGCTGGCTGTGGGTTCCTTTTCAGGAACACAATTAGTTTTATTCAATCAATTAATATTTTATTTGTCAATAAGGTTATACATGGTCTTACATGTAGAAATACAATTCAAAAAACGTCACCCCCTCACACCCTTCACCTTCTTCCCCCGACTGGCACGACTGACGCAACTCCCCGACACCGACGGTTGGCGCCTCGTAGGTTGGGTTCCGGCGTCGGGTTAACATCTGCCCGATTTATACCCGCCACCCCCCTTTTGGCCTCGCTGGAGGCTTATCACGATCCCACCACGCGTACTCCTAGGGCGAGTAGCGCGACTACACACCACATTGACGCGCCGCCCCCACAGTATACTTATATCTATATTGTGGTACGGAGCTGGTACGGAGCCTCGTCACGTCTGGGATGTCATTCATATATAACAAAAGCAGCAGTGGTCCCAGCACACTGCCTTGAGGTACTCCAATCTCATTATGTACATATTCTGACTCGTAAGTCTTAATTTAATTCTTTTTAGTGAGATTTTCTACTTGTACACACACACTGAACTCTGTTTTTAAGGTATGACTCTATCCAATGCAATGCTCGTCCCATTATCCCACTCTGTTCAAGTTTTCGTATTAATATAGGGTGAGAAACATAGTCAAACGCTTTTGAATCTCATCTACACTTCGTTTGAACAAGACACGGAAAACTGGAAGCATGAAATAAAACAAGTAAGTTTACATGAACTGATTTATTCGTTGACTCACTGGGCAAACATAATTGGTCCACCTTTATTGCTTCTAACTAGAGACGCGTGACCACGTCGTGTGGAGTTCGGTAGGATTCAGGAGAAAGAGGGAAGAGGGGGGGGGGTGAGAGAACGACGAGGAAGGGGCGAGCGGGGCGCAGCCGGCGGTGGACCGGCGAAGTCGCCGCGGGGTCGGCCCCCGCGCGCCTCGCCTACACCTACACTTAAAAACTAGCTATATACAGTGCATTTAGTACCCGTTTAAATTAATAATAATAGTATAATTAATTATTAGGTAAAAATTATGTACACAATATAGTAAACACGAGGTTCGATTATTGCACGAGGCGAGGCCGACGTCACTTAGCACAGTCTTTGGTGGCGGCGGAAAAGGGCGGCGCGACGGGGGCGGGCGCGGGGTTCCCTCCGGCCTCCCCGCTCGTCGCCCCGCTCGTCGCCCCGCTCGCCGCGCCGCTGGGCGAGCCGACCGACATGCGCGCCAGCGCCTTGTACAGCGGCGAGTTGACGAAGCGCGGGTAGGAGTCGCGGTGCATGAGCGTGTAGATCTGCAGCTGGGCCTCGTCGAACGTGTGCGGTGTCGGCTCCACCATGTTACGGTTCACCGTCTCGCGCACGCGCGAGTCCAATGACACCTACGCAGAAATTAGCTTTAATATTTTAATTTTAATATTAGTACAGAAGCCACACGGGATCCTTATGTTTGTGAGAATTACCTACCCTATCTGTAGAACCATATATCAATTGACACTACTTAGATTTTATCGCAAGAATTATAAATATCGTTTTTGTCATATTATGTTATACCTAGATAGTCGGATTTATAAGGAGTCTATACATATTGTCTAGCAGCAGTAAAAGCTCACTTATCAATAAAAGCTCTGAAAATAAGGTGAGCCTTCTACGAACTCTTTTAGTTGAAACATATAGGTATGTAAACCTACAGCAGATGAAAATTGCTCTTATACTTAGGTATACCTATGAATGATTGTCAAAATCGCGACTGAGTGTAGAAATTATCACCGCATTCATTCTTGAAGTAAATCTATGGTACCTACTCGTATTTCAGTGGAAAGGTTCGGTTGCCGGTTAGACTAGCGAAAGTTAAATAAAAATAAAAAGTTAAATAAAAATTCTATTGACTTCTATTGACTTGAATTCTATTGACTAATTAATTGATAAGTATAATAATGTAATAAATATGTATTTAGAATAATTTTATAACTAGATGAGTAGCATAAAGTCATTAACAATATTATGTAACTTAAAAATATCTGAATTTCTCTATAAATTTGCATACCCTTTTGGGTTAGGATAAGAGTACTGTGTTTACTACCTGTAACAACTGTTAATAACCTTATCTTGTAAATAAATGAAATTGAATTGAATTGAAAGCTTCCGCATGCGACCTCAGACAGAACTCAAGCTTACTTGAGGTTGTATCTAGATGTTCACAGGCTACGAACTCTACGTGATCTCTACCTCATCAATTTATTGCACTATAGATGTCGATCAATCACGATCATGGCCAAGCCTGAGGGACCCGGTAACTTTTTAAAGTTCAAGTTGAGAAAGATTTCGTTACCTCCTTGGGTGAAAGTATGGAGATGTAGTCCTCGTAGATAAAGCGCGCCTTCTCCTCGACGGCGTCGGGGTCGGTCTCGCGCTTGAGCTCTTCGCACGCCAGCCAGAACATGATGTTCTCCTCCGAGTACTCGCCGCGCAGGAAGTCGCGGAAGACCTTGCGCCCGGCTGATCCCAACAAACGTAACCAACGGTTATGTTCAAATTCACGTGTAAAAATATATTTTATTTGCTGCGCTATCATATTGCAGTTTATGTGTGATAACTAATAAGTACTCTACTAATTTTTGATTCCTCATCCTGACCTGTTGCTATTTGGTGAAATAAGAGCTATACTTAATTCATCTTGTCCAGGTCTATGTAATACATACATACACCATAAGGGATAGCTTATTTAATTTTTACCGTCTTCCAAAAAATACTATATTCGGCTGTATATCTTATGTATGTTTATCGATTACTCCTCCATTTAAAGACCGATTTTCAAAATTCAAATTTTATTTATTATTATTTTATTTTATTTTCCTTGACGGTCAGTAGTTACTAGTTATAGTACGAGTATCTACAGCATCATGGTCGCAACTTTGCAGAAACACCTGCAGTAGCATCCATGTTATGCCAAAGGACTATTTTTGCTAGGCAACAACTAGTATTCTTTCTACGATGATTAACAACGTTAGTAAAAAGTTTTTGATATACGAAGTAAATTTATCAAAAGGTTTTGATAAAGGCAACACGTACATATTGTGCTTAGTACTCGTAGGTATCTAACGATATTTGTCTCTAACATAACTTCTTCTTTAGCGCTAAACTTTGATTCTTCTACAACTACTTCTGTTTGAAACTGCTAACAAATTTAATGACTCTAAGCTAAAAGTCTTTGAAGAACAGGATTCGCAGCTCAGAGTAATCGTTTGAAATTGATGCTGACAATCAATCTGCCCGTCTTGGTCGATTGTAGTGATTGTTTCAGAACAGAACTTCTATGGGATAGAATTAATGATATGAGTAGGTAAGTATAGATACCTGCGCTACGCATCAGCCGGTCGAACGACTGGCCCCAGCTCTGTATCTCCTCCAACGTCGGCCTGGAATGTACAAATGAACGTAGAAGTTAGTGAAGTTATAATATACAAAGCAGTTATAAAACTGCTGACTAAAATTAAATTTCAACATTAGGTACTTAACAGTCCGAAAAGAGGAAATTAAAGATAAATATTTTTTTAATGTAATTAATAAGTAATCAATTTATGCGTCGACGTATTCACGAAGTTCCCCGAAATTAGAAGATTCACTTAGCTTAAGAGACTAAAATCCCTTACACCTTTGCCTATCGAAATATTAATACATATTATTTAGTTATCAAATCCAGTCACCCCGAGCACTTACCCTTGCTTAGAAACTGAGCGTGAGCATGCCAGTATGAGGTCCTTGTTTGTTAAAACATTACTGATTGACTGATGAGATTACTGACAAAATTATACTCAAAATAGGTACATAGGTACTTATTTAAGTATAATCATATAATGATATAAGTATCATTTCTCCATCGTTTTTAAATAATCGTCCGAGCCCTTCAACTTTAGACTAATTTTGAGTCTATATCTGTACATCATTCTAGCTAATACACATTCTAAAACACACTGCAATTATTTAATCGAAAAAATAGACTCAATATTTTAAAACAAGATTTTTCAGATGTTTTTTTTTTTTCGTCTAACGGTCTAAAAAGTACAATTTGGAAAGCAAAATTACGCCCAAATCCTACACTGTATTAGGGACAGATTGATTCGTTATTTTTTAAAGCATTTGTGATTGAGCGTAAATTTTATAAACGCATATTTTTTTGGGTTTCAAATTGTACATGCACCGTTGAATACCTACTTCCTGAATAAATTCTCATAAAGATCATTTCCATCATGGAGATACTATGTACTGTACGTAGTAGTAGTACCTCAGTGATTTCCATCAATTTATTTTGATATTTACTACTGACCTATCCTAATGTGGTGTGGGACTATGCATTTGAAGGGTGATATGAAAGATTAGATCTAAAAAAGTGGCACCTTCAATAGGTACAGCAAATAAGATGAACAGAAGAAGAAGACGTTAGAAGGGACGTCAATTGATAATGATGCGGTAAGTCAACGAAGATTAATGATGATACAAAGCAGGCCATGGACTACGGTGGTATTTTTTTTATTTGAGTGGAGAAGCCGAGGGTACCTATATAATCTACTAGGTACCCTGGGTACGGGTAGGTGGGTGGATTTGTACCCAATGGTCGTTATACTTATAGTGGCACAAAAGGCCGAGTGAAAAAAGGCCGGTGAGTGAGTGAGGAGTGATGAGTGAAGTGCGTGGAGCGAAGAGTACTCACGGCGCGTCTCCGTCGAGCTGCTGCTCGTGGCCGGGCTCGGGCGGCTTCTTGCCGGGGCCGCCCTCCGAGCCGCGAGTCGCTAACCTGCGAGCACAGCCATCAACGCATTGAACATTCAACATAATAAATGAAGTACATTTACGGTACAAACGATTACGATTAAAATATAAAGGGTTTGAAAATGTAGAACTTTTAAACCCTTTCTAATAGTCACTGCAAATCTGCCGAGGACCGGGCGGTGTCCTGTTTTAATACAATGACATGTGGGTTATCCTAGACTAGAACTAAGTAGGATGTGTATACGATTCAAGATGGAGGCAAAGTATACCATTTAATTTATTTATGAGAATACAATATCGTAAGAGCACTGCTCAACACAACTAAGTGACGAAGTTGTTTAAATACCAGTAAGTGTCGGGTTCATTTTAAGTACAAGTAGAATTTGACTAAGCTTCGTTGACGTGCTTTTCTATCTATATCTTTATCTATACATATAATAAATCTGTAACAAGTCGGTGTCTGTACATTGAAGAATTGAAGATATTTGAGAAAAACTGCCACTAGGGCTATTTATTAGCGCAATAGAACCCAAAACAATGATTTTTAGAATTTTTGTCTGTTTGTCTGTTCGTTTGTGCGCGCTAATCTCAGAAACGGCTTAGCGTAGAAGGATGCGGTTTTCACTGACGTATTGGTATTTTTTGGATTTAACATTTGGTGTTTGTTTTATTTAAATCGTTTCACAAATAAAAAAGTTACGTCCATTTCAAGAAACTATCGATCAGTGTTGGGAAGTATCGTTGTTGATTTATCGAAAACTTCAGTTAATGTATTAAAGTTTTATAATTTACAGTCCCTTAAATGATAACATAAAACTTATAATCTACTAATATTTCCTAATCCTACAACCTTTGATATTTCATTTGTTCATGAAAATATACAAAACTTTAACAAAACGAGACTACTGCTGACATCTAGGTGACAAATCGGTAATAAACCATCTCAATATTAATTTCCTTATTTATTGCTGAAATAAAATGATTTGTGATTGCTTATTTAAATTATATTTAAACCTAACTTTGTCGATCTCCGACATGATTAACATGCTAAGAAAGATAATCCTATTGCAAGTTAGCCTTTCCAATATAATTACTTCAAATAAGCTAATGATAGGTGGCAATTTAAATTAAAGGATGGGTTCAGTGCCAAATTCAATAAGAAAGATGGAAACTTCGTAGAAACATGAGCGCTGATCAGTGGTACCTACAGTGGATAAGTAGTTGTATTCATAACTATTTGGTAATCTCTTATTAATTGATATATTGACGCCTTAGTTTACATGAGATGTGGTAGATGGCGTTGTTGCTCAATATCTCTACTTCAAAGGAAAATATTACAGGTAGCCGATCAAGACATTCTTTCAAACGCAATGCGATAGATGGCGTTACTAAGTCTCGTCACGTAACGTGTATCATAGGGAATCGATATATCGAGGTCATTATTTACGTCGACTGCTGTAGGTAGTGCTATTAACAGGACTGTTGTCGCCAACGATTTTAATTAGTAAAATAGCAACATTCTAGGGTAGAAAAATAATTATGTTAATTTATCAATCATAATACGGGTAGTTTTTAATACATGTTTTATAAAGTACCTTCTATTTTCTTCAAGTTTCTGTATAAATACCGGCAAAGTGAGATGATAGATTATTAATGTCCTAGACTTCAAGGAATTAGGTAGTAAAATAAGTACGCGAAAGCTCTGTTCAAATAAGTATTGATTTATAACTGTGTTGTCATTTTAAGTGAGTTAAGTGTAATTCAGTTACTGTATCAAGTAAGTGGTTGAGGTTATTGTTTCTGTGTCATAAGATTAGATTGGGTAAGTGCAGTTGTTTTTCACAGTTATATAACGAGTTAGTATGAGTCACACATGTTCTAATGTTGTGTAGTGATATACTATAAAATACAGTGATTATTATCTTGAAAGTAGTTTGATTGACTCACATCAGAAGTGTTGCTGAATCCACGCAAGCCGCGATATAGTCGCATTGGGCCTGATCAAGTTTTGAAACATAACGTACGAGTAATATACTGAAATCGTCAGTCAGTCGTTTTTATTTTAATTTATTAAATACATACATATCATTTTAAAATTAGAAGGGGTTGTTGGTGATAAAAACTGCAGAATCTGGTAGTCTTCGGGGTTGCAATGAACAAGCGTGATTTTTTTTATACCTCCTTAGTAAATGTGATAAATAAAATATAAAACGTAAAACGTAAAATTTAAAACGTAATTTCGTTTTAGTAATACGTACCTCTACCCTAATAGCTTAAGACTGAATGTAGCTTCCAGACAAGCAACTAAACCTAATAATTGTAAAATGCAATAAGAACAAAAAACTCATAATTTTTGTAACACATAGCATGCTGTGGTTACCTTTAAGTGTAAGAACAGTTAGTGAAGTTAATGATATGCATTGTATACCTTATAGTTGCGCAAACTGTTTCTTATGTTGGTAGCCCGTAAGTAAATAAATAAGTAAATAAATAAATAAATAAATTACAGAAGTTATGTCAAAATCTTCCATATCGAATCAAAGTGAGAGGGACGCGGAAGTAAAATTAGTAGAAGATATTCACTTCAAAAAAATTTTTTTTATACATTTTGTGATTGATGGGGCTTAATTTACGTCGTTATTTGACAAGGGAAGTGATTGTACTGTTATTACTCCCTAATTGTTGACAGTTAAAATTAAAACCGTTTTCCTTAAACCGTTTCACTTAGATTATCTGGGTTAGATTATTCTTATATAGTTTTAGATTATCATTCTGTTACAGGCTGATCAAAGGCTGTTTTATAAAATTTTAAAGTACATGACCTTTGTCTCGATACTTTATTTTACATTGTAGACAGTCTGGATATTCTATACTGGTTGGTAGGAATTTCACAAGACTAAATTAAAAAAAAAAAAAACTAACAGAACTGAAAATGTTTAATTAATTCTTCTATAGATGTTAAAATCCAAATACAAAGATGAGTTTTTATTAAAAAAATACCAAAATTGCATAGAATACGGCATTCCGAGGTTACTTCTCACGTGGCACATACTTTTTTGGTAAAAAAGACTTTTTATGATTACAGTCTACAGACAACTCGTTGCTTTTAGTAAAAGAGTTTCGTGACAAAAATTAATGCCAATCCGTTCTAGGACTACTAAATTAATTGAGATACTTTTAAACATGACGTTATCATACATTTAGTATTATTGTTCATAGTCAATTGACTTTTTTTTTAAATTTTGAATTGTTTTTGTGCACAGTGTCGAATACCCTATTCAGTTCCTAAAACTGCCCTTCTGATCAGGCGGTCTCTGAATGGACTTAGTCTTTTAAAAGTTACTGACAACTGAGCTGGGAAATATGGGATTTGATAACTATCTGTTATACGGACGGTCTCATAATAGCTACGAAGTTTCTGGAAGAGAATGTCAACTTTTTAGATCAAGTTTAAAAGACTACAAAAAATATTTTTTTTTCAATAACTCTATAAGTCTATATTATAACTAGCTGACTCATCAAACTTTGTACTGGGTACCTGGTACTGGGACTCATTTTTAAATATATATATGTATATGTATAGTACACAACAACAACGACGTTGATTACCGCTGAAAACACGGATAAAACTATGGACGGAAAACGGATTCATGAAAACCATTCGGAAATATTTTTCAGAGATTCAGATTATATATAAAGTTATTTACAATAGTTGGTCATTTAAAGATATTAGATGGATATAAAATAGGGGTTGGTGATAGAAGAGTGAAAATGGTCCCAGGTTCAATTCCCGGCGATTCAGAAGTTTGAATGATGAGTTTAAATTTTCGGTCTCGGTCTGGATGTCTGTGTGTCCTAGCGTGTATCCATGGTGCGACACAGGACATTCTATTGTGGGACTATGAGTGACATGAGGGTGAATCATTATTTGTTTATTTATTTCAAGAAATCGGTCAAGCCGTTTTGGTGACTTGAACGGTGTCACGCCAATTAGGTATTTATTTATTTATTTATTTATTATTATAAAGGCAACCTAAAAATAATTCACAATGCTTTATACAGATAAATAACAATAAAATGTATACTAAATGAATTTGTCACTTATAAGGGAGCACAGTTTTTTTTAGATAGACATTACTTTACAATTAAAATTAAAAAAAAAAAAATATCAACCTGCTCGTAACATATAAATAATGTTGTAAAATTTTAAAATTTTAAATTAACATCTTTATTCATAATTTTATTTAAAAAAAAGGTATAATTTGATGGTATTCGACCAAGGTATAAGGTAACTTATTTTCTGTGCCATAAAAGTTGGAGCGAACTATTAATTTTTGGATCTTATAAACATTGTGCAATTTTCTGTAAACTTAAATAAATTACTGAAAAAAAAGGTGATACATGGACATCCTAATTGTCTTACATAATTATTCTGATCTGGTGGCGTAAACAGTATTATTCTTACAATTTTTTTTTGTGTTATTTGGTAAGGCTTCATTTACTGGCTTCTATTTGAAATCATTTGATTTGAAATTTACACACTATAGGGCTGTGAAATATCCTTTTAATAGAATATATGTTCGAATATATCGCAAATGCAACATGTCTATATTATAAGTAATACGCTGCCGCGCTGAGTCGAAATCCAGTTGACGCTCAAATACTTTACTTGCCTACGCTTCAAGAAAATCTACAGGCTATTAAGACAACAGAAGTTGATTGAATGCTTAGAATTTGTGCGTTAAAAGAAATATTCGTCAGGTGAGGCCGATAATGTTTATATTTAATTGTTGTGAATTGCTTGGAAATAGTTTATCGTAGGACTTAAAAGGAACGTCGTTATCGTTACGTTATATTAATAAAGCAAACCATAATAATATTAAGCATTTTACCGTTGTTGAAAAGAATAAAATATTCGCTGCAATCGGCTGCGCATTTAATGTTACCTATAAAGAGGACCTGTGAACACTGTTGTTACAGATTGAAATGCGGTGATACACGACTAGTGCGATCCTATGTGAAGATCACCTGGTTAAAGTCGTGTTTTGTTATGTTTGTGCTACTCAAATTCTGGTTTTCTCCGATAAAAAAATAATAATTTCTTATTTATTTATTTATTTATGTACACACAAGTTGAAAGAAAAATATAAAGAAAAGAATACACAACAAAGTTTGTACAAAGGAACTACTTATTTTTATTGGAAATCTCTTCCAGTAGCCCTGAGACTGGAAATGGGTTAAGCTCAAGGTAGAGCGTGTACAAATAAATTACAAATTAAATACAAATGGATAATACTTACATACATACATACACACATACATTTTGACCTACATATATACATACATACATACACACTTTTATAAATAATACATATACATACTTACTTACGTATTACATACCCAAAGAAATTCTTCTTAATATATTAAAAAAATGCATTTTCTGTATATTGCGTGAAAAAAAAAAGTTCCTTTACCAAAGTACAGAAATCCATTTCACACCTTGCATGGGATAAAATATGGATCAAATTGGCAAAAGTAACAGAAATAGACTCAAGTTAAACCGCGGATGTTGTCGGGTATGATAAACACGTATCTCTTGTATTCTGACATTTATCTTCCTGTTCTATGTCTGGTGCATATGCCTCGAACATGTCCCTTTCATTTATTATTATTATTATTATTAAACCATGTTTGTCAACAACTAAGAACAGCTGACCGTCGACGGGATAGTTGTTGTTTTAGTTGACTTGTTTATTGCACATCGATAAGTTCTATTTACAACATTGTGTTGCTGGCCGTCGACGGAATAGTAGGGCAGTGTTGTGAATGGAAAAATGTCGTAACCTGAATAAAACTGGCCGTTGACGGAATAGTTTTATTCAGCTGATAGGGTTAATCAACGGTATGGTTTTGGGGGACCTGTTATTGCACATTGATATATTTTATTTACAACATTGTGTTGCTGGCCGTTGACGGAATAGTAGGGCAGTGTTGTAAATGGAAAAATATCGTAATCTGAGTAAAACTGGGCGGCGATGTGATAGTTTTATTCAGCTGATAGGGTTAATCAATGGTATGGTTTTGGGTGACCTGTTATTGCACATTGATATATTCTATTTACAACATTGTTGTTGCTGGCCGCCGATGGAATAGTAAGGCCGTGTTGTGAATAGAAAAATATCGTAATCTGAGTAAAACTGGGCGGCGATGTGATAGTTTTATTCAGCTGATAGGGTTAATCAATGGTATGGTTTTGGGTGACCTGTTATTGCACATTGATATGTTCAATTTACAACATTGTTGTTGCTGGCCGCCAATGGAATAGTAAGGCAGTGTTGTGAATGGAAAAATATCGTAATCTGAGTAAAACTGGACGGCGATGTGATAGTTTTATTCAGCTGATAGGGTTAAACAGTGGTATGACTTTGTCTCTGACCAGTGTGGCACAGAAGATGGAAGTCATATGACTGGCATTTAATCTATGTGACATTAATATTGTGTTTTGTTCTCGGCAGATCCACCAGACTTGGACGCATTCGGGGACGAATGCGTATGCAGGACGGCCGGATGTTGTCGCCAACGATTTTAATTAGTAAAATAGCAACATTCTAGGGTAGAAAAATAATTATGTTAATTTATCAATCATAATACGGGTAGTTTTTAATACATGTTTTATAAAGTACCTTCTATTTTCTTCAAGTTTCTGTATAAATACCGGCAAAGTGAGATGATAGATTATTAATGTCCTAGACTTCAAGGAATTAGGTAGTAAAATAAGTACGCGAAAGCTCTGTTCAAATAAGTATTGATTTATAACTGTGTTGTCATTTTAAGTGAGTTAAGTGTAATTCAGTTACTGTATCAAGTAAGTGGTTGAGGTTATTGTTTCTGTGTCATAAGATTAGATTGGGTAAGTGCAGTTGTTTTTCACAGTTATATAACGAGTTAGTATGAGTCACACATGTTCTAATGTTGTGTAGTGATATACTATAAAATACAGTGATTATTATCTTGAAAGTAGTTTGATTGACTCACAGGACCAAATAAATGATAATTTAACTCAAATTTTGCCCTTGTACTTTTTTTTGTACTTATAGCTGAAAAATACACGGTAGGTTAACAACAATGGATACCAACCTAATCACGAAGCGTGTAAGTAATCTCCCAACTACTAACCACGCCTGGCATTACGTAGTGTAGGTGGTACTTACCTACCTATCTACCTCCTTCCTGACACAAATCGAACTAATCAATTTAGCAATCGTAATAATCAAACACAGGCACGAATAAATAAGCCTAACGGTTCACATTATGAATACTTTTATTTTACTTGAATTATTTGTAGGTATGTGTGTAACCAATACGGTTTTAATTTATCATAATGTCATAGGTACCTACGCGGTTTACTTTACATTGAGCGGTGTAATTGAGGCAGGTCAACTATTTCTCTTTTTTTATCTTTATTTGGGAAACAAACAATACAATTTCGGACATAAATATAGATACAAAAAAAATTAACTCATATATCAGTGATCAGTGAAATGAAAATGAAAATAATTTATTTGCTCAAATATGGGTATTACAAAAGTTGTTTTATGTACATTTATTACTTCGCCATATTTACCACAGCGAGGAATGCAAATTAAAACGTAACGACAGAATTAAAACGTAAGTTAGCAGTGTAACTAAAATTACTTATAACTAAATTTATTATAATTGAAGACTAGGTTGAATTTATTTTAACCCATATTTTGCGGTTGTTATTGCGATGTTTTATCATTTCTGCTTTAATAATAAAAGGTCTTTATGTTTATACGAGTTATATTTTTATCCGAGCCATCGGCTTTGGGCACCCAATTTACTGGGTTTTTATACACTGAGAGGAAAAAAAGCCGGCGGATAAAAACCTCGCAGGTTTTTAGTCCCGTAAACTCGAAATCCCTCACGAAGTTAAAGTTCGTGGTTTAAAAATTCAGATACCGAATAGTAGTACGCTTTTGTAAATAAGAACGTTTAAAATCACAAATTGTTTTAGATTTGAGGGATTTGGGTAAGTTATTATATATTTTTGGTCCCATGCAAAAGACGCTTTTGTGATATTGTTTTGTTTTTGATGCAATTGAACACAATTTTTTAAGATGTCTTTTTGATTTTAGAGTTTCATAGTTATCTAAATCTTTTTTTACCATTATGGATATTTCATATAATATGTATGGGAGGGAAGCGTCATTATTTTTAAATCTTTAAAGTGCGGTTTGCAAGAGTGTATTTGATTTATTTGACATATATAACGAATATATTTCTTTTGGGCCTTAAAAACCGTTTGAATTCCCGTTGCATTAGGTACCCCAGAAACATGCATAATATGCACTAAGGACAGCTGTTTTGTTCACTATTTTTGATAGTTTATTTAATGCAAATGAAAATTTATTTAACTGTTTGCAAACATGTTCCAAATGGGACTGCCATGTTAATTTATTATCTATATATAGGCCTCTGCAGCTTCGGGATTAAGAATAGAGCTACGGTATCCCCTGCCTGATCGTAAGAGGCGACTAAAAGGGGGCTTCCGGGGTTGTGGACGGTGTGAGTGGGAGCTCGATCCGTACAACCAGCAGCCCCGGGAAGGGCGGCAATGTGTGCGTGGCCACATGTCGCCGTGAGCATCGGAAGGTGCAGGAGAGCACATATGCTCTCCCGAAGACGGGCCGTTCTGGGGCGTCGCGCGTGGAGGACACCGGTGCGTTCCGCCGGAGATCCCAGAGTCCTCCCCAAGCGCAGTGGCAGCCACCGAGGGGGTTTTAGTGCGGTCAAATCCCACATAACCCGGTAGCCTCTCCCAAGGTGCCGGGTACCTTTGAAGGTTTCCCCCCGAAAAAAATGGCCTAAAAATTTTGTTACATCTGTTTCAGATACTATCTTTCCTTTATAGTTTATATTTACAGGTTGACCATATGCTACCTTATTTTTGAAAATCATTATATTAGTTTTATCAAGATTAATTTTTAGATTATTTTTATTTAGCCAGTCTACTAATAATTCGAAGTTTCCACTTATACCTAATCCATAACAATGATTGGGAAAAGACATGAAGAAATTAAAAATGGAAACAGTGCAACAGTGGTAGCAATTAACCATAAATGTATTAACTACATTTTTGCAATAACCTGCCTCATATGTATTTGTTTTATATTTACCAATAGGACAATTAAATATATCTATAGATAAAGGAGATTCAACATAATTATTTATTAACTTAAACAAAAACATTTGGTCTCTCTCGAATGGTCTTTCTGATAGTGTTGTGGTATCTATGATAGTGTTAAATCTAAATCTTACATGTTTATTGAATAATTTTGCTATTTTGTCAAGTTTAGATATTTAGGCTTTGTATTGCGGTGTCCATATAACTGAGCCATACTCCAGCAAGGATCTAACGTATGAGTTAAATAAGAGGGTTAGTGTTGAACTATGTTTAAAGTCCTTGCTTACTCTAAGTAGGTATAAAGCCTAGCATTCGGTAAGCTCTGGGGATATTTTTTTTATTTGAATGGAGTAGCAGACGAGCATGCAGGCCACATTGTGTTAAGTGGTCGCTACAGCCCATGGACATCTACATACAACCTCAAGCAAGCATAGGTAAGTCTTGTCTGAGGTCGTATGCAGTTGCGCTGCTACTCCGGAGGCTGGTGGTCGCTTCACGTAAGTGTGGTCGGCAACTGCACCTTTCCACTGAAACACAATAGAATTGGTTCACGGCAGAAGTGGGTGCAGCGGTGGTACTTCCCCGGGCGAACCACAATAGTTCTACCACCTACGATATAATTTAAATGTTCATTGAATGTTAGTTTATTATCTAAAATTATTCCAAGATGTCTAATTTCGGTAACTCTAGTTGTAGGTACATTGTCTAGCTCATACATAAAATTAATTTGATTAGGGCTTCTAGAAAACGATATTACGTTACATTTATTTATATTGAGGCTATGAAAGTTATTTTTACAATACGTTATAAATTGAGGTCATTTTGCATATCTACTTACGCAGTCTGAGTTAGTTTTTATCACTTTAAAGATTTTCATATCGTCTGCGTAAAGCAGTACGTTGGAGTGATCGAATGTATCTTTAATATCGTTAATAAATAAATTAAATAAGAGGGGGGCGAGATGGGAATCCTGTGGCAAACCTGAAGTAACAGGAAGAAAATTAAATGTTGAACAGAAACCTCTTATGAAAATCAATTAACAAATAATAAATTGACTGATATTGAATTAAGTGTGTCATGTAAATCAAGAATAATAAACGGAAATATAATTACAATCAATGTAATAAAATAATTGAATTATTGTGGCGTAAAGCAATAAATATGACTGTAATATTTAGAAACATAATGTTAGTAAACTAAATATACCCAACTATGATATTTAAAATAATTATGTATAGTATAGAATAGAATAAATATTTTGCACACCCATTAGGGTAGAACATAAGAACTGTGTATTTTAATATTAAGATCTCTATTGTACTATGTTCTTGCTAATAAATGAATTGAGTTGAGGTATGAAGTCATCCAGCGCAAAAGATCTCCATTTATGCCAGCTGTTTCTAGTTTACGCACCAAGACCGAGTACCTAAGTATCTTAACTTATCAAAGGCTTTACAATTATCTGTATACACAGCATCCATTTGATATCCTCCATCCATAGCATATGCGACTTGCTGAACAAATTCACATACATTGGTCTCAGTAGACTTTTTGCTTACGAAACCATGCTGAGGCTCAATTATTATAGGTCTTATCTAGGTCGTATCTATAAATGCAATCGTAAATTATCCATTCGAATAGTTTGGCTATAATATTTAGTTTAGATATGGGTCTGTAGTTTGTAATGTTATGTCTGTCTCCGCTCTTAAATATTGGAGTTATGTAGGACTGTTTTTACGGTAAGGGCATATCGTCATTAAAGACGTAGTAACTTAGCATTCGGTACGGAGTGACAAGAAAAAACAACATACTGGCACGTAGGAATTAAATAATAATAAATAATATAATAATAATAATAATTTCATGGGTTTGCTTTAAGTACTGACCAAGGAACTGATGTATCGACTGTTAAAAACGTACGAAACATACGAAACATCGATATAATATAAGTACGAAACGATTCTCCGCTCGGTTCTCAATTTAAGTAGACTATTGCGGGTAATACGAGTACCACAATAATAGTAATAGTACTACAGTAACAGTACCTACTACTACTTAATTTATTATTTTGTAATATGGTTGGCGTGATACTGATGATAGTTAATGATAGCGGTCCCCGATGTCTGGTTGTATTTTAGAAACAGAAAGCACGTTTAAGTTAGTTATGGTTAGGTAGATCTTTGCACTTATTACTATTTAATGGTGATTTTTAGGTTCTTAATAGATCTTGCCGGGGGTCGCACTCGTGATTACGTAGATGTATTGTATATATTACCATATAGCACACTGTAAAATGTTCACTACAGTTGGCTGCGCAACGAGCTCGCTCAAGAGTGATGCAGTAAAGAATGGATATGCGAGAAACGATTTAATTCATGAGAGATGATCTTCGGGGAGAAGCTTCCGCTCGGCCGCCGGCACGCGCCGCCACTTACCACTTGGCCCTGAAACACAACAAAGGAACCCTTACGATGGCATCATTAGAGGGAGGCGGCCCTCGCACGCGGGTGTCGGGCGTCGGGGCTGGCGGCGTCACCGAAGGGAGTTGGGGAGTACTGACCACGAGCAGGAGCAGCAGCAGCACCAGCAGAGGCAGCACGGCTTGGCGGCGGGCCGGCAGCCGCGCGCCAGCGCCGCCAGGCTGCACATCTGCAACAAGGCCGCGCTCTACACTGTGCCGGGCTGAGGGCGCGCGCTGCGAGCTGCGGGCTGACGGCTCATTCCTCGCCGCCGTCGACCTGCATCCTCGCGAGCGGCGCCCGCCGGCTTCGACACACCATTCTAACGTTGTGATCGCTTCGATTGGCGTGGCGACGGTTCGGGTCGACGGAGCCGGTCACGAAACCCAAATCAAAATTCTAAGCAAGTCGAGGTACGTCCGTACAATTTTTTATGTCCCGCACTAATTAGGCCACGGATCTCGATTCTGCGGCGTGAAGTTAGCTCTTATCGACCGTAACGTAAAGTTCACGTCCGCCGGTTATCACAGTACTCTAGAATATGCTTCCACCACCGAGCAGTAGAATGAAGGAATCCTCGAGCTAGGCGATAAGTACCGGTGCACTTAGGTCGGGCGAGTCCAGCGCGGCCGGAGCACGCAGCGCGCAGCGGGGCGGCGGCGCTATGCCGGCTGCGCGCGCTCGGCCCAGTGACTCATAGCGCCACGTTCATTACGGGCTGAGAAGACCTCGATATTCCTCTTTACAATATCTTTGACACTTTGTTCTCGCACTACACCGTCACCTAAAAGCCACTCAATTCGTACACCGTCCTCACACACCCGCGTTCTTCCTCGACTTCCAGTCGAACCTAAATATATTTAACGTAAACAATATCGCTACATATCGGCGTAAAACGTGTAGTTCGCGTGCGATGCGGCTCGACTATTTTAATTCATCACAAATTTCAATGCGTTAACTCGTAACGTTCGGGGTTTTCTCACGAATTCATGCAAGGGGTCCTTCGCGAATCGCGTCTACGAGTGTTTACGTACGGATGAGCCGAAAAATATGTCAATGACGTTAGACGGCTTTCGCACCGGCCACAACGGGAGGCGCTGTCGCGACCTCTCGCAACGCACCGACCGCCCGCCCTCACGCGGGACGCGCCTCGCGAGCGTCGCTCGGTGGCCGCGCAGCCACGCAGCGTAGCCGCGGGCGGAGGACGCCGACCGCACTCCGGCCGCTCTCTGCCCGGCCGGCCGACGCGCGGCGCGCCCGCAAAGTAGCGCGGAAGACGCGCACCGACGAGGCGACGCGAAAATAAACAGCGTTTGGAGGGTAGTGGGTGAGGGTCGCGCGCGCGTATTTATAGCGCGCCCATTGAGGCGCCCGCTCCGCGTTGTTTATCGACGCCGCTTCGTCGGCGAGCCGCGCGCTCGCTTCGCCGCTAGCATCCTAAACGAGTGACACAAAGCCGTCGCGCGGCTCCGGACGAATTGAATCTTTTCTCACGAGAGTCTACTAATCTACTTGGAGATTAAATTTTTCTAGAGTCTGTAAAGTCAGTCTGTTAGTCGTCCGATCGTTCTCCCGCGTCGACGTACTACGGAATCGCTATGGATCAATCCGGAAGTGCGAGTACGCAAGCGGTGGGCACGTCGAGAGGTCGCAGCGATGCAACGGTGCAGGGTGGCGCGGCAGCACGGCGGGCTCACCTGGCCGCGGCCGGAGCGGTGCGGCGGCGGCGGCTCGCCGGCCACGCCGGCGCTAGCGGCGGCGCGGGCGCGGCATGGGGCGGCGAGGGCAGCACGGAGACGGGCCGCGGCCGGGGCGCGACTGGCGATCGACCGCGGCCGCCGCGCCCGCCCGCCGTCGCGCCTGCGCCCTGTCCTGCGCCTGGCCCTGCGCCCAGTGCGGCGCCCGGCACTGCGCCCTGCCCTGCGCCCGGCTCGCCGCGACCACCGCGACGCGCGCACCATCGCGGCCGCGTCCGGGAGCGACGCCGCGGTCGCTGAACCGCAGCCCGCGATTCACTCGCCTCCGCTGGAGACCCTCCGCCTACGTACTTACTTAGCGCATATCGATTTTTGCGATGCCGCAGCGTAATCGGTTTTCATTCATGCTCTAGGCGCTGAAAAACGTTCCGACGCAAGGGGATTTCACATCCATATACCTTATTTAATGAGTTTTTAAGTAGGTACAAATCGATGTACTGATATTTTTTACTCAACATCGAGCAATACATATTATAAAAACACCTTTTGTAAACACTTATATTTGTGCAAAATAAAGTCTTTCTTTAAAATTATAAAGCAAGTCTAATATAACTATTAAAAGAGAATGCGGCAGCCTTTCGTCCATACGAAAACTCTCGTCCATATTCTCATAGCCTCTATATAAAAGGCCAGCTCAATGCTTCGTTTCACTAAACTTTTCAAAACTAATAGACAAACCGATGATTATGACGATGTGAACAATGCTCTCTCTGAGGTGGTAAATTGGTTTAATGTAAATAACTTACTACTCAATAATAAAAAGACCAATTGTATTAAGTTTTCACCACCTAATGTTAAAGAAATTATTGTAAAACCACAATTGAATGGCGAGGAAATGAGCTTTGTTGATGAAGCTGTATTTCTTGGGTTAACAGTAGATTCTAGGCTTCAATGGGGACCCCATATCTCTCGGTTAGCGAATAGACTAAGTTCTGCCGTCTTTGCAATAAAAAAAATAAGATCACTTACAAATGTCGATACAGCCAGACTGGTCTATTTTAGTTATTTCCATAGTATAATGTCGTATGGTATTTTACTGTGGGGAAATGCTGCTAATATCGACACAATATTTATTTTGCAGAAGAGGGCTATTCGCGCAATTTATAAATTAAATTCTAGAGAGTCTCTGAAAGAAAAATTTAAGGAAACTAATATACTAACATTTGCATCGCAATATATTTATGAAAATATAGAAAGAAAGAAAGAAAAAATATTTATTTCATATTAGGAATACAAAATATTCGCTTAATGAATGTCATTTTTTCCCGGTCATCGCCTTTAAGTGCCCGTTTGGGCTAGATGTTGAGCTGAGAGAAAAAAGGCGGCGGAAAAAAACTCCCAGCACTCTTTTAAAAAAAAAACAGTACATATATAATTGAGATAACAGTATGGCTATGGGTCCATAATGGGCACACGTGACAGCTGATCGTATGAGACACTATAAACCCACTTCCAGCTGCTCACAGTTGCGAGTAATTACTAAAACTATATATTACATTTCATTTAGAAATAGCTTTGTGTGGGCGAGATTCATTCCCACGCTCTTTTATCATTAAGATAGTCCCCAGTGTCGTAGTAAGCCTTGCGGCAGAGGACTTGTTTGACTGTCTTCTTAAAAGGTTTTAAAGGCAGGGATTGAATCTTTATTGGGATTTTATTATATATCCTAATGGACATCCCAATAAAAGAAGAGCTTTTTTTATGGAGCCGGCATTTCGGAAATGCCAGCTTGTGGCCGTTCCTAGTTGAGACACAGTTAGGACTATGCAAGTCCAATATGGTTGTGAATTTCTCTTTATTTTTGCGTACATACATTATGTTTTCGTAGATATATTGCGAAGCAAATGTAAGAATATTGATCTCTTTAAATTTTTCTCTAAGTGATTCTCTAACACCTAAGTTATAAATTGCGCGAATAGCCCTTTTCTGCAAAATAAAAATTGATTCAATATCAGCCGCATTACCCCACAGTAAAATGCCATATGACATTAAACTATGGAAGTAACTGAAATAAACTAATCTGGCTGTTTCAATGTCTGTGAGGGAACGAATTTTCTTTATCGCAAAAACTGCAGAACTAAGTATATTCGCCAACTGAGAGATGTGGGGTCCCCACTGTAATTTCGAGTCTATTGTAATTCCCAGAAAAGGAGCTGCTTCAACAATGGCAAGATCCTCACCATTTAATTGAGGATTTACATTTTCTTTTTTAACATTTGGGGGTGAAAACCTTATGCAATTAGTTTTTTTGTTGTTTAATAGTAAATTAATGTATGTTCGTAAAAATAAACACGAATTTATGACCTTTTTGGATTTACATAGTTCGAACTGTGTTTCGACAAGGAATGGCCACAAACTTGCATTCCCCAAGTGTAGGCTCCGCAAAAAGAGCCACTCTTTTATCGGGATGTCGATCAGAATATATAATAAAATCCCGGAAAGTGTTCAATCCCTTCCTTTGCACAGATTTAAAAAGAAAGTCAAACAAGTCCTGTGCCGCAAGGCTTATTACGATCTTAAGGACTATTTAATTGATAAAAAAGCTTGGGATTCAGCTGTAGTCCCACAAGACTGTTTTTATAACTGATGTAATAGATTTAAATCAATCAAACTGCCAATGTTAACAGATGGCTGTGGGACGACATTGACACATGCGGTAGCTGTCACGTATGTTCCTTATCTGCCCATAGCTACTCTGTAAGAAAGCTTATTATTGTATACCTCATATTTTAAAACAGGGCTGAAGTTTTTCTCCGTCTGCTCTTTTCTTCAGCTCAGCATTGCCTAAGCGCACCCAGAGCAGACAGAACAAAAAAATAACGTTCACTAAGAGTTTGTAAATGAACCGTACAGTGAATAAAGAATATTTCATTTCATTTCATTTCATTTCATTAAAATTTATCTACATCTTATTATGCCCCTGTTTTCCTATAGTTGAAAAGTAAAAGGTAAAAGCATTTGAATAAATATACAAAATGGGCCTTTGCTGCGTTTAAAAACCCAGTGTAGGTACTCATATTATTAATCTAAGAAGGACTAAGGAAGGAAGTATTGGTGGACAAAATAACATTTCCCCTCCCCGTAGCTGCCCTACGCCTCTATTTTTCTTTAACTTGACTTACGTTATTATCACTTATTCGTTTTTTTTTTATTTATGTCTTAAATAAGACTTAATCCAGTTATAGGTAAGTAAGCATTATTTCATTATTTCTAACAAACTTTTAATTTGTCAATAACGTGATCTACAAAGTCAAATGGTCTAGTCATACTCCATAGGTAAAGCTCTGAAATAAAGTTAGGTAATAACTACTTTGCAACAATCCGCAATCACAACGTATGATGGTGTATACCTTTTTCATGCAATAGCACCTCCCTCCCTCCCACATAGGACACATGCACATGCAACAACAAAAAGTATACACCAACATACGTACCACCACCAACACGTGTTTCGCCCCAAAACAGAGCATCGTCAGGGTTATTGACTCTACGACGGTCACCCGCAAAACTTTGCGGGTGACCGCAAAGGACCTGCATGTGTCCTATGTGGGAGGGAGGGAGGTGCTATTGCATGAAAAAGGTATACACCATCATACGTTGTGGTTGCGGATTGATGCAAAGTAGTTTTTACCTAACTTTATAACAATGGAGTTCCGCAAAGTAACGCCTGATTCTATTAATTTTAAAAGCTCTGAAATTTTCTTTTTCTTATCAAAACTCATCACTACTCTTTAAAAACCGCAAAATGTTTCGATTAATGTTTCTTGCCTTTCCTGTTATACCTACCTTGTTAAAGATGCAAAATGCTGAAACCCAACATAAAGGCCCTGATTTTCGTAAAAACGTAAACTGAAGGAACACAAATCCTAGACTGCTTCTGCTGTTCAGCGGAAAATCAAAACGTCCATGATGTGCATACATTTTAGGACGATATAGCAACTTAGCAACACTCTCAGTATAAAGACAGATACTTTCTACTTATTGAAATATAAATTTATCGAAAAGAATTTATAATGTGTTGCATGTATCAGCTGCTTTAATAAAGAGTCAGACAGACAACACTATAGGCAGGTTAAATAGGTAGGTACATACACTTGTGGTCATATAATTAAGAACGATTTGAAGTTCTCGAAGATTTTTATTTAAATCATGTCATACATAGAGATGTGTACCTTCTGAGAAGAAACTAGTTAGGTATGTTATAATTATAAAATAGCCACATTAATAGAGCAACGTGTCTTAGTAATAAAGAATAAAATCGCTAACTATTTTGTCTCAAAAATTTAATTTACCAAAGTAACACATTTAAATAGTACTGAAGCTGGACAGGACAAATAATTAAGAACGATTTATTGAACTACTAGGAAATTGTTTTGTATGACACTTACATTAAAAAAACAATAATATGCAGCGCGGAGAATTTAAAAAGCAATTTAATACATTTTTGAATAAAATTAATAGTTATGTTATTATATTATATCTTAAATTAAAACTTTTATTTTTTAAACAGCTTTTCATTACATTACTGCTTTACATTGGCGAGGCGTTGACTCAATTTTTGACATTTCGCAAGAGAAATAATTCTATTCTTCTAAAAAAACGTCATACACACACTAGGTTTATAACTAGAAGGCACATTGTGTATGGACGTTGGGACGAGGGGTACGCCCATGGTACGCCCGTAAAGGCCACTCCTCTGACGGGTGTCATACCTTGATGCTTTAAGGGACTAGCTGACCAGTCTAAGACAGAAACTGATTGCGCTGTAAGAAATTTATTTACGGTGCGTGCAGTGTGCTTTGGATCATTGTCGTGCTGAAATGTCCAAACAATCTGTAGAACGTATTCAGCATTTGCAGCAGTTTCTTCTATCAACTTTACAAGTACACCATGTCCAGAGAAGCACCCCCAAATTTTCACATTTCCACCACCGGGCTTTAATGTAATTTCGTGTAAGTACTTAGGGTCGAAAGCTGTATTTGGGGGACGTCGTACATATCGTTTTCCATAACAACATACTCTGTTTATTGTCGTGTCGGCAGAGAAAAGTACATTTTTCCACCGTCGCACAGTCCAGTGTTCATACTTTCTAGCAAATGCAAGCCGGGCTTGCCTGTGGCAAAGTTTCAACATGGGTTTCTTGCTATCCTACCGTACAAGTTTTCTTCTACCAAACGTCATCATATAGTGTGTGCTGAGATTGCTGAAGGGTTGTTTTTACCAAAATATTATTTTCTCAGCTCATTGGACCCATTAAAAGGATTTTGTTTTGCCATACGAACGATGTTTCGGTGATCTCAAGGAGCTGTTTTTCTCTGTCTAGGTACACGTGGAACATTCGAAGTGGTTTGATACGTAGCAAAATGCCTTACAGCGTGGAAAACCATCATTTTTGAACATTGCAGATGGTCGGCCATCTTTTTATAAGACCAATTCTTCCGGCGAAATTTTAGTATTATTTCACTTGTAGATTTATCACAACTTTTATTTTTTCCCATTGGTTTTTTATAAGAAGCAATCACTTTTAATCTTTTCCAGCACTAAATGCCGCCTAAATTATACAAACAGCCTACAACCACAAATGGATTGAGCGTTTTCTATTTGAATTTGAATAAAGGTATAAACTATTTAGCGTTATTTTAATTACGTGACCAGCCAGTAAATAGGAATACTATGTTTAGTGTAAAAAGTTTGTCTATTTATTTTTAGCTAATCATGTGTATCAATCAATGAATATAGTGGTATTATGGAAAAGTTTTACGATAGAGAGAGAGAGAACAATGCGAGAGAAACAAAAAAAAATACATGCAATTAGTTTCACGTCTAAGTTTGAAAAAATCTTCCCACTACCTATAGGTATCAGAGTTCTTAATTATATGACCACCACTGTATGTAGGTACCAAAGTTAAGATGTAAACGTTCACGTTCCCACCTCACTTCCCTTATCACAGTTATCACACACACACAGAAAGATCAAGAAAAAGAAATATAAACAGGCTGGTAAAAACTTAAAAGGATGAAAACGGTTAAAGTATTTTGAAAGGTACGATGAATGACTAGGTAGGTTCTTACTAGACTAGACTATAAGACTAGATAGGTACATGTTATGCGTAACGTATATGCGAAATAAGTGAAATGTAAAGTATTCCTTCTCAATGAAAATTGTTATTACAAATGGTACTTGTTCCCACGAAGAATAGAAGTACATCCGAGCTTTTAATCTTGACATGCAGTGACAGGCCAGTGATTCTATACGGGTGTACGCGTGGTGTATCTACCCCTAATTTTCCGTGCAACACGAAATCATAAAAATAAAGTCTGGTTTATACCTATGGTGGACATGACTATTATTGGCTTATATAAAATAGACCTTAATATTTTTAACATGCTGTGTTAAGTGTTGGAGCGTGTTCTAGTACATCCATATAATCACGTGTATAAAGCGTGAATAGTAAGTATAAAAAGCTTTACTAAGAAATTAATAACAAAGGTACCAGTGGTACCTACTTAGGTATCATTGGACCTCAATTGATTATGGAGGTGACGCTTTTTAAAATATATGCCAAAAAGAGACATAATATGTAGAGCCTATTCTATCCTAGTGTTGTTAGGATTCTTAACTTTAGCGAGGCACGTACGTAGAAAGTGGGGAGGCATAAATGTAGCTAATCCAGCAACAAAGAAAATTGTGCTCGATATAAATAAGTTGAAAATATTATACTTCCGATCGGACGTGGTGTGGGTGAATACGGCGCATTAATATTTGAACGACTTTAAGTTTTCAATATTCAGTAATTAAATAGTAAGTAGAAGAGAAACATGAAATAGGCATGTAAATAATAATGGCACTCGGAGGGTCGAGGGGTCGCCGGGCGGGCGGCCGGAGGTGCCGCGGCGCTTTTCCGGCTCCTGTAAATCGCGTGGGCGCCCGCAGTCGGTCACAGGGACGGGCGGGCGGCGATCGATACGGGCGGGCGGGAGCGCGGAGAGGGCGGGGGCGGCAGGGGGTGAGGGGGCGCCCCACTCGCATCGATCGGGCGCCGGGCGGCAGAGCGCGGCCGCCTAGTAGGCGCGCACCCGCCACGCGGCCAGCAGCACGCTCGAGGTTCGCTGCCCCCCGCGCTACGCGCGCTACGCTCTCCGCCCGGCGCCGCTCGGCCGCCGCAGCCGCTCCGCCGGGGGTGGGGGTGGGCCGCGCGCACTCGCTGTCAAATATCGGATCTCGATGTCGTATTTCGAAACTAGCGTAAATGAACCCGTTTTTGCTCAACCGGTGTGCGGGGATCGATCGGTATCGCGGTGTGTTGTGGACGTTGCGGTGCCGCACCGCAAGCTCCGCGATGACGCCACCGCCGTCGATCAGGGCCTGATAGAGTCCGTGTAGCGATATGCCTATCGAAACGTACATGCGAAACGAACCCGTCACCTAAGTTGTAGCCACCCTGAGTCGATTGAATTCGGCCCGGTCGGCGCGCGTGCAGGTCCCGGGGCTACCGCAAGCGCTCGCGGTCGCTACACGCACTTTATTGCGCACAAAACGATTCGCTCACACTTGTTGCATTTTTGTACTTTTTCATGACATTTTTAGGTTGATATCGGGTGCTACATGCACAGCGTAGCATAAATCGCGTGTTTATATTATTCCAAATAGTATTATGAACAAATAGAATAACAAATAACCTGGCAGTGATTGATAAGAACGCAGGATTACTAGAAGGCCGCTCCTCCCGGACATGCCGGTACGGTAGGGGTGTGCGCGGGCGCCATGGAGGGGGGCGCGGGAGTGTCGAACGTGTCCACGCTCACCATGGACTGCGAGGACATGTTCAAGGAGATCACGAAGAAGCTGTACGGCGAGGAAGCCACCGTGGGTGTGACCGTAAACGTGAACGTGGGCGTGGGCGGCGTGGTAGGCGTGGAGTTCCCGGCGGCGGAGCGTGACATGCACGACGACGACCTGCGCCCTGAGGAGCACATCACGGCCTGGGGCCTCGCCGCCCTCATGCAGAACGGCTTTCCGCCGCCGGGGATCCTGCAGGTGACAATCGCACACGTCAATTCAATAAACACACAGGGTGCGCGCGCACACTCAAACATACATACGCACGCGCGCGCACAACATGTACCACATAAGATATAGAGAGAGTGAGGTACCTAAGTATAGAAAGCCTTGTAAATAACACGTTAACACCCAGGGTGATAACGTGTACAGTATGTTATATGGGTACCCAAAGCTGACGATCGGAACCGATCCGAAATATAAATAAATAAATATTTTAATTTATAAGACGCGCAACACGGGACAAATAAAAATAATAATAAAATAGATGTTAATGTACATTTCGTACTTAATTGTGTTATATTTAAATTTTTCCTTTTATATTTTTATCATACTAAGTAGTGGACCTCGCAGACGTTATTCTGCCTTAAAAGTATTGAAAGAGGATTAGTTTCTTTATCATCTCAAAGAGTTTCTATGTTACTGTCAAATAAAAAATATAAAGAAATAGTGACAGATGAATTGTTATTCAGACAATGTCAAACTTCTGGACGATGGCGCTATAGGCGCGAAGAAACAATGTTTGACAGTTACTAACAGTTTATATAGGAAAATAAAATAAGTTGTTTACTATTAATTTCGCAGTTTTTCTATATTTTCTCACCGTTTAAACCTTCCCTGGACTTCTACTAATATATCAAGACCAAAATTAGCAACATCGGTTCAGCCGTTATTAAGTTTTAGCGAGACTAACGAACAGCAATTCATTTTTATACCTATAAAAGAGATATTTGCATACCTCATAAATATGGCGAACTAAATATATTATATAAACAACTTTGTAGACACCCATATCTGTGCAAATAAATATTTGTCTTTTGTTTGAAAATCGAATATTTCATAATTTTAAAAGAAGTCTGGCTCGACTTGTTACTTTATGAAATGTTATTGTGATTTCATTATATGTGAAAATGTATTTTTTGTATGAGAAATTAAGATTCTTTAAAGAAAGAAAAGAAAGTAAAAATATTTATTTCATATTAGGAATACAAAATATTCGCTTAATGAATGTAATTTTTTCCCGGTCATCGCCTTTAAGTGCCCGTTTGGGCTAGATGTTGAGCTGAGAGAAAAAAGGCAGCGGAAAAAAACTCCCAGCACTCTTTAAAAAAAAACAGTACATATATAATTGAGATAACAGTATGGCTATGGGTCCATAATGGGCACACGTGACAGCTGATCGTATGAGACACTATAAACCCACTTCCAGCTGCTCACAGTTGCGAGTAATTACTAAAACTATATATTACATTTAATTTAGAAATAGCTTTGTGTGGGCGAGATTCATTCCCACGCTCTTTTATCATTAAGATAGTCCTTAGTGTTGTAGTAAGCCTTGCGGCAGAGGACTTGTTTGACTGTCTTCTTAAAAGGTTTTAAAGGCAGGGATTGAATCTTTATTGGGATTTTATTATATATCCTAATGGACATCCCAATAAAAGAAGAGCTTTTTTTATGGAGCCGGCATTTCGGAAATGCCAGCTTGTGGCCGTTCCTAGTTGTGACACAGTTAGGACTATGCAAGTCCAATATGGTTGTGAATTTCTCTTTATTTTTGCGTACATACATTATGTTTTCGTAGATATATTGCGAAGCAAATGAAAGAATATTGATCTCTTTAATTTTTTCTCTAAGTGATTCTCTAACACCTAAGTTATAAATTGCGCGAATAGCCCTTTTCTGCAAAATAAAAATTGATTCAATATCAGCCGCATTACCCCACAGTAAAAAGCCATATGACATTAAACTATGGAAGTAACTGAAATAAACTAATCTGGCTGTTTCAATGTCTGTGAGGGAACGAATTTTCCTTATCGCGAAAACTGCAGAACTAAGTCTATTCGCCAACTGAGAGATGTGGGGTCCCCACTGTAATTTCGAGTCTATTGTAATTCCCAGAAAAGGAGCTGCTTCAACAATGGCAAGATCCTCACCATTTAATTGAGGATTTACATTTTCTTTTCTAACATTTGGGGGTGAAAACCTTATGCAATTAGATTTTTTGTTGTTTAATAGTAAATTATTTACATTGAACCACTGAACTACCTTAGAAAGAGCATTGTTCACGTCGTCATAATTGGAAATTATTAATAATTGTTAATTAATAATTGGAGATTTTAAATAACAAAGAAGTATCATCTGCGAACAATACAATTTCATGACTGTTTTCAACCATGAAAGGAAGATCATCATTTATATACAACAGAAAAGGTCCTAAAATGGAACCTTGCGGGACTCCATCTCTACAGGTGACCCAGACGACCTTTTACCATTCACTTCAACTCTCTGAGTCCGATCCCTCAAATAGGATAACAGGAGTTTGAGCGCGGTACCTTTAATGCCATAGTGGTTGAAACCTATGTGAAAGAACTTTAACTCAAAAATCTTAAGCTATGAAGGTTTTACGTCTCGTAATTATCTATTCTTCAATGAGATGAGACGATGAGACCTTGCGGTCTAGTCCCGTTGCGACAGCGTGAGCTGTCTAATCTGTCTAATTATTAGCATAAAATGGCAATATCAATCTTTAAGCCCTATTTTTTTATAATTATAAACCGAACAAAAAGGCAGACAGGCCACGTGTTATTAAACGATCATCTGGATAAAGAAAACTTAAAATAATTAAAAGGGAAAAATTGATTATAAAAACGACCTATTATTAAAAAAGAACGTAAAAGTTAAAAATAATTTAAACCTGATAATTTTATAAATAAAAGCGTGTTACATTGTGATTGCAAAAGAAAAAATATTGAAGAGGCAATATGCTACTCGTAAATGTTCTTTAATATTCCACGAAAATGTAATATGCTTTTATTTTTAAATAAAATCATCAGGTTTCAATTATTTTTAACTTTTTAGTTCTTTTTTTAATAAAACTTGTTTTAAAAAAATATCTTTTCATTTATTTTTATTCGGATAAGATGTATCTATCTTATTAAGTTTTATATTAATTACACAGACTCGTAATACTTAATTTGGAATCGTTAAATTAAGCCGTGATATGTATGGGCATGATTCCAAATAATTGAGTCAAAAAAATACAAAACACTTTATGTATGGTATACTTGTAGAATCTGCATTGTAGTACCTAATGCTGTTAGCAATAAGCATACTTAAATTTGTTTGCAGGCTAACTTCACGCCCCGCACGGACCCATCCGCCGAGGACCGCTGGACGGCGGCCGAGGAGCCGCTGGCCTGGGCGCACTCGCGCGTGGCCTCCTACAACCCGGCGCAGCGCCTCTTCAAGTGCACCGACTGCGAGTGCGTCGGCTTCCTCGCACGCATTGCCGAGCACTGGCTGGGGACGCATTCGCAGGTACTTCCTTCTCCTCGATTCTCCCGCTCACCCGCAAAATACCGACTATTCCCGTCCGACAGGGCCTCTAACTAGTTTCAAGCCTCTCTATCTAGTTAAAAAAATTCGTCGCAGGCGCGCGCGTTCCAGTGCCCGTTGCAGGGCTGCGGCTTCGCCAGCGGATGGGCGCGCGCCGTGCGCCAGCACCTCGCCCGCGACCACCACTCCGACCCCGCCGCTGCCGACCACCTGCTGCGCGACAACCCCGCGCTCGACGACCTCACGCGCTACCTGCAGCGCCTCAAGACCAAGGTGCGCCAACCTCGCTCGAGGTACTTCGCCCGAGCCAGTAACCCGGAGCTCTGAAGCCGTAACGATTCCCTCTCTGTGCAGGTGGAGACGGCGCGCACGGAGCGGCGCGCGAGCCCGGGCGGCGCGGCGCTGGCGGGCGCGGGGGCGGGCGGTGCGGGGGGTGCGGGGGCGGGCGGCGCGGACGGCTCGCCGGCGCAGCCCGAGGCCGCCGGCGAAGGCAAGCGCTACGTGTGCGGCGCCTGCCCCTACTCGACCGACCGCCGCGACCTGTTCACGCGCCACGAGAACATCCACCGCGACGAGAAGCCCTTCCAGTGCTACCTGTGCCAGAAGCAGTTCAACCGCGCGGACCACGTCAAGAAGCACTTCCTGCGCATGCACCGCGACCAGCCCTACGACATGAACCGCATCCGGCGCGCCGGCGCCAAGCAGGCGGCGGCCGCGAGCACCGTGCTGGTGGCGGCGGGCGCGGCGGCCGCGCAGGGCGCGCTGTCCGGCCCAGCGCCCTCCGCCGGCGTGCCGGGCGGCGCGGCCGCCGTGTCGGCCGTGTCGGGCGCGCCCGGCGTCGTCGGCATGTCCGGCGTCGTGCAGGGCGTGGCCGCGGTGGGCGCCGCGGGCGGGCCGACGCACTACTGCAGCGTGGGCGGCGTGGGTGGCGTGCTGGGAGTGGGCGCCGGAGGCGGCGTAGGCGGCAAGGCGGGCGGCGAGGCGGCGGGCGGGGTGCTGGAGTGCCGCGCGCCACCGGTCAAGATGGAGCGCGCCCCGCTGAAGGCGGACGCCTCGCCGCCGGCACCGCATAAGGCTACTCCGACTAGTCCAGTACGTCGAAAAGTATGTTCTAGTAGAGCCACAATCTTAATAGAGTCGCTATTAGGATTGTGTTCGTGCGCAGAGAGTGACGGTGACGGTAATGGTGTGTGCAGGGCGAGCGGCGCTACGCGTGCTGCTACTGCCCGTGGTCGGGCGCGGACAACTGGTGCCTGAAGCGGCACCTGAACACGCACCTGAAACCGTTCGCGTGCGCGCTATGCGAGTACAAGGCGGCGCGCGCGGAACGGCTCGCCACGCACGTGCACAAGGTGCACAACAAGAAGGCCTGCGCCAAGTGCCCCTTCCTAGCCGACGACCAGCCGCAGCTCGCACACCACTTAAGGGAAGTGCAGTGAGTATTATATTAATACCTACTATGATTACGTGTGCACTACTACTACTGTTTGTAATTAATTTGATAAATATAATTAGAAGTACAAGCATTCTGAGTTCCCAGAAGAAGCAGTCGTACACTAACATTAAAATAACGAAATCAACAGCCACATAGAGAGCCGCAACCTGAAGGTGCCGGGCGTTGCGCGCGCCGGGTTCGCGGCGCCGGGCGCGGGGCCGGGGGCGGCCGGGGCGGGGGCGGCAGCTGCGGGCGGCGCGGGGGCGGCGGCGGGGGCGGGCGGCGCGGCGCGGCGGCGCGAGGGCAGGGCGGCGGGCGCGGCGCGGCTGTTCGGCTACCTGGAGGCGTCGGACGGCTCGGGCGACGAGTACGAGGCGCCGGCGCTGGGCGCCGAGTTTGCGGCGGCCGGCGCGCAGCCGCCTGCTGCGCCCGCGCAGCACTACGCGCGCGACAAGGAGAACGCCGCGCCCATGCACCACGCCATGCACCAAGACCACTGCCTGCGCTACTAGCCGACGCCGACGATCGCCTCACCAATATACTTCTGTACTATAGTAGCCGCGACTTTTTCTTCCCGTCCTATCGTACCGTATCTTCCACTCATTACATATTATATTCTTAGTTACACTTCTGCTGAGTAGAGCTACAACTTTTTGATTACCTACTACAGTCTTTTAAAAATAGACGACAATTTTACACCGACTAGCTTCACCAATCTGCTTCAGTGCAAATGGATGACAAAGACCCTGGGTATCATTCGGTGGGAGATCCGTGAAAATGCATTCTTTACTTCCTGAATGCACAATGAACAGCCCCTAGACAAAATGCATTTTACCAACGTTACAGCTTGTAGAATATACCTAGGGTAGACCGAGGCGAATCGGATCACTTTTTCTGTGAGATTGAGCAAATCATACTAAGGTGTTATATAATATGATTTTTATTAATAAAAACGTAAGGAGTACCAATCAGCTATGAAATAAACATTTAAAAACTTAAATCATACATATATTCACTTAACTAGCTGTGCCCGCGACGTCGTCCGCGTAGATAAAGACTTGTATAAAAGACGGATTATTTGTTCCTCCTCCTCCTCCTCCTTAGTCGTTCACTCTTGACCATCTCTTGACAGAGTGGTCGTGGCTGATGAGGTTGCAATTTCGTTGGATAATGATGCTCTCGCTATGCGTCACCATTTGCTGCGGTTTGTAGCATCTTAAAAACTCTAGACTATGGAGGTCTGTGTTGCAGCTTTGATAATGTCTGTCTAACGTGTAGGTGAGCGCTCGCGTGACCGCTTGCCCTCCACTGTCCCTTCGATTATTGTTACCTTTTATGAAATTACTTATGATACAAAAGTTCATATTATTATGTTGAGTAGATATATTCTTCCTGAGTCCTTACAGTTCTTACTGTACTCCTCTTATAATATCGACAATTCAGTCGTTATCATCAATTTATTTTTACAAATTAAACGTATTACAATAGCCTGTTTTTAAAGTGTTTAGATAGTACTGCTGTGCCCGCGGAAAGTATCATTATATATAAATAATTTGTGCTGCAAATAATTCATAGATTAATTATTATTATGTAACTTAAATCTATTGCAGAAAGGTGGTGAACTATACAACTACGCTACGTCAGGCGTGGTTAGTAGTTGGGAGTCAAATTCTTGGTTGCTTGCACGTTGGTTGCAATTGTCGTTAACATACCGTCGTTCATACTTAATGGAGGTCTTTTGAGCGATATAAAACTTGCGACAGCAGTTAGGCCACTAACAATGAAGATGTCATCAACCTGAATTGGAGCAGCGTGAGAGGATCAGCCCCTACGCGATTAAGAGGCACGTCACCTATTAAATAAGATTGATACCAATAAAATCTGGACGTTACATTTGAGTTTAGTTGTCAATTGGTCCTATTAACAACCCTTCCTACAGCATCAGAAATAAAGTAAGTCCTCGATACATATATCGATTACTAATATTATTTTGGGCGTGACCACCATGCAGAGCTGCTGCCGTGACGCTTTAGCATATTAATGTAACACCAGTGCCAGTACTGCGTGTGTATGTAATAGCTCTTATTAAATTAACCACTGAAAACGATTTTATAGTTAATTTCAATACAAAACCCCAGCGGAGCCACCCGAGCACTGGCTTTCAAGAAGAGCTTTCTTTACAGCTTTCTTGAAGAAACCCATGTCAAAGTCCACTGGAAATGCCTCAGCTGGAAGGTTGTCCCATAACTTACACATCCGTTCAAACATCAAAAGGAGCGTGCAAAGCGGCTTGTGAAACTTTGACCTTCGACTGGTGGTGTAATCATGATATGGTGACGTAGGTACCATTTTGAAAAGATCACTCAGCATAGTAAAGTCGGTAGAACACTTTGATTTTTTTAACGTTTCACACTGATAGCCCCACAGTAGGGTAGACCCTGTGTAATGGGTACCATGAGACACACAGAGACAGAAACACAAACACTCAAACCGAGAACAGAAAATTAAATTCATCATTAAAATTTCTGCTTCGCCGGGAATCAAAGACCCTTCGCTTGGCAGTCCAGCATGGTAACCATTGCGCCACGCGAGTCAACAATTTATTGTTAAGTATCTCTGGATCTACATTGGAATAGTGTTATTCAGCAACAACGCCATCTATAGCGTCACCTATTAAATAAAATCGATACCAAATACCAATAATATCTGGACGTAACCACTGCGCCGCGCCTCCATAATGCTCTACCACAATGAGTAAAATATCAGCGCCAGTTCCAAAGCTCTCTAAGTTGTTAATTTTTTTATTCGATATTTTACTATGTAAATATACTCGTAATTATTTGAAATGATCTCCACCAATCCACTCTATAATAGCGTTATTCAGTAACAACGCCATCTACCGTATAGCGTGTAAATTAAATCGTCGATATACCAAATTTGCAACAGATCACCAAATAGTTCTGAATATGAACTATTCGCCACATAGATGTCGGCAGTAGCCTCGTTTTGTTAAGGTTTTGTACATTTTGTATTGAGGATTTCTTTGAATATGTGGTGATATGTATGGTTCTTTTTTTTATATTTCGAGATGAAATCTAGCATAAATGATCGAAAATTTGCTATTAGAATATTAAGAGATGTAGTAATTATCGAAACTTGCGAACGCCTGCATTCGCACGCCATTTCATCATTCTTGAAATTGACGTAACTTTTTTGTTTGTGAACCGATTTAAATAAAACAAACCCTAAATGTTAATCCAAAAAAATACCAATACACCAGTGAAAACTGCATCCTTCTACGTTAAGCCGTTCCTGAGATTAGCGCGCACAAACGAACAGATAAACAGACAAACAGACAAACAGACAAACAGACAATAATTCTAAAAATCATTGTTTTGGGTTCTATTACGCTAATAAATAGCCCTAGTGACAGTTTTTCTCAAATATCTTCAATGTACAGAAACTGGAATGTTACAGATTTATTATATGTATATTGAAATGATCTCCACCAATCCACTCTATAATAGCGTTATTCAGTAACAACGCCATCTACCGTATAGCGTGTAAATTAAATCGTCGATATACCAAATTTGCAACAGATCACCAAATAGTTCTGAATATGAACTATTCGCCACATAGATGTCGGCAGTAGCCTCGTTTTGTTAAGGTTTTGTACATTTTGTATTGAGGATTTCTTTGAATATGTGGTGATATGTATGGTTCTTTTTTTTATATTTCGAGATGAAATCTAGCATAAATGATCGAAAATTTGCTATTAGAATATTAAGAGATGTAGTAATTATCGAAACTTGCGAACGCCTGCATTCGCACGCCATTTCATCATTCTTGAAATTGACGTAACTTTTTTGTTTGTGAACCGATTTAAATAAAACAAACCCTAAATGTTAATCCAAAAAAATACCAATACACCAGTGAAAACTGCATCCTTCTACGTTAAGCCGTTCCTGAGATTAGCGCGCACAAACGAACAGATAAACAGACAAACAGACAAACAGACAAACAGACAATAATTCTAAAAATCATTGTTTTGGGTTCTATTACGCTAATAAATAGCCCTAGTGACAGTTTTTCTCAAATATCTTCAATGTACAGAAACTGGAATGTTACAGATTTATTATATGTATAGATATATAGAATAGATATAGATTAGCTATTCAAAACCAAAAAAAGAAAAATATCTATTCAGTAGTTTTTACGTGAAAGAGTAACAAACATCCATACTTACAAACTTTTGCGTTTATAATATTAGTAGGAAGTAGGATAGTCGGATATACGTTCACCGATTACTCCGCCCTTTGTGGACCGATTTTCAAAATTCTTTTTTTGTTCGTATGCTCAGACTCCAGAGGTGGTCCCATTGTCACCAAGTCAGGATCTGATGATGGGGTCCTCGAGGGAACTCTAAAATTTGTAGGCACACACATAATTTTTTTTATACTTTCTGAAGCATAAGAGATAATTGTGCATAGTAATCATCATCTTATGTTGCTGAGCTGATGATGGAAGATACTACGACGGTTAGGAGTTGAGAGCAAATTCTTTCAATATATCTTTTTTTGTTCAATAACTAATACTCCTAAGGTGGTCCAACTGTCACTATGTTAAAATCTGATGATGGGATGCTAGGTAAATCGAGGGAAACACTGAAACTTTATAGGCACACACATTGTTTAAGTCATGTTTTTTAACATCATAATACAAATATCCATACCCGGTAATTATCACCTGATGTTGCTAAGCTGATGATTGAAGGTACAACTCCTCAACGGTTAGGAGCTGAGTTTATACGTTCAGATGGACCAATAGTAGTAGTATTCGTTCAGGATAATAGATGGCTGTTAGATTAACATAATTACCTACTTATAAAAGGTAAATGTCATTAACGTTTAGAATTAAATGGCAAAAATTCAAATTATGCTTATAAGTACATAAATATTATTATACAGAATTATTAAATTAAAAAGAATGAAATTAATTAAGTTAATAATAATAAATAGAACCGACTTAAAACGGTAAAAAATAAAAAAAAACAGACTAGGTACCTACTTACCTAGGTACTTCTTTTTGCTTATGGTAAGTAATGACTTAATCAGACTAGGTACCTGCGTACCTACTTCTTTTTGCTTATGGTAAGTAATGACTTAAAAATTGTTTTAGGGGTCGGGCCCTTAGTAAAATGTCGTACCTTTCGTTCTGAATGAGCACAGACTCCAAAATAGTTTTAAGAGTCTGTTCAAGCGAACATAAGATGACGCAAATCAACTTGCATCTGGAGCGCTGATCTGGGGCGCCGACGCAGCAAAACACCTCCACAGTCTATAATAGTGAACGCTAGAGGTAAGAGAGAGAATAGAGAGAGCTCGATCGTTATATTTTTCATTACATAGGGTAGACCGAAGCGAATCGGATCACAGGGCGAATCGGATCAAAATAAGAAATCTGTTGATAATTCAAATATCACATTCAAATAGAACGCACTCAACCGGCGTTTTGCGTCTGTCCTCTCACCATGCACCTCTCGATAAAGGCAGTATTTCGATCGCGCTTGTGAATTAGTGGCGACGCCTCTATTTAGCGACTCGGTCATTTGTGTGTGTCGCAATTTTAGCGCTCATCTAAGGTACGTACCTACTTACGATTTCTTTGTCATATTACGAATTTGTGTTAAAACTTAACTACGACAACTACAAACTATCCACTACTAACCTTAATCTATCAAACAAACCAAAAAAAGAACTAATTTTCAAAAGTCGGGTGCCAAGTTCACAAAGGTCAAAATAGTTCTATAAAAAGATACTATGGCAGTGTTTGCTTCGCGCTTGATGCTTCACTGCCGTGAAGTGCCGTGTCCAGATACACCAGATTTAATTGAATAACTTTTTAACAAAAAAAATAGAACCGATTTCAAACGGTAAAAATAAAAAAAATCAGTACCTACTTCTTCTTACTTATGGCAATTACTCTTAAAACTATTTTGGAGTCGGTGCTCATTCAGAACGAAAGGTACGACATTTTACTAAGGGCCCGACCCCTAAAACAGTTTTAAGTCATTACTTACCATAAGCAAAAAGAAGTAGGTACGCAGGTACCTAGTCTGATTAAGTCATTACTTACCATAAGCAAAAAGAAGTACCTAGGTAAGTAGGTACCTAGTCTGTTTTTTTTTATTTTTTACCGTTTTAAGTCGGTTCTATTTATTATTATTAACTTAATTAATTTCATTCTTTTTAATTTAATAATTCTGTATAATAATATTTATGTACTTATAAGCATAATTTGAATTTTTGCCATTTAATTCTAAACGTTAATGACATTTACCTTTTATAAGTAGGTAATTATGTTAATCTAACAGCCATCTATTATCCTGAACGAATACTACTACTATTGGTCCATCTGAACGTATAAACTCAGCTCCTAACCGTTGAGGAGTTGTACCTTCAATCATCAGCTTAGCAACATCAGGTGATAATTACCGGGTATGGATATTTGTATTATGATGTTAAAAAACATGACTTAAACAATGTGTGTGCCTATAAAGTTTCAGTGTTTCCCTCGATTTACCTAGCATCCCATCATCAGATTTTAACATAGTGACAGTTGGACCACCTTAGGAGTATTAGTTATTGAACAAAAAAAGATATATTGAAAGAATTTGCTCTCAACTCCTAACCGTCGTAGTACCTTCCATCATCAGCTCAGCAACATAAGATGATGATTACTATGCACAATTATCTCTTATGCTTCAGAAAGTATAAAAAAAATTATGTGTGTGCCTACAAATTTTAGAGTTCCCTCGAGGACCCCATCATCAGATCCTGACTTGGTGACAATGGGACCACCTCTGGAGTCTGAGCATACGAACAAAAAAAGAATTTTGAAAATCGGTCCACAAAGGGCGGAGTAATCGGTGAACGTATATCCGACTATCCTACTTCCTACTAATATTATAAACGCAAAAGTTTGTAAGTATGGATGTTTGTTACTCTTTCACGTAAAAACTACTGAATGGATTTTTATGAAACTTCACAGTAATATAGATTATAAATCAGAATAAATAAATATAAATAAATAAATATCTTTGGCCAATTCACACAACGCCATCTGATTCCAAACTAAGCAGAGCTTGTACTATGGTAATCAGAAAGCTGATAAACATACTTATATAATTCTAAATACATACTTAAATAGATAAATTAACACCCAGACATAGAACAAATAGTCATGTTCATCACACAAATATTTGTCCTCGGCGGGAATCGAACCCACGACCTCACGCTTCGCAGTCGGCTCATCACCCACTACGCCACGGAGGCTGTCAAATAACACATAGGCTACAATTTATTAAGATATTGTGTGAATTGTCCAAAATATGACGATAAGTGTCAAGTAAATTCTGGTGTGCGCTGCCAAAACCGCTAGAGTTACACATATGTAATGTATAATGGAAATGTTTTTTCTTTAATAGTCCTATAAAAAAGCCCGCCAAATTTGATAATTTATTATTTTATCATTATATAACAAAACTAAGTTGATAAAAGGTGCCTGCCGATAAAACTTAAAAAGGAGTCCCGGCACGATAAAGGGACTTATAGGTATATTGTGATAGTCCTTTATCCCCCCTCGAACAAGAAAGTTTCCGTTTTAACCTAAAGGGCGTGTTTTTAAAGATATAAGGGCTTTTCCAGCCCTTCAACTTAGAAATTAAGGGTAGTGGCGCCATTTGTTGTCGAGTATTTGAAATTCATTCAAAACAACGATTATTTGGGTTCATGGACGTACCTAGATTCTTGCCGGGGGGGGAGGGCAAATGCTTGGCCAGAGTGGGCAAATTCTTGGCCAGGGGGTGCAAATTCTTGGTCACGGGGGGAAGGGGTGCAAATTTTAAGGTTCTTATATTAGGGGTTTCAAGCTGGGTACCGCAGGAAATTTGCTTTCCACGTTACGCGATGACACGCATACAAGACCCAAAGTCCACGAGGATGAAGTCGCGGTCGGCCGCTAGTGAATAATAAAAATGAAATGATATATGAATAATGAAAACATTTTGGATGAAGTTATGGGAGAAACTACTGAATATTTATCTGTACACAGAGTTAGAAACAGAACATGGTACCTCATATCCTGTAGAGTTCTTAAATTCTTTGGAATTATTTGGCGTGCCTTCTCATAAATTAAAATTAAAAGTAGGGGTTCCGGTGATGCTCATGCGTAATCTCGATGCCTCTAGACTGTGTAATAGTACCTGGCTGCGTGTCACTTAGCTTGGGCGGAATATTATTACAGCAACTATTTTAACTGGCGCAGCAAAGGTTGAAAGTGTACTCATTCCTCGGATTCCGATTATTCCAACAGACCTCCCATTTTAATTTAAAAAACTTCAATTTTATTTTATTGCTTCTGGTATTTAAAGTAGATAAAATACTTATGTCTTTCACGCTACATCATTTGGACAAATATTTTAATAGTTACGACGATGACAAACAGAGTGCGCGATACATGGCGATACTACGGTGCGGTCCATCGGCACTTCACTTTATGCTAACGCGGATGAAACCGCGGTGCACAGCTAGTAGTAGGGGAGCCCAAGAGGGGATTTTTGGATTTACTCGAGCGTGTCAGATTAAGATATGGGGTACTCCTTGCATCCTGTTGAGTACTGCCACGATTAAAAAACCTTCTATATAGGTACAGTAGTTTTTTTTATCTTACTTCCGGATGTCAAAATGGTCAGATTAGAATACCCCGTTACCGTTGAACCATGACTTTTTAAATAATAAAAAATCAAACTCTCCCGAGATTGCCAAAATGCCTTTTTTTAGTTCGCTGTTTTGTATACATTCATATTAAACTTTATTTTTTTTTATTTGAATGGAGTAGCAGACGAGCATGCAGGCCACGTGGTGTTAAGTGGTCGCTGCAGCCCATGGACATCAGCACACAACCTCAAGCAAGCATAGGTAAGTCTTGTCTGAGGTCGTATGCAGTTGCACTGCTACTCCGGAGGCTGGTGGTCGTCTCATGTAAGTGTAAGTGTGGTCGGCAACTGCATCTTTTCACCGAAACACAACAGAATTGGTTCACGGCAGAAGTGGGTGTAGCGGTGCTACTTCCCCGGGCGAACCATAATAGTACTACCACCTTAAAATACGGAAAAAAAATCATTTTCAAAGCTCTATATCTCCGAAAGTATATCACCTTCGATCCTTCATCACATAACACTTTCGTTTTGTAATATTTTTCTCTGTAGTTTAAATTAGTGAAATATGACTTACCAGGCATTTAATTTATTCTACTATTGATCGATATTTGTCGTTATTTTACCTATACCTTTCGTATAAAAATGTTGACAAACTATAGGCGCTCTCCCAAACTGTTAAACGGAAAACGTCATATAATCTTTTAATCTTCCTACCACCCAACCCATAAAATGCTCAAGGTCCTGATGACGCTCGAGTAAATCCACAATTAGCCTCGTTGACTCCCCTACTATAGTAAAAAAATACATACAGCCGAATACAGTACCTCCTCCTTTTGGAAGTCGGTAAAAAATAATAATTCTGTTACCCTGCAACTATACATCAGCGGACTTTCCGTCCTCTAGCTTCCCGCTTTCTTTTTTATATTAACAGTTCACATTTCAGTTGACGAGAGGTACTTCTTGCCAAGGCGTAATATTACTCTTTAATAAGAATATTTTTGACACTTGATTGGCTGTAGAACCTTTCATTCGAATTGTAGAACCATTTGTATTTATTGATTACAATCGCCAATTTTGTAAAATTTAAAGTAATGAACCAAGTTTAATAGCTATCATAACTAGAAAACTTCTACAGGGCTGCTAACTTACAGAGGGGTAATGATCAGAGGTAAAAATAAAAATCAACTGTGGCTAATACTGTTTAATGTATAAAAACGTAGCACGGTTCGATTCATAAAAATCGTTCTTACATAATTATTTTACAATATAGCTTATTATCATAAGTATACAGTGGGTTCGATCGATTTCGAATCAGTCTAAGGTAATATCTAAAACAACGCGTTCGTTACATTCACATACAAAAATAATATACTCAGTACAATAGGTATAAAATACACATACAATAGTCAAGTCATACATTCATACATTACGCGCCGCTCTTCGGGACATACGTTGACGGTGCGGCGAGCTCGGTCATCGCGCGTGTGCCGTGGCATTTGCAACGAGTGACTGGTTGAAAGTACCAATAATGAAAATTGAAACAATTGCTTTTAATAATTGTTATAACCACGAGCAGGACATTCATATGTATGGACAAGATTTGATATGATGACGCCCTGTTTTATTGTGCTTCGGGGCCTATTGAAATTCATAAACAATTTTTTATGAAGCAAACATGTATTACTCCGATAAATCTGCTGACTACCATAAGATTGGAATAAAAATAATGATGACCACAAGGGAGGAGCGGAGTAGCGGCACACGGAAGGGTCAGTCGGCGGCGGGGGCGGGGGCGGGCGGCGCGGGGGAGGCGGGCGGCTGGGCGGGCGGCGCGGGGCGCGCGTGCGGGTGCGGCGTGGGGCGGCGCAGCAGCGCGGGCTTGGCGGCCAGCGCCGGCTTGAGCGAGCCGCCCGTGAGCGTGAGCTCGGCGAACTTGGCGGCCACGCGCGCCGTGTTGCGCGCCGGCACGGGGCTGCCGCCCGCGCTGCCCGGCTGCGGGGCGTCGGGCCCGGGGGCGGGGGGCGGCTCGGGGTCGGAGGCGGTGTGGCGGTGCGCGGGGCGGCGCCGCAGCGTGTCGCGGTTGTGCAGGAAGGTGTCGGCCTGGTCGCGCGCCGGCAGGTCCAGCACCAGGTCCGGGGTGCTCTCCGCCAGCCGGCTGCGAACGTTACGTCAATATCACCCGAGCCCTTAGTACGGATTTGTATACGTTAATCAAATCAAGCTAAGCTTGTCCATCGGCCAAGAAACCCGAGAACGTGACGACTTAATATAAGTCATGAAAATGATCTAATCTCGTATCATGCCTTTAAATACATTGATTTTGTTTGATTCATAAATATATATAATTCTTCTGTACGCGTATTGACAATGAACTCCTAAACGACCGCACCGATTTTAATGATTTTTTTTTGTTTGTATTCAAGTGGATGGTATGGTATGAGCCATCTATGATAAATACTCGTAGTTCTAAGTAAAGAACAGGTTACCCCAGAATAACGTTGAAGTGAAATTATACAGAGGAATAATAAAATTTACCCATTGCTTTCGCCATGTATGAAAAAAGTTATCTAAAGGCATAAGAATAAAAAATACTACATAGAACGGAAAATCCCGCTCCGGACGGGCTCAACATCACGATATTAGCCTACATGTAAAACATAATACTGAAGTAGGGTTGTCTCGGACGGGCGCGTCAATTACAATAACGGTGCCAAGTTAATGTGGTGTGTTTGGTTGTACAAACAATTCTAAAACAATGCCAAACTTAAGTTTTTTTAGTTTGCCCAAAGATAATGCGAGATAAGTAATATTTTTTAAATATTATTCCTTTTCCGTACTTACCTAATTTATTAAAAGGACATGACCAGTTCTTTTTGTGTAGCCAATTGTTTCACTTTCACTCAATTATTAAAAAAAATGTTAAGATACCTACAGCATTTTAACATGTCGCCAAAATATTTTTTAATAGCCACCGCCATCGATCATTGAATTGAATTGAATTGAAATTGAAGGTAAGTATTTATCATTCTCATATTTTGTAATACTAAACTAAAATAATGATTTTTAAGTAAAGGAAAACTTATATTTTTGCGATATTATCTTTAGACATAAGCATTACCAACAGTTCACAACCCTGGTTACACGCCTGGGCGACAGAGGGGCGTAACGGGATGAAGAGGGATGTAGGTACATAAATGACGGCGTTTCGGTGGCGGTCAAAGAAGATTCCGTTCTATGTAGTATTATTTATTCTTATGCTAAAGGTAAGTTTTTTTTGTTTTTTTTTTATTCAATTATGGCATCGCAAACTCTGCGTATTGCTAGCGTCAAGTATAATTTTTGCATCACGTTTTTGACAGTTTCAGTAAAAGTGGACGAGTAATAATAGGTAAAGTCAGTAAGTCGTCAGTAATCAGTCAGTCAAGTCAGTTAGACGTTCAAGTAAAGCGATGGCTTCTTTACCAGATCGTTACCAATGGAATTTTGGAGGCAAGCTGAAAAAACATATTTTCGAACTGTTATTTTATTTCACAGCACTCGTGCACTGTAATTAACATATATCGAAGAAAATGCCATCAAATTTATTCGATATAACTCAAAAATACACCAAGAAAATGAAAATAAAACAAGAGCACAATATATTATGCCTTTTCCGACTTCCCGCCAAAACTCCTAAAGGTAAGTTTATCAAAATAAACCTCGTCTGACAGTTGTTTGACAATGACAATAATGGGGAGTTTTAGTGGTAACTTGGAAGATTCATGTTTTGCTTATGTGTTATTTTCTTAATCTTGGTGTATTTTTCAGTTACTTGTATCTATACTAATATATAAAGCTGAAGAGTTTGTTTGTTAGTTTGAAAGCGCTAATCTCAGAACTACTGGTTCGAATTGAAAAAATATTTTTGTGTTGGATAGTCCCATTTATCGGAGAAGGCTCAGGCTATATAACATCATGCTATGACTAATACCAAAGTCCACGCGGACGAAGTCGCGGGCGGCCGCTAGTATCAGATAAAGTTGATGGCATTTTGTGTATTATAAGTAGGTTAACTACAGTGAGAGACCCTTTTACCCTCAGTAATGAGGAAAGCGACGCGAGGAGGAGGATAGTGAGAGAGTGTTATGTTATATAATAACAGTGCGTAAACATATTTTTTTCTGGTTGCCTCTAAAACTCCATTACATTACGTACTAAAAAGAAACCATCACTTTACTGGACATTTGACTGTACCTGTCCAGTTTTAACTGGCAAAAATCTAATGCAAAAAAAAAACAACAATACCTAGTGATATTGTCTTGTATGATGTCATGGTGAAGTTGACGGTGATGCTTTGAGATATCTATTATATTTTTTTTATCTTCATCTTTTTGCATCAATTCTTGCAAAAAATGAAATTGGACGAAGTAATAGTCAATAAATAGTCAGTAATGTGTCAGTCAAGTCAGTCATTCAAGTGAAGCGTTGGCTACTTTACCAGAACGTGTCCGATGGAATTTTGGAGGCAAGCAGAAAAAACATGAATGTTATTATATATTTTTGCACTGTTATTTTATTTCACAACACTCGTCCACTGTAATTAACTTAAATATATTGAACAAAATGTCATCAACTTTATCCGATATAACTCATAAATACACCAAGAAAATAAAATTAAAACAAGACATGTCTTTTTAGACTGCCCGCCAAAAACCCCATTACTTATATCTATTTATGTCAATGCCACCTTGTACTATGTACTAGGGGATTCGTTACTCATTGTATGTAGGTACTACAGTGTGCAATGTGTGTACAGTTGTCATAACTTTAACATCATCTGACACCAGAGGCGGCTCATCCTAAAGAGCGCTGGTGCAGTGCACTCCCAAAAAAATTACATACGTAACTTTATGTCTCTTCATAATACATACTATCCTTACATTACATTCATTCTATTCTACTATACCTATACATAGTATATATTATATTAATTATTACCTATATCTACGCGTACCTACATTTAGCGTCAAGTTGTAACGAGTGGAGCGCCAGCGATTGCGCTCCTATGAAACGAAGTTTAGTACGATTCCTAGCGCTGTATTCAATGAGTGCGAAAGAGAAACATCGACACAGGCTGACGCGTGAAACAAAATATTTCGTATGAGAAATTAAACTAATCTGGAGCGCCGCTCACGCGCGACGTTGCATAACCGTGGGTTCGGCCGTGACGGCCTGCTTATGCGATGTTGCCGTTCTTATGTATACAAACAAACGTGTCGTCCGAAGTTATTTCGTACTTTTTTCTTTTAAATGAATATTTAAAAAAATAGTTTTGCGCGACGTTTTGTGTTAAAAATGGAACAGTACAGTGTATCTTTTATCATTTGTATCTTTTAATAAGCAGTGTGAAAAAAAACTTTCGAAATACGCCTTGAACTGAAAGCAAAAATGTAGTACGAAAACTAAATCTTTTACGCGTGTTTTTAAATCTGAACAATATTTCAAAACACATTGGTTGTGTGGATGTGAAGAAAGCAATAAATTAATTTGTTTTCCGTGTCTTGTGGTTATCAACTGGAACTGACACCGACAGTGGTGGTGGTGGAATCTGCTTGGATGGCAACGGATGGTAATTTTTTTTTTGTGAACCCCCATCGAAAAATGTCACTAGCCGCCGCTGTCTGACACTCTGAGTCAGAGCCGACAGCGGTACCTGTATTAAATTCAGAGACAAATATCGGTTGTTACAACTGTAGAATGTATGGTAGTGTAGTGTAGTGTAGTGCAGCGTGCAGCAATACCGACCTGCAGGCGGCGGCGGGGGCGGCGGGGGCGGAGGGGGCGGCGGGCGCGGGGTGCGCGGCGGCGGGGGGCGCGGCCTGCGCACGCAACACGCACGTCACTATCTCACTCACAGTTTTTAACCCACACCCCACTTCGCTTTATTCCGTTTACCCATTCTAAAACAGGCACCCTGTGAATAGTAGGAAACGCATGTCCACGACACCCTGACCAGGGTGGATGGTCGGAATTCACCGTCTGGTAGCTGTTTTAGGGGGGATAAGCGGAATAAGCCTCCATTATCATATCGCTCCCATTGCCGCCCTTTACCCTTGCTTAAGGAGACGCATAACTACGCTCGTACTCCTATATTACAACACAGAACGTACATTATATTCAAGTGTTAACTCGGAATAGGTAGTCCTGTTAGGAATTTGATACTTCCAGTAACTTCAAATTCGTCTCATTTTCATTAGAATTGTGTAAATTATGCTGCAATGTTTAATTTTCCACAAATCTTTCGATGTTTTAATATTAAAGCTGGCCAAACCGAGTAACTGTGATCTAATGAGAGCAAGGAATGCTGCGAAATATACAGATCTTTAAAATTGTATGATAAATATCTTAAATGTTTTATGTCCTGTCACAATATTTGCAGTGTGCGGGTGGCTCGGAGCAGCTCCTTAAGCAAATTTAAACTGAGCAATAGTAGTAAGCTCTTTTAGAATTTTGATTTAAATAACGACAACAAATAGTAATAATGTAAAAAATGTGTTCGTACGCCCTTGTTAAATCTTGGCTTTCATTATAGCTATGCGAACCACCACCAGAGGGCTGATTTTGTAATTCTGACAGAAATTATTTCATTGAAACCTAACCCAATTTGATTGAAATAATTTCTATCAGAATTACAAAATTGGCCCACGATTGGCTGATTTTTAATTCTGAAAGAAATTATTTCAATCAAAGTAATTGAAATAATATCTGTCAGAATTACAAAATCAGGGGGCAGAAGTGTACATAAAAATATTTTCAGGATTATTGCACACTCTGTACTACAAAGCAAAATAAATATTGCGAAATAAATAATTGAACTGCTTATATCTAACATATTTTCTAAATTAATGCAATTCTGTTCGCATGCGTAAGAGGTTTCGTTTGGAAAATTAAAATTAAAGCAAGAATTCAGTCAAAAACCGCAATAAAACTGTAAACAACTCCTTGTGTGGTGATAGTAGCCGAGCATTTTATGTACCCATCAAACCATTCTGTAAGCAAGATGATTGACTATAAAAATTTAATGTGTCTCAAATGAAACGCTCTGAAACAAAAGTTGAATAAGATATCTACGAAGCAATAAATTAAACACAGGCAAACCAACAACTAACAACATTTATTCAAAATAAAGCTCTTTCTACTGCGCAGCACCGAACATACAACATGACTGTATAGCGAGAGGACGACAGTCTCCGACATGAAATACATTCTTTAAAGATTCACATCTCAATGAGACAATTATAGCGAAAATACATGTTCCTTAACTATATAAAATTTTGTACGGAAATATATATGTATATCTGTTATAAAATTCTACAATAATAATTACTACTTTAAAAATATAGTTAAAAATATAGAAAAAACACTTGATAGAAATAATACACAAATATTACTACTGTGTTAAAAATACACTCATGTATATAATAATAGAAAATAAGTCGTGAAATTTTACAATTATAAAATTATATTTAAAGTATTTTGGCTTAACGTTAAAAGTTAATTTTGTATATTCCGAAATAACAATTATTCAAAACATCCATAATAATATGATAAAATACAAAATTTAGTGTGAACAGGAAAAGTAGGTATTGATTAAGAAATTTCAATTTTTTAAATTACAACACGAAAGTTAATTTCGTAGAGCACTATCGTTTCGTGGGTATAGTGTCGCGATAAAAGTAAAATATTAAAGAGGACTACATACTGTTATAGACAAAAAAGGTGTATTAATTTGTACATATTTTTGAATAACTTTTATGAAGCATAGTATACTTATATGTTGTAAGCGTGCGTGTGTGTGCGAGTGAGTGTGTGCGCGTGCGCGTGCGCGTCAGCGCGGGCATACCTGTGCTGCGCGCCTCTCGCCGCTGCTCCTGCAACAATTGGGTATTATACTGTGTATAAGAATAAATCTAAAAATATACAATTAAGATGAATAAATAAACATCCAGAAAAATGTCTGTATCAGTTCTTAAACTAAGTAAAAAATTAATTTTATTATACTTATTTTTTTACGTTCGTTTACGTAATTGACCGCCATGACACCGTATGCCATACGATTACGTAAACAAGAAGGTGTGAACAGATTTATTTTGTATTTTTATTCTTTTACAGTTGTCAGTGCATTTATTTACATGACCGTATGAGTGACGTCATACCACACAGTAAAATTATATAAGTACAGCATTTTCGATAAACTCGCGCGAAATTTGAAAATGTAAAATTTAAATTGTTTTTTATGAAAGTTAGCAACTTATTATCGATTTGAAACACTTTCTAAGAAATGGTGTAATATCCACTTACATTTTGGACTTACATCAAAAATAATATAGGGTGAGTGGGGGGAAGATGGAACGGTTATTTGATGAGATGAGCATTAATGAGCAGTGTAGTGTATTTTCTTTTACATTCGATGGTACTGGCTCGGTCACTCGATGTGCGCAGGCGGCACGTCCGCTCTCACCCCCGGTTCGCACGGTACTAACGCTGCACGCCCCGCCACACCATGAGCACGAGACAGTGTTTATAGCTATTCCTATAGTTATAGTCTACTACAAACACTACAAGCAGTGTTGTGTTTGAAGTCTTGAAGAACAGTACATATTAACTTTAGCTAAAATTATGTCTATAGTGAATAAAGTACAAAGAGCATATTTTCATGTCATATCGATAAATCCCTGTTATATTTATTAGAAAGCAAAAAATAATAATTAAAACGTTTTTATCGGAAAAGAAAAATTAGGGAAAAGATGATAGGGTTCAGTAATCAGTAATCGTTTATTGCTTAAAACATGTACATAAAAGATATTAACAGAATAATTATTACATGGTCTCTCTGTTTATACCCATGGGGCGTGCAATATTATTATTACAAGCGTTAAATCATAATAATAATTTTACATTATATTAGCGAATTGCATTAAAATAAATAACTTAGAAATAATTAGTTACCATACATGTCAAATTTAAAAGTAATATTAAAGCATTCAAGTTAATTTATTTTAAATGTCAAATTAATGTCAATAGATTATTTAATTACTACTTCTAAATTGTCAACAAATTACATTATATTATTACCTACAATAATTACATTTTAATATATTATTTTGTCCTGTAAAAAGTCATCCACGGTATAGTAACATTTTTTTATAAGTAAATCTTTCAATCTTAATTTAAAACGGAAGAGGTCTAGTGTTTTTAGGTCATCTGGTAAATGGTTAAAAATCAGGGGTGCCATACCGTAGACACTCTTTTTATAAAATTTGCTTTTTGATATATCAGCGGGCATTACATTATATATATTTTTAGTTTTTCGCGGACATCTCTTAAATTCAATATTGAATCTTTAAATATTTTATTTGACAAAAATACAAACTTCATATATGTAGAGACACGGGATTGTTAATATATTATTTTTAATAAATAGCGGTTTGCAACTTTGCCTTTGGTTGTATTTAAACATAGCTCTTACACATTTTTTTTGTAATCTAAATGCACAAATCGTATCTACTGAATTACCCCAATGAATGATACCGTATCTTAGATTCGAGAGTACATATCCATGGTATGCAATCAATGCTGTTTGTGTAGAGGCACATTCCGTTAGTTTTCTTAGAACAAATACAAAACGGTTAAGTTTTCCACATAAATAATTCATGTGTGCCTTCCAATTTACAAAATTATCCAAAATTAGACCTAGAAATTTATGTTCAGGTACAGAGTCAATAACATTTTTGTCGTATTTAATTATTAAGTCAGGTTTTCTGGCCTGATAGAATTGATATTGTATGTATTTGGTTTTTGTAAGGTTTAATAATAAATTATTGTTTTTTAGCCATGTAATGTCTTTTAAAGCAGAATTAGCAATGTTTTCGTAATTTTGAATGTCGTCACCTCTAACAATTAATGTTGAATCATCCGCAAAGAGCACCATTTTTTGGGTCGTACTATTAGGGAAGTCATTAATATAATATGCTGCCTTGTGGCACTCCATGCTCTACATATCTTGGTAGAGACCGAGCTTTTTCTTCAGTATTATTGTGGCAATTAATATACTTTAACTCTGTATACTGAGAACGCTGCGATAAATATGATTCAATGAGTTTATGTCCTGGGCCCCTTACCCCAATTGAAAAGAGCCTTTTTAGTAGCTTTTTATGGCAAACAAAATCAAAAGCCCGTGTCATATCCATGAAAATTGATAAAACTGGTATTCTGTTGTTTAAGCTTTCAACAATATTTCTTAAAAGTTCATATACCGCTAAGTTAGTCGACCTGTTCTTTCGAAATCCAAATTGTTCTTTAGTTATGATGTCAGATTTTTCTAAAAAACTGTATATCCGTTTATGAATCTCTTTTTCAAATATCCCCCTTTTTATATATTCTTATAGTCCCCCTTTTTATGGACAGGTTTTATGACTGTCAACTTTAATTTGTCTGGGAAAGTGCCTTGACTAAGACTTAAGTTTATTACATGGCTCAATACGATCGAAATGTAAGCTGAACAGATTTTTAATAATTTGCTCGATATTTCATCATATCCTACACTTTTAGTATTTTTTAATCTGTTAATGGTTATTTGCGGTTGTGGGGAAAGATCGAAGTAGTTTCTAAAATCGTTCAAATTAATGTCAGACCATATTGACGGTCAGTAGGCTATAGTTTTAATTGTCCTAATTCTTCAGAACTGTCCATAATATCAAAATACCTTCTAATAACAGAGATAACACAAATTATTTGTTTTTTTATATTCCAACCAAGCCCCACCGGGGAAAGATTGAACTAGAGGTTCTCAAACTTTTTACTTTACTTGGGTAAGATTATACAGAAAATGAAAGAAATCAATCATATAAAATATTTTATTGTTAATGCCAAGATAATTTAAATAATTTAAGAAAATTTAAACACAATTACGTACATGTACACGAAAATGGTTAAAGGTCATTTTCGTCAACAAAATATGTAGCACAAAACGTAAATGGGTTGCACTCCGGGAGTGCCGGCAGAAGTGAAAACATTAACGTTGTGCATTTTTGATGTCTTGGAATCTTTAGGGAATAATTCCGCACGAATTGCTTGAATTATCAGTACCTATTAATTTCTATCTAATCTTTACAAATAAAATAAAAAATAGGAGTGTCTGTAATATTAAAAAACTGATTTTCATTAAATGTTATTTTTGTACATGTACCGTGTATACATACGTGTATAATTATTGTCTGTCTGTCTATTTGTTCCGGCTAATATCTAATATTGCTAGAAAAACCGATGTTACGTTGCATTGTTCTAGGAGCTGTGCTGTGACGTTGCATTTACTAACCAGTGTCTGGTGGTCTTTACCCTTTCTTTAAGTTCATACTCCCATTCCTACGAATCCTGTTCGTTGTATCGTTTGTTGTTCGTTGTATCTTGTTCGTTCTGTTGTATACCCAATGAGAAAGCAACGCACAAGTAAAACTCTTGTTGTTTCTTGTTTCTATGTAGGTGTGGGCAGCGGTGAATTTTCATAGCCAACAGGTGACCCGCTTGCTGTTTTTGCCTCTCTTATAATATAAATACATTTAGATAATATGAGCTGAAATTGTGCCGCTGACAATTTATATAATGGCTGTAACAAAACAAAACATTTTTTCAGGTACACTTTGAGAACATGAGACCATATTTGTATGAATTTTGAAAACGGGGCAAGATGGAAACTTTTATATGTTTATCTTACCCCGTCAAATATTGGCGGGTAAAGATGGAATTTTACAATAAATCCTGAAATACAAGGAGTAGCGATATTTAGACATAGCAACATAACTACCAATTAAAAATAATAAGTATATATACAAATAAAAATCTCCTACCTACCTCGTAAATGAAGTTACACGACCCGGGGTAAGATTAAAAAACCCGACTTGCTCGCGTAAAAGTCACTTCGTAGATATTTGCTTATAACACACAACATACGCCTTAAAACGACAAGTGCCGACTGAGGTGTGGGACGTAAGAAAATGGCGGTCTTATGAATGTTGCCTGCATTGGATAAATTACACAAAATCTGTCTTTGTTGATGCTTTTTTGTGTTACCCCGTTTTTCATCTTCCTCCCACTCACCCTACATAATTATACGACGACAATACAAGATTCATGTTTTTTTACCTAATTATCATAAATGACGAAAGTAAAAATTTGTTTGCAATAAAGATAAAAACGTTATGGTTTACGTACCTTAACGTGGCAGTGGACGCCCACTCGCCGCGACTCGCGTCTGAAACAATGAAATATATATCGAAACTAATATTATAAAGAGGAAAGATTTGTATTTTTGTATTTTTCTATTTTTGTATGTTTGTATTTTTTATGTTTGTAATGAATAAACTCAAAAACTACTGTTCCAATTTCAAAAATTCTTCACCATTAGAAAGCTACATTCACCCTGAGTAACATAGACTACTTTTTACCGCGGGAAAATGCTTCATTCCTACGTGAAAACAGGTAATAGCGTCAATGCGGTTGAAGCAACTGGCTAAACGCCTATGCTTTTAATATAGCAATGAAGCCTGGAATAGCACATAGGCTATTTTTTATCCCACGGGGACCCATTAAACGGGTTCACGCGGGCGAAACCATTTGATAGTTTGAGACCCTGGGAACTTTTATCGCGCATACACATTTTAACGAGGAAATAACTCTCAATCCTATGGGAAAACTACTTTAGCATGGACAAAGCTGCGGAACAGTATAGGTATTGACGTTAATAGTTAGACTTTGGGAACAATTATAATAATATTTGAAATAGAGGCAAATTGAGACTCTGGAAGGGGTGTAACCTACTGAGAGAATAAATCTCATTCACATGGAGAAATCATTTTAACCAATCTTAAACGTTTACTAAACTTTTATGAAATCTCCTGAGTCGTTCTACTTCAAGTTAATGATTCTTTCCAACGGAGAGTAACCACAGGGCACAGCTAGTTAATGACATAATGATAAGGAAGAAAAGAAAGAAAAAAATATTTATTTCATATTAGGAATACACAATATTCGCTTAATGAATGTCATTTTTTCCTGGTCATCGCCTTTAAGTGCCCGTTTGGGCTAGATGTTGAGCTGAGAGAAAAAAGGCAGCGGAAAAAAACTCCCAGAACTCGTTTAAAAAAAAGTCCATAATAATATATTTGAGATAACAGCATGGCTATGGGTTGATAATGGTCACACGTGACAGCTGATCATGTGAGACACCATCAACCCACTTCCACCTGCTCACAGATGCGAGTAATTACTAAAACTAATACAATCTATGAAGAAATAGCCTTGTGTGAGCGAGATTCATTCCCACGCTCCTTTATCATTAAGATAGTCCTTAGTGCTAGAATAAGCCTTACGGCACAGGACTTGTTTGACTGCCTTCTTAAAACGTTTTAAAGGCAGGGATTGAATCTTTATTGGGATTTTAATATATCCTGATGGACATCCCAATAAAAGAATGACTTTTTTTATTAAGCCGGCATTTCGGAAATGCCAGCTTGTGGCCGTTCCTAGTTGAGACACAATAGGACTATGCAAGTCCAATATAGTAGTGAATTTTTCTTTGTTTTTACGTACATATAATATGATGTTTTCGTAAATATATTGCGAAGGAAATGTTAGAATATCTATCTCTTTAAATTTTTCTCTGAGAGATTCTCTAGCACCTATGTTATAAATTGCGCGAATAGCCCTTTTCTGCAAAAAACATTATGCAATTAGTTTTTTTGTTGTTTAATAGTAAATTATTTACATTGAACCACTGAACTACCTTAGAGAGAGCATTGTTCACGTCGTCATAATTGGAAATTCGTCTATCGATTTTAAATAACAAAGAAGTATCATCTGCGAACAATACAATCTCATGACTGTTTTCTACCATGAATGGAAGATCATTTATATATAGTAAAAACAGAAATGGTCCTAAAATTGAACCCTGTGAGACCCCCATCAAAACATGAACGCAGTCAAAAGCTTTAGATAGGTCGCAAAACACACCTAAGGCATCTTGCGATTTCTCCCAAGCTTCTATAACTGAAAAAAGCTCAACACCTGCATCGGTTGTAGAACGACCCTTAGTGAAACCAAATTGATTTTAATGTAAAAGCTTGTTATTTGTAAAATAGGATAATAACTGGTTGAGAAGAATTTTCTCGAATATTTTACTGCACGTGGGGAGAACAGAAATTGGTCTATAATTCATAGGGTCAGTAGTACTGCCCGATTTGTATAAAGGAATCACTTTACTATGTTTCATTAGGTCAGGAAATTCACCACTTTTTATACAATTATTAAATATTAGGGCTAAGTGTGGCGCAATTAAATCTATTATTGAATTAAGGATCATTACAGAATTAATGAAGTTCACCTAATGGGCATAAATGTAAGACAAAAATCATACCGTCATCATCGTCTTCCTCATCGTCGTCATCGTCGTCTTCGTCCTCATCCTCGTCGTCGTAGAGCGAGTTATCGTCGCGCGCCTCGCCCCCCTCGCCGACCTCACCCCCCTCGCCGACCTCGCCCCCCTCACCCCGCCCGCCCCGCTCGCCCTCCAGCGCGTCGTGTGCGTCGTGACCATCGTGTGCGTCGTGAGCGTCGTTGCATTCGCTGTCGGAGCGCAGTCGTTCAACGCCTGCTTCTCGCTCCACCGAATCGCTATGGAGTTGAAATTATTTGTTAATCCAGAGATAGCCAGGGCTCCAGCGCTTTGTTGTAGCCATAAATGCAGTGAAGCAAGTCTTATGTATTTATGAAAATATTTTAATTAGAGGCTAATGGGCTGCAATTTTTAACCCAGATTGTATACCTAAAAATCATGCAATATAACACTTTGGGTCAACTAAATCAAGTGCAGAGAAATTTGACGGCGGTTAAGGAGGAGACAAGAGAAGATAAAAGATAAATATAAAATTGTATGTACATAAATAAAATAAACAAAGTAAACATATATTGCATAACAATAAGCAAAGGTATCCATAAATACATATGTATAAATATGAAATTGAACAGAAGTACGTTTATAACAAATATTTTTTGAGAAAGTGAGCCTTTACACCTTTTTGAAAGGAAAGCTTGGAGTATGATTTCCTGATATTAGCGGGCAGAGCGTTCCAAAGCCGAACTGATTGAAGTGAAAAATAATTAGAAATAAAACCGGTGAAGAAGCGAGATAATAGCCCATACTCGTATTGGTAATTGGACGCTAGTGTCTCATTTTAGGCTGTTATTGATTGTGCAACACATGCTTTCACCATTGACAATGCTGAATTCTGCTGTCTTCTTTTTGGAGCGTCAAATCGACCACCGATCTAACATAAAATAGACGTACAGACGGACTTCTATCAATGATTAGAAGTCCGTCTGTACTGGAAATAATTTTTTATACTGTTTGTTTCAGGCTCGCCTATACATAAGTATTATTGAAATACGCAGCTTTATCAAGCCTACAATTGACTGGTTATTGAATAACCGTTTTCCAAGTGGCAATTTTCCATCGTCAATGGATAGCGGTTCTGGCGACAGATTGGTGCAATGGTGTCATGGAGCACCTGGTTTTGTACCGTTGTGTACCCTTCAACGGCCAAGTCACACAACATTAACTATAATAATAAAGAAATCGCAGTAAGGAACCTTAGACTTGGCACGACTTTCTCTAGATTTCATTACTTTTTAGAGATAAACAAGCAGCTCCATCGAGACTTGGCTAGTTTTTTACAGAATGTTTTGGTGGGATTTCACTTCTTTTTGTAGAAACGTGGGCATATTGATTTATTTTATTAGATTTTCTTACTTGACACAGTTTTTCAACAGAAATCAACGAAATACAAAGCAAATAATCCCTCCTAATCCCTAGCAAACGTTTTCAAGCGCAGTAGAAGAATGTCGTAAACGACTGTAACGCGGCCGGTTGCTACTTCGCCAAAATCAAATCAAAAATATTTATTTCATATTAGGAATACAAAATATTCGCTTAATGAATGTCATTTTTTCCCGGACATCGCATTTAGGTGCCCGTTTGGGCTAGATGTTGAGCTGAGAGAGAAAAGGCGGCGGAAAAAAACTCCCAGCAGCACTCTTTTTAAAAAAAGTACATTTATAATTGAGATAACAGTATGGCTATGGGTCCATAATGGGCACACGTGACAGCTGATCGTATGAGACACTATAAACCCACTTCCAGCTGCTCACAGATGCGAGTAATTACTAAAACTATATATTACATTTAATTTAGAAATAACTGTGTGTGGGCGAGATTCATTCCCACGCTCCTTTATCATTAAGATAGTCCTTAGTGTTGTAGTAAGCCTTGCGGCAGAGGACTTGTTTGACTGTCTTCTTAAAACGTTTTAAACGCAGGGATTGAATCTTTATTGGGATTTTATTATATATCCTAATGGACATCCCAATAAAAGAAGAGCTTTTTTTATGGAGCCGGCATTTCGGGAATGCCAGTTTGTGGCCGTTCCTAGTTGAGACACAGTTAGGACTATGCAAGTCCAATATGGTTGTGAATTTCTCTTTATTTTTGCGTACATACATTACAGAGGCGGCTCGTCCTAAAGAGCGCTGGTGCAGTGCACTCCCAAAAAAATTACATAGGTAATCTATGTCCCTTCATAATACATACATACTATCCTTACATTACATTCATTCTATTCTAACATACCTGTACATAGTATATTATATTATTACATTTAGCGTCAAGATGTAACGAGTGGAGCGCCAGCGATTGCGCTCCTATGAAACGAAGTTTAGTACGATTCCTAGCGCTGTATTCAATGAGTGCGAAAGAGAAACATCGACACAGGCCGGCGCGTGAAACAAAAAGATTTCGTATGAGAAATTAACCTAATCTGGAGCGCCGCTCACGCGCTATGTTGCCAAACCTTGGGTTCAACCTGCCTATGCGATGTTGCCGTTCTTATGTATACAAACAAACGTGTCGTCGTCTTTGTCAGTTATTTCGTAGTTTTTCTTTTAAATGAATATTTAAAAAAATAGTTTATACGCGACATTTTGTGTTAAAAATGGAACAATACAGTGTTTCTTTTATCATTTGTATCTTTTAGTAAGCGGTGTGAAAAAAACTTTCGAAATACGCCTTGAACTGAAAGCAAAAATGTAGAATCTTTTACGCGTGTTTTTAAATCTGAACAATATTTTAAAACACATTGGTTGTGTGGATGTGAAGAAAGCAATAAATTAATTTGTTTTCCGTGTCTTGTGGTTATCAACTGGAACTGACACCGACAGTGGTGGTGAATCTGCTTGGATGGCAACGGGTGGTAAATATTTTTTTTTGTTTTTTTTTTTTTGTGAACCCCCATCAAAAAATGTCACTAGCCGCCACTGATACATTATGTTTTCGTGTTGCGAAGCAAATGTAAGAATATTGATCTCTTTAAATTTTTCTCTAAGTGATTCTCTAACACCTAAGTTATAAATTGCGCGAATAGCCCTTTTCTGCAAAATAAAAATTGATTCAATATCAGCCGCATTACCCCACAGTAAAATGCCATATGACATTAAACTATGGAAGTAACTGAAATAAACTAATCTGGCTATTTCAATGTCTGTGAGGGAACGAATTTTCTTTATCGCAAAAACTGCAGAACTAAGTCTATTCGCTAACTGAGAGATGTGGGGTCCCCACTGTAATTTCGAGTCTTTTGTAATTCCCAGAAAAGGAGCTGCTTCGACAATGGCAAGATCCTCACCATTTAATTGAGGATTTACATTTTCTTTTCTAACATTTGGGGGTAAAAACATTATGCAATTAGTTTTTTTGTTGTTTAATAGTAAATTATTTACATTGAACCACTGAACTACCTTAGAGAGAGCATTGTTCACGTCGTCATAATTGGAAATTCGTCTATCGATTTTAAATAACAAAGAAGTATCATCTGCGAACAATACAATCTCATGACTGTTTTCTACCATGAATGGAAGATCATTTATATATAGTAAAAACAGAAATGGTCCTAAAATTGAACCCTGTGAGACCCCCATCAAAACATGAACGCAGTCAAAAGCTTTAGATAGGTCGCAAAACACACCTAAGGCATCTTGCGATTTCTCCCAAGCTTCTATAACTGAAAAAAGCTCAACACCTGCATCGGTTGTAGAACGACCCTTAGTGAAACCAAATTGATTTTTATGTAAAAGCTTGTTATTTGTAAAATAGGATGAAATGAAAGGAAGATCGTTTATATACAACAGAAACAGAAAAGGTCCTAAAATGGAACCTTGCGGGATCCCCCATCTCTACAGGTGACCCAGACGACCTTTTACCATTCACTTCAACTCTCTGAGTCCTATCCCTCAAATAGGATGACAGGAGTTTGAGCGCGGTACCTTTAATGCCATAGTGGTTGAGTTTCCTGATAAGAGTTTCATGCTGAACGCAGTCAAATGCCTTAGATAGGTCACAGAATACACCCAGGGCATCCTGTGATCTCTCCCAAGCCTTTATAATAACTGTGTAAAGCTCAACACCTGCATCGGTTGTTGAACGACCCTCAGTGAAGCCAAATTGGTTTTTATGTAAGAGTCTGTTAATTGTGAAGACAATAGCTGGTTAAGAAGATTTTTTTCGAATACTTTGCTACACGTGGGGAGAACAGAAATTGGTCTATCATTCATGGGGTTAGTAGTACTGCCCGATTTGTACAAAGGAATCACTTTACTATGTTTCATTAAGTCAGGAAATTCACCACTTTTTACACAATTATTAAATATTAGGGCTAAGTGTGGCGCAACTAAGTCTATTATGAAATTAAGAATCTTTACAGAAATACCCCAAAGATCAGTAGTATTCTTAACATCTAATATCCTGAATATTTTTACAATATGATTGGCGTCTATGGGTCTGAATTTAAAGTTACATTTGCATTCACTCACATTTTCTTTGAGCAACATATAAGGTTATCGGAAAAACAAACGTAAGCGCGTTTTAAAATACAGTCAGCGCAGATGGTCAGCGCCATCTAGCGACGTGCGCGGGTATTATCATCACTCTTAGTCCAATGCATTATATTTTGACCAAATTTTGAGCGAAATTAATATTTTAGTGTAATTTGTTTATTTAATATTGTGTTAATGTTCGAATAGAATAAAGTTAATCGTTCGACTATTTCTTCTTGTAAATTTGTAAGTACCTATAAGTATAAAAGCCAATCTAGTCTTACCCAGAGTTTTCCTTTAATTTTATTTATATGCGTATTAAAAGCAGAAGGGGAGGCATTCGCCCAGCAGTGGGACGCTATAGGCTAGGTTTTTTGTAAAGGCGGTATGTCGATCTCTAATAATTTGGTTGGGTTCTTGTGTTTTCTAATCAGGGTCACCAGGTACTCCAGATCTTCGATTATCCTAGTTTTTATAGTTTTCCCTTTATATGGCCATTAAACCCTAACTCTGTACCAAATTTCAGCTCTTTGAGTTTATGGAAAGTACTAGTACTATTCTGATGATAATGAGTGTCATAAATGCGAAATTTTGGATTTTAAGTATGTGATTATAGCTTACTGGATGACGAAAATTTCTGCGTTCTGGTCTTATCCAGAGGTTCTCAAATAGGGTCCAAAAATGAGGCAAAATGGTTCCAGTAAAGGATGATACGGCAGTGTTTGCTTCGCGCTCGACTTGGTGGGGGCACTGCCGTGCCCCGATCCTAATTTGAACGTTACTGCCAAACCGCAAGATCACTGTGTCATCCTTAATAATAAAAATCATACAATATGGTCAACTAAATCCCAATTTGAACGCTACTGCCAAGCTGCTAGATCATTGTGTCATCTATACATATAAATAAAATTAGAGTGTCTGTTTGTAATATTAAACTACCCGCTTTTTACTACATGCATATGAATGTATATACGGTACATATTATTATACCAAAGTATCATTTTTTACCATATTTGTCTGTCTGTCTCTAATCTCTGAAACGGATGGACCAATTTTGACAGGACTTTCACTACCTGCCAGTGAAAGTCCTGCTGTAATAAGGAGTAACTAAGGCTTTTAGAAAAAATCTAAAACTAAAGTCTATGCGGACGAAGTGGCGGACGGCCGCTAGTCGTTCATAATTTCCAATTCTAATCGGTAAATTCAATCACGACGCGATGAAATGATAGTTGATATAGCGATTAGCGAGTGTAAAGTAGCAAGCAGTGGGTGAGGATGTTACCTGGGCAGGCCGGGCGCGTCGCGGCGGTAGAGCGCGTGCGGCGCCACGTGCTGCGGGAACACGGCCAGGTGGTGCACGATGGTGCGCTTCACCAGCTCGTTCACCAGGTTCTGTTGCGCCACCTGAAATGCGCCACACCCAATGTACATCTCCTGCGACTATGTCGCACTCACCCATAGCGGAAGTCGGATACTGGGCGGCAACCTAGTCACATCGTGTACGGTTCGCACCGTACACCAGACGAGATGTGTAAAATAAAATAGATAAATTGTTCTGTACTGAATTTAATGTAAAAACGTTATGCGCGGACGCGATTATGATGTGAACTGGCTAATATGACAATGCATTGAATGATGGAAACCAAATGCTGACTTAGCATCTGTACGTGAACCGTACATGCTCCCGCCCCTGAGAAGAGGTGCTGTGAGACTGGATAATATGACAATGATAACAATAATAACAGCTGCATGAATGACTAACAATTATTTTAATGATTCAAGCAATGGTGCAATGAAATCCCTACAGATAATCATCAGATAATGGCTGAAGTGAATGACATGATTACAATATAAAAATTATTTATTTATAAAATTAAGTATTTTATGTTAATGTCTCTAAGTGTCCTCATTCAAGTTTTGATTATTGATCTTATGATTCGGTTTTCGAGTAATAGGCGACGACGCTTTATTTACAAAACGCGCACTACCCGCTCTATACTGAACACCGAGTACACTATCACTGACACTAACACTACCACATTCACTACGACGCCGGGAACTTGACTCTGGTTCTGGTTGAAGAGGAGCGCGGCGCACACGACGCCTGCGCCACCATACCCCAATGACTCCGAAGATTATGATGGTGCCGACAACCAAATATATAGCGATGTAATGGTGCACATCGTGATAGGAAATGCGTTCAGTTAATGGGCTTTCATTTTTCATTTTTTCTATTTGCTCCTTGATCCTTTCTAGATCAGACTGTGTATTTTCTGATACCTTTGTTTCATTTCCAGGGTCCCATAGATTCACCGATATGTTTAGGACGTGATTAATAGGTGCAGGCTTGTGGGTGTAAATGTTTGGTTGCACCTTAAGGTCACTTGATCGTTCCTTTTGTGAATAAATTGTAAAACCTTCGCCCTTTAATATACACTGCCCACTCATGCTGAGTATTCCAGCCTTGCTGAGTCCTTTTGATGAAATATTTTCATTGCATAATATTCGCACATGTTTCTCATTGCATATAAAGTACAAATATGTATTAGATGGTTCTAATTTCTTCCACATGTCCTTGCATGGAGTAATTTTTGTAACGCAGGTCTGATTGTCGGATCGCTTTACGCAAAGACTGTGGTCGGTTTGCAGATGAAAAACGGGTCCCAGGTTGGGACACAGGTACGTGTTCGGTTCCGAGTTAAGGCAATCTTTTAAGTTTGGAGACGGTAAGTAGGTATCCTTTTGCAAATTGATAGCTAAGTATTCTGATACGGGTGTTATACTAATAGCGTTTGTACCAATTTGTTGAGGGATCGGGATCACATTATAAATCTTAAAGCTTTCACTACTGATAAGCGGGATCTTAACTTCGAAGATAAGGTAAGATTTAGTCATTCTCGCTTTTACTCGCAGCAGGTGATAAATATGCTTTAAATCTGTCTGAATGTTGGCAATAGGAAGTGAGAGGTCCAACGGAAGCTGCCCAGCGATGATATTCAATTCGTCTTGCAGTTGCCCCGGAGTCAACAAATGAACGTTAAGCTTGCCATTGTAAACGTTCGTTATAATATCTATAATTGCTTCTTGGACGCTGCTTAACTTCGATAACATATTGCTTGCGATAATGCTCGTTAGTAAAAAATCATTGACTGTATCCAATTTTTGTAACTCCGATGTGATTACGTTAGTCGCTTTTTCAACGTTGTTAATTTTCTGATTTATGATTTTGTGTTCCCTATTGATAGAGTCTTCCATTCTCTTCAAAACATTGTACTCTGCTTCTATAACAGACGTTTGATTTTTCCACAAAAGCGCCAGGTGTCTTTCATTGCTGTTAATGAGCTCTATATCTCTTTTGTACTTTTCTGCGAATTCGTCGTCCAGTACTCCGAATAGCGAGTGCGCGATGTAACCTACACCGTTGATAAGGCCTCGTCTCGAGCGACGTCTGTCGTACGCCGAGAATTGCTGATCGAGTAACATGTGGTCGTAGTATTGAAGTTCAGACAAACCTAATCTCATTTGTGTTAGTATGACGTTGCAATATGCAAGTGTGTCCCGTTTTTGATTTTCACACGATTTAGATAAGGATTCGTAGTATTTTTCAAAAGTCGCCAGACCATCAAAATACGGCTCCATGTTATAATACACTATGACCTTCCAATTATCTCTTACAATCTGCATGTTAGCTACCTTGTCAAAATAGAATCCTTTCTTAGTTTCTAGACTGTTGATGTTGAACGAACCGAATGCTAGACATAGAAGACTCAAAAACACGAAGATAGTTGAGATGCTACATAGTTTAGGTTTAGGTATAGTTGTTTTTGTGGGTTTATGCCTCGTTTCAGGTTTCACGGTTTCATCTTCATGTGACTCCACTGGTAATAGTGATAATTTAATGATTGGTCTCTTCAGAGTGCCGTTTTTTGTCTTTAAACTGACTACACGTACGTGTCCATCTGCTCCGGGATGAATCTCAACAACGCGGCCTAGTGCCCACTTGCCTGGCGGTAGATTGTCTTCATGAATGATGACAATATCATTTAATTTTATATTAGGTTGGGATTTTTGCCACTTACACCTAGCTGATAGCTGTACGAGGTATTCAGAACGCCATCTACGCCAAACGTCATTAAATATTTTTTGCGTTAATTGCCAACGTGTTCTTTCATCCCTTTCTGTTTCGAAAATCGTGAGATTGGGTCCACTAGATAAGAAATGTCCGGGTGTTAGGTAATCGATGTCATCTGGATCTTCTGATAGGGCGCAAAGTGGCCTTGAATTTAAGCACGCTTCGATTTGCGACAATAGCGTGTAGAACTCCTCATACGTTAGTTTTTGCTCGCCGACTACTCTACGTAAATGGTGTTTAAGGCTCCTAACAGATCGTTCCCATAGACCGCCTGCACTGGGCCACGACGGTGCATTAAAATGCCACTCAATTTGCATTTCAGTTATTTCTGTAAAGAAATGTTCGTCAAATACTGATCTCAAGTCTATGAATTCCTCTGATAAGGTCCTGTTTGCTTTAACGAAATTAGTCGCGTTGTCACTATAAATGTGTCGCGGAGTGCCTCTTTTTGCGGCTAGTCGTCGAAGTGCAGCTAGGAAGGTAGATGAGGAGAGATCTGATACCAGCTCAAGATGGACTGCCTTTGTGACCATACAAACAAAGAGGGCGACGTAACCCTTCGATGTTTTTACACCACGACCTTTGCTCAGTTTGATGTCAATGTGGCCAGTATAATCGACTCCAGTATGATAAAATGGTCTTGTAGGATTCGTTCTTGACTCAGGTAAGTTACCCATTAATTGCTGATGTTTGCTAGGACTATGCCTTCTGCATACGACGCACCTTCGAAGACGACCTTTGACGGTTCGATTTCCGGACAAAATCCAGTACCGTTGTCGAAGCCATGACTGTGTAAGCCGAGCGCCACCGTGAAGTGTTTTTTGATGTGCATAATCTATCAATAAATTTGTCAGAACGTGTTTATTCGGTATAATTATAGGATGTTTCATATTGTAATCGAGGTTACTGTGACTAAGTCTACCAGCGACTCTCAACAATCCATCACTATCTAAAAACGGATGTAAGCATAACAATCGGCTGTTAGAATGTACTCGTCCCTGATTTTTAAGGTGATTTATGTCTTCAGCGAATTCACGTTCTTGAACATATTTAATTACTTTTATTTGAGCCATTTCTAAATCTTTGCATGTCAAGTAAGGCTGTTTCAGCTGATTCCGCGTAATGGCTCGCATTACCCACCCAAGTATTCTGATTAAGCGGGTAAAATTACTGTACTTGTTAATTAATGATTCAATTATATTGCTTGTTGTATTTACATCTGTTTGTGTAATATTCGTTTGATATTTTTTTACTTCTAAATCCGTTGTGTGAACTTCAGGCTGATTATAATTCTGTATGTCGAATGTTTTTAACCAACTTGGCCCATTCCACCACAGTTCATAATTCTGTAACTGCTCCACAGTCATACCGCGACTAGCACAGTCAGCCGGGTTTTCCTGTGTCTTGATATAATGCCAGCATTGCGGTGGCATCACTTCTGTAGTTTTTCTAACTCTGTTTGCCACGAAAGGCTTCCAGCGAGTAGGGTCACCGTTTAGCCATCCGAGAACTGCTGTTGAATCACACCAACCGTAGATATCTAATCTGTGTTGTTTTAGACTATCTATCATCTTTTTCATTAATTTAGACAATAAATGCGCACCACAAAGTTCCAATCTGGGTAGCGTAATTTTTGTATCTGAAGAAGTTAATTTTGAAACCGGCACGAGTTTGGTCTTAGCTGCCAAAAGGATCACAGACACGGTGTTCTGCTTTTGTGTTCTAGCATAAACTACACAACCGTATGCTTTATTGCTAGCGTCTGAAAAACCGTGTAGCTGAATCATATCATTTTCATCACATTGCAACCATCTAGGTATTCTGACACGATTTATATTATCCACATCTGCTCGTAATTTTTTCCACTCTGTATAGACCGCACCAGGTATGACGTCATCCCATTTCAATTCTTGTAACCAAACAGTTTGGAACAATAACTTCAACTGAACAACCGCAGGAGCTAGCCAACCGAACGGGTCAAATATTTTAGAAATTTCGCCTAATAGAGTTCTTTTTGTAAGTTTGCCTTTGTTTTCGGATTGCTTATCCATTTTACACTGATTAACCTAATGTTTTTGTCGATTCTTTGTGTTTAAAGAAGAAGTCTTCCCGTGCACTCGTGTCGTTAGGTTTTTCTAATAAATCTGAGCTGTTAGATGCCCACTTGCGAAGGTTAAATCCTCCAAGTTTTAAAAGAGCAATAAGATCTGACTGTAGTTGTTTTGTTGATTGCACGCTGTAGCTTCCAGTGAGGAGGTCATCGGTATAAAATTGCTCATCCACAGCTCTGGCTGCTTCCGGGTACCGATGTCCTTCATCAATCGCCAGCTGTTTGAGAGCCGCCATGGCCAGAAAGCCAGCGGCCTTGGTGCCGTAAGTTACAGTAAGTAACTCGTATTCCTGCAAGGGTTGATTCTCAGAATCACGCCATATGATTTTTTGGTATTTATGATCATCTTCGTGGATTAAAACTTGTCTAAACATTTTCTCTATGTCCGCGGTGATAGCATACTTATACAGTCGCCAGCGTGTAACAAGTAGCATAAGATCCTGCTGTAAATTTGGACCGCGGTACATAAGGTCATTCAAGCTTAATCCATTCGAAGAAGGCTGCGAACCATTAAATACAACACGCAGTGACGTTGTTGCTGAGTCGGCGCGATGCACGGAATGATGAGGCAAATAATAACTCGGTGTTTTCTTTGTTAACGATAAATGCATATGGCCCAAATTTAAATATTCAGATATAAATGCTTTATAATCGACTGCTAATTTTTCCTGTCTCTTGAATTTCCTTTCCAGCTGACAAAATTGAGCGATGGCCTTAACCCTCGAATCTCCGAGCTTCTCTTCTATGTCAGGGTGAAGTGGAAGTCGCACTACGTATCGCCCGTCAGGATTACGTGTGGTCGTGCTTTTAAATAATTTCAAACATCGATCGTCTTCCTCAGACATGTCAGTGTTTTCACTGACATCTTCAATAGTCCAAAAATTACGTATGTCTTCGACACCTACCATCACCACGTTACAATGATATGATTTTACGTTGCCACATAAGATCCATCCTAGGCGCGTTTGCTGCGCTATCGGTGTTGACTGTTCTGTGTTTATGATTCCACTCATGATAATTGATGGATAGACATCAGCACCTAGTAATAGATCAACTGAGCGGCTGCGATAAAACATCGGGTCTGCTAACTGAATGTTGTCAATATATGACCAACTTGGCTTGCTAAATGATTGATTTGGTAAATTATTTACGGCGTGACTCATTATAAACACATCTACATCTACAGAAAAATCGCTGTACATTGATTTGATACAGATATTCATTACCCCCTTACAATTATTTTCCCGTGCTCCTACACCTATGATAATGCCTTTGCATGGTTTTCTGCGCAATCCCAATAACTGTGCTGCATTCTCAGTAATGAGGGACGTCTGAGACCCTTGGTCTATAAGCGCTCGCATAGTATGGTCAGTTCCATCTGCCGCTTGGATCTTAATCAGGGCCGTTGCTAAAAGTACCTCCTGAATATCTTCTTGCAAAACGCTCATGCTGTTCTTGGAATGCTTTGTTTCCTTTTTTGCGCAGTCAGGTGTTTCGTCATTTGGAATAAAACTAAATACCTCGTGTAAAATTGTATTATGCTGTCCCTTGCATACACGACAAGATCGCGACGAAAAACATTCTTTGCCTTCATGTTTATACAGACAGTTTTTGCATATAGATAATTTTGTTAATGTTTGCCGCTTCGCCTCAGGTTGCATTTCGAGGAACGTTTTGCAATTGAACACCCCGTGCTCTTTTCCACAAACAGCACATTCTTGACTTGTTGAACGAAATGTTTTATGATTTGAATTATAAGTTTTATTAGGTGTATTTTGATAATTATAAGACGGTTTGAAATTATTGTAAAATTTGTTCGGTTTTAAAAAGGGTTGCATTTCGCGCCTACGTTGCTGAAATTGACTTTGCGCGGGAATGTTTACAGAGCTTTGTTTGACAGTATCTGATTTTCTTCTTGATGCTTCAAGGGCGGTGAACTTAGACTCTAAAAAGTCCAAAAAATCTTGTAGTGATGGTAAATCCCGTGGATTTTTCAATGATTCGATGTATTCTTTATGCGATTCGGAATCTAATTTTTGAGCGATTAAGTAAACAATCAGAGGATCCCAATTAGATATATCGACCCCCAAATTTTTTACCGCATTTAAACACTCATTGGTTGTATCGTGGATCTTTTTAATACCTGCTGCTGACTGTAAGTGCATGTTCGGCAAATTCATTATGACATTTATGTGCGAATTAAAAATTAGTTTCAAGTTATGGTATCGCTGATTTAAAATATCCCAAGCGACTTGGTAATTTTCACCAGTTACATGAAGATGCTGAATTAATTTTTCAGGTTCGTTGCGTAGCTTCCCTTTTAGGTATTGTAATTTCTGGGAATTGGAAAGCGATCTGTTTTTGTGTATTATCTCCGTAAATAAATCTTTAAAGGATACCCAACTATTGAAACTTCCGCTAAAGATAGGAACATCTACTTGAGGGGTAGCCCTCTCCCGATGACTCTCGGACCACATCTTACTGCTTAACTCTTTCTTCAAACTGTTAAATTTAATTTCGTACCTGTTAAACTTATCCTCGTAATCTACGTATTCTCCATCTATCTCACTTTCGATTTCCCAATGCAGGGAATCTATAACCGACCACCTACTTTGCAACGACCTTAATGCGTCATCGAATTCCCACTTCTCGGAAAGAATGTTAACATCTATACTGGACACTGTTCTGTCAAATGCTTTAAAATTGGCTAATTGCCTACGCATCATTTCATCAAGTTTGCTATGGGACCCATGAGACTTCACGGATGTTATCTTTGCCTCTGAAGCGGGCGGATCGGAGGGACCCGGTAAATCAGTATCGATGGGCTCCATCTCTTTGCCTTGCCTTGATGCAATGAGGCGTTGACTCAGAAGAGATTTCGACGAGGTGTACAGTTCGCGAGTCTTTTCATACTCTGAATTAACGAAGTATGCATGACTTCTGCTCCCAACTGTGATGATCCGATCGTGATTGTGTTGATAATCGGACCACAATGCTTCTAAATTTTGCAAGCGACGTTGAAAATAATCAGTGGTCTTACGCTCCTTACTATCTTTTTTAAAATTTCGCAATAAGTTAGAAATTGCTTCAAAAATTTCTAGTTGCGAAGCGTACAGGTCCTCCATACTTCTGATTCAAGGTAATCAAAAAATGGAAAGATCTTACTTGTATTGACGCCTACGGCTCTGACGCTGAATGCTCCTGTAACTGATGCTGCTGGATGCTGTTATATGCTGCTGCGAGATGCTGTTGCTGCTGCTACTGCGGGATGCTGTTGCTGCTGCTGCTGCTATAGCAGCCCGATGTGGTGTGGGCTGTATGGCTACTGCTGCTATTGTAAGTAACCACTGCAATCCACACTGATTCACCACGTGGACCGTCGCCCGACTAGGTTATACGACGCGCGCACACGGTCCCGCAAATAGTTGCTCGAAGGACCAACTTGATGTACGGTTCGCACCGTACACCAGACGAGATGTGTAAAATAAAATAGATAAATTGTTCTGTACTGAATTTAATGTAAAAACTGCTATGTAAATGACTGAAATGATAATGAAACACGCACACACGTTATGCGCGGACGCGATTATGATGTGAACTGGCTAATATGACAATGCATTGAATGATGGAAACCAAATGCTGACTTAGCATCTGTACGTGAACCGTACACATCGGAAGATGTCAAACTTTGGATCCCAAGCGCATTGTACGGTTTCTATCTACCGTCGGCCTAGCCTAGGGAATCAGACATAAACTAGGGGCTGGGCTACAATAGATCATTTATTAGTCGCAGGGGCGTTGGGGTTGTTGGACCCTTTCCCACCAAACCAAATAATAATCCCGTAGAAAGGAAAAGGTTTTGACTCGTTGCCTACCATCGGTCGCTAGGCAACGCTTCTATCTGTACAGCGTGTAATAGGTGGAATATGGCGGTGGAATATGGAAAATGGTGAGAATGGCGAGGGTGGCGAGGGTGGCGAGGGTGGGAGGTACCTGCGCGCCGCCCTCGCCCCAGGCCGCCATGAGCGTGGGCCCGAGGCAGATGGCGAGGTTCCAGGCGTCCATCATGTTGTGGTCGGCGTGGTCGGCCAGGTGCGCCAGGAAGGCGAACAGGTAGCGCAGCACCAGCAGCGCGGGGGCCGGCAGCGTGGCCAGCGCCTCGCGCAGGCGCCGCACGAACAGCGCGTCGTCGCGGATGCCGGCCACGCGCACCAGCCGCTCCTGCAACACCGCACACCGCACCCCCCGCTATATACACCTTCTATGAGCTTATATGAGGTAAGATCTTATATGTGTATGTATGCGGCTACCTGCAGCGCCGGCGGCAGCAGCGGCGGCCGCAGCTCGCGCAGGTACAGCTTGAGCAGGCCGCACACGGAGTTGATGTCGGACGCGTCGCGCACGTCGGCCAGCGGGTCCTCGCCGCGCTCGAACGCCGCGCGCAGCGCCTGCATCTCCACCTGCAACCGCGCAATGCTCCTTTCACATGCGACCCTGTCATTGTAACTCGCCGTCACGCCGTGACGCCATCTGTCTCTCTGTCTCTGTCTCACCTGTCAAGTCTCAACAAGTACAAAAGGCAAATGGTCAGGATGACAGGAGCAGTCAAGTATCGTATAAGTACCCAGCTTGCAACAAAAAATGTCACATATGCTCACATGGCCATGATATGCACAACCAAAAACAATACTTCTCAGAAAAGCACAATGGATGAAAAGATAAATGAAATTTTAAAACTTATGTTTTGATGAATGATTAAAAAAACTTGAACAAAGAGTTGAGTTAAGGTATCCGTATCATAAATACAAAAATGGATAAAAAAAACGGCAAATTGTTTGTAAAGTAGGTTTACGATCGAGATGTTTACGTGATAACGTCCGCACGAGAAAATCTCCATTCGTTTGTATGCCGCTAGAGTGAGAGAGACGGAAGATCGGTCCACTCACTCGAACGCTATGCCAGCCTCCGCTCGTGAGGATTCCGCGTGACAAGTTTCACGGAATGACTGGCAGCGCTCGAGATGAGACGGGAGATCGGTCCGTCTCTCTCTCGTTATACCTGCGATCGCGCTCGTGAGGTTTTGGTGTGACACAAGTTTCTGAACATGTCACCCGACTAAAACGATTTTAAAGACGTTATCACGTCAAAAACTACGAAATTTGGCTTGCAATGCCAATGGGCTACTTAAACACAAGATGGAACTAGATGTAGTCCTAAATACAGAGAATATAGACATTTGCTTGATACACAAACATCAAGTGTATTTTACCCAGACAGGATGTTAATAAACTATTTCATTTCATTTCATATAAGAATCCCACTTCACCAAACAATCCTACATTGAGTTCAAGGGGTATAAAGTGTCCATGCCTTACATTCGCATAATTTGGTGGTAGCACAATTAAATAAAAGAAAACATATGTCACCATGAGAAATCAAAATTTAAAGAGATTCAATCAGTATCTGTTTGCGTTAAGACCTTAACTTATCCAATCACGATAGCGGCCATGTCCACCAAGACATTCTTTGAAAAAGGATGATTATGTAACATTCCTTCAAACGCTCGGGGAAAGGTATATCCTAGGCGGAGATTTTAATGCCAAAAGTACGTATTGGGGCTCACGGTTAGCAAAGGAAAAGCACAACTAAATACGATAAAAGACATCAAATGTAATGTAATGGTCTACTGGAAAACCAACATGTCCCATGGCCCAGTGTCCGGCAAAAATACCAGACCTAATTGATTTCTTCATAATAAAAAACATTTACCCTAGTTTTTTTACATGTGTAAGAGAGTGCCTTGACATGGCATCTAACCACTCAGCTATAACATTAACTTTTGATAACAAAATTGTAACTACGCAAAATATAATGAAAGGAAAAAATAATTTAAAAAAATATTATATATTTTTTTTATATATGTAATTTTTTATTTTTTGCTTAGTTTGACCAATTTGATTTTTAAACAATTTGACGAAATAAATTAGCAGAGAAATAAAAAAAATCAATAACGAATCAAAACATTCTCTACAAAAACCTTTCCTGTAGTCGCAACACCAAATATTCACTATGAAAAGCAACATCAAAGCTCAATCGTTCTGCTGCCCATGTAGCACCAATAATGGAGGACAACAGTAAATGGGCAGTAAGCATTGAACAGAGAGCTAAAAGCTTCACTGAACATCTAGAGAAAATATTTGAACCTGACCGAGGCGATAATAATCTAAACGGACCTCAACATGAGTGCCATGAAAATTGGTAACACCAAAGTGACTCCTGCAATAAAATACAATTTCAGTCGCAAAAAATCTCCTGAATTTAATTTAATTACAGGAGTATTGCTTCATAACCTACCACGCAAAGCGATAATAAAGCTAACCCATATTTGGCTTGAGTATGTTCCAGACTTAGGAAAGTAGCGGAAATTATTATGATACCAAAACCTGGAAAGCCTTCACATGAAGTAACATCATATAGACCAATCTCGCTACTTCCTGTAATGTCAAAACTATTCGAAAAACTACTATGCAAAAGGCTTAAACCTACTATAGAATTCAAACATTTGATACCAGATCACAGAATCACCAATGTAATAGAAAAGGCACTAGAAGAGAAAAAAGTTTTAGATGTAGCCCAAGCTTTCGACGAAGTTTGGCATGAAGGCTGGATAAAATAAGATCTATGGTTCCTCAGTATTCAGGTATACTGGGGTCATACTTGCGTAACAGAGCATTCAGAGTAAAAAATTAAGTTTAAAAACCCCCCGACCAAAAAAATAAACTCTAAAAACTAACAAATAATATTTTAAACCTATTATAATTATCATCGTCACATATATAATGTGAGTTCAAGTATTTTTATTTTCCAAGCGGCGTCGCGTCGGGGGACCGCTAAGTGAGAAAAAGTGTAGTCACAGATTGCAACAAAAGAATTTACTCCGAAAAATTCGCAAAATCGACTCAACCGTTAACGTCGTCTGCCCTCACGTTTAGCGGTCCCCCAACGCGACGACGCTTGGAAAATAAAATACTTGAACTCACATAATATATGTGACGATATGTGATGTGATAAGTTACAAGGAACCACAGGCCAAGCCTACGTGGCTTTAAGCCGCGTAAAAAATTTAGATACTATATGCGATCTCGACCAAAGGAAGCTGTTTAACAATACTCATGACAAACTGGCTCTGGGAGAATTGCACAGATTGAGAAACAATAAAGATTAAACTTTGGTCCTTCTAGATTTTCAGCAAAAATATAAATCGGTTTATCCGTTTCATTTCGGCATTCCAGGGTTTCATCCGCCACTTCTCATTTCCAGCATCAGGTCCTCGTCAATTAAAAACATGAAGAGAACTAGTCAAGGCAAATTCAACGAGCCCAAATGGGTTTACTAAAAGGTAGACCAGGGTTACGTCTCCTACCTTCGAGCCCTATCATCAGACCAGCTCAGAGATTTCCAGCATCAGGTCCTCGTCAATTAGAAACATAAAGAGAACTAGTTAAGACGAATCCAACGAGCCCAAACTCGATGGGTTTACTAAAAGGTAGTCCAGGGTTACGTCTCCTATCTTCGAGCCCTAACAGCAGACCAGCTCAGTGGTTCCAGAAGACATTAGTGTTTCAAATGTCAGATCCCACGTATGCTTGCAAGTAAACTGAGCGTGTAACATTCCTATCACACCTAACAAACGACCTGATGACCTTGAAGACCTGAACCGATTTCCACCAAACATAGCTAAGAACAATCTCGACTGATATACCTTTCAATAAAAAAAACCGCATTAAAATCGGATCATCCGTTTGGGAGCTACGTCGATGCCACAAACAGACACGGACACATACGCATTTACACACACACACACACAGACACGTCAAACTTATAACACCCCGTCGTTTTTGCGTCGGGGGTTAAAAACACGAAGATGAATATTCGGAACTCGGAATACAACAATTCCAGAATAAAGTCTTGAGAGACATAGTAAATGCTCCTAGGTACGTCAGTAATATCGTTATTACTGATCTCCATCGGGATCTGCAAGCTGAGTTCGTTTCAAACAACATCAAAAAATTCGAAGAAAGCCATGAACGCAGGCTTCTTCACCACGCGAATGTCGAGGCTATTCAGCTCCTCGACACTACAGATCACATAGGAAGACTAAAAAGGACAAAACCACATGAAATAGTGTAGTGACAATAACTAAGTGCTAGTGCAAAACTATAATATGCTTATTATAGGACACAACAAAAATGTTAACAGACACATTCTTAGATTATAGTCAGGCCAACGAGACAAGATAAAGAATGTAAACAAACGGACCGTTACCAAGTAACTATTGCGAAAGCGAGCAATTATTAACTCTGTCCTTATCATTCATACGCAGTAATGGCGTCAGTTAGTCGATGACAGCTGTTTCGTGGTACAGGAAAGCAGTCAGTACCGCAGTTGTCAACATTTGGTCGAGTTTTGACGGGAAGTCGAAAAAGACAATATGTTGTGCTCTTGTTTTATTTTCATGTTCTTGGTATATCTTTGAGTAATTGTAATTGGGATTTAGAAGACGCAGTGGTATAAAGCCACGTACAACTATTCAATTCATTCGAGCAGTGCTCGTGGAGCGGTTAAGACCACGGTTTCCGACACGGAAATACCGAGTTCAAACCCTCGGCGAGCACCTTTGGCAAAATAGTTAGTTATGTGCGTATTTTCCGCTGCTCCAAAAATATGTTTTTAGAATTGCGGTGTCACTTTCTCAAGTAGGTATTTGGAAGAAGTGTTGTAATAAATCACTACATATTTTAAAACAAATTCGCTTCCCACCGCTTTCCCGCGTCCCTATGTATGCTTAGATCTTTAAAACTACCCAACGAATTTTGTAGCGGTTTCTTTAAATAGATAAAGTAATTTCTGAGGAATGTTTAGGTGTATATTGATTATGCTTCATTTTGTCACAAAACTTGCTTACTGGGAGAGTTATTCTCTTGCGCCGCGTTAACCAGCGAAGAAACATTAAAGTGATGTTCTAGAGAATTGTAGATATATAAATTTGTCATACAAAAGTCCGCATTAGTGTACTCTATCTGTTACGGTTGACTTACAATAACTACTTTTATGTGTAAAATGTTAATGAAAAATATCACGTTATCTCGAAGCTGTTTTATTCTGTTCAGTATTAATCCTAATCTAAATAAAAACGTTAATTAGCTTCGTCAATTAAGATTAAAATTGTATAAAATATAATCAAATAAATACTTTAGAAGATGATATTTTGTTTTATCAAAAATCATCACATCCCCCGGCGCGCATTCTCATCGCGTGTCTATTTTTTGCCTTTAGTACTTAAATGGGTTTTCGTAAAGTAGATTTTAATGTATATGGCTCGAGCGAAGCGGGGCCGGGTCGCTAGTATATGCTATGTATAAAATTTATTCAAATAAAAATGTTTTGAACTCCTGAAACTTTGTTTACATTTTTTATCTCGTCTCCTTGGCCTTACTATAGTTTATTTAACAGTTTAAGGACGCATTTCCGAATTGTCGCGCTTCTATTCTAGGTATTGAGACTTACTACTACACGTGCACGGCTCACACACACAGCGACTTGTGCGAAGCGGCGAAATAATGAGTGAACTGACACGGCGGGATACTTGAGCCAAGTTTTATTATTTCTTTTTTGCTGTGTATTTTTGATTTGATGATTTGGATGAAATTTTGTGTGTATATTTCAATAGGTTTCTGGAAGGTTTGAAAATACAATTGGACTCGGTAGGTGGCGCTGTTGTTGGTATGTCACTGACTTCTCCTAAAACGGCTGGGCCGATTTGGATGATATTTTGTGAGTATATTTCAATGGGTTTCTGGATCGTTTGATATCACAATCGGACCCGTTAGGTGGGGCTGCTTTCCCGGGCAAGACGAAGTTTGCAGGCTCCACTAGTTTCTTATAATTTTGTTATGGGTATCAAATGCAAGTTCTCGAAAATTAGCAGACCACATTACTAATATATAGATATTCATTACGTACACCATACAAATGTCAAAGAAAATCTCTTTATTATGTACACCATACAAACGTCAAAGAAAAACATTTCACATAGCGTGCGTGACACAATAGATGGTCTTATCGCTAAACGCAATATTTACAAGACAACCTATGGATGGATTAGAGGAAGAGGGAGAAATAATACTGAGAGATAATAATATATCTAAACAATATTCATTGCTTCATAATTGTTTACGACAGCAAAAACTGTTGAACTGTCGAATTGGAACGGATTGTCATTTCTAGTGTGTTACTACGCAATTAGGATGCCGTACCAAGTCAGTCCAGGAGCTAGTAAATGCTAAAGTTGAATTTTTTTTTTCAACCTTTTTTTTATGTCCCACTGCTGGGCACAGGTCTCCTTCTCACAAGTGAGAGGGATTTAGGCTATAGTCCACCACGCTGGCCAAGTGCGGATTGGTGGACGTCATTCTTTCGAGAAATAATGAATTTCTCTCAGGCATGCACGGCGATGGAGAACATCGTAATCAATTAAATATCAAGATATTTTCCATAATGCGCACATTACAAGTTTCTTTGTCAGAGGTGCGCGCCGAGGATTTGAACCCGGGTTCGGTCGCATAGAAGACCGCGGCTTTTACCACTCGGCCATCGCTGGACAAACGAGTAGAGCTAGCTAATAAAAATGTATTTAGTTTATATCTCTTATAATTGTTGTTTTAGATGTCAAGTCTTATGACGTTTGGGAAAAGCTCCCGTAAGAAACTTCATGCCACTAGACATAATGTAGAAAAGGCAAGACGGTTAGTAGGTTCCTATACGAATAATTAAAAATATATATATTTTAGTGAACATTGATTACCATACCATACTTTTTTCGCAGGCAAAAGGACGGAGACACTTTTTTTTCCAAAGTTGAATAAAACTAACAAAAAATAATTAATCATTCTTAGTTGTCATTATATTACTATGACTATGTGAAGAATGTTCTCGTACTTCCATATTTCTTTTGAATCTTGGATCGATCAATTCTGGAAGGAGGAAGTTCTTGTATTGTGTTTTCATATTCTCCTTCCAGAATTGATCGTCTTTGGCTATAAATTCATATTTAATTTTTCCTGGGCCCATCCAAATAGCAAAAACAAACGTGTTTTCCCCTGTAATTCTTAGCTGACCCCGAATAGGATACTCGTATCACGACTACCTCCGTCCTTTTGCCTGCGAAAAAAGGATGGTATGGTAATCAATGTTCACTAAAATATATGTATTTTCAATTATTCATATAGGAACCTACTAACCGTCTTGCCTTTTCTACATTATGAGTGGCATGAAGTTTCTTACGGGAGCTTTTCCCAAACGTCATAAGCTTTGGCATGTAAAACAACAATTATAAGAGATATAAACTAAATACATTTTTATTAGCTAGCTCTACTCGTTTATTAGTTCCAGAAGCAGTCATCGAGGTATACCTTCAGGTCACTTCATCAAGTCCGGAGGTAAGATCTCAACGTAACTAACAAAACGAGCCCAAACTCGGCACACCTAGCTCTACTCGTTTATTAGTTCCAGTAGCAGTCATCGAGGTATACCTTCAGGTCACTCCATCAAGTCCGGAGGTAAGATCTCAACGTAACTAACAAAATGAGCCCAAACTCGGCACACCTAGCTCTACTCGTTTATTAGTTCCAGTAGAAGTCATCGAAGTATACCTTCAGGTCACTCCATCAAGTCCGGAGGTAAGATCTCAACGTAACTAACAAAATGAGCCCAAACTCGGCACACCTAGCTCTACTCGTTTATTAGTTCCAGTAGCAGTCATCGAGGTATACCTTCAGGTCACTCCATCAAGTCCGGAGGTAAGATCTCAACGTAACTAACAAAACGATCCCAAACTCGGCACACCTAGCTCTACTCGTTTATTAGTTCCAGTAGCAGTCGTCGAGGTGTACCTTTAGGTCACTCCATCAAGTCCGGAGGTAAGATCTCAACGTAACTAACAAAACGAGCCCAAACTCGGCACACCTAGCTCTACTCGTTTATTAGTTCCAGTAGCAGTCGTCGAGGTATACCTTCAGGTCACTCCATCAAGTCCGGAGGTAAGATCTCAACGTAACTAACAAAACGAGCCCAAACTCGGCACACCTAGCTCTACTCGTTTATTAGTTCCAGTAGCAGTCGTCGAGGTGTACCTTTAGGTCACTCCATCAAGTCCGGAGGTAAGATCTCAACGTAACTAACAAAACGAGCCCAAACTCGGCACACCTAGCTCTACTCGTTTATTAGTTCCAGTAGCAGTCGTCGAGGTGTACCTTCAGGTCACTCCATCAAGTCCGGAGGTAAGATCTCAACGTAACTAACAAAACGAGCCCAAACTCGGCACACCTAGCTCTACTCGTTTATTAGTTCCAGTAGCAGTCGTCGAGGTGTACCTTCAGGTCACTCCATCAAGTCCGGAGGTAAGATCTCAACGTAACTAACAAAACGAGCCCAAACTCGGCACACCTAGCTCTACTCGTTTATTAGTTCCAGTAGCAGTCGTCGAGGTGTACCTTCAGGTCACTCCATCAAGTCCGGAGGTAAGATCTCAACGTAACTAACAAAACGAGCCCAAACTCGGCACACCTAGCTCTACTCGTTTATTAGTTCCAGTAGCAGTCGTCGAGGTGTACCTTTAGGTCACTCCATCAAGTCCGGAGGTAAGATCTCAACGTAACTAACAAAACGAGCCAAAACTCGGCGCACCTAGCTCTACTCGTTTATTAGTTCCAGTAGCAGTCATCGAAGTATACCTTCAGGTCACTCCATCAAGTCCGAAACGAAATGTAAATAATCCAATTTTAGCAAAAATAAACTGGGAAAATAAAAGCAAAAATAAACTGGGAAAACAAAACACGTGAAGTATCAAGTTTGGTATATTCAAGCCATTATGATTCATGCGTTATAGCAAAATTTGTGGAAAAACTAGACGTGATTTTTTTTTTTCTGAGACTTTTTGTACCTTTTTGGTAGTTTTTTTTAACACCTTTTTGAGTTTAACATGTCTATTTACATAAAATATTTTTTAATACATAAATTTATGTTATTAAATAGAAGAGAAATGTTCCTAAACTCAACACGATATCGTTAATTTTGCGTTGAGAGGCACCGGAAATTATTTTTTACAATTTAATTGACCAATATTTGTGAATTACAACGGACTTAGTGAGACGGCTCAAACGGACAAAACCTTTTGAACTAATTATATAACTCAGTGTAGTGATAGTGAAAAGTGACTAAAATTTATTTAGTGACACTAATGACACAAGAACAATGTGTATAAACCTTTATGTGCAATAACAAAGAAGTGCTGTGTCAGTGGACGCATTCTTCAATAATAAGTTTATTAGCAAATTAAGTTAGCGTAAAATTACTCATTAGTCGAATTATTTAGGCTAGATCGTAATGTAATATAAAGTATTGCTTTGTACTTTATACTAAACAAAAAAAAAAAAAAATTTAATTGACCAATATTTGTGAATAAAAGTTAAGACCATTTTTGTAGATGAAGAAGTAATCTATCTGTGGTAATTATTAGTTACATCTGGTTTGCTTTTATTTTGCCGCAAAATGTACCGAAAAACTGCTTATTTTTGAAAGTTTTCGTGTGATTTGGAAACGCGTCCTTAAGTTGTCTTAAGACTAGATTGTTATTAAAATAATAAGGTCACCAGACCGATATGGAAAAAAATTGGTGGTGTGGTGGTACGGGTGCGGGGTGCGGGGTGCGGGGTGCGGGGTGAGTGACCTGCGAGCCGGAGACGCGGAAGACGCCCTGGTGGCGCAGGCCGTAGGTGGCGATGACGCGCACGCAGGAGGTGAGCACGGCGGGCAGGCGGTCGTGCAGCGGCGCGGCGAACTGGCCGCGGCGGCGCGCGGCGCGGTGCGGCGGCGAGGGCGGGCCGCCGGCCGCGCCGGGCAGGCCGCCGGCCGCCGCCGGGCCGCCGGCCAGCGCGCGCGCCGCCGCCGCCTTGCTCTCCAGCCGCGCCAGCCGCCCCGCGCACGACACGTACGACCTGAACTTCTGCAATCACAATCACGCCAGCTCGTAACTATCATTCTATCGTAACTATTATATTATATCCATAGAAATCGAAAAAGGAGGAGAAGTGCCAATAAGACGTTTTTCTGTCCGCGCGACTTGAGCATTTTGGGCAACATAAAGAAAAATGGCCGTTTACGCGAATCAGTACTTATTCGACTGCCGTCAAGAAAACTTGCAGAAATTCCGTCTTGTTCTGTGGTTTCGTGCAAAAACCGAAGCCAAACAAAAAACTATATTAACACCAAAGTCACATACCATATGTAAGTACAAGAATTTTATTGTATTTTTCTATAAATTCATGAAAAACAATAATCGTAAAATATAGCACGTTTTTATTACGATGTTTTATTTTTGTATATGCCCATGACTATGCTACTATGTACAACATACATTGCTCGTTAAGCTATGAATAACCTCAACGAGTCTGTCTGAGCGAGCAATGACTTACGATACTAAGTTACATGGGGTATTTTGCATAGTACGGGTCGAATCCTGCCAGTCCTGACATGTTGATCTGAGTGATGTCTGTACATAGTTGAAAATCGGTATCTCGATAAAATTGTCGATTCATACAAGAAAATATTTTTAGAATTAATCTCGACATTTAAAGTATGTGAATAGTTTTTATTTTTTATTGATTCAAACAAGGGTCAAAATGTATATTTTATTTTGTGTGTGGAAGTCTGTAAATGTGATTATACATATATTAAAGAGTAGATAAAATAAATATTCGGGACATTGTAAATACTAAATAATAAAAATAATTACATTTTAAGTACTCGACAAATACATCCATTTTACGGGGCAGTGAATAACTACTAATGTTATATTTAGGTATAGGTATTTGATATTTTTTCTTGCAAATGTTAATGATTCTTAAAACTATTTTGGAGTTGTGTTTTTTGGTAAAAAGCGTATTTTTCGTTCTGGAGTTCTTTTTAATGTTGGTTTCCATTTTTAATTTCAAATTAATTTAATTTTAGTTTATTTAGTTCTACGATAGTAAAACATTTTAACAAAAAATTAAAAAGCGAAAAAACTGAAAAGTAAAAAATAATAAATTAATATAATATTTGGCTTACAATACCTTTTCTTGCTAATGGTAATGAGATTTTAAACTATTTTGAAGTCGAGTCCTTTTTATTAGGGTTCCGTAGCCAAATGGCAAAAAATAGAACCCTTATGAATTCGTGATGTCTGTCTGTCTGTCCGTCCGTATGTCACAGTCACTTTTTTCCGAAACTATAAGAACTATACTGTTGAAACTCGGTACGTAGATTTATTCTGTGAACCACATTAAGATTTTCACACAAAAATAGAAAAAATTAATAAATTTTGAGGGTTCCCCATACTTGGAACAAGAAACTAAAAAATTTTTTTTCATCAAACCCATACGTGTGGGGTGTCTATGGATAGGTCTTCAAAAATGATATTGATGTTTCTAGTATAATTTTTTTCTAAAGTGAATAGTTTGCGCGAGAGACACTTCCAATATGGTAAAATGTTGGTCTGTAACTTCTAAAATAAGAGAATGATAAAACAAAAAAAATATATATGATGTACATTACGATGCAAACTTCTACCAAAAAGAATAAGCTAAAATAAGCTTTCGAACAAAAAAAGAAAATCAGTTCATTAACGACGAAGTTATCCGCGAACAAACATAAAAAAGCATATACACGGTCGAATTGAGTAACCTCCTCCTTTTTTTGAAGTCGGTTAAAAATTGGTTTGAACGAGATTTAATAATTAGTTATTTTTTAATACGACATAAATCATTTTTATCATTTTTATTGCTTATCGGATAACATTATTACTATACACAACATAACTCAGTATTAAAATCTGTGAGTGAACAACCCCTGTTTTCCCATGATTACTTACTATTCAAATTTTTATAGGACCAATTTCCTTAATTTAATATACCCTTTCCAATATACCTAAGTGTATGGGTTGGCCGTACAAATGCGTATAAATAAAAGGATTTTAAAAACTAAAAAAAAACTGTAAAACTGTAAAAAAATATAACTATTGAAGATCTTAAGACTATGATGAAATTAATGGAATACTAATGGTGAGTCACGCGCGGTACTCTTGATGACCGATAGCGAAGAACTGACAACTTATTATAAGTAAAATATTAAAGTGAGGTAATTTGGGTCACAACAAAAATGCAACCTAGGTGCTTAAATGTACGCGCTTGCTCGTACACTAAAAATTATCAGAATTGTACCAATCTGTAAAAAGTTATACGTGTCATACAATAAAATATCTCGTCGAATTGAGAACCTCCTCTGTTTTTTCAATTGTAACTATTTGAGTAAAAATATTAGGTTAATAATATACATAAATATTAAAAATATTTAATGCTTCATACTCATAGCATAGTAGAGTAGATATACATGACACACACACACACCCAGACCGAGAACAGAAATTTTAAACTCGTCATTCAAATTTCTGCTTCGCCGGGAATTAAACTCGGGATCCTCCGATTGGCAACCATTACGCCACGTGGGTCATCGAATTATAAATATGTAATATTTATTATACTTATTACCATAATAAAAATATGGTAATACTAACATTTTATTAGATTAAAATTAAACATAACTTTGTAATTTTTTTCTGTTATTTTATTTTCGTGCATTACGTCATTATTAGTACACTTTTTACAAGATTGTTGGAGCAGTGAGGACGTATTGGCATCCTTGTCCCACGACCACCACCATCTCCAGCACCGTATGGCGTCAGCAGGCGGGCTCGTCATTGGCTGATGATGACGTGATACGAGGAGCCGCCCAATCAGGGAACCACACATCACTGCCCCCCTCTGCGAGTCACCCGCGCACAGCCACGTTGAATTCCCTTTTTTTTCCGTTTTTTTTAATTGCGCCTAAGTAACGAAGCAAAAACGTGTAATATTATCCATAAAATACGCAAATATTGTAAAAAATTATTCAAATATAACAAGCTATCGAAGAAAAGCAGTTTTCATTTTCATTGCGCCGTGGGAGCACCGCAATTAGCCCCCACATGCTGGTCCTTCTCACCAAATTGAACTTCGACCTCTGGATGATACAAGACTGGACGTCCCTGGACATCTGAAGCTCCTGGACACAAAGAAGACCTAAGCGCTAAATCGGACCTAGTTGGTGGACGGAATAACCTACCTACCAAGGATAAACGCGCACGGTACGGTCATCCAGCCATCCTATTTCCAAACCCATCCAGTTTTCTTTTGTGTTAATCCTGTGCTTCAACTGATTTCAGTGTTGGTGGAGGTGAGTTACTCGTTTGATCGAAGCAATCAAGCAAAAAGCGAAACGCGGCCAGTCCATACCTAGTAAGCGAGCCTACGATTCCAGGATTAAACGTAAGTACTACGTCTTTCAATGGCTACCAAAATGGGTTCGACCGATAGTTTAGAGATTGCCGGAAAATCTCGTGATAAATCACCTTATAGAGCATGTGACGATGTCAAAGTTCGCGATCTTATTAAAAAGCGTGGCATAATCAAAGGGCGATTTACCAAATTTGCTAATTATGTGAAATTGTTAAGCGCCGAGGTCGATTTAAGCAACCAACAAATGGTAGACCTCAAGTTGCGTATTCAAGGTGTTACCAATCTTTTTTCTGAATTTAATAATATTCAGACTCAAATCGAAGAGTCTGTGCCTGATATAGGTCTAGATGAACAGCTCACACAAAGAGAACTATTTGAAGATAATTATTATACCGTATTATCGCAAGCGGAATGTGTTTACAGTAAAAGTACAGCTACGCATGACCTTGACAATGGCAGTGCTAAACTGAGTTCAATTAAGTTACCTACGATTAACATGCCTACCTTTGACGGTTCATACGAACACTGGCTTGAGTTCCGTGACACTTTCCTATCTTTAGTACACAACTCAAAGGAAATTAGCAATATTCAGAAATTTCATTATTTAAAGTCATCAATTAAGGGAAGTGCCGAATTAGTTATAGACTCGTTGGAATTTTCAAGTAGTAATTACGAAATTGCATGGGAACTACTTCTTAATAGGTACAATAACAGTAGGTTATTAATTCATAATCATGTCAAGTCATTATTTAACTTGCCTACACTTAATAAAGAATCACCTCATTTAATACGTAAATTAATTGACACAGTGTTAAAAAACCTACGTGCCTTAAAAATTCTTGGTGAGCCTACAGACTCGTGGGATACCTTAGTCATTTACATTATTGTGTCTAAATTAGATTCCACAACCGAACGCGAGTGGGAACAACATAAAAGCACGATATTTTCTAGCACTAATGATTCTAAAATAATACTTAAACTAGATCAATTGTTTAAGTTCTTAAAAGACAGGGCTGACATGCTCGAAACATTGTTAGTATCCCACAATAAACAACACATTAACAAAAACAATGTAAATATTAAGTCTAAGGTACAATGTAATGTTTTAGCGAATAAATCACAGTTCCGCGACAGCACTCGTAATTATAATAAACCTTGTTTGGCCTGTAATGCAAATCATCCACTTTATAGTTGTCAAAAATTTATAGATTTTACTTTAGACGCTAAGTTTGCTTTCTTAAAAAAGAATAATCTATGTGTCAACTGCCTGCGTGCAGGACACAATGCGAGTGAATGTCGATTCGGATCGTGCAAATTATGTAACAAAAAACATAACTCGTTAATGCATAGCGAAAATATTAATGAAGTTAATCAGTCCGTTTTATATCATTCGTCACAGCTGACTAATGAGCAGGTCGAGCGGGCGGCTGCCGGTCAGTCTTCCGCGTCTCCTGCGCCGCATCCCCCTGTAGTGAATCAAGTCGTAAATTCCATTCCATTCAGGTAAACGAAGCGCACATAGATAACATTAAACATTACGCGCAATCTTCTAGTGTGCAACCTGTTTTGTTATCAACGGCGTTAGTTGAAATAGCCGATGATCGTAATAATTACCATCTAGCACGAGCCCTTTTAGACAGCGGCAGTCAAAGCTGTTTTATAACGAAATCTTTATGCGAACTTCTTAACACTCCGTTAGTACATACTACTACGGAAATTCGTGGTGTTGGAAACTCGGTGACAAAGACGACAGAAGTCTGCGACATCGAGATCAAATCGCGCGCCAACCCCGAATACACAATGCGTTTAAGATGCTACGTTTTGCCGAGCATAACGTCGTCGTTGCCAGCTGTTTCCAAACTATGCGCACAGGCTATACCTGATAGGATTCAGCTAGCGGACCCGTATTACTATGATTCCCACTCTATAGATATACTAATAGGCGCAGATAAATTCTGGGAATTAATTAAAAGCGATAAGATTAGGTTACCTAACGGGCCTTTCTTACAGGATACGTTCTTGGGCTGGATTATTTCTGGTCCTATTAAAATTTATACGCGAAACAATAATAATATTTATTGTAATTTCACACAGTCGCTCGAGGAGCAATTACGCAAATTTTGGGAACTGGAGGAGGTGAACACCACAGGCGCTGACATGCGGACTGATGAGGAACGTGCATGCGAGAAACACTTCGTCGAAACTACGATGCGCACTGACGATGGAAGGTTCTCAGTATGTATTCCCTTCAAATCATCGCCTGATACGTTAGGTGAAACTTTTTCCATGGCTGAACGCCGGTTCCTGGCGCTAGAGAAGCGCTTACAGCGCAACGCTACTTATAAAAATTTATACGTTAAATTTATTAACGAATACATAGACTTAGGTCACATGACTCGTGTTCACACGTACGGCAGTCCACATTACTTCATGCCACACCATGGTGTGTTCAGGGAACACAGTACGACCACCAAATTACGTGTGGTATTTGATGCTAGTGCTGCGTCTACTACAAACATATCACTTAATAATCTACAAATGGTTGGGCCGCCTATTCAAGGGGATTTAGTGTCCATTTTATTGCGCTTTCGGCAGCATAAATACACAGCCTGCGCGGACATCGAAAAAATGTACAGGCAGTGTTTGGTCGATAGTAGCCAACGAGATCTACAGCTTATTCTGTGGCGCGAAGACCCGTCAGAGCCAATAGGTATCTATCGACTAAATACTGTCACGTACGGAACCGCGTCTGCGCCGTATCTTAGCTGTCGATGTCTTAAGCAGCTAGCATTAGACTGTGAAAATCCTGACGTTAAACGCATTATTAATGAGGATTTCTATGTCGATGACATGATCACGGGTCATGATGACAAAAATCTATTATTACGAAATTGTCAAAAAACTTCTGAGGTATTGCAATCTGGTTGCTTTCCGCTACGTAAATGGTTATTTAATTTTGATTGCAATAACCTGCTAGATTTAAATACGCATTTAACTTCTAAAACGTTAACATTAGGCGATAATATTAACGCAAAAACGTTAGGTCTAGGGTGGTATAACCTAAGCGATGAATTTTATTTCAATTCACAATTTAAATACACGTCTCATAAAATAACTAAGCGGTATATTATGTCGGTTATATCACAAATTTTTGACCCTCTCGGATTACTTAGTCCTGTTATCATTACAGCGAAGGTGATGCTTCAGAGGCTATGGTTGCTGAAGCTGGGCTGGGACGACGAGGTTCCTGGCGAGGTCAATCAGCAATGGCAGCAGTTTGCTAAGGCAATGCCCATTCTGGACACACTACGCATACCACGGCATGTTATAGGTACTAATCCAAAATACTTAGAACTGCACATTTTTACAGACGCATCAGAGACAGCTTATGGCGCTTGTGTATACGTACGCACAGTTAATACCGATGGTACAATAACGTGTGTTCTACTGTGCTCCAAAGGTAAAGTTGCACCTCTGAAGCCTGTAAGCATACCGAGGCTCGAGTTGTGTGGGGCGTTACTTGGAGCTAGACTGTACCAAAAGGTGTGTGAGTCGCTACGCTGTCAATTTCATAATGTAACATTTTGGTGCGATTCTACGATCGTGTTAGCCTGGCTACGTATGCCGCCTAACACATTGAAAACTTTCGTGCAGAACAGAGTCGTGGAAATCCATGAACTGACGAAGGAATTTTCTTGGCGTCATGTAAGCGGTAAGGAGAATCCAGCCGACTTAGTTTCGCGAGGAGTACGGCTGGAGGACCTTTCTTCGTGCACCCATTGGTGGAAGGGGCCATCGTTTCTTCGTGAGTTCAGCGGTACCGTGGCAGGCTCTGATCAATATTTTGAAGTTCCAATCGACTCATTGCCAGAACTAAAATCAAAACCGACTCATTCTTTCGTTACGGAATCTAATAATATGAAATCAATATTTCCGTTTCATAGATTTTCGAAATTTAACCGGATGAAACGTGCTGCGGCATATGTACTGCGTTTCATTCACAATGCACGTCACAAGAATAATCGTCGTAGTAGTAATTTATCTACAGATGAATTAAAAAACGCAGATATTATGTTAGTTCGATTTTCGCAATATGAATCTTATCCTATAGAATATAATTTAATCATGAATAATAGAGAATTAAAAAAGAGTCATAATTTATCTAAATTAAATTTATTTATGGATACCAATCAAATTATACGAGTAGGTGGACGTTTGAAAAATTCACCTTATTTCACATTCGATAAAAAACATCCAATTCTAATTTCCTCTAAACATTGGTTTTCAGTTCTTTTATTTCGGCACGAGCACAAACAATTGCTGCACGCAGGGCCGCAAGCAGTCCTGTACAATGTGCGGGAATCTTACTGGCCTGTAGGGGGGAGGGATCTCGCTAGACAGGTAGTTCATAACTGTATTACGTGTAAGCGCTTTAGAGGTACAACCCTAACTCCTTTAATGGGGAATTTACCTCAGGAGAGAATAACGCCATCCTTCCCTTTCTTACGTTGCGGCGTTGATTATGCGGGGCCAGTCTTTGTTTTGAATCGTAAAGGTAGAGGCTCCAGACTAGTCAAAGGTTACATTTGCTTGTTTATCTGTTTTGTGACTAGAGCTGTTCACCTAGAGCTTGCTAGTGACCTTTCAACAGGCGCCTATTTATTAGCACTCAAACGATTCATTTCTCGTCGCGGTAAGCCTATTGAAATATATTCAGACAACGGCAAAAATTTCGTAGGTCTTAAAAATGAATTTTCAAAGTTTTTATCTAATTGTGCTGGAGATGTCATTGATTATGCTGCCAGTCAAAATATAAATTTTAAATTTATTCCGCCTTATTCGCCCCATTTTGGTGGACTTTGGGAGGCGGGAGTAAAATCCTGCAAGCACCATTTGCTTCGATCGATGGGTAACGCGCACTTAACCTTCGAGGAGTTCAGTACAGCGTTAACGCAAATAGAGGCTATCCTGAACTCCCGTCCTCTAAGTCCCATGTCCACAGATTCAAATGACTACCTGCCCTTAAGTCCTGCTCACTTCCTGGTTGGCCGGCCGTTGACAGCACCTGCCAGCACCGACCTCACGGACATACCTATGCCAAGGCTTGATAGGTACCAGCGAATAGAACAAATTCGCCAGCATTTTTGGGCCAGGTGGACCAAGGAATACGTCTCGGAGCTGCAGACACGAAGCAAATGGAGAGATCACAAAACCGATCTAAAACCAAATACCCTTGTCGTCATTAAGGAAGATAGCTCTACTCCGCTAAAGTGGAGTTTAGGCCGCAATATTACCACTATACCTGGGCGAGATGGCATAAGTCGAGTAGCCGACATCAGGACGGCCACTGGAGTTGTACGACGCGCATTTTCTAAGATATGTCCTCTGCTGGATTTAGGAGTTTCTTCATTGGAAGAGGGACCTTCCAAGGCCGGGGGCATGTTGGAGCAGTGAGGACGTATTGGCATCCTTGTCCCACGACCACCACCATCTCCAGCACCGTATGGCGTCAGCAGGCGGGCTCGTCATTGGCTGATGATGACGTGATACGAGGAGCCGCCCAATCAGGGAACCACACATCACTGCCCCCCTCTGCGAGTCACCCGCGCACAGCCACGTTGAATTCCCTTTTTTTTCCGTTTTTTTTAATTGCGCCTAAGTAACGAAGCAAAAACGTGTAATATTATCCATAAAATACGCAAATATTGTAAAAAATTATTCAAATATAACAAGCTATCGAAGAAAAGCAGTTTTCATTTTCATTGCGCCGTGGGAGCACCGCAATTAGCCCCCACAAGATAAAAACGTGATTGATTACGCATACCTACCTATTAATTTAATTTTTCAAGGTACTTAATATCGATATTTTATATCGAATTTGTGAATAAGTGGACTTAAGTATCGATTACACAAAACCGGTAATTTTATATTCAGTCAATCTCTAGTGTAAAAATGAATTTTGCGTAACACCACGATAATGGTTTTTTGTTTATGTGTGCGAAATATTCAGGTATGGGTATATGTACGCTGTTGAATAAGAAATACGGTTTATTTTGTATTGTAGATTTCTATCTGATTTAAAAATGAAAATGTGTGTGAGACTTTGTATCTATTCACTGCATGTGTAATTGTCGTAAGCAGTGGGGGAAAAACTGGAGACAGTGGGTTCCTATACATTGTCAATTACATGGCATATCTCTTGTATTTTCCAATATCTTTGATTATATCATTAGTCAACTTTCAACCTTATTCTTGCACGGTCCTTCGAGCCGGATTAAATTTTGACTCAAAGTTGGCAAGCCCCAAAAATGTGTCGGGGCCTCGGGCGGACATAAGGAAGGCAAGCAGTAAGCAGTAAGCAGTAAGCAGCAAGCAACAAGCAGAGGTCGGCGGGCGACTCACGGCCAGGTAGTAGTCCTCCTGGTCGCGGCGCGGCGCGTCGTCCGCGGGCGCGGGCGCGGGGGGCGGCGCGGGCTCGGCGCCGAAGAGGCGCGCGGCGTCCCAGCGCGCGTCGGGCTCCAGCTGGCGCAGCAGCTCCGCCTCGGCCGCGTCCAGCGTCTTGGCGTGCTCGCGGCACTCGGCCCGCAGCGCGCGCGCCGCCGCCTCCAGCTGCGCGACGCGCGCCGCCAGCTCGCGCGCCGCCGCCGCGCTCGCCTCGTCCTGCTCGGGCGCCGCCTCCTCCACTATCTCCCGCATCTCGCGCTCCTGCCGATCGTCACAATGGAAATTGAGATCGCTGCACACTTAACGTGCAAGGGACGGGGACGGAACGTGGTCGGAAAGGAAGCGGAACTTCAGACCGTCGGGCGGGAGCTACTAGGAGAGCGGTCACGTCGAGTTAATTTCGGTGATCGATTCGAATAATTTGTGTTATTATATTGAACCTTTTTAACAAGTATATAATAAATGATTGATAAAAGTGAGTTTTTATCAATCATTTATTGGCTTCTTAATACTGTCATTGTGTCAATTATTTTTCATTGAATTGATATCAGTACATAATTTAGCACTCTGGAGCGAAAAAAAACACTGTGCATATGCAACGTAATCACGTAATTTTTCATCGACTATTTTCGATTGGTATCAGTAAATTACTTGCACTCCGAAGAGTCCGGAGCGAAAAAGACGATTGTGCATATGCAACGTAATCACGGATGGGACGGGGCGTGCTAAATGTCGTCACCGATATTTTTTTAGCGTCTCGGGCGTGCCACGTTATCGTCCGGGCACCCGCTACGTGTGCTTCTTTCTTTACACTTGATATTTGTGATCATCGATCGTCCCGCCAAGATGCAGGAGCGGGTACCTGCAGAGCGGGCGCGGGGGCCACGCGCGGCAGGGCGCGCGGCGGCGCGAAGGCGGCGGGGTGCGCGGCCAGCACGCACGCTACGTGTGTACCTGCAGTGCGGGCGCGGGGGGCACGCGCGGCAGGGCGCGCGGCGGCGCGAAGGCGGCGGGGTGCGCGGCCAGCACGCACGCTACGTGTGTACCTGCAGTGCGGGCGCGGGGGGCACGCGCGGCAGGGCGCGCGGCGGCGCGAAGGCGGCGGGGTGCGCGGCCAGCACGCACGCTACGTGTGTACCTGCAGTGCGGGCGCGGGGGGCACGCGCGGCAGGGCGCGCGGCGGCGCGAAGGCGGCGGGGTGCGCGGCCAGCACGCACGCTACGTGTGTACCTGCAGTGCGGGCGCGGGGGGCACGCGCGGCAGGGCGCGCGGCGGCGCGAAGGCGGCGGGGTGCGCGGCCAGCACGCGCTCGCGGTCGGCGGCGGCGTCGAGCGCGTCGGCGGCGGCCAGCAGCGCGGACGCGGCGGCGGCGGCGGCGGCCCCGCGCGCGCCCTCCGCGCCGCCCGCCGCGCGCATGCAGCGCCCCACCACCGCCTCGTACCCCACCTCCGTGCACTGGAACGACGCATCGGCTCTTGTATAAAAGTACATTCAAAACAATCTTTTAATTTCACTGCAATTTATGCAACAACCAATTTATTTTATACCATTATGCCTTCCAGAATTTATGAATTTCACTCAGGCATGCACAGTGAAAAACAATAAAGTATATCAATATTTTATATCACCATGGAGCAGTGATAAACGTAAAACGAGCATGAGAGGTGCACGTGCACACGGTGCACACGAGGACAAGGCGTTAGAAGGATACCATCATGATGTCGACGATGTCGTCGAGGTAGTAGCGCTGCAGCGTGGCGTTGGCGGCCTCCAGGCTCAGCGCGTAGTCGGCGCGCGCCCGCAGCGCCCGCGCGCGCGCCTCGCTGTGCCGCGCGCGCCGCTGCAACACGCGAAACGTTCAATCTAATATCCAATAACACCTAATATTACATAACTGTCGACATGGTACACCTCTGAGGAAACCGTTACCGTGGTATTCTGTAGCAGCGAACGAACACGGTCGTAATGATAAAATCCGTAGACAAAATCTGTTGCTGTAGTGTCGTGTAGTGTGTGTAGTGTAGTGTTGCAGTAGTCTGCTGAAGTGGCAATAGGCAGGCCATACTAATATAGCCTTGCAGATTTTTAGAGCAATGTCGGTAATCTTCGTCTTATCCATGTTCATCTTAAGACCCACACAGTTCCCTAGCACAGTGCTGAGTTCTTCCAGGGACTTTGCCAAGATTACTATTGCTGCAGCCCTTTTTGCGTTCCACTGCTGGGCACAGGTCTCTCCCCCTAATTGGGGGGGCCTGGATCTTACTCCACCACGCTGATCCAATGCGAGTTTTTCTTTTCTTTTCATTTTTTTATAAATAACGCTTCACACTCATAGCCCCATAGTAGGGTAGTTATACCCTGTGTCGTTGGTACCATGGACACATACAAAGACAGAAACACAAACACCCAGACCAAAAACAGAAATTTAAACTCATCATTCAAATTTCTGTTTTACCTGGAATCGAACCCGGGACCCCTCGATTGGCAGTCCGGCATGGTAACCACTGCGCCACGCGGTCGTCATATATATTTACTAATATATATCAGGATTTACAGGATTACTTAATCACACACCTAAATAGGTGTTTGCCATTGATGTTAATACCTAGCCCTTTCCACTCCATCGGCTTAAAATCATCTTCCTTATAAAAAAATACGGCGAATATTCTCAGCAGTAGTACAATTATTATTGACTATGTACCTGTCTAGTGATGAATATCAATCATACGGGTATATTCACTCAGTATAAATTTCGCACGTTTTGATTGAGTCGGAGTGGGAGTGGGAGTCGGAGCGTCAGGTTACCTTTTCCAGCTCCTTGTCGAGCGCCTTGATCTTCTTGTGGCGCGGCGGGTCGGCGGCGAGCAGCGCGGCGCGCTGCGCGTGCGCGTGGCGCAGCTTGAGCGCCGCCGCGCGCCACTCGGCCGCCGCCGCCGCGTGCGCCTTGCCGCCCGCCGCCGCCTCCGCCAGCGCCGCGCCCACCTCCTCCTGCCGCTCCGCCACTGCACGCAACATGGACGCACATTGGACGTTAATTTCCCATTGTTCCCCAACTAATTATTATCTAAGTAAGGAAATCTGACAGTGACTGACATAAAAAAAACTGCCGAAACTACTGAGTTTAAGAAGCTGAGGCATGGACGTTTATATTATGGATGTGAAACATCTATGGGCGAGGTTAAACCGGATTGTTGGTGTGGCGACTTGGCGACTCTTGCCGTGGCAAGAAATCACCACACTCAATTGTAGCAACTTGAAATTGATATCGAATTTTTGTATTAAAAGAAAATAAATGTTTATGGATGTGAAACATCTATAGACCAGGTGCGGGTAAACCGGATTGTTGGTGTGGCGACGTGATAACTATTGCCGTGACGAAGCGGCGGGTCACCACACTCATTTGAAACAACTTGAAATTAATACTGAATTTTTGTATTATCTGAAAATAAATGTTTATTAAATAAATAAAGCGGAAACATCTATAGGCGCGGGTAAACTGAATTGTTGGTGTGGTGACGTGGCGACGTGACGACGCTTTCCGTCACCACGACGGGTCGCAGTTTTATTTTGAATGGAGTAGCAGACGAGCATGCAGGCTACGTGGTGTTAAGTAGTCGCTGCATCCCATGGTGCATGGCCATGAAGCAACATGAAATTAATATTGAAATGAAATGAAATATTCTTCATTCACTATACGGTTCATTTACAAACTCTGAGTGAACGTTATTTTTTTTGTTCTGTCTGCTCTGGGTGCGCTTAGGCAATGCTGAGCTGAAGAAAAGAGCAGACGGAGAAAAACTTCAGCCCTGTTTTAAAATATGAGGTATACAATAATTAGCAGTTAGCTTCCTTACAGAGTAGCTATGGCCAGATAAGGAACATACGTGACAGCTACCGCATGTGTCAATGTCGTCCCACAGCCATCTGTTAACATTGGCAGTTTGATTGATTTAAGTCTATTACATCAGGTATAGAAACAGCCTTGTGGGACTACGGCTCAATGCCATACTTTTCCCAAACATTGAATTTTTATATGAAATAAAAATAAATATTAATGTTATAAAGATAACAGTGGTTAAAACTTGGCGGCGGCCTCATAAGTGGTTTGAAAATATCCGACAGCGGGTTGGTCACTAACCCGCATCTCCACCAATCCGCATTGAAGCAGCGTGGCGGAGTAAGCTCCAGATCTCCCCAATAATTGGGAGAGACCCCTGCCCAGCTGTGTGACGCAAAAATGGTTGGAGGAGCCATTAAATAAATAATCGTTTTCTGCACCAGATGTGGCTGAATGGCCATTTTTACCGCAGTCGACATTGCTTAGCTTTATTGACACCCATCCTTGTTATAAACTCACCAGATATTGCTTAATGGCCACCCATCCTACTGTTGACAGCACTCGACATTGCTTAGCTTAGGTCCTTCTTATGACCGCACCAGATGTAGCTGAATGGCCACCCATCCTATTTTTGACTGCACTCGATATTGTTTAGCTTTACTAATTCCCGTCCTTTTCATTATGCTGTGCTTAGTTCCTGTCGTAATCTTGTGTTTTATACATATTACTTATACGAACACTATGTTTCACATCTACTAAGCGTCCCATGACGGCTTACTTTTTTATTTTTGGAAATACCCCGGATTCACTTGAAAGATTGTTTTCAATATAGGTTCCTGGAGTAAAGTAAGCATTCTGATCGAAAAGGAATCCGAGTTTGTATGAAACTTGATAAAATCTTCACAAGATATTTTTTTTCCAATTTGTTAAGCGTTCACCGTCGCCTATGGACACGGATATTATTGGAGAGGCCTGGAGCTTACTCCGCCGCTCCGCCACGCAGTTTCCATTGCGGGTTGGTGGAGATGCGGGTTAGTAGTGAACCCGATGTGGGATGTCTTCAAACCACCCATAAGACCTCCGACAAGATTTAAAGATACCAATTGGTACTGATGGCTTAACGTGCCCTTCGAAGCACAGAAACGCCTCTGAAATTAATGCCACTAACAGCACCCCATCTCTTACCCGACCGCACCCGTTTGGCTTAGCTGCGTAGATCGCTTCCGTTCTACGCCAGTCGCCGGGCCATGCGTGCTTCAACACAAAAATGGTTGCATCTGTTGCGAAGAGCAACGCATTGTTGCAGAGTAGTTTTAACTAAACATTTAAATGTCACTAACCAACAAATATGGATGTGTAGTCCGAAATAAATTTATTATTATTATTTTAGTATAAAATTTTATTCTCTGCGAAGAGGTTCTACGACTATCCCACGGGCCATGGCCAAGTGCGATAGCAATATTTATGTTGCATTAAGGAATTTGCGCACTATCCTACATGTATTCAATATGGATGCTTTTTGTAATATAAGTGATAGCCTTCCGCCAGCGGCTTCGCCCGCATGTTAAATGGGTCTCCGTAGGATATAAAATAGCCTATGTGCTATTCCAGGCTTCATTGCCATATTAAAATCATAGGCGTTTAGCCAGTTGCTTCAACCGCGTTGGCCCTATTACCCGTTTTCACGTAGGAATTATGCATTTTCCCCGCGGTAAAAAGTAGCCTATGTTACTCAAGGTGAATGTAGCTATCTAATGGTGAATTTTTGAAATGGGAACAGTAGTTTTTGAGTTTATTCATTACAAACATACAAATCTTTCCTCTTTATAATATTAGTATAGTACTTATAGATATGTTGGACTCCATTATGTTAGCTATTATTTATATATGAAGAATATTGTATTAGTTCATTCCGTATAATTATATTTTTGGTAGCAGTATTTGATTGTTCTGTTTCCGGCACCATCTTGGTTCGTCAGTTTTATTTAATCATATCCGACTTCCGGTCGCACGAATGGTCGTTATTTACTCTGACCAAGCGGCAAGCATTCGTGTCGGAAGCACTGAGGGATCAAGTCGTGGCTAAGGAGAAGCATTAGTAAAGCGTAAAAGTGTTAAAGCCTAGATAAAATAATAAGTGAAACAAGTAAAGGATTTGAGGAATAATGGTTAAGTTGCTTGTTAATATGTAAGTACTCCATTTTTGTTCTGTTGGTGGTTTATTCGTTCTTGAAACATTTACATATGTGATTTGTATACTGCATAACTACGAAATATACGTGAAATTGTAAAGTGTTTTATCTTTTATTTAACAAAAACCCGCATTCTGAGCTGTGAGCCAACAATTATGTAATGTTTTTAAACTATTAAATAATGAATTGGGTATGACCCCTGTATACGATATAACTATTGCAACAATATGTACGGTTTTGAATTCCCATTGCTTTTGAATTTCTATAGCAAGCTCTCTATACTTTGACATCTTTTCGGTTATGGTGGACAACAAATTGTGGGTATTCGGGACGGCTATATCGATTAAATATACTGTGCTATTGGGTTTGTCGTGTAAAGTAATGTCAGGTCTGTTGTAATGTATTGTTCTGTCAGGAATTGTTCTGGCCCAATAGAGCTTGTGCGTTTTATTTTCCAAAACTGCTTCGGGTTTGTATTTGTAGTATGGTTCTTTATTTCTTATGAATTTACATGTGTGCGCAAGATGTTGATGAATTATTGAGGCAATTTGGTCGTGTCAGTTTGTACTAGTGTTAACAAGCTACTGTTATGTGTTGTATTGTTTCTGAACTACTTTTACACTGTCTACAGAGGTCGCTATGTAGCAAGTTTTCTTAAATTATATGTTTTTTGTAGTTTGCTGTATTGATGACTTGGTCTTGAATAGCCAGCATGAAAGCTTCAGTTTCAGGAAATAACTGACCATGTCTCAACCACACGTTCGACGCATTTTTGTCGACATGTGGTTGTCTTAGATCGGCATGGTGCCTTCCATGAAGGGCCTTTCTTGCCCAAGCATCGTTTTTCTCTTGTATACTAGCGGTTTGTTTTATTTTTTATTATAATGAGAGGAATAGAGGGCTTGGATTTAGGACCCGGTAGCAGGAGTTCGTGCTTCGAAATGATTGAGATTATTAGAGTTTGTTTAAGTTATTACAACGATACCACTCCCAACTCTGCGACGCACCGTCCGTTCATTGTAATCGGAATCAAGCTCAAGCAATCCCTCGCCCAGCTACCGGATACTAAATTTTAACCCAAAAGGAGTTCTGCAAAGTAACGCCTGGTGCAAGATGTAGGCCTAGAGGAGATTGAGGTGTTGGAAGTGATGGAGGTGTTGGTATTGAAGGTGTTGGTGTTGAAGGTTTTGGAAGTGTTGGTGATGAGGAGTGAGGTGAGCTGAGGTGAGCTAGGTGAGCTACCGGTAGGAGGACGTACCTATATCCTTGCACTTGCGGTGCAGCCGCAGCACGTCGTCGGCGGCGCGCTGCAGGCGGGCGGCCAGCGGGCCGGCGTACAGCTCGCCCAGCGCCGCGTGGTCGCGGGCCAGCGCGCGCGTGCTCTCCAGCGCCGCCTGCCAGCACGCGTACGCGCCCGTCAGCGACCACTGCTCACGTCTGCAACACACACAACAGATATGTTGATTTTTTTAAATATTAAAATGAAGTAGCAGACGACCACGGATGTTGAACCTGAAGTATGCTGATTGTATTGCATGCACCATGCAGTGCATCGTATGTTTTAAGTATGTCTAACTGTAATTCTAATTGAATAGGTTATTACTTCTGACTACATTGTTGAACAAATCATTTAAATTTAAATGCAATATGATTTTAATGACTTACAATAGAAAAATACAATCATTTCAATTATTATCAGATCATTAATCACTTTATTTATACTTTTAATATGAACAGAAACAAGACATTATTATACCTACATATCTTTAAAAAAACTCAAATCTTTTTTTTTTACTTTCAGAAAATTAAATTTGAATGACTATTTGCAATTTCACATACAAAGATTTACTTTATATAGTACAATTTTATTACCGAGAAAAAAAAATTACTGTCTGTGCTGAACTGAACTAGATCTATTTACCGTGACTGAACTGAGCTTGTAGTTTTCTTTTCTGCTGTCTGGTAGTGTGATGAATGAGGTACACGAAGCGCAGCGATGATGGCGCAGCGATGATGGGCACAGCGATGATGGACACAGGCGGCTGGCAGCGACACATTAGATGACCGTCTTCCGTATTTTTCTTGACACAATTTTGATGACTTCGGTGGCTTCTCTTCTTATTCAGAGGGCTGAGATTTTATTTGAGATCCGAAATATTTGTATCCATGCTGATCTTTTAACTTCATCCGTTATGTTGTTTTTATCTAAGTTTATATATTTTTCTTCTTTTCCTTTTTTTTTGATTCAGGTTTTTCTTATTATTATTTTATGTTCTTCTTGTCTTCATTTTCATAAGAAAACTTATAAAGCTGTTTTCTTTGTTCTGATTTTCTTCTTTTTTGATTTTCTTCATTCAGGTTTCTTCTTATTTCCCATTTTCTTCATTTTGGCAAGATATTTGGCCTTCTTTCTTCTCTTCTAATTCTTGTGTTCTTTACTGATTCTTTTAATAGCTTCCTTTGTCTCGCTGTTCTTGAACACCTCCCGGTGCGCGTGCAACGTGGCAGCGCCACACGCGCACCGGCCTGGCGCGGTCGCCATATAGTGACGTAGCAGGCTCGGTTATAATAAAAGGCGTCTTTACTGTTTGATGTCTGTATTAATAATGCTCTACAGGTTATTGAAGGTAACATATTTAATAGAGCCCTAGCTACACACCACAAACCATCCTCATGCAGGCAGCTGCGCTGCTACTCCATAAGCTGAAGGTCGCCTCGTCTTTCTTGAACTTATCTGACGTTGCGATTGAATCGCGCGCTGCTCTGCTAGTTCGACAACATCAAATTTTGCCGCGAGCTTGCCGTGCGCGCCAGTATCCAGCTGGACCACATCTACCTTTTTACTTGAACACTTCCAATGCTGTGTGATTGCGTTTCGTGATCGCACCCACTACTGCGCCTGTGAGACAACGTGCACTCACACACAAAAGCACTCACTGTTTTGCTATCGATCCATCCTTGATCTACAAGGTACCCAACCCGCATTGGAGCAGAACGGTGGAGTAAGCTCTAGGCCTCCCTAATGGTTAGAGACCCGTGCCAAGCAGTGGGACGCAAAGAGGTGCAGATAGTTAGACTTAACTTTTTCTCAAAGTTAGAGTTACCCTTAACCTTCGACGATCATGTCTCGGCCAACCTCCAACCGGGTAGACTAACGATCTAAAGAAGCGGGAAGCCGCTGGATTCGAAATGCGCAGGACTGTACGGAGTGGCGAAACGTTAGAGGAGAATTATGTCCAGCCGTGGACTATAAAAGGCTGATGGATGGATGAAAGTTAGACTAAAGTACGAAATTCAGAAGATGCGACTGACTTGTGCTTCTGGTCCTTGTGGCGCTGGTGCGCGGCGCGTGCCAGCTTGTCGAGCGCGCGCGAGTACTCGTGCTCGAGGTCGGCGCGGCGGCGGCAGTAGTCGTGCAGCTCGCCCGCCACGCCCGCAGCCGCCTCCGCGCGCGCCTCCAGCACGCGCGTCTGCTCCGACAGCTGCACGCGGATGTCTGCAACCACACACCACACATCACTCACAACACAACTCACAAAGGCACAATTATATCAAACTTTATACGAAAGAGGACAAATACAAAGGCAAATCTGAAACAGGACGACCGATGATAGGTATAATTTTGTTTTCGTCTGCATCGGTAGTCCTGTTTCACATTTGCCTTTGTATTGTAATTAGATGAGGCGTCCGTGGCCCTGTGGCTGGCGCAGAACGCAATGGATCTACGGAGATAAGTAAAACAGACGCGGTCGTGTGTTTGCTGGGTACGTACTTCCAGCGGCTGGCTGTAGTACCAGGTCAACGTGACCATATCGCAAGATCTTAACCTGCAATGTACTTACTCATTGAAACTAATATATTAAACCCAAATACGATAAGTCTGCTGTGAGTTTTAGAAGAGTTGGGTTCTCTGGAGACCATGTGACCAGGACTCTGGTGGTTGCAGCAGCAGGTCAAAGTTATCAATGAATTGTCATTTAATGATAGTACTGGCCGCGTGAAGCACTTAATCGAGTAATCTTACGCCAAAAATGCCTTCCAACATTTTGAAAAAGCGCAAATACTAATTAAACTGCTGGACCGATATTAACCAATCATAGCTTAGAACCACCGGGCGGAAACTGGCTTTCAAAAAAAAACCGCAAGGAAATCGGTCCATTCGTTTGAGATTTACGATGCCACAGACAAACAGACAGACATCGACGTCAAACTTATAACACCCCTCTTTTTGCGTCGGGAGTTAAAACAAACATCTATCACACAATTCATACTCTGTTGTAACAGATACCAACTTTTGCAACAAAAAGGGTTAATGAAGGAGGAACGAGAGAACACCACTTCAGATTTACCCCGTTATAATTTAAGTACAAGTCTTTGACTTATCAAGTGGGTTGATTGACTCGTGAATCTCATGATGAAAAGATGTGGCAGGAAGAGAGCACGAGTAAATAACAGAACCCTCTCGCGTGATCAGGAGACAATGATGCGAAGTTCAAGGTTGAACGCTCCGTTAAACAACTTCAAGCGAGCGTTCTGTTAACGACGTATTTATAAACCACCCTACTACGTGGTAAAGTGACGCACAATGACATTTTTACAATCTTTCCTGCAGATAACGAAAAAGGTAAGTAAGTACAAGAGTAAAGGAAAATATGCATTTTAAGTTATTACTCCTAGAATGAAGCCAATAATCGGTACTTAATAATAGTTTAAAAGAGATAGACGTGTAAAATAACAATGTCCTTGTTTTGTCATAATTATAAATTACATTAATTAAATTACCTAATAAATAGTTCCGAACAGAGCCAACCAATAACTTTGTTTTTTTTTCGACTATTTCATATTCTTTTAACTTTTAAAGTTAGAGTTTTTTAACTTAGGTACCCTAATAATACCTATATTATCAGCATGCGAATCCACCTAAAAATATCTTAATTGTAGAAATCGTTTTAGTCGTACTGTACACAGAAGAAAAATGTTTTCGCCTGGGCTTTGAGCTTTTATCTGGGTGAATTATTCATGAGTAGGTATTCATACATCTAGGTAGGTAGTCATACATCTTGGTTCAATCAAAAATACATCCCAACAAAGGAGAGCGATACGATACAGATATGTACGTAGTCCACTAAAAATAAAAACTATTTATCATAAGATTCATAAGCTCCGCTATGAAATGTGGACAATCATCAAGTCGTTAGCACGGCGTAAACCGTGTGTGAAGGTCATCAGGTGGGTAAAACTTCCCCAAGTTCTGCACGGGAAATTGATAAGTAATCATTATCTATACTAATTATAAAGGTGAAGAGTTTGTTTGTTTGTTTGTTTGTACGCGATAATCTCAGGAACTACTGTTTCAAATTGAAAAATTATTTTTGAGTTGGATATTCCATTCATCGAGGAAGCCTTTAGGCTATATAATGCATCATGCTATGACTAATACCCACGCGGAGGAAGTCGCGGGCGGCCGCTAGTTAATAATATACATAATAATATCTATTAGTACCTTATAGGTACACATATATTAAGTAGACATTGGTTTCTAGCTTGTCTGATATAGGTACAGTACCTTACTACCTATGTGGGATTACTGCATTGTTCTAGATCTTTTACTGTCACCTCATCAGCGCAACTGTCAATTAATCTTTCTTACTCTTTATAGGCGCACATCAGAGTCAAAAAATAAAAACCGCTGTAACAAGTCGAAATAGGTAGCATTTTTTGTCCCAGAAGGAACAGAAATGAATTTATTCATTAAGCCATTCTTGTTCTTAATTTAAATATTGAAAGAGAAACACCTAAAAGGTACAATTCCTCCCACAGTCATCATTAAGGGTAGTCAATTGAGGAGTAAGTCATTGTCTTACTCTAAATTAACAGATAAACATATCACTTGAATCGCTGCAAATAGCGGAAGTTCAACGGACCGTAAACAAAGTTCCCACAAGAAGGCGGGAGGAGCCCTCGCTGGTGCTGCGTGCTGAGGGGGCTGGGGCGACTAAATGAGCAGCGGTTATTGCGCCGCCTCACCGCTCCTCGTTCGCCGCTGTTTCAGATAGGTACGTATACTTAGTCTTGTGATCGTGCACTTCATATACTTCATAAGGTATGGTAATAATAAAAGGTAAGGCTAAGGTAAAGGCTGATCAGTTCTACCTCCTTTGGTAAAACAAACAGAGATTCCCAGACGAGCACTTAAGCACATTGAATGAAAGTCAACCGTACCTAGCAAACGTATTGTCTGTCTACTCATTTGCTGAACGAAAGCGAGTCACACGCGCCAATCACATTAAACAATAACAACATGCTCGTGTTATACACCATTTTTTGTCAAGAGAGGGTGACTCGAACGAAGAGGAAAACATTCGGAAGCGCAGTTATAATTAGTCTGCTACACATTACGTGTAAAGAATATTTCGGTGCCACTAATAGGTCATATGCAGCGGGCGGCCGGGATCAGGGCCGACAGGCGGCGGGTCGTCCGCGTCGGGAGCTCCGGCTCCAGCTCCAGCTCCGGGGTGGGCGTGGTGGAGAGCACATACCGGGGAAGGCATTGGCGAGGTCGGGCGGCCCCCAGTCGTGGCGCGGCTGCACGATGCAGTGGAACATCGGGAGCGCGCGGCCACCGGCGGTAGACTGGCGCCCTGACGCGCCGCGCAGCCTCCGCCGCCCTCCGTCCTCCGCCCCTCGCTCCTCGCGCCTCTCCGCAAGCCGGACCTTTTGCACCCTCGTGCTCTCCTCCACGCTCTCCGATTCGATGGGTCGTGGAACCGTAATCATCAAGTGAATTTACTGTTTACGACATGCCTCAGCTCATCGATTATCTCTCGGTCGTCTCGGATTATCTACCATGCTTCGATACGGACGATAACGTCCGTGGTAAACTTCAAATGCCAAGCTCTTTTCTTGAGCATGATTATTTTGAACCAATTTCTCCCTGAATGAGCTGATCGGAAAGTAGGGCTAATTGCTTTCATGTTTTTGGAACCATATAGACATAAGAGATAAATCAGATATACAAGCCTATAAAGTGATAATAATATAGGTACACATTTTACTGGAGTATTTTACTTATGTTGAGACTACACGATTTACATACAATAAAATTTAATTTTACAAAATATGCAACTAAAGTAGAATGATCTATTCTATGCATAACAATCATAACAATCGAAAGAGCGGGAGCCTTGGGAAGAAATAACGTCACGCAACAAATCAGTTTCAGGGAAATAATGGAGGATAAAAAAGGCAAACGATGGAAATAAAGGATTGTTAGTAGTCGGTGTAGTAGTGTAGTGGTGGTGCGGTGCACCGGGAGATGAGCAGATGCAGCGAGGCGAGCGCGGGCGGGGGAGTGCGTGGGAGTGCGGGGGTGGGGGCAGGCTGGGGGCGAGGGTGCGTGGAGCGCCGCGATGTGCATCTTACCCCGTAAGAAGCATTCGTAAGTACAGTCTACGAAGGTTATCTAACCAACTGTTACGCATGCAGCCTGGATCTAAGTGCCTTTTTAAGTTTTTAACACTCTCGGTAACTACTAAGCCCGAGCCTGTCGAGTGTTCGTAGACTCAAATGTATAACACTTTTAGGTGTTAAAGTAGATAACAATAATAATGATTTTACGTACAAATGAGAATATATGTGACGTAGGTAGAATATATTTCATTACTAGGGTTAGTAACTCAGTCGAACGAATGAACGAATGACTATTACTTCCATCGGATTTAATGAATGGAAACTAATATTAAAGTGATTGAACTGCATTGTTGGAAGAGAATTGTCGGCATAGTGGACATAAAATCAATACGTTCCCAGGGCACGGTGACTATTTGTAGACAATACCGTCTTATGGGAAACTTGCCATGGGCGGATAAGATAGCGAGACGGAACCCGGCACGCGATATGAAAGGTCACTTGTTACGGAGACCCACGATTAGAAAGCGTCCACAATAAATTAAAAAAAACCGGTCGAGTACACTTCCATGGAGTTGGTTTGTGAAATTTCTGGATTTATTTTTATTCCGTGCCAAAAGACGTGGAAAGGCGTGCCAAATTGAAGATAATAGGTCACCAGGAATCGGAACGTATCCGGTTATTAGAAGAACTTCGATTCCACTGATAATAATGAGTCATTTAAGAGTAATTATTATAGCAAAATAACTTTATTAATTTTTTTTCTTCAATTATGGCATCTCAAACTCTGCATATTGCCAGCGTCAAGTATAATTTTTGCATCACGTTTTTGCCAAAGTCAGTAAGTCGTCAGTAATCAGTCAGTCAAAGTTAGACATTCAAGTAAAGCGATGGCTTCTTTACCAGAACGTGACCAATGGAATTTTGGAGGCAAGCCGAAAAAACATATTTTCACACTGTTATTTTAATTCACAACACTCATGATTTATCTATATCTAACAAAATACCATCAAATTTGTACGATATATAACTCAAAAATACACCACGAAAGTAAAAATAAAACAAGAACACAATAATATAGTTCGAAAACCATGTTCTCGAACAGATTATATTTCACTTTTTAGTTTGATGTGCTTTATAAGCGTGTTTTTTTTTTTAAATATCTATATTTATTAATTATTAATTTATTATTCGAGAAATTATTTAATTCTGGCGATTCTACCAGGATCTCATTATCCTGTAATAATCTTATCGAATTATTGTATTGCCACCGATTCCTGATACGTGTACAAAGTTTGAATTAAGTCTGTCCATTGAAAGTGGATTAAAATTGAGTGTAAAGGAGTCGGTTACAAGAAGTGGTTTATGTGAAACCGTTATTGACCTATAGTTATTGAGAAATAATGTCTATTCTATTCTTAATTCCGTGTTAAAAACATGTCTATAGGTAACGAATGCTGTAAAGATTTTTCCAACATTTTCTACTCGCCTTATGAAACCTCAAATAAAAGCGTGAGTAACGAGATCGCAGTTATCATAAATTCACCCGTCAACAGAATATTACAATGAGGAATCTTGTGCCAATTTAAAATGTAGAGCCTGCTCCGCAGATTAATGTAAATGCATGCTGGCTACCTATTCGTCGCTTTATATTTCCTGATTCCATATTTTAATATTCTCTGTGAGACAATGTATCGGAATTTCTGTCGCTGTGCGTACAATGGAAAGATCGGAGCGTGCACGAGATAAAGCGCCGCGCCGCATCAATCAAAGTCTTGCAGCCTTTACTTGGATGTAGATCTATTTCGTTTAGTTAGCGAGAAAGATACCAACGCGATTGAAGATTACGGTTTGAATATTTTAACAACATGTCCTATAATCATTTGTTGATACCTACATTACCTACAAGGTTTATGATTAGAACGGTTTCGCCCTAAACGTTTTATGAATCTCTATATTAAAAAACTAAAAACACGCTTTTATGAAAATACGAACTAAAAAGTAAAAAACAAGAAGAAAATGTATTTTACATTTTTACTGTAAAAAAGCGTGGGGTGCATGGTGTCAATACTGTCTATAGTATCTTAAAAACCACCCCACGCTTTTTTTACAGTAAAATACATTTTCTTCTTGTTTTTTACTTTTTAGTTCGTATTTTCATAAAAGCGTGTTTTCTAATTTTTTTAATTACATTATTTATTTTTAATTTTTTTGTTGCATTTTTTTTCATATTACAGCATTGTCATCGACCCTTGACCCCTGTGCAAGTTTTCAAGTTAATGAGACGCTTAGAAGTAGGTGAATATGAAGTTAAAAGATTCCGTTACATACATACATACATACAGGTCAAGCTAATAGGATGGGTGTCCCAGTCCCAAACCAGGTACCAGTGGTTGACCACTCACATGTTCGATTGAATAAAATAAGAAATAGAAGGCATTTTTAAGGAATGCAATAGTTTTGTCAGATTGCCTAGACTTTTACCAACCTTCCCAACAAAATTGTAACGGGAGTGAACGAAAAATATCGCTATCTTGCTCTTTTTGACAGACCAGTGTCTCGTTCACTTGCCTTCCGGCCGCCATCACAGTTAGAAGTACAAGTTGGCATGGTAAGTTAAATCTTTGATAATCGCCTATTATTTCCTTGTTACTGTCATCAAGTTGTGTTATATTGAAAATTTTGTATTTATCTAAGTGATATGAGCTATTATTTTCAATAAATTATGTTATTATCAAGTATTTTTAAAGATGGTTAACTACTGGAACACACTTTGTACTGGGTTCCTATTGTTGACCAAGCGGTTTGCAACTGGTTATGTACGGTGTTTTCTTTTTTTTTACTTTTTTTATAGTGATGGTTTTTTTTTGACAATTTAGAGCTTTTTGCCTACCTTTTTTTATCATCGTTTGCAGTGTGCCAGTAATTGACCACTGGTTTGCTATTAGTACATAGTAGTAAAATGAAGTGTTCCTATAGATAACCAGATTTCAGCTTAACTTTGTTTCTCGTTGTTTTAGATCGAAGATGCCCCTAAAAAGACATTTTTTAAATATACAGAAGAAGATCTACGATGTCGAAAATATCAAATCCCTCACCCGACTGTTATAAACGAACTGAAAAAAAAAGAAAATGAGAGAGAGAAGAATTGGGATGAGAGAAAAAAAGATAAGGAAGAAAAAGAAAAGAAAAGAGTGCAGAGAAGAAATGTTGAAGGATAAAGAAAACAAAGACCAGCCTAAAAGGAAACGGGTTAAGAAAAGAATCTTCGTGGAATCAGATTCAGAAGATGATATGCCATTAAATTTGTATACCAGAAAACCTACAAGCCTTGATGTAGCTTAAAAATAGGATCTTATGTAATTGTCAAATATGAGGGTGAATACTCCCCTGGACAAATCAAAAACATTGATGGAGGTAATGCTGAAGTTAGTATTATGGTGTTATCATCTGCGACTACTTTCAAATGACCTGAGAAAGATACCATATGGTATAACCGTGACAGCATCATTGAAGCTATAAAAGCACCTGTTCCTTTAAATACCAGAGGTTCGTACGTTCGTAGAGTTGAAGAGAAGGCAAAATTTTTGCTATGGATAAGATAAAGCTTTTTACCTAGTTTTATTCTTAAAACGAATTGTTACCTTTTTTAGATTTTTTTAAGAATAGAATGAGACTGATTAATTTGATTTTAAGTACTCGACTGTGATGTAGGTGATACTGTTAATTTAAGTGCAAATAAATTTTCTAATTTACATACCTAGTTTGACATTAAATGTAAGTGTATTTTAATTAGGTAGTACTATCTACCTTCGAATGTGCCGTTAGAAACTAGTTGTTAAGTCAAAGAAAACTTTCAGACAATACATACAAGTCAATTTATATACCATAGTAGAGTTTTATTTTTAATTAGCTACCATTCTTTCATTAGTTTTTCTTTGGTCAAGTATTGGTGCAAAAGTGGTCATCTATTGGAACGTACTGGTCAAACTTAGGCACATCACCTTTTTTGATATTGTTCGTTAAATGTATTAAAAACTGAAATATCTGGATTCAAATAATTTATCCATATTGCAGCGTTAGTATACAATAATCAACCTTACATAATATTTCTACCATAAAACTACATTATATCAGTTCAGAGCATTCCAAAGTCAAAAATTGTCTTTAAGTGGTTTGGGACTGGTACGCTCATCCTATAAGCGTGTTAATAAAAATGAATTGCTGTTCGTTAGTCTCGGTAAAACTCGAGAACGGCTGAACCGATGTGGCTAATTTTGGTCTTGATATATTATAAGAAATCCAGGGAAGGTTTAAACGGTGAGAAAATATAGAAAAATTGCGAAATTAATAGTAAAACAACTTATTTTATTTTCCTATATAAACTGTTCGTAACTGTCAAACATTGTTTCTTCATGCCTGTGTCGCCATCATCCAGAAGTTCGACATAGTTTGAATAACAATTTTATTCATCTGTCACTATTTGTTTTATATTTTTTATTTGACAGTAACATAAAAACTCTTTGATATGATAAAGAAACTAATCTTCTTTGAATACTTTTAAGGCAGGACAACGTCTACGGGGTCCACTAGTATTCATTAAAAATTTAATAAATTTTTAATAACAGTGCCGGTGCTAGTGGCACGCATATGGAAATCCAATCCGGGGCCCGGAATCAGTCAGTCAGCTGCACTGCGTGCGGGTGCGGGGGCGAGGGTGATCCGGGGTGTGGGGCTGCCAGGCGCGGAACCGGTCGGCGCGCACGCAACTACCTCAGCGTCACCACGATATCGACATCGGCAGCCCGCTCCGGCAGCGACCGCTATCCAAATCAATAAAAGACAAAAACCTACGTAAAATTTGCATTGTACCCGAGTGACGGACACCTGCGTCCATTATGAATATGTAAACGGCTCACACTTCCTTATTTTAATGCATGCTACTTAACGCTTTAATTTAAGGGATCTACATCGCTACATTCATCGCGTTCTTTACGAAAATAGAAAGACAAGAAAACTATTCAAAGTTATGTGGAATTGTGGTGAATTCCATAAATTTTCTACGATCTAATGAACATCGTGTAAATTGTTTGTCGCTATAAGGTCAAATATGAAACTCCTATATTTTACGAGTCGATATCAAGATTGATACGAAGAGGTAGTAGTACGTACGTAGGTACGTATGAATGAACTCACTATTTTGTATTAATAATTAATCCAAAAGCTTTTAAGGATTGGTATTACCACTTACCAGGCTTAAACCAAATATAATGGTAGCGAAAAAATAAAAAAAATAGGGCAAATGGTCACTAAATTTAATTTTAAATTTAATGGCCTTAGAACTTACTCCACCGTACTGTTCGAATAGAGGGTCTCATCCGTCCGCACACGAAATAATTGCTTAGTTAGCTACGTATTTCTAGTGTTCATTTGCTACTGAGCTAATGTTCGCTAAGTATAAATAATTTTATTTCAAGCTAGTAGTTTCTGAGATTAAAGCTTTTAAGCAAACAAACAGACTCTTCAGCTTTATGAAATTAGTATGTATTTCTATATCTGTATCTATGTTTCTACATAGGTAGTATCTACTACAAGGTATCTAATCAACTTAATTGTACATGTACCTATAATCCTAAATTACTTACAAATTAACTTACAATACAAGAATAGTGAAATAGCCCTATGCAAATTTTTATGCACATTCTTTTACAAAGCCTTGTGTTATCTACGTATGTACATTTAATTTTGTTTCCCATATCTTGTTTTATTTACAATGAAAATCATCTAAAGTTAGTGACAAACAATATTCACGATATTAAATTGCGGGCAAAATTTTGATAAAAATAGGACGAGGTGAAGGAGATCGTCAAAAAGCAAAGTTTTATAGCGATGCCACAGAATACATATTTATTTATTTAATGCTATGCAATCAATGTTACACAATAAATTCGAATAACAAGTACGCCTTGGTAAGGCATTGCATTTTGAAGAGAGACAGACATTTAGCGATTTTAATTAGCTATTTTAGCGCAACGAAAAATTTATAATAGTCAAATTTTTATATTATATGTACTATCTGACCCCGTGAACTTCGTACCACGTTTAAATGTTTGGGCTGGGCCACCCTTATTAATTAGGGGGATGAAAAATAGATGTTGACCGATTCTCAAACCTACCCGATATGCACACAAAATTCCATGAGAATCGGTCGACCCGTTCCGGAAGAGTATGGTAACTAACATTGTGACACGAGAATTTTATATACATATAAGACAGAAGACTAGTTGACCCGACAGAAGTTTTTCTGTCTATACTATGAAATATGAATATTGAAATAGAATTTGTAAAAAAAATATTATGGTGGTTAAGTACTTATTGATCAATTTTCTAGTTTTCCGCGCTATTTTCTTAATTTTACGAATTATCGAAATCGGTCTAATCGTTCACGCGTGATGCCGAGACCGAATTGTAAAGGTTGTCATAATCATATTTCAACCACACTTAAACCCACTGAACAGGATTTTCAGCGAAACCTACCAATGTCTTCCATGCGGGACGATGTATTCTGTGGCGCGGCGTTATAAATGGGCTCTTGGGTGAGCAATGTATGATAGGTGGGTAGCTCTGCCATGAGTCGTGCGGCCGAACACGCCATCGTTTTTCCCGTGTACACCCCCGAAAGCCTCTACTTAGTCGCCTTTTATGATTACGTAGGGGACACCATATCTCATATTGTTAATGCCGAAGTAACTTTTATGTTTTCGGGACGGAATCTTCGCAAAGTACGTGTCAGATTGTGGAGTGATACCGGGTTATATGGGATTTATACCGCACTAAAACCTCGTTAGTGGCCTGCCTTAGCGCTCAGAGAGGACTCCGGTAGAACTCCAGTAGAACGTGCTGATGTCTTCCATGCGCGGTGTCGCAAACCGCCGCCCAAAACTCAGAAGTTCACATTTATTCTCCTCTTACGATTAGGCAGCTGATCTGTTCTTAGTGTATCTAGTCTTATTGTAGCTCATATTCATTACTTCCACCTACGGAGACCAATTCCGAGCTAGCCAACTTAGTTTGCCAACTTACTTGGAGAAAGTATTTTTAGTACTTATCTATGAAGTTTTTAGGTTACTGTCCAATAAACTGTCATGGAAGAAAATAAAATAGTGACAGACCGGAGGAGGGCGAATTATTTCAATTACTTTGATTGAAATAAGTACATTATTCTTAGTCTAAGGATTGAAATAATTTCTATCAGAATTAAAAATCAGCCAATAGTGGGCTGATTTCGTTATTCTGAAAGAAATTATTTCAATCAAAGTAAATGTAATAATTTCTATCAGACTTACAAAATCAGCCCTCTGGTTTTAACGTGTAGCTATTTCGAGAGTTAAGCGACGAAAAAGTACATTTTTATAGGTCCTGTCAAATTGGTGGACTATAGAAATATTTTTGTCAGTCAGCAGGATTTCTTAACGTTTGGCGCAGAAATTACTTACCTCAATTTAAAAAGAAATATTCACTGCAATTACTTTTTTAAACCATAAAAAATAAGAAGCAAGCAAGCAGTATGTCAATTAATTATAAGTTTCAGAGTATAAGTAGAGAAGAACAAACGTATGAAAGTCGTTAATAATAGTAACTAACATTTTGCAAGTTCAAGAGTTTTCATAATAATATAAAAAAATCATTCACAACTTTCACCATTCTCGATTCACCATGATCAACGCTTATTTTTTTAATACAGTGCAACAGTTGATGGATGTGACGTAATTAAAACAAAATATTATTAGAAAATGGTTTCAAGTTTTCATTGCTTAGCTCTCTGAATATTTTATGTGTGTCAAAGTTTTGAAGGACACGGCGACGCACCAACGGTTGACAAATACGACAGACGTTGTCCTATCTTAAATATGAATATTGCATTCGAATTGGACGGTGGTTAAGTATTTTTAAATTTTCTCATTTTTCGATGAGGCTCGGGCTGTATCAGCCCAGGGTACTTCAACCTATGAAGATTGTTTGTACCCGTAGCCAGGTAAAAGATCCCCGTCCAACCCGATAGCCATGAAAAAGGCTAGGATTTTACTGACAGTTATTTGTTTGGCTTCATCTGGCAGCAGCGCATGCCTCCCTAGATGAATGTTACGCTTATGGCTTAGAGCACCACAATTTAAAAGGAGATGGCGTGGTGGCTCGCTCTCCTCCCCGCAATATCAGCACGTGTCGGTTGGACTTAGTCTTAAAAGCCATATATGTCTTCCGAGCTTACAGAGTCCCTTTGCACTCTCACGTGCCAGGACATCAGCTATCTCGTTTCCTTGTATGGACGAGTGTCCTGGAACCAATATAAAAAAGACTCTGTTTCTCGCAGCCAATGCGTTGAGTCGCTCTATGCAGTTCCTGACCAGTTTCGAACTAACAGTATATGAACTTATGGTAAAGAGTACTGCCTGGCTGTCCTAAAAGATAAAAATATTTCTGTTGACGTAGCGTCTTTCAAGGTTTAGCTCTGCGCACTGTATGATGGCGAACAACTCCGCCTGAAAGACTGTGGCGTGGGCTCCTAGGTGTATGCTCAGCCTCGTTTTGGGCCCTTCACCGTAAACTCCACTGACCCATTTTGGATCATCTGGCCACTAAGCCAATCGTTCCTGGTAGGCATCAATACCTAGTATAGTTTGGTAAAGTTCCTCTCTGGTGTCATGAAATCAGATACCATAGAGAATATTTCTTCCCTAAAAACTTTTTAATTCGAGCACACAAACTTGAACTTGCCTGAGCTCCTATTATAATATATACATATTATTATATGTGCAGCGGAGGCATATCCAGCATAGCCTTCAGAGCCGCTCCTGGGCACGACGCCATGGTTTCTGTAGCAATAACACAGGCAGTTTTCGCGTTTAAATAAATAAAATAAATAAATAATCTGTCGACGGTCGTAAAATTTTGACCTTAGTACGTATACTGTACCGTAATTATAACTAGCCTTTTAGCAAATATAAGATTTTGATTTTTATCATTGTATTCTTGAATTTAATAAAAAATAAAGAATTTGCTCAATGGGCATGATGACACATTCTTTCCTTATTGTAGGTACATGTCTCCTAGTTTCGAAAAAAAGTTTATTTCAGCAATAAACTTAGGTTTTAACGTAAATGTATTTTCTGTTATGTAATTTGAATAAAGCGCGAAAACGCTCGTAGGTGTCATGGCGTCGGCTTGCTCGTCAAACTTCAAGCAACACGATGACATTTACTGAGACGTGACGTCATTCCTTTTGATTGGCGTTTCAGATAACATGGCCGATTGCTGTATTTAATACTTTTATTTTATTGAAAACTAGCTGTGCCCGCGACGTCGTCCGCGTGTTTAAAGACTTTTATAAAATGGATTGATTAAAAATTAAAGATTATTTATTTGCATTGAATAAGTAGTAGGTAGATTATTCTTACATATAGTGAAATCACTTATAATACAATGTTCATATGTTCAGAAGAAACCTAATGTATTTTTTCTAAATCCTTCAAAACTAAAACAGTAAGGAATGCTTACTGTACTGATCTTACTATCCACTTTTCTCACGTTTCGCTTTTCTCGCGCAATCAGATTCTTTTTACAAATATGTACCTCGTTTATTAAAGTTAAGAGATACTGCTGTGCCCGTGGCTTCATCTATGTTAAAAATAGTATCTTTAGTAAATTGGGTGAATTTATACCGCAAAGAATGTATAGACTCATTCTATATACATAGCTTTAACCTACTGCAGAAAAGAGGTGCACTATACAACTACTTGTAGTTGGGAGATAAAATTTCTAAACATACACGTGCTTAGGAATAAACAATCGGAAAAATAATTGTAAGGTCAATTAATTAATAAACTAATAAGTCATAAGTCATAACTCATATAACATTGTGAAAACTAAAGCAGAAGGCAGGGTCTCTACACAGTGTGCTATCAATCTTTAAATAATCCTTAATATCTCCATCAATCAACGTGTGTGGATGAGCCCTCAGCCCGTACGCAATAAAGAGACGCAAAAAATGAGTTAAGTTATCATTGGTCCAATTAACAATGTTCAGCATCATACGTATACCTACCCAACGATGGGACAACCCGCGTGGCGCAATGTTTACCATGCCGGACTGCTAATCGAACTGCCCCGGGTTAGAATCCGGGCGAAGCAGAAATTTCAATGATGAGTTTAAACTGTTCTCGGTCTGGGTGGTTGTGTTTCTGTCTCTATGTGTGTTCATGGCACCCACGACACAGGGTATATCTACCCTAATGTGAGGCTATACGTGTGAAATGTTATTTTTTATTTTTTTTACACTATGTACTTACTTTTATTAGACTTAAGGCTTTTATTTGAAATTATCTCCATCGATTCACTTTGGAGAAGAAATGAATATTGCTCAATAACGCCATCTACCGTATGACATGTAAACTTTGTGGTTGATAAATCGAATGTCAAATTACCAAATAGGTAGATATTGAGATTAACAGTCGGTTCACAACAAAGACCAATAATCCTAAAGACAGCGGGTCGGTGTAACCACTTTGTTGGCATCTCTTTTTCGCAGCCAGTGTTACCCACTTATCATATTTTCCCCCAAATTTGGTAATCTACAATATCAAGCAAGTAAACTATAAACATTGGCAGTCCAAACTGTGAAAGGATTTATATGCTTGTGCATTATGGTTGGTTGTTTGTGAGTTTAGATTGGTTGACTGGCATAAAGTTAATTGGGTCAGCAAATTACAGGACATACATATAGGAGAAAATAAAAGACAAATACAAAGATTTTTAATGGCACCAATATGGGTGTTTACAAAAGCTGTTAATACATATTTAGTACGTCATATTTACCTTAATGAGGTATGCAAATATTACAAAGATAAAAGTAAACACTTAGTTATAACGCAATATATAAAAATGTACATTTATATCAATTTTATTATTATTTTTCTTCTCTTTATCCTTTTGGTCAATAAATGGCTTTCAAAATAGACCGAACAAATTCGGAATTATATTGATGGTTGCCAGTCAATACGTCCAGTGGCCTGAATCCATTTATTTTGAGCGTCAGTTGGAAAACTGAAAAAAATATGACAGCAACATGAGATGAAATTCGTCTGGTAAACTTCTCATAATGTCTAATACCAAATACCAAATGTATGGAGTACCTTTTTGTAGTCTGTCTGAGTGAAATTTAATATGTCGGGAAAATGCTCATAATGTCCACCCAGCCTATAACATTTTACTGGTCTCCACTTAAATAGTTATATATAAACAGGTGGGATTTGAGCCTCCCGCTTGAAATGTAACTAACTACTAATGAGGTAACACATAATCTTTGATTTTATTAGTTATGGACACTGTTTTTGTTAAATATTATTATACTTCAATAAGATGGTTAATTTTTTAGTAAAACGGGCAGGATATTTTGATTCGAGATCTGACAACACAATTTCGAATTTGACAATGTTTGAAATAAACAAATATAAGTTTATTTTCACGAATTTCACTATATTTACGTTGAATGACTAGTTATAAGACAAAAGTAATTAAATATCTATATATAAACAATACACATTTAGTACATTTTAAAGAGAAGTATTTAACTTACGCGCAAAATGTAATACCTTCCGGCAGCCTTCCTGTTTACGCTCACTGCGGCTCTTACAACCTAAAATCACAGGAGTAGATAAACGACCAGAGTGAAAGCTTCATACAACCGCGCGAATCGGTTGCACTACTACAAGCACGCGGAGCATGTGTGCGTGACCACTGGCCGCTTGTCGCGTACGCGGCGATACTGGAAAAAACCGGTTTACGTTGGCACAGCCAGTTGACAATCTCAGGGTTTGTGCGACGTACGTTTTTTGTTTTGTTATTTAATTTTGCAAGTTTGAACGTTTTTATATTAAGTAAATAACTTAATATAAAAACGTGGTATTTTATTAATAACAATGGTTGTTTACTGTACTGTTTGTATGAAAAATACTAGAAAAAATAAAAATATATCATACTTTAACTATCCCAAGGAGTACAATAGGTAAGTAAATATTTGATTATTACTTTTTCAAGTAAGTGGGTACCTGTGTTCTATTGTATGATTCTTTTTTTTAATAAGAAGAGGATACTACACAATGTGCTTTTACCTTTTTATTATTATTACGAAATTTTACAAAACATTTGTACTGTATGTGGGTGAGTTGGTATGTGTGTTAAGTTGAAATATCGCAAGTAAGATTTGAACCACTTCCCGATGTTGTATACTCACCTGCGGAACTTTGGTGACAATCCAATAATGATAGATATAACTCCTGACAATTTTATCGCATTTGTTGAATTGCTCGAGCAAAAGTTTCGCGAATATTTTGATCTTGAAGTAAATATTGTCAATGTTGGCAACGAAATACTTCAACATATTAAAGATTGCAAATTTGATATGCTATGTGAGTGTTTCCCATTAGATTACTTGAAAAAACTATATGTTAAATTTAGAATTTACCACAACATTAAAAGAAACAATAAATTATTAAAAAACAAAAATTGTAAAAAGAAAATTAGTAGAGTAAGTAATTTGTAAAGTATTATATCTTACTGAATAATAAAACTATTTAACAAATGTTTTTATTTTATTTTATTTTATTTGTCTTAACCTATTGTGACAACCCTACCAGAATAGGTAACAATTTTTCCCGTTCTTAAGAAGCTTGCACTCTGGTCGTTTATCTACTCCTGTGCTAAAATACTGCAGCTCACCATATTATGGAACTAGAAAAATTTTATTTGCTTTTAATACAACACAATTTACAGCTGTGAGAATCGATTTTAACACATAAATATTATAAAACAACAATGTCACCCCGACTTCCACAGTTTGCCTGCCACATAATTAAAGGGCACTGTCAAAATATGTGGTTACACCGAAAAGGACAGAAAATCTCGCTCCCATCTCTTTTTAACAAGTTCTTTAAGTATATTTCGATCTCGCTTTAGCGTGCCGTAATGAAAATATGCCTCTGTCTATAGTACGTAAGTACATTATTCTTAGTCTAAGGTTCACAATAAGTTTCTATTCGTCACCTAGATGTCTACAGCGGCTTTGTACATTCTGTATGAAGGTTTAGATTCCGTATCTTACAACCTTAATGCTGGATGCATTGAGATTGTAAGATTTGGATTTCGGTTCATCGGAGCTTGAGGCCTCCTCAATATTGGGAGAGCTCCATGCTCAGCAGTGGAATGCTAAAAAGGTTGCAGCTTGATATAATGTAGCGATAATAATCGTTTCAGCTGCAGCCTGTTCATAATCTTCCACCCCAAAAGAAGACTAATAAGCTGAGCAACTAACTCAATGGAGCCCTTGATGTAAGGTTCGGCGGCGGTAAGGCTCGCGATGCGCTTATTAGGTACCTAATAGTCTAGCCATACTCGGCCAACGAAAGAAAATACAGTAAGCTGATCTAAGTATATTTAATATAGTCGACAATATTAGTGAGAGTTCAAAATAATTTTACTTAAATTTAAACTTTTATTTATGGTTTTGAATGGGCTGTTACCGAAACTTTCATACAAAATCCCCAAAGTGCCTTTTAAGTTTATGTCGCGTATTGTGTAAATGAACATAACTTTTTTGTTTATCACCCGATTGATATGAAATACACACTAATGTTACGGAAATTCATTCAACAATATATCAGTAAACACATCATTCAAAGAAGGGTAAAGAATTTGAGAATGAAATATTAAGTTAAGGTTAATTATTGTACGCTTGAGATACCAACTTTCGAATCCATTTTATTTGCTATTGAGGGGTAGTTTTGAAAAAAGCTTAAATAGAATTCTTACTATGTTAGTAAAGATTACAAATACAAAATTATAAGTATATTACTCCGTACAAAAATATTCTGTACATCAAGTTTCGACACTCAATTTTCAAAGAGTTTCAAAGAAAATTGACATTTAAAGGGTGAATTTCGGGAAATGCTGAAACACGTATTCTTTTATTTTGGTTAGAAAATATTTACACCAAATTTCAAGAAAATCTATTGAAAAAATTCAAGTTTTCCATACAAATTTTCATCGCTCATTTCACACCCATAAAGGGTTATTTTTAAAATTATTTATAGCCTAAATGTTAGCGAGGACCAATATATATAAAACAAAAAAAATTTCATCAAAATCCGTCCAGTAGATTTTGCGTGAAAAGCTAACAACAGACAGACAGACAGACAGACAGACAGACAGACAATAATTTCAAAACTTATATTTTTAGCTTCTGTTACTTATAAAAAGACCCCTAGAAGTATTTTTTTTAATTTATATGCAATGTACAGAATTGACCCTGCTTACAGTTTTATTATATGTATAGATCTTATTAATCTTAATGTTTATATTAAAACGAGATCATATTTAAGAACTTTTTAGCATTTTTTTCTGTAAAACTATTTATTCTCTGATTATTTAATAGTGTCATCATGCCTATTCCGATAATTATATCGGAACTCAAAACCTTCCGATATTACATGCCCTAGCTGCTGCGCTTAGCTTTCACAATAAAACCTAGATCAAAAGTTCAAATAATATGTACAGAATCATTAAAAAGGATTAGGTAACGGTAACAGAAATAAAGCCCATCAAGTATTGGATAATTCAATTCCATTCTCGAATTTGTTGAAAAGAGATCTCTTTTCAACAAATTCGAGAATGGAAAATAAGCTGCTCCTTCTTTGTACTATTTAACAGTTGGAAACAAAATCCTAGTATCTTGGTGTATGGACAAATATTAAATGGACACCAACCTGAACAAGTTGATGACAATGAGCATGTGTGTACCATAGATTTTTTATATATACTACTTGACGTAGTCAAAGTCATAAAAAATCTATGGTGTGTACGAATTTAAAATCATTAAAGCAGGTAAATTTCTCGAGTAAGGAGAACATTGTGATAATACGAATTGAGTGTGCACAATTTCGCAGGTAAAATTTGTGACAGGTTTTTGTGACGATGATGGAAAACGTATTTGAGCTGCCCTTGGACTTGTATTGGTCGGCTCAAGTCGGCTCACGGCTTCGAGCCTCTAGTGCATGTTGCGTAGTGCGTACGTGCACAAAGATAACAACCAGAGCAGTTTTTTTGTTCTAAATATCGCTAGTTGATCTTTCTGACGGGATTCACAAATGATTGCGATGCCACTCGGCTTCACCTGCATTAGAAAGGATCAATTCTATGACGTAAATACCTAAATAGTTGGGATATTTCTTGGAATTCAATTTCTGTCGTTTTTTATTTTTATTTTAATAAAATCTGAACCCGAAACAGGTCATTTACCCTTAAATGATCAGAATTGTACTAATCATTTTTAAAATTTACTTAGTTCTGAGACGTGTTCGTTACGCTCTCAAAGATCCTAATTTTTGCCTGGCGAAATGGTGAGATTCGGACCGATGCCGCGATGGTAGTTTTAGAGCCTATACCGAACATACACAAAATATTCCATTATAGACAACACCAGATAACCCTAAGAAGAACAACACTTCTGAACCACATCAAAAAAGCATGATATAAAAGAAGGTATCTTGCTATAATATATAAGCTTGCTGAATACTTATGTATTCTCGATTTGTCCCATACACTTTAGATACATTGTAACTGGTAGTGTACAGGGGATTTCGATCACATTAATCAGATTTATTCTATAAACGTAATAGAAGCCCTTGTCGTCAGATACGTTTTATATGATTTCATTACATTACACACATATGTTTTGAATTGTTTCTGCTAGTTTCTTTGGTTTAAATGGGACTATTTAAGACTTATTTCGTGGAATTTTTAAACCTTTAATGCCAAAATATGTGTCAACCTTTTTGTGTTAACGTCCTTACTTTACCCAATCGAAATTTACTATTTCTGTGAGTATCTAGGTATGTTAGTCGCGGATTAGTAAAGGCAGCGAGGTAAATAACCATCATTATAGTAGTCAGAGGCCGAGATTCCGTGCGGCGCCGGCAATTGGCAATACGAGTATTGTAGCCGGTCCTTTGCAAACAAGCTGCTACAACAGCTTTTATGTATTCGCGTGTTGGGAACCGACTGACCCTATTACGAACTCCGACTCATTCTATTGGCAATTAACGTCTCTACGGCCGAGTTTTGGAAGACAATTCTATTCCACTGAAGCATCACTGAAGGGTCAAATGTCTTGACAGTTACGAAGCTAATGAACCGAAGAAATTATTATTACTTTCAATTACGTGCTTTCAATAGTTATGACAGCGTCACTTTGGCGTCCGAAAATTATTAGGTACCAAATTGTGTGCACGAAATGAAAGTGTCTCTAAAGTCTAAACGATTGTCTACAGTTCCACAGGGAACAGCCGAAGGGCGTGCGCTCTGGTGATTCACCGCGGTAAGTCCGGCGACAGCGGCGGCGCGTCCGCCTGAGCCGAGAACGTGAGCTGCCTCCTGTAATCACAATATTCACAACTGCATTCAGCCAGAAAAGTATCGGGAATGGATGATCTGTTTATGGTTCCAAATTCAAATTTTTGAAGTGAAAACTACTTTAGCGGCGTTGTACACTTTTTTTGCATTGCGTTGGATGAAAAAAAATTTTTGAGTTTCAGTTCTAAGTATGGGGAACCCTCAAAATTTATTGCTTTTTTCTATTTTTGTGTGAAAATCTTAATGTGGTTCACAGAATACATCTACGTACCGAGTTTCAACAGTGTATTTCTTATAGTTTCGGAAAAATGAGGTTGTGACATACGGACGGACAGACAGACAGACATCACGAATCCATAAGTGTTCCGTTTTTTGTCATTTGGCTACGGAACCCTAAAAATACACAACGTTAATGTTCAAGTTTTAACTTCTGCCGGCACTACCGGAGTGCAACCCTTTTTTTAAGCTATTGCATAGCTTTTATCGCGGGCTTTGAGCGCGGCCGCTGAATCAAGAAATTCCGTAACGAAAAAAACCTGACAATCGTCTTAGTTCGGCAGACTTCGGCACGGCATGTATGTTGCAGTCAGATTACATATTCCGCTGTTTTACATTACGGCTAGCCATTTCCTATAACAGGGCTGTTTTGATATGCGACGCATTCTCGTCCAGTCGGATTGCATTTCAGCTAAATTAAGGCGAATCTAGTGCGGTCATAAGAATGATGGGCGTCAACAAAGTATAGCAATGTCGAGTGCGGTCAAAAGTAGGATGGGTGGCCATTAGTGGCCATTCAGCAAAATCTAGTGCGGTCATAAGGATGGGTGTCAACAAAGCTAAGCAATGTCGAGTGCGGTCAAAAGTAGGATGGGTGGCAATTCAGCAACATCTAGTGCGGTCAAAAGTAGGATCGGTGGCAATAAAGCTCAGCAATATTGAGTGGCTTGATTACAATGAGGCTAAACGTGAGCCGCCATAGAACGTGTCGCAATGACAGTCCGGCTTATCGTGGACCCGCCACAAAACAGAACGGCCCTGTTTTAATGAAACGGCTAGCCGTAATGTTATACGGCAAATTATACGATCCGACTGCGATATATATATATAATGACATAGGTGTTTATGTATGTGCTGTATGTGCATATGTATGTATGTTTAAATCTATGCATGTATGTATGGATTTATGTATATGTAGATTTATTAGTATGTATGTATTGTGTTTGTGTATGTATATTGTATGTAAAATTTATGTACACTATAAGATTCGATCGAATATCGTTAATTTGCTCCTAAGAATTGAAGAGTTTCGTTATTTTGTCATGGATCACATAATCATATAAACACAAAATCTCTTTAAAGAGCTGATCGAGGTATCCCGCGATGGAGTTCCTATCTCCACATCCTCACAAACTGTCACCATTGATCTAACCGGTGAAGATTCTGTCGTAAACTCGCCGGTGCGTCTCAGTGGTGGTAGTAGGAATAAAATAAAAAAATATATTAAATTAAACAAATTTATCAAGAAAACTAATAATTTAATAAAAAAGAATAATGTTTTTAAAGATCACAAAATTTTATCAAGGAAATATAAAGTGTTAATAGAACAATGTAAATTGTCTGGAAATGAACTGGACACCATTAGAATGCACTACGAGGCTGACATAACTGCTCTTAACAAAACAATACATGAATTGCATCACTCACTACAAGAGATGACTGATAAATACAATAATGCACAAAACCGGATCAGTGAGCATGCATTGGCATTGGACGAGGTATTACAGCTTTCACAGTATAACGAAGAACGTTTTGCCTCTCTCATGAATGATATTAATGATCGAAGCTTAGCGCACGCTCCTTCATGCCCCACATGTAACGCTGGCTCAACGAACAGCAGGCCGAATGTCAGCCCCGTAGAACTACATGAAATGCCTCGTAAAAGTCAAATACATGTGTATAGTGATGAACTAGGAAATAATTTGGGCACTAGACTATTTAATCACACAGATGAAATTGTTTGCAATTTTTGTATGCCAGGAGCATCTTTTGTGGAAGTAATGGATAAGGTCCTTTACGGCAAGCACAGCCCTGATAGCACTTTGGTTGTTCTCGTTGGAAGACGAGGAAATGTAAAACAAAAACTCTATCAAACCTACCTAGAAAAATTACAAGAACTAAATGTATCCAAAATTATTATGTTTACATTTCCATATATTAGCGATAGCCCACATGAGAACAACCAACGATATAAATTGAATATGTATCTTTATAATGCATATAATAACAATAATTTGACAATTGGATATAGTTGTAGTGTAATTGAAATGATTGACATTAATAATATATTTAGGAATAAGTTCTTATTGACAAATGATAGTTTCACTCTATCAAATTTTTTAAATAGACAGATAGCATATTTGCTATCTTTTAAATTATTTTCAAAACCAGCTAAATGTTTAGCTAAAGATACCACTGCTTCTATTGAGCAGTTTAATTTAGTAACACAGGATAGTAATACTTACTGTACTACTATATCGACGGGTTTGGATATAATCCAAAACTCTTTAAATTAAATAACAAGACAACAGAGGCTCATGTCTCTGGCATTAATGTGAAATCAACTAGTACACTGTCAAATAGTATTTTAAAATATAATAAATGTTTAGGCTTGGTGCGTCAAAACATGCAAGGCCTGTCAGGCAAAGAACTAGAGTTAGAACTGTTTTTGAATGAATATAATATAAGTGTCATGTGCATTACAGAACATTGGCTGAAAGATTGCCAAATAGTATTTAATTTTGATAAGCACCAAGTTGTCAGTTCGTTCAGTAGGAAGACAGCAATTCGAGGAGGCTCGTTAATAATCGCAAATAAGGCCCTGAAATGTAAGGACCGTCAAGATATAGTGAGCCTTTCCATTGAACGAACTATAGAGATAGCCTGTGTTGAGTCATCACACTGTATTATTGTATGTATTTACAGACCTCCAAATGCATTGTATGATCAGTTTGAGTCAGTTTTAGAAAATTTATTGGGCAAATTGTGCAGTAAAAAAAGTAAGGACATTATTATTTGCGGCGATTTCAATATAAACTTATTGGAGGACTCTTCCACAACTCAAAAGTTTTTGTCTTTAATGAAATGCTGTAATCTCACTAATCTGTTTTTAGAGCCAACAAGAATCACAAATCTATCAGCTACTTGCATCGATAATATTTTTACGGATGGGACACCAGCCAATTCAATTATTATCAATAATTTAAGCTCTGATCACTGTGGTCAATTTGTAAGCTTTGACTATAAAATAGATAAACGGGTTGGTAAGAATTTAAGCAAGATGGTTGTTCCTGTAAACCAAAAACGTTTGGAGAGATTCAGAAACTCTATTGTAAATGGGTTGTTTGTTCCATCACATGTCCATGTTAATAAACAGTATAGTATACTATGTTCTCAGATTAATAGAGCCTTTAATGCTGTATTTACTGCAAAAAAAATCTCTCCAAAGCAGTGTAAAACATTCAGTGACTGGGCGACTTTGGGAATTTACAAAAGTAGACAAAAACTCTATGATCTGTACTATGAGAGATCATATAATAGAAGTGAATCCTTTTGTGAACATGTAAGAAATTATTCTAAAATCTTTAAACAAGTATGTATCGCGGCCAAGTCATTGCATATTAGAAATCAAATTAAATCAAGTAAAAATAAGATAAAAATGACTTGGAACATAATAAATGCCGAGACTGGAAGGGCCAGAGACCGCAATCACGTCTACAGTCTTCTAGTAGACGGTATACTCGTTGAATCTGATGATATGATTGCGCAAACTTTTGAGAAATACTTTGCTGACATTCCAATTTCGACTACAAAATCGCTTAGGTCTTCCCCGACGTCGCTGAAGCACTGCTAAAAGAGAATGTAAGCGGTTGCAAGTGTAATTTTAAATTTAAACCCGTTGACGCCCGAAACATTGTAAAAGTATTTAAAACCCTAGATATTAAGAATAGCACAGATTTGTGGGGTATATCTGTAAGAATTTTAAATGCAATAATAGATGTAATAGCGCCCCACTTAGCATTAATTTTTAATAATTGTGTAAAAAGTGGCGAATTTCCTGATTTAATGAAACATAGCAAAGTTGTTCCCCTGTTCAAATCTGGCAGTAACACAGACCCCTCCAATTTTAGACCGATATCTATACTGCCTACATGTAGCAAAATATATGAAAAAATAATACTCGAGCAACTCTTAGCACATTTTACACGTAACAACCTTATACATAATAATCAATTTGGTTTTATAAGGGGTCGCTCTACGATTGATGCGGGTGTTGAGCTCTTTAAGGACATTGTAGATGCTTGGGAGGACTCACAGAATGCCATAGGCGTATTTTGTGACCTTTCTAAGGCATTTGATTGTGTCCAACATGAAACTTTAATCAGGAAACTCAGTCACTATGGCATTAAAGATACCGCCCTTCGGCTTCTGAGATCTTATCTCAGTGATAGGACTCAGAGAATCGAAGTAAATGGTAAAAGGTCGTCCGGGTCAAAAGTGGAGATGGGGGTCCCACAGGGCTCGATATTAGGACCGTTCCTATTTTTAATTTACATTAACGACCTTCCTTATATGGTACAAAATGGTCATGAGATAGTATTATTCGCAGATGATACTTCTTTGATATTTAAAGTTGCCAGACAAGCGTATAATTATGACGAAGTGAATAATGCTCTCTCTAAGGTTGTTAGTTGGTTCGATGTAAACAATTTATTGCTAAATAATAAAAAAACTAATTGTATTAAATTTACACCACCAAATGTAAAACATATTGATGTAAAACCGCAGTTAAATGGCGAGGAAATCAATTTTGTTGACACAGCTGTATTTCTTGGAATAATTATTGATTCAAAACTTCAGTGGGGACCCCACATTTCCCGGTTAGCGAATAGACTTAGCTCTGCTGTTTTTGCCATTAAAAAAATTCGCTAACTTACTGATGTCGATACAGCTAGATTAGTGTATTTCAGCTACTTTCATAGTATAATGTCCTATGGTATCTTGCTGTGGGGAAATGCTGCTGATATTGGCATAATATTTGCCATGCAGAAGAGTGCTATTCGCGCTATTTATAATTTTAGCTGTAGAGAATCTCTCAGAGAGAAATTTAAAGAGATAAATATTCTTACACTTGCATCGCAGTATATTTATGAAAACATAATGTACGTATATAAGAATAAACCGACATTTACCACATTTAAGGATTTACATAGTTCGAACCTGTGCTTCGACCAGGAACGGCCATAAGCTTGCATTCCCAAAGTGTCGGCTTCGTAAAAAAAGTCACTCCTTTATTGGGATGTCTGTTAGGATCTATAATAAAATTCCAGAAAAAGTGCAATCCTTGCCTTTACACAAATTTAAGAAAACTGTTAAGCAAGTCCTATGCCGCAAGGCCTATTATGAAACCAAGGACTATTTAAATGATAAAAAGGCTTGGGATTAAACTTAACTCACATAAGGCTGTTTCTATATACCATGTAATAATTTTAACATTTTTAAATTTTGTGAGCGGATGGCAGTGTGATAGCATTGACACACACGATAGCTGTCTCGTGTGCTCCTTGTCGCCCCACAGTCATGCTGCATAATAAATACCCATTGTACCTGAACATTTATTTAAAACAGGGCTGGAGTTTTTTTCCGCCCGCTTTTTTCTCCTAGCCCATATAAGCCTTAGCGCACCCAAAGCGGATGACGGTCAGCTGATGACCGTAGAACAATGACAAACATCAAGTGTATATTATTACCCAGGATGTTAATAAACTATTTCATTTCATTTCATCAGAACCTAACCAAAACCTTATGAAACTACCCTTGAAGTACATTATTTCCAATAAAAAAAGAATCATCGAATTCAGTTGGCGTGATATTGAGTTTTTCACCCATTTGTCGCGCAGCTATTTAATGCGAATTTAAGACTTATATAGTTTTCTAATGCATGCCATTGTCAGAACTGGACCATATTGAAATGGGACCACACGGGAAGCATAAGCTTTCAAATAAAAAAGAATCATCAAAATGTGTTCACCCAGTCAAAAGTTCTGGGGTAACAAAAACATAAAAAATACAGTTGAATAGACGTCGGTTACAAATACTAAGTAACGTTCTCTTCATAAGGAAACTGCAGGAGAAAAACATTACTATGTAGGTCGGGCACGAGCAGACGGTCGAATATAATATAATAGCCCTCGGCGAAGCGCACGCTCACGCGCTTCGCGAAACCAAGATCAAATGTATATATGGCCGCTCTCTGATACCAATATGTTTTGTAGGGTACGGAAAATAAGAGGCAACGTCCTCGATTCGCGTGGCGGTCGGTCAGCCGGTGAGGGGCACAATCACCGCCGAGGGACAGCCAGCCGGTGCGCGACCACGCCACCCGCCAATATCTATACTACTATACATATGAAGAGTTTGCTTGTTTGTTTGTTTGAACGCGCTAATCTCAAGAACTACTGGTTCGAATTGAATAATTATTTTTATGTTGAATAGTCCATTTATTGGGGAAGGCTATAGGCTCTAACATCTTGGTATGAACAACCAAAGACCACGCGGACGAAGTCGCGGGCGGCCGCTAGTGCCAAATAGAGCAGAGCAGACAGAACAAAAAAAATAACGTTCACTAAGAGTTTTTAAATGAACCGTACAGTGAATAAAGAATATTTCATTTCATTTCATTTCATTAAAATTCAAGTAGCGCCGGCATTGTGTTCCGCGCACGGTGTGCAATACGCGGACAGTTTATTCGCCTCAGGTTATTGCGATCGATATGAATGACAGCTTGTGATTGTTTATGATTCTAGGTGTAGATAATTTAAATTGTAGTATCCAACGACCTTATTTTCGGATGAGGATGGCAACTTTTTTTATACCCACCACGCCTAAACACATCATTTTATTTTACTAAAAATTACTAAAGTTTGTGCACATTAGTGCGTGCAATTATCGAAATTTTTCGATAAACGATACTCCGATTTTTATCGATTTTTTTGTCGATAAAAACCGATAATTTCCGGTTTTGTATTACGTTATTATAACAAGAAAAATACTTGAATTCTTTGTTCAACATTTATATAAGACTCTTAAATTTCCTAAAAATCGACATTATTTCTACAAGGATATTGTTTTACGTTAAACTGTGGTTTTATATGAACTAAAACTACAAATTAAAATAACAAATCAAGTTTTATTTAAAACATTTATTTCAAAACAAAACATAAATTTTTTCCTGTGAAACAAATAAATAATGTAGTTAAAAGAACTAAAAAACACGCTTTTGTGAAAATACGAACTAATGGGTGTAGCTGGTATTTTGGTGCTCCTGCCCAGAGGTGAGAGCAGTACTCCATGTGGGGTCTGACCTGTGCCTTGTACAGTGTCAGGAGTTACCCCGCAGTGAAGTACTGCCTCGCCCTATTGAGGACACCAAGTTTTTTGGACGCCAATTTGGCTTTGTGCTCCAAATGACTCCGGTACTGCACTTTACTCGTAATGTCAACTCCCAAGATACCAACACTTTCACCGACGGTGAGCGCGGTACCCTGGAACTTGGGCGCTATAACAAATGGGTTTTTTAGCGGTAAACGCGCAAACTTGTGTCTTCGTGAGGTTAAACTCGACAAGGTTAAGTCGACCCCATTCCGAGACCCGCTCCAGAGAGTTCTCGACTTCAGACACAAGTTTGATTCTGCTTTCCTCCACTTGTGACCGAGAGGCATTGGCTCGACAGGTGTATAGTGTGTCCACCGTACTATCATCTGCATAGCAATGTATACTGCGTGATTGTTGCAGCATGTCATTGATATGCAGAATGAATAGTGTAGGAGACAGTACTGAGCCTTGGGGAACACCGGCGTTAATACGTGTGCGAAGTTGGCACCGCACTTTGAAGTTACAAATATTTTGAAGGTTGTTCCAGTTTGTTCTAAGTTTGTTCTACTTTGTTCCAAAACGGCATAGGGCTGAGTATAAAACTTTCAGAGAAAACTGGAAAAACAACGATTTTATAGCTGGCACCGCACTTTTAAGGTATCGCGATTCTGGCGGTTGTTCTGTGTTGTGCTAGGTTTGTTCTATGCTGTTCCAAAATATAAATTAAAAAAAAATTTTTTTTCAAAAATTTTGCGGTAAATAATTTAGAGCTGGCACCACATTTTCGAGTCATCGTGATCGTAACGTTTATTCTGAGTTTGTTCGACATTGTTCCAAAATATTGCGTTCGGGAGAAAATAATGTTTTCGCAATTTGGAGAAAATTTATTATACAATTGATAACCCACTTTTTAAAAATCTCGTTTCAACGAGTTATTCCAAGTGATTCTAGGCATGTCTTAGATTAGTTCAAATGCGGTCCACATATCTCTCCAGCGTATCTTGGTCGAAAAAATTAATTTTTCGAAAACTTCCAGAAAATTGATTTTTTTGCTGCCACCTCGATTTCGAAAAATCGCTGTTGCGTGGGTGTTCTGAGTTGTTCTAGCTTATTTCTATATTTTTCGCGGCTTGTTTTCCCTTTCTTCTACGATGGCTCGTTCCAAAAGAATTTATAGTTCAGAAATTCAAGAAAATTTATTTTCAATCTGTTATCGCATGTTCAACAATTCGCGGTTTAAGCGGTTGTTCTAAGTTGTTATAGGTATGTGTGACATTGTTCTGAAATATCTCACTTGAATGAAAATGGTTTTTCGGCAATTAAAAAAATAACGATTATTAAAGATACATCCCACTTTCGAATAACTTTTCCTGCACGAAATCGATTGTGAATCCAATTTACAAGTTCGGAATTTTCTCTTTTTCATTATCGTTGCATTATTCTAGGATATTAGTACAACCCAGCATAAAGTCAATTTTTGCGATTAAAAATTGCAGTCGCCAATGATACGGTAATGAACCTTTTTTCCTCCACGAAATTTATGATAATGACACTAAGTATTCTAATTTAAAGAACTTTTTTTCTGCTGGCAGTGCATTGTACTAAGATGCTAGCACAACTCGGCACAACCATTATTTTCGCAATAAAAAAATGCAGTCGCAAATGTAAAGGTAATAAACCTTTTCTCCTTCACAAATTCTACGTCAATGTCGATTAAATATTCTAATTCGCAGGAACGATTTTTTCTACGGGCAGTGCATTCCACTAGGATGCTAGCACAAGTCAGCACAACCTTTATTTTTGCGATAAAAAATTGCAGTCTCGCCTGCGAAGGTGTTAAACAATTTTTCCCGTACGGAATCCATGATGATCGAATTGCAACATTGGAACTTATGGAAATAATTTTTTTATTGATAGTGCATTGTACTAGGATGTTAGCACAACTCGACACAACCATTATTTTTGCAATAAAAAATTGCAGTCGCAAATGTAAAGGTAATAAACGTTTAGTCCTTTACAAATTCTACGACAATGTCGATTAAATATTCCAATTCGAAAGAACAATTTTTTCTACTGGCAGTGCATTGCACTAGGGTGCTAGCACAACTCAGCACAATCTTTATTATTGCGATAAAAAATTGCAGTCCGCCTGCGAAGGTGTTAAACAATTTTTCCCGTACGGAATCCATGATGATCGAATTGCAACATTACAATTTATCTGAATAATTCTTTTTATTGGTAGTGCATTGTACTAGGATGTTAGCACAACTTGACACAACCATTATTTTTGCAATAAAAAATTGCAGTCGCAAATGTGAAGGTAATAAACCTTTTCTCCTTCACAAATTCTACGACAATGTCGATTAAATATTCCAATTCGAAGGAACAATTTTTTTTACGGGCAGTGCATTGCACTAGGGTGCTAGCACAACTCAGCACAACCTTTATTTTTGCGATAAAAAATTGCAGTCTCGCCAGCGAAGGTGTTGAACAATTTTTCCCGTACGGAATTCATGATGATCGAATTGCAACATTGGATTTTATCGGAATATTTTTTTTATTGATAGTGCATTGTACTAGAATGTTAGCACAACTCTACACAACCATTATTTTTGCAATAGAAAATTGCAGTCGCAAATGTAAAGGTAATGAAGCTTTATTCCTTTACAAATTCTACGACAATGTCGATTAAATATCAATAAAAACAATTATTCAGATAAATTGTAATGTTGCAATTCCATCATCATGGATTCCGTACGGGAAAAATTGTTTAACACCTTCGCAGGCGAGACTGCAATTTTTTATCGCAAAAATAAAGATTGTGCTGAGTTGTGCTAGCACCCTAGTGCAATGCACTGCCCTTAGAAAAAATTGTTCCTTCGAATTGGAATATTTAATCGACATTGTCGTAGAATTTGTGAAGGAGAAAAGGTTTATTACCTTCACATTTGCGACTGCAATTTTTTATTGCAAAAATAATGGTTGTGTCAAGTTGTGCTAACATCCTAGTACAATGCACTACCAATAAAACAATTATTCAGATAAATTGTAATGTTGCAATTCGATCATCATGGATTCCGTACGGGAAAAATTGTTTAACACCTTCGCAGGCGAGACTGCAATTTTTTATCGCAAAAATAAAGATTGTGCTGAGTTGTGCTAGCACCCTAGTGCAATGCACTGCCCGTAGAAAAAATTGTTCCTTCGAATTGGAATATTTAATCGACATTATCGTAGAATTTGTGAAGGAGAAAAGGTTTATTACCTTCACATTTGCGACTGCAATTTTTTATTGCAAAAATAATGGTTGTGTCAAGTTGTGCTAACATCCTAGTACAATGCACTATCAATAAAAAAAAATATTCCGATAAATTCCAATGTTGCAATTCGATCATCATGGATTCCGTACAGGAAAAATTGTTCAACACCTTCGCAGGCGGGACTGCAATTTTTTATCGCCAAAAAAAAAGGTTGTGCTGAGTTGTGCTAGCATCCTAGTGCAATGCACTGCCCGTAGAAAAAATTGTTCCTTCGAATTAGAATATTTAATCGACATTGTCGTAGAATTTGTGAAGGAGAAAAGGTTTATTACCTTCACATTTGCGACTGCAATTTTTTATTGCAAAAATAATGGTTGTGTCAAGTTGTGCTAACATCCTAGTACAATGCACTACCAATAAAAACAATTATTCAGATAAATTGTAATGTTGCAATTCCATCATCATGGATTCCGTACGGGAAAAATTGTTTAACACCTTCGCAGGCGAGACTGCAATTTTTTATCGCAAAAATAAAGATTGTGCTGAGTTGTGCTAGCACCCTAGTGCAATGCACTGCCCGTAGAAAAAATTGTTCCTTCGAATTAGAATATTTAATCGACATTGTCATGGAATTTGTAAAGGAAAAAACGTTCATTACCTTTACATTTGCGACTGCATTTTTTTATTGCAAAAATAATGGTTGTGTCGAGTTGTGCTAACATCCTAGTACAATGCACTACCAATAAAAAAAAATATTCAGATAAATTTCAATGTTGCAACTCGATCATCATGGATTCCGTACGGGAAAAATTGTTTAACACCTTCGCAGGCGAGACTGCAATTTTTTATCGCAAAAATAAAGGTTGTGCTGAGTTGTGCTAGCATCCTAGTGAAATGCACTGCCCGTAGAAAAAATCGTTCCTGCGAATTAGAATATTTAATCGACATTGACGTAGAATTTGTGAAGGAGAAAAGGTTTATTACATTTACATTTGCGACTGCATTTTTTTATTGCGAAAATAATGGTTGTGCCGAGTTGTGCTAGCATCTTAGTACAATGCACTGCCAGCAGAAAAAAAGTTCTTTAAATTAGAATACTTAGTGTCATTATCATAAATTTCGTGGAGGAAAAAAGGTTCATTACCGTATCATTGGCGACTGCAATTTTTAATCGCAAAAATTGACTTTATGCTGGGTTGTACTAATATCCTAGAATAATGCAACGATAATGAAAAAGAGAAAATTCCGAACTTGTAAATTGGATTCACAATCGATTTCGTGCAGGAAAAGTTATTCGAAAGTGGGATGTATCTTTAATAATCGTTATTTTTTTAATTGCCGAAAAACCATTTTCATTCAAGTGAGATATTTCAGAACAATGTCACACATACCTATAACAACTTAGAACAACCGCTTAAACCGCGAATTGTTGAACATGCGATAACAGATTGAAAATAAATTTTCTTGAATTTCTGAACTATAAATTCTTTTGGAACGAGCCATCGTAGAAGAAAGGGAAAACAAGCCGCGAAAAATATAGAAATAAGCTAGAACAACTCAGAACACCCACGCAACAGCGATTTTTCGAAATCGAGGTGGCAGCAAAAAAATCAATTTTCTGGAAGTTTTCGAAAAATTAATTTTTTCGACCAAGATACGCTGGAGAGATATGTGGACCGCATTTGAACTAATCTAAGACATGCCTAGAATCACTTGGAATAACTCGTTGAAACGAGATTTTTAAAAAGTGGGTTATCAATTGTATAATAAATTTTCTCCAAATTGCGAAAACATTATTTTCTCCCGAACGCAATATTTTGGAACAATGTCGAACAAACTCAGAATAAACGTTACGATCACGATGACTCGAAAATGTGGTGCCAGCTCTAAATTATTTACCGCAAAATTTTTGAAAAAAATATTTTTTTTTAATTTATATTTTGGAACAGCATAGAACAAACCTAGCACAACACAGAACAACCGCCAGAATCGCGATACCTTAAAAGTGCGGTGCCAGCTATAAAATCGTTGTTTTTCCAGTTTTCTCTGAAAGTTTTATACTCAGCCCTATGCCGTTTTGGAACAAAGTAGAACAAACTTAGAACAAACTGGAACAACCTTCAAAATATTTGTAACTTCAAAGTGCGGTGCCAACTTCGCACACGTGGCGTTAATGGGCTTCATATCTGAGCAGCATCCGTCAACAACGACCTTAATCTGCCGCTCAGACAGAAACTTTGCCACCCATTTACATAGCCTCAGGGGAAGACCGTAAGATGGAAGCTTCGCGAGAAGGGCCCTGTGCCAGACCCGGTCAAAGGCCTTTGCAATATCCAGGCTGACTGCCAGAGCCTCCCCGTTGCCCTCGACGGCTTCATCCCATCGGTGTGTGAGGTATACCAAGAGATCACCGGCCGACCGGCCCTGGCGAAAGCCATACTGACGATCGCTGATCAACCGGTGCTTCTCAAGATACCTAAGGAGCTGCGTGTTTATAACACGCTCCATCACCTTAGAGAGCAGGGAAGTTATCGCAATGGGCCTGTAATTGGACGGGTCACTGCGGTCACCCTTTTTCGGTATTGGGTGTACTAGGGCTACCTTCCACGAAGACGGTACTTTACTAGTGGTGTAGGAAAGCGAGAATAGGCGCGTTAAGACGGGAGCCACCTCGGGAGTGCACGTCTTTAATACGATCGCGGGGATATCATCCGGCCCGCTCGACTTCTTGACATCGAGGGTTAGCAGAGCTCGTCTGACGGCCTTTTGAGTGAAACGCACGTCCTTCATCGAGCTCTCACACTGCTTGATGGTCAGCGGTGTGGCACCTCTGTCGTCCAGAGTCGAGTTTGAGGCAAACAGGGTACCCAGGAGATCGGCTTTCCCTTTTGCCGTGTGAGCCAGAGTATCGTCCGGTTTGCGTAAAGAGGTAGAGACGACCGACAGAAGTTACCTTCGACAGCCTTGGCAAGCGACCAAAAAGCTCGACTTTGTCCATTAAACCAGGGCTTGTTTCGCCCGCCAATGGATACTACAGAGTTGGGAATAAAAACAATCATGCCATGTCGTATCACATCGGCTATCGATTCCGCACACGTGCTAGGATCACCCGAGGTGAAGCACAGCTGCCTCCAGGGGTAGGAAGCCAGGATTCCCGGAGTCCATCCCAGTCCGCTGACCCGTAATGCCAGACTTGACGCTTCCAATTGGGTCGAGAACCTTCTGGGGGCGGCAATGGTACAGCAGAACTTACCAGGCAATGGTCAGAAGTCCCAAGTGGGGCCCCAACCGTCACCCGGTAGTCGGATGGATGGGTGGTCAGCAGTAGGTCCAGCAGAGACGCAGTATGGGTCTCAATATCTGGTACCCTGGTGAAACTCTGTACCACCTGCGTCAACCCATATGCCAAGGAGAAATTATAAGCGGCCCTGCCAGCAAAGTCGCATATATTCGGGTTCTAGCGCCAGCGTCTACACGTGCCCAAAGCACCGATAGGTTAGTTCCTTGTGAACTTTATGAAACCACGATGAAGCACACGCCTAATCTGGAAGTTTTGTACATAGCTCTTTTGAGTACCCAGCCTACTTCTACTGACAGCGAGCGTGCATTTTCGGTAGCTGGAAACTTTGCCACGAAAATTTGTAGCAGCCTAAGTGATAAATCACTTAATGCATTGACCTTCCAAAAGTAACGAAAAAAAAACTTTGAATATAATTTATGTCTTAGAAACGACAAAATTTATGTTGTAAACATCTTGAAATCTTGTCACTTTGTTTGTTTTTATCGTGCATGTCCAAAATAATGTTGCTTATTATTGTTACATTATCTTAATTATAATGATCGCAATGATTGCAAACCAAAAAGAAATTTTGAAACAAAACTGGTATTAAAAGAAACTGTAATTAAATAAACGTAAATAATTATAATACTGGTTTCTTAAGGCTGTCTTTTTCTTTAAAATATTGAAGCCAGACACCAATTTTAACAAAATCCCGATTCCTGGGAATCCCTGGGAAGTTTCCAAAAACAATCTCGATTCCCGGAAACGGAATATACTCGGGAATCCCGAAACCCAAACTCACACTCGCTTGCGGGCGCGAATTTCAAAACATGTCTCGCTCGCGGGAGCGATGATGGGTCATTGGATTTTTTTTTATTAATTTATCGTTTATCGGTATTTTTTATCAAAATTTTCGATAATTATCGCTGAAAAATATGAGACGATTATCGATAAATTACCGATTATCGAATACCGGTTTGCATGCGCTAGTGCACATGCTTATGCTATTGTCATTTTACTTTTCTACTTCCAGAATTTCGTGCGTAATTGGGAACAACGGTTGCTCGGGTCGCTCCTTCGCATTGTGTTGTGAGTTGTGAATTAAGCTCAGCAAGCGAGTTCGGTAGCAGACGTGCGGTGGCGAATGGCTATATTGGGAATCGCAGCGCACGCGCACGTCGAACGCGGACTGATTCACACCCGGCGACCACTCGCCATCGCCGCTCCAGTCGATACTTCGATAAGCCGTGTATCTATGTCAGACAATAGCAAACATTAATAGCTCGCGCGCATAATAGATATTCTCTTGCTTTTAATGTGCAGATCATCTCGTCGTTCTAAAATAAGGAGCTAGGCCATCTGAGATAAGCCCAGTAAAACGGAATCTGTGATAAATAGTGATAATATAAAAATATTCAATCATGACTTTGAAACTGGTTTGTTAAAATTTACATCAATAAAATCAAAGTTTCTTGAGACGCATACTTAATAAATGATACAAAGAATTCATCAACATAGATGGATTTAATTAATATTACTGTCATCAGTTACTGTTGTTTTTTGATAAAAGTAATCAAATTATGATTGGAGTTATAATCGCTTTAGTGATAGACGCATACTTAATAAATGATACAAAGAATTCATCAACATAGATGGATTTAATTAATATTACTGTCATCAGTTACTGTTGTTTTTTGATAAAAGTAATCAAATTATGATTGGAGTTATAATCGCTTTAGTGATGAGGGTGTGTAGGTAATTAGAGGCTTTTCTACATTGCCAGGATAGACCAGTAAGAGACCTGTGGAAACGGAATGGAATGTGTGTAACGGAAAGTCTGGAACGTTACAAGCTGGACTCCCTAACCAGTTGCAGTGGTTAGTTTAGTAGTATGATGACTAACGAAAATAACCTAAAAACATAGCATACCTACAGAATGTACAGAAGGCATGGTAAGGTCTACAACTACTACTACAACCTCAACCAACCGACGCACTGGAAAAGCGTGTATTGGAACTAAAACAAATGGCACAGCCACGTAAAGTATAGGTGGAAGAAAAGTACATTAAAGAGTACACACATCCTAAACAGCAACATAGCTCAAACTAAACACGAAGCGAACAATGCGATGAAATCGCGATATGCAAAAGAGCTCGACGCCTGTCACACCTTGCATAAAATCGATGAATGCGCGTCACACTGTCACAGTGAATAAAAGATAATATATGTTAAGTAATGAGTGCAATTAGTTGTGAAGGAAGTGTTCACGCGCGTATTGTTGCGCTATGAATATGCAAAGCACCTCGTCGCGGGACTACATTAGCGGCTAACTGCCATCACCGTAATCAGTAGCAATCACCTTACCAAGGCGACACAGCCGATTATTGCAAACTTTTGTTTTAGTTCGAATTTCGATCTTGCTGAACAAGAAAACAAATTTGTCTATGTTTGTTTTTTAACCATTTATTATTTTCTACATAGCTAAGTAAATAAGTGTCGTCTACTCAATAATAATTAATAATATAGGTCATACTCATATCAGGGAAAAAAATCTCTTTCCAAGGTCTTCCAGATTTCTTTCTCTGGAACAGGTAACAATAATAATTATTATTATTATAAGGAATTGAAATATCAAATCGGAACGCAACCGCACCGGACAGTGACAGTTACCTATGTACCTACTTAGTAAAAGGTAGCGTGATCGAATCGCTCGATACTGATAAAGTGTTATCCTAAAACAGTGTTGAATTCGGAGACACTCACATTTAGCATTTAGGTTGATTTCAGACCACGCTATAGCGACTCTAGGGAATGCAATCCGGTTTCATTTTCAACATCGATATAAATGATTTTCAATCCAGTCGGATTTTACCTTACCGGATTGATACAAATCCAGCCGGATCCGGACCGGACTGATCAGGATTTTTGAATTATTTAGAGCTTGATATTTAGTGTTAATTCTTCGATTTTAAACAAATATAAAAAAATAAAAATAATAACCTATTGGTAATAATGACGAGGAGGCAGAATCGGAATCTATATTTCGTCTGCTGATTCTGTCACTGTAGCGACCTATTTTGATCACTAAAGAATCAGCTTATTATTTTTTTAATTTCTTGTCGCATCATGTTTTTCTTAGGCATAACGTATTATCTTAAAACGTATCGTCAGCTTGCCTCAAATATTCCTCATATTTTTTTGGATTATGTAAGTTTTTTTATTTTTACATCAGATAGATCAGTACTTAGAACACTGAACAGTATCTGACACTGTCAGCAGTAAGAATGTGGATGTGTAAGAATGTATTATCTTCTGCATAATGTCTTGATAGCAACCATTCAAACTTGCTAACAATGCTTTCATTATTGACCACTCGTGGTCTGTAAATTTTACCAGATTTTTGTCAGATTTTATATCTATAAAAAAAAACGATGCATACATTCAGATAATAAAATCTGGGGTGCGGGTTACTTGGAACTCTGTGATAAAATGCGAATTATTATATTATCTAGGGCTATTTATTAGCGTAATAGAACCCAAAACAATGATTTTTAGAATTATTGTCTGTTTGTCTGTTCGTTTGTGTGCGCTAATCTCAGGAACGGCTTAACGTAGAAGGATGCGGTTTTCACTGATGTATTGGTATTTTTTTGGATTAACATTTAGTGTTTGTTTTATTTAAATCGGTTCACAAATAAAAAAGTTACGTCCATTTCAAGAATTTATCGATCAGTGTTTGGAAGTATCGTTGTTGATTTATCGAAAACTTCAATTAATGTATTGAAGTTTTATAATTTACAGTCCCTTAAATGTAAACATGAAACTTATAAATGAAAAGAAAAATAGATACCTAATACATAGAAAAAAAACAACATAAGATGAGCTGGCAATAACATGGGAAACTGTACGAAATAGGAATCACGCTTTTTCGTACAGTTCCCACACGTTGACAATAATTAATCAATATTTTAATCTATACATAAATCTCAAGAACTACTGGTTCCAATTGAAAAAATCTTTTTTGTGTTGGATAGTCCATTTATCGGGGAAGGCTTTTTTTATAAATAAACCGAACAAAAGGGGAGACGGGCCGCGTGGTGATCACCGTCACCTATAGGACACGTGCAACCCCAGGGGAGTTACCCGAGTGCTGGCTATATAACATCATGCTACGTATATGCTATGCTATGCTCGTATGACTAATACCGAAGTCCACGCGGACGAAGTCGCGGGCAGCCACTAGTAAGTAATATAAAGGAATTATATAAGTAAATTTTGTTGGAAATTCCCCGACCCAATAATATTGTTACCAAAAAATACCTATTCGTCGGGGTTATATCAAAGGAGTTTTTGGGCCAGCCATAGTAACCCTGCTTTTTGAACGAAAAATTAAATACCATATTCTCCATCGTCGCACCACTATCATCATGCATGATCGATGGTAATAATGGTATCGCCGTTCCGGGGCGCCGCGCCGGCGGTGAGCCTGCTTAACATCTGGGAAGCACATGTGGTCGCGGGCGACAAGTTTTGACAACGACCGTATTGTAATAGGTAGAAGTGCTTTCAGTTCAATAAAGTGATATACATTTGATAAACAAAATTAATTTAAAAATAGTTAAAAAAAAAATGGTTATCATTGTAAGAACTTTTTTGAAGTCATCTAGCTCCATGCACGAAGTATGTATCGCATCGAAATGATGAGACTCCTTTTTGTCTAAACAAGGTTTTACAAATGATTTTTTTTTTTTTCAAAATTTCACTGATTAGTTAGCAACTCTGAGTTTTCGCTTGAATCCCCTGATTGTCCGAAAAGTGGATACACGCTATTTTTATTGTACCTAGTACATACTGCTGCTAGCCTTAAGAAATATATTTGTTGGAAAATATTTAAATCAATTTATTAGACAACGTGCGTGTCATTATTATCTAGTTTGAAACGAAATTGATTTTTTAAAGTTTGTAATTGCCAAAAATACAACGATACTTTACTCATTTTTAAAAAGAAATTCTCTTAACGCACAATTTTAATCGTGTCGTGATTGATCAACTCTTTCTCAATTTTACTTGAGACCAAAATGAAGGACTTATCTTTCCTTAAGTGTTACTTTCCTTTAAGTAGGTACTTAATTTCTCAAAAGAAACTCTATTTAAGATACTAAAATGTTACAGACTAACAGAGCAGATGAAATACGATACGATATGATAAGAACTAAGTAGAATAAGATGATTTTGATGATACTTTCACTCACTGATACAAATTAGGTACTCTAGGCTCCTGGCTGCAATACTTGATGTTATGACTTTTAATGTACATGAAAAAAATATTGAAGAAAATATTTTTTTATTTGAACGGAGTAGCAGACGAGCATGCAGGCCACGTGGTGTTAAGTGGTCGCTGCAGCCCATGGACATCTACATACAACCTCAAGAAAGCATAGGTAAGTCTTGTCTGAGGTCGTATGTAGTTGCGCTGCTACTCCGGAGGCTGGTGGTCGCCTCATGTAAGCGTGGCCGGCAACTGCACATTTCCACCGAAACAAAACAGAATTGGTTCACGGCAGAAGTGGGTGCAACGGTGGTACTTCCACGGACGAACCATAATAGTTGTTACGAAATTTGTACTCCAGTTCTGAATAAAACATTGTATAGATGAAATAGATGATCATGAACATAGAAATAATAGCGCAAACAAAATAGCATAAAGTAGATGCGTTGAATGAAAAAGACGTTTATTAGATGCTAACCGTGGAGTAGTGGAGTAGTTAGGCCGAGATGGCGGAGGGTTGATTTATAACGAAGATAAGCGTGCATCTCGTAAATGTGTCTATGCCTCAGAGTAGACTATAAGGTATAAGAAGCATCGATTCCCACGAGGAGGCGAGCAAGACAACGACTCGGGACGCCGCGCGCATTGCAATGTCCGCTCGCCGACCGAGTGCACGACGCCTCCACGATGAGAATCTTAACGACGACGACGAGCCACTTCAACTGCTGCACTACTTGACACTAAACATATCCCAGTAAAGTCTTATATTTGCAATTGACCCAAGTAAGTTTGGTCTTCAGCAGATCTGTTTGGGTTTATTTGAGAGAAAACTCATTGAAAGCAGATAATCTGTGCGTCGATGTCGATGAAAGTTTTAGATGGAGAAAATGTGTGTTTTATCTGACATAGGGAGCACTCACGGTGGGGAGACCTGTGGGCGGAGAGGAAGCAAGCAATGACCGAGTCACTCGTGACACTCTAGAATTACATTACATCATTTATTCATTAACAGACGCGGAGGAAATGCTCTCGACAGCGGAAATATACATTATGTTACTCCTCTAAAGACAATAGCTCGCAGTCGGCCACTTGAGGGCGACGCGATCTCCAGCCATCGTAGGCCTGACCACTACTTCGCAATTTGAAATGAATTAAATCTAACGAGCTCCGCGAGCACAATCAGTTCATTAGCTTCATAACATGATGTTAATTTAGTCGGCAACGTGACTGCGTGTAATACCACTGTCTGTACTCAGCCACTCTACTACTTAGTTGTGCTGACAAATAGCAAAATTTAAATTAGCTACCGATACTCGCCATGTACTCGTATGCCTCTATGGAATAAAGAAATATTAATGTGTACGTTGTTCCCGTGGTTCGCCTGTCTGTCTGCTCTCAGTATTCATTAGTTAGAAGCAAAAAAAGTAGATGCTATTTACGTAAGATTGCCTGACTTTCATATCATTTCATGTCTCTTGTCATCTAGATAACTGGGAAGGTTGATGAGTCTATCGAAAGAAGACTATCGAAGATATTCGTAGTCTTTAATGAAAAGGTTTGCTATCATTGCTTTAGACTCCAAAGGAATGATAAAGTTTAGAGAAAGGAAAACATAAACCTATAATAGTCGAGGTCTACTTTGTGAAAATTCGATGGAGTGTTCTTGTCATAAAAACAGATTAAAGTCAGAGATTAAAATCAATCTTTGATTAAAGTCGACTGCATTTAATGGAACCTATGAGCGAGCATAGTGAGATAATAAACGCGCCGGAGTGATTGATACTATTTGCGTAATGACTGCAAACTATAATTTTGCATCCTCATTCATTTACGCGCAACAAAGACGAGTACATGCCTATTCTAATCACGTTAACACGTTACAGACACTGATGTTGGTGTGGAAAGATTTTTTTATAAATCCATGCTACATTCCTGTACTTATTGTTCTAAATAACATTGATATAGCACGTAGGGTCTTTGAGTTAGGTCGGTTGGCCTGTTGGCAGTCGGTTGTTGGTTCTGCTCTTTCTCTGTCAGTTTCATGGAATCTTAAAAGCTCAAGCAGCGACGATCAATTAATTTGTTGATATTTTAACAAGTTAATTGCTAACAAAGGACCTGTGTAGTAGATATTCCCTAACATTTTTCGTACTAGGCAGTAGGTACGATATGCGTACGATCGCTATAATTATAGTGATTATAGTAATCGATCAGCACTTGCGTTCGCGCAACAAAGCAGCTGCTGATTACCTACATCGCCGGCTGTTCTGCATTGGTGTACACTACAGTAGAGGGCACCTAGGTACCAGCCTACCAGGCACCTAATACGGTGCAATATTTCGACATCAAGGGCCATCTGCGGTCTGAATACTTGTTAGGTTATTGTTAGGTTTAAACAGTAAGTTTTGTTTTCCTAAGCATTTATTTAAAGGGATTGAATGCCCCTGTAAAATGCACATTTTTTCGTCAAGTGCCCTCGGATGTATTTGTGAATTTTTTGTATCTAATATAGGTCCGCAATCATGTTGCTTAGTTACACAAAACATGTAACATATGTACTTATATATAGGTACTTTATTAAAACGAGTATGCAATTCTACATTGGAGTGCGTGTGAAGCGGGAGAGGAGAGGGCGGAGGACGGCGGAGGAGCGCGGGCGGCGCGGAGCACATTAACGAAATAAGAGAGAATTTCACATACACATCCAAACGATCCAGATACCTATACCAGATGCGAAATATCAAACGGGCAGAACCGCGCCACCGCGCCCCGACCTGCCCGTGCCATAAACATTGGCTGTGTTTACCTACAATCTGCTACCAATGGGTTTAACCACTTGCTCGTTGAAATCGGGAATAACACTTACGATTAATTCAGCTAGCATTCAACAAACTTGTTCCAGTACTCAAACGATTGGCTAAAATTATAACAACTGTATAATCCTAAACTTCTAAAGAGTTTTCTTTAGGAATTTGTAAGTTTTCATCTATACTAATAATAAAGTTGAAGAGTTTGTTTGCTTGAACGCGCTAATCTCAGGAACTACTGGTATAGGCAAAAAAAACTATTTTCTTAATTTTTATTAGCGTTCCGTAGCCAAATGGCAAAAAACGGAACTCTTATGGATTCGAGATGTCTGTCTGTCTGTCCGTCCGTATGTCACAGCCACTTTTTTCCGAAAGTATAAGAACTATACTGTTGAAACTCGGTACGTAGATGTATTCTGTGAACCACATTAAGATTTTCACACAAAAATAGAAAAAAGCAATAAATTTTGAGGGTTCCCCATACTTAGAACTGAAACTCGAATATTTTTTTCATCAAACCCATACGTGAGGGGCATCTATGGATAGGTCTTCAAAAATAATATTGAGTTTTCTAATATCATTTTTTTCTAAACTGAATATTTTGCTTGAGAGACACTTCCAAAGTGGTAAAATGTGTGTATCCCCCCTATAACTTCTAAAATAAGAGAATGATAAAACTAAATAATATATGATGTACATAACGATGCAAACTTTCACCGAAAATTGGTTTGAACGAGATCTAGTAAGTAGTTTTTTTTAATACGTCATAAATCGTAAACCACAATTTACCTTTCATTCAATCTTAATGCAATGATTTCTATGGATAATCAAAGACAATGATGTATTTCTGTTGCCGCTATTGTTATGCAAATACTAAAAATAGAATAAAATAAATATTTAAGGGGGCTCCCATACAATAAACGTGATTTTTATAGATAATGGTACGGAACCCTTCGTGCGTGAGTCCGACTCGCACTTGGCCGGTTTTTATGTAACTATAGCTGGGTGTACAAATAGATGAAACGAATAATGAGTTTTTTTTTAATTATGTTTTATTTAAGTAAGTACTTACGATTTTTAATCCAAAAAATTCACGTTTGAAAAATCCTTCCTTCCTTATTTCTTCTTTTCTTACTTTTGTATTCTAAATAGACATAAGCCACAGCATAAGCGCTACAATAATTGCACGTAAGCAACCTCACTGACGCATGAGCTACAATTCCTCTCTTCGAGACGTCTACATGCTAGACGACTTCCAGCCTCCCTAACAAGGCGAATTCCGAAAAGGCTACTACAGTACCTTGGAACACACATAATTACATATGCTGCGACAGGTTATACAAAAGACAGAGAAGTACCGTATAATTTACTACCGCTATATGTTGCGTACATTGCGTATGTGGACTACGAAGAAAGCCTTCGATTCTTCGGTGCTAGAGTCCATCCAGCGGTGCCAGATTGAATATCGGTACCGATGATATAGGTAACCATCTTGGCGTAGGTTATCCCTGGAAAAACTCAGCGCTATGCTAGGTGACTTCCATAGCGCTTTAATACAGGTGGGTCTTAAGATGAACACGGACAACACAAAGATTACGTCTAATGTCCATGTCACACCTACACCGGTCGAAGTTGACAGCGCTACTCGCGAAGTTCTCGACGAATAGGTATATTTACGTGGAACAAGTAATCCCTATGGCTAAGTCCAACTTCGAGAGAGAGGTAATTCATAGAATCCAACTCGGTTGGACAGCATTCAGGAAATTACAAATTATCTTCCCGTTCAGTATACCTCAGACCTCAGCGCCTGAAGTTTATAGTTTTAAATCAGTGCTGGGTGCCAGTGATGACTTACGTTGCTTTGGTATGTTTCTACATGACCAAATTTGGAACTATGAAATCTGTAAATGAACGAACGTTACATAGCTGTCAAAATCTGCAAGCTGAAGTTGAAATAGGCAGGCCATTATTTAGGAGGAATGACAACAGACAGGAAAGAATGGTCTTCGAATGACGACCATGTCTCAGCAAAAAAAAGGCCGTCCTCCAACCAAATGGACTTGACAAAGATGTCAAAGTAGATTTCTACTAGAGATGCGCCGAGTAGCACTTTTGCCGAGTAACGAGTACCGAGTTTTACTTTTTTTTTATTTATTTTTTTTCCAACCGAGTACTCGGCCGAGTAAGTCGGTTCAATAAAATTCCTGTTTTGGGCGCGTAAATTTCGGGGCATTGCTTGATACACCCCTCACGCCGCCCGCGATTTTCGTCTATCAGTCGCTTGCTAATTTACAAACAAATACATCACGTTTCGCCACATAGTAGATAAATAATTGAAAAAGTTTGTTAATTAACGATTGACTGTGTGTTGGAGGTGTGTAGTACCTGATCAGTGATTGTTAACAACATAATGAGATTAATGAGTTCACGTACAAAGATCCCGAATTTGGGCGTTTTACGACGAGATTGAAGACGATAAAACCAAAGTAAAATGTACCTTCTGAAATTCTCTGATTTCGCGTACTCGTGTTGGATGAAAAAAAACGATGGCAATGTTATAAACCATGTTAAAATAAAACACACAAAAGAGTCGAAACTTTCGACTCGAAAGATTTGGATAATGAAACTTTGCGGGAAATATCTCAAAATCGTGAACCAGCGTCGTCAACTTCGTCATTGGAAGGCAACATACCCTTTTCGAGTCATTTTCTACAAAATGGGACACAACTGATTCGCTCGACAAAGAAATTCACAAAGTTGTTTTTTTATTACTCAGCAATGTTGTTTTAATTATATCTACCTAAATATTATATATCTTTACTTAAACCAAGTATACTCTGCATAAAAACTGAGTTATTCAGTCGAGTACGAGTATAAAAAACCTGCCGAGTATGCAGAGTACTGAGTATTAACCGAGTACTCAGCCCATCTCTAATTTATACATTTTAAAATCACGCTTTTATAATATGAGACATAAAGGTTTATACAATGAAATGATGAAGTGAAAAATTTAATTAAAACAAGAACACAGCATGCACTATGACTTCTAAAGTAGCCAAAAAAGCTGTGCATGCATACAAATTAATTGATTTACAACAATATACCAAGCTAGCAAGTTATGAATTTATTTACCATAATTATGGAATCTATAATGTTAGTTAATATTAATGAAGCAATATAATTATAATTCTGTAGTGCTTTACATTTTAACTATTGAACATGAGATTGCCTTCTAAGAGCAGTGCATCTGGGCTGTTGTATGAACACATGTGCCAAATCTCAGAATGAGAACAAGGCCTCATTGTGTGATAGCAATATTAACAGGGACATTAACTAGTTGGTGCTTATTTTTATAAATTTAAGCATAAAAATCCATTAATAATTAAACTGAGAAACTCACATTACTGTTCAGAAAAGATTCCTAGAAATTGATACAGAATATAGCTTAGTCTCTAGTACTCTAGGACAACACACAGCTTTTTAACACGCTTATAATAATATTAGCTTGAGATGTATGTATGTATGTATGAAACGGAATCTTTTAACTTCATTTTCACCTATTTATAAGCATCTGAGAAAATTTTCACAGGGGTCAAGGGCAGATGACAATGCAATAATAGGAAAAAAAATCCAACTAAAATATTAAAAATAAATAATGTAGGTAAGTAGTTTAAAAAACTAAAAAGCGTGTTGTGAAAATACAAACTAAGAAGTAAAAAATAAGAAGAAAATGTATTTTACTGTAAAAAAAGTGTGGGGTGGTTTTTAAGATACTATTGACACCATGCACCCCTAGGTTTTTTTTATTTTTTTTTATTTTTCACTTTTTAGTTCTTATTTTCACAAAAGCGTGTTTTTTAGTTTTCTAAACTAGGTACATTATTTATTATGCTGCACATTCATAGATAAGACTGGTTCATGGACAATACTTTAAAATCAATAACATTTTAAATTATCTTTTTTTTCCTCCTTGATATGTAGTTTTGCTAAGCAATCTTACCACTAGTAATTAAACATGCTTTGTTTTAGATTTTTCTATGGAGTAGCAGACGAGCATGCAGGCCACGTGGTGTTAAGTGGTCACTGCAGCCCATGGACATCTGCACACAACCTCAAGCAAGCATAGGTAAGTCTTACCTGAGGTCGTATGCAGTTGCGCTGCTACTCTGGAGGCTGGTGGTCGCCTCATGTAAGTGTGGCTGGCAACTGCATTTTTCCACCGAAACACAATACAGTTTGTTCACGGCAGAAGTGGGTGCAGCGGTGGTACGGTGGTACCCCCGGGCGAACCATAACAGTTCTACCACCTACTACTGCTAATTATTACTAATTGTACAAGCTGTAAATTACAAAGTTTAAAAAGGTGTTCTGTATTAAAATTATTAAGTATCAGACCTTCTTCCATATATGTACTGATGATGTTACTAGTGATTTGGCCCGCATTTTTACAGGCGCGGTCGCAGCCTTCAATTGGGGGGGGGGGGTCACTAAAGGCGTGCCTTCCATCTACGCATGACTGATGGATTTAAGGGGGATCATGTCCTTTGTGACCCCCCCCCCCCCCCGCGGGATCGCGCCTGCATTCGTAGTGGTGATATAACTGAGTTTATAATATGCTTATTTATACCTACAGATGGGATTGGGAAATCACCACTTATGTGACATTTTCTTTTTATGTTGGAGCATACAGCTGTTTTACTGATAGTGACAGGCCTGCTTTGCTTAAATCATGACTACCGGGCATCTGTATTCTAACTGGCGCCTAGATCCTTGTCCGAGATTATATGCAGTTGCATTGCCACTCCTGCGGGAGTTCATCTTCATTTTATACAAGAAACACACCTTTTCAAAGACAAAACAATTGCCTCATCATAAAATAGGTGCAGTGATGGTAAACATAGTATTGTCAACCAAGATATCTACGAGGTATTATACGATTGATTTGCCTAATTTCCCGAATATCACAGAACATAGTACACAAACTTGGGCTAGAAATTTACATAGCAGAAAGATAGAGTAAGCGGTGTGGTTGCAGACTCACTGGCGAAGGCAGCGAGTTTCCTGGTAGAGCCAAGCCGCTTCATGGGAGTCCGTGGCTCCAGGTCGCGCTCGTCCAGCGCGCCCTCCGTGCCCGGCGGCGTCGACGCGCCCCCCGTCGACATCGCTGGCGCTTCGCCCCCGGCTACCTCCAGATCCGCTACCGCATTTACCGTTTCCACTGCACTCTCACACAATTGATAAATCACACAGCTAATTATTTATTATTCAACGGTCCCGCTTTATTTTTTTCAATTCGATATCCCGAATATGATTCCCCAAACATTAAGTAGGTAGTTTGCGTCCGGTTTGGAGAACTAAAATAACGTCGGATTCTCAATAATTCACTCTGGCTTGGCGTGTAAATCGAAAGCCAAATGTAAAGTACAAAGTTGTGTATATAATTACAAATGCGCGAAACCGGCAAGCAATCACAACAAAGCAAAGTGCGCACGTTTTGATTTATAAAGTTGAGCGCGCATTGTTAAAAACAAAACAACAAACGTCAATCAAGGTAACAAACACAACCAAACACTCACATTCGCGCATTCGCGTGATTAAAATAAAAGTAAAACCCCGTCCGGCGTCCGCCGTCCGTATAAACCGAACGAATTACCGAATGAATTTCAATTACATTCCATCGCCATCCATTCCCGTCTTTGTATCTGAGTGAGTGACTGAATGAAACAAAAAGGTTAAGGGCTGATTACATTGGCCAACATGCAGGGTCCGATTTGCCATACATTGCTGGTTATTTTGAGTATTTTATTACAATGTACTCAGATAACCAGCAATGTATACCATATCGGCCCCTGCATGCTGTCAAATGTAATCGCCCCATTAGTTGTGACTAATGCCTGCCCTACACGTTGCGAGAAATCGTTCAGATTTCTCTGAACAGGCCTGTTTCTTCAGATTTATCGCACGTGTGGATGGTAAATCGTTCCGATTCGTTCCAATTTATCGGTCGTCGTCGGCAGTATGAAATTTCATCAGTGGAATCGTTCGTCGGCGGTCTGACTCGTGATCGGTCGGCTTCGGGATCGCTCGGCTGAACTCGGCTCGGCACTCGACAGTTCGCCGGCTTCGTCTCGGACGCTTGTTTTCAGACGTGCGTATCACGCAAAGCGCGCTTTATGTAATACATAATAATATGTATGCTCCTCGACCTCGATTCTTTTTCTTTAAGCACATAATTAGGCAAGCATCTCTGTCAAGCACAAAGTAAAATTTACAGCCGCAAAGTGCGCACTCTAAATTGTCACAAATTATAATAAGCCCGAACCAAGTTATCTTTAACATCTACAAATAGTTTTATTATGACAATAAGAATATACAACTACCTGATAAATTAAAAAGTTACGATTATTTTAAACTTAAACAATTGTTTCAAAAAATATATTTTTAACTTTTTAAAACGACTTATCAAACAGCCCTCGTATATTTTGTCGGACATTATTATATTAATAAATAATAAACATTTCATACTCATAGCCCCACATTAAGGCAGATATATCCTGTGTCGTGGGTGCCATGGACACACACAAGACAGAAACACAAACACCCAGACCAAGGACAAAAATTATTAAACTCATCATTAAAATTTCTGCTTCGCCGGGAATTGCACTCGGGACCCTCTGATCGGCAGTCCGGCATGATAACCATTGCGCCACAGGGATCGTCGTTATATAACAATACAATTATAATTGTATTATTGACATTTAATGATAAATATTAAGTTCCTCAAATAATTATTGTTTGAACCTTCTATTTTGTAAGTTTACAATATTATGATGTGTGAAGCCTGAAAAGGTAGCATTTATTTGAACTCGTATTATGCATTTAGACCTGAAAATATTGTACTAAATGCCTTACACTAATGTTTAAATGAATAAATTAATAAACAACGCATCATTTTTCATCTTGGATCTGACATCTAACTGACGATCGATGCAGATATTGGTGGCGTGTGGGGCGTTCGATTTATCTGTTCAGTAAAAAATCGGCCGATTTCTCGCAACGTATAGGGCAGGCATAACGAAACCCCTTACGTTACGGTTGAAATCTTTAGACCATCAAAGATACTGACTCACCCTTTTTTTCTTCTGGACGTTTTTCAATTAATACATGATTCAAATTGATTATTTGTTGTTTGTAGCGATCAGTATTTACTGTTTCACCAGTTTTTAAAAGTTCGTAATACACCACACCACCCTGGTTCCACCAAACACAGAGTTTGTCTTTTCTCCGAAGCGATCCGGCCTTGGAGTTGATGGGCCAGGTTGGCCAGGCGATAACCACGATTTTTTACGTTTTGGATTTTTGAAAAAAATCTATTTTTCATCATCCGTTGCAATCCGATGCAAAAATTGGAGCAGCATTCCAAAAATGTTTTTTTCGATTTTCCATTTGCCTATCATTCAGTTCATGTGGCACCCATCTTCCTAGTTTTAAAATCTTTCCCATTGCTCGTAAGCGGTCGCTAATCGTTTCTTGTGCCACATGTAACCGTTCTGCCAATTGTTTTTGAGTTTGGGTTGGGTCTTCATGTCGTGCAATAACTCCTGCAATTCCGCGTCCACAATTTTTTTTGGTCTACCCGAACGTCTACTGTCTGTTAAATCAAAATCCCCACTTTTAAATTTTCGAAACCACGTTTCACACGTTTTTACGCTTGGAGCATGCTTTCCGTAAGTTTCTATCAGCAAACGATGACTTTCAATAATGACCTTTTTCTTTTGATGAAATAAGAAAAGCAATGCATTCCGCAAATGCTCTTTGTCAGGTACGTAATTCGACATATTCACAAAGCTACAACACTATGACACTATTATTTAGTCAGAATGAAAATGAATGTATGAAGAGTTTTGGCGGGAAGTCGAAAAAGACATATTGTGCTCTTGTTTTATTTTCTTGGAGTTTTGGCGGGAAGTCTGAAGGAACAAGTTGTGCTCTTGTTTTGTTTTCATTTTCTCAGTGTATTTTTGAGTTATATCGGATAAAGTTGATGGCATTTTGCTCGATATAGGTTACTGACAGTGCACGAGTGTTGTGAAATAAAATGACAGTGCGAAAACATGTTTTTTCGGCTTGCCTCCAAGACTCCATCAGACATGTTCTGGTAAAGTAGCCATCACTTTACTTGAACATTTGACTGACTAGACTGACTGAAACCTGACGACTGGCTGATTTTTTCTACGATTACTAAGTGATGCAAAGGTTGTACTTGACGCTGGCAATATGCACAGAGTTTGCGACGCCATTATTAAAAATGAGAAGAAAATATTGAATGGCTGAAAGGATTTTTATCCAATGCCGTAAAACGAATTAAAAAAAAAAAAAAATTATTTTCTTTTTCTTGGTGTATTTTTGAGTTATATCGGATAAAGTTGATGGCATTTTGTTTGATATAGGTTAATTACAGTGCACGAGTGTTTGTGAAATAGAATAACAGTGCTAAAATATGTTTTCTCTGCTTGCCTCCGAAATTCCATCGGACACGTTCTAGTAAAGTAGCCATCGCTTTACTTGAATGTTGGACTGACTAGACTGACTGATTACTGACGACTTACTTACTGACTTTGTTATTACTTCGTCCAGTTTCATTGAAATGAAACTGGCAAAAAATTGATGCAAAAGTTATACTTGACGCTGGCAGTATGCACAGAGTTTGCGATGCCATAATTGAAAAAAAAATGAAAAGTTTTTGAAGGTTTTTTTTTTCAATTTTAATATGGCGTCGCAAACTCTGTACATCTTGCCAGCGTCAAGTAAAATTTTTGCATCACTGTAGTCGTAGAAAAAAGTCAGTTAGTCGTCAGGTATCAGTCAGTCTAGTCAGTCAAATGTTCAAATAAAGTGATGGCTATTTACTAGAATATGTCGGCAAGCCGAAAAAACATGTTTTCGCACTGTTATTTTATTTCACAACACTGGTGCACTGCCATTAACCTATATCGAGCAAAATGCCATCAACTTTATCCGATATAACTAAAAAATACACTAAGAAAATGAAAATAAAACAAGAGCACAACTTGTTCCTTCAGACTTCCCGCCAAAACTCCTTTTTGAAGGTTATTGACAGTAGAATAAAATGACATAATTATATGCCAAATTATTTTATTCCATCTTAGCATAGACCAGTACGTAAGTACATTATTCTTAGTCTAAGCATCTTAGATTAAGAATAATGTACTTACGTATTCCGTACAGACAGCTAGCGGCATCTGTCAGAAAAACCGATAAAAACTTTCTAGTACGTAAGTACAGTCTAGAGTTTTGGCGGGAAGTCGAAAAAGACATATTGTGCTCTTGTTTTATTTTCATTTTCTTGGTGTGTTTTTGAGTTATATCGGATAAAGTTGATGGCATTTTGTTTGATATAGGTTAATTACAGTGCACGAGTGTTTGTGAAATAGAATAACAGTGCTAAAATATGTTTTCTCTGCTTGCCTCCGAAATTCCATCGGACACGTTCTAGTAAAGTAGCCATCGCTTTACTTGAATGTTGGACTGACTAGACTGACTGATTACTGACGACTTACTTACTGACTTTGTTATTACTTCGTCCAGTTTCATTGAAATGAAACTGGCAAAAAATTGATGCAAAAGTTATACTTGACGCTGGCAGTATGCACAGAGTTTGCGATGCCATAATTGAAAAAAAAAAGTACAGTGTAAGCCGGTATCCGGTATGCTATATATATATATAATAAAAAATAGATGTGTTGGCGACGTATAGATAGCGCGTTTTTAATAATTTTTCGTAGGTATATATTTAGTATCATAATTTATTGTTGGCTTTTTACTTGAATAAAATAATAAAATAACTAAGGAGGTTGGCTGTAGAAGCACTTGAAATTGAAGTGAGGTTGTAAGTCTTATTTTTAAATTTTTCGTTTCACAAATAACGATTTATCAATGGTAAGAAAAACTATTTTACACACATCGTAAAATAGGAAAATACGCCAGAATGGGACGGAAGTGGGTAAAAAAGAAAAGAGAGTAGGCAGTGGAAGAGTTTATTTAATGGGGTCGGACTTAGAATCCAGCCGCAAGAATTTGGGGATGACTAATATTGGATTATGTTGGGGTTGTTTTACCCTTTTAAATGATACCCCCCTCACCCCGCGGAGACGCTTAGTTTTTTAAAAAAATGCATTTTAAAGTGCGTATAAAGGAACGTGAATTTTTGTATAACATATTTATTGTAGCGAAATATTGTTGTAAAACCAATTCCTATTTTATCAAAATACAATAAATTTTAATGTTATATTATTTTATGTTGTTTATAATATTTATTTTAGGACTTTTTAAGTAGTAATTTTTATTTGAAACTGAACGAAACGTAACATTTCACGAAACGTCATATAGCGAGCGTCTTGGTTGATGCGTCATTCCGTTGCTATCCTGCGTACGCGAGTTTTGTAATCCCGAGTTTTAGATATTTTTGACGACTTTTGCTTGTTTTTGGATTCCGATATAAGATCAAAACTTGTAGTCGATCATAACATTATTACCAAGCAAATGTTAAGGCGATTCCTTATATTAGTTAAGTTTTAGGTTCGTTTGTTGCCCTTGCAGTCGAGATCGTTTTACGTACCCCTGTAAGCTTACTATCACTATCACAGCTTCTTATATGAAGCTGTGATAGTGATAGTATATAGATATAATTATTTATTTATATTCGAAAAATGCCCAAAACCGAATCAGAGCATCCCACTGTCCACGTGGTCTTGTCTGTACTACCCCTAGAGTGTATATAAAAAGCCGGAGGCGCGGAGGGAGACCACTTCCCGCCCGCCGTAGGAAAGCGCAGGCAGCAAGAGAGCCGTAGCGGCTGAGGCTGGTCGCCGAAGGCGACCAAAAAGCCGAAGCTGCGAAGGCGAGCGCAGGTGCCGCGCTTTCTTACGCTGGGGTGGAGGGAGTGGTCTTCCCGCAGCGCCGGAGAAGTCACAGAGCCAGACCTCTTCCCACTCCCCCCTTCCCACTAACCATTGTAAATAACTAAATAGCGCTATTTTAATTCTAACCTCAAAACTTTAAACATGGATATCTCCATAACCATAGGGTTCCGCGGAGTGAGGATGGTACAGGGGGTAGCTGTCATTTCAACGGACCCCCCCTCCCACTCCCCTGCTACCCCCTCCCACAAACCATTGTAAATAACTAAATAGCGCTATTCTAACCTCAAAACTTTAACCATGAATATCTCCATAACCATGGGGTTCCTCATGTTGGGGATGTTACAGGGGGGTAGCAGTAGACCCCCCCCTCTCCCCCCACCCCCAAAACCCCATAAATCCTGCGGCTGGATTCTAAATTTTTCCCATTTAATGATAATATTAAGAGTAGAGTCGGAGCGTGGCGTCCGCGCCGGCGACGAGCAGCCAGGGCTGCGCGGGGTGGAAGCGCACGTCCAGCGCGCACAGCGCGTCGCGCGCCGCCGGCCCGCGCAGCTGCTTCAGCGGCACCAGCAGCGGGTTCTGCAGCAGGTCGCTGCACAAACAGGTTTCCTTCATTTTACTTTACTATTCTAGTTACTATTTCTACTACACATTTCAAATGAAACATCAACTGAAGGTAAAGCATATGGGAAATACTAGAGATGTGTGGTCTTTATGCCTGTACAAGGGAGAAGAAATGTCAATGTCTACAAAGCAGATGTTATGTAAAGTGCTATGCCGATAAACCACACCACACTTACTTGTAGACCATGCCGTGGTACACGACCACGTGTGCGTCGTCCCCGGCAGACGCAAACAGCGGGTAGCGGCGGTGGAAGGCCACGGCGCGCACCGCCCCGCCGTGCAGCCGCAGTGTCTGGTACGGGCTCGACGATAACTCTAGATCAAACCTGCCAAAACACCATCTTATCATCAACGCATTCACCTTATTTATGTTACTGTTACTATAGTGTAAAAAGGTGTTTCAAAATACACCAGTTGTAGCACTATCTTGGTCCTTCACTAATACTGGAAAGTATCGCGAGTGGTGCCTGTTCCAAAAATAATTTCAGTTCAGAGGCAAGTGATTTTAGACAATTAACAGTATTATCTGTATTTGGGAAATTGTTTGAAAGTATTATACATCAACAAATAAGTGTTCAATATGAATGTCATCTTTCTGACTCACAGCACGGGGGGTCGGGCGATCTACCACGAGTAACTTGCTGTCTTTCTACTCCTACACTGCTGAAGCAGTCAATAGTGGCAGTGGCGGGACTTACCTTAACGATGCCGGCACCAAGCGTGAGCTCCCGGCGACCACTGAGTTGACGTAGCGGTGAGGCATATATATCGCAACAGATAAAAATAACAGGTAGTTAACGAGAACGACTCATAACAGATAACTCTGAAGCAAAATAACTGTTCGCGAAATAACAGACAGTACCTACAACAACAGTTACACAAATCACTCACACATTCAAAACTACTAATTCAGTAACTGTTTCTGTTAATATATTTTGCTCTCTTTTTTAGTAAACGAATTAGAAAGAGAAGCATCTATTATTTTTTACTGCCTCCTGATTGGTTCCTGTTAAATATTCCTCGGAAGTCCTACTCACACCTAACCAATATACAGTTGTTAAAAAGAGAAGCACCTATTATTTAATATGAAGAAAATAGAAATTCTTTTAAGTTACAGGATGTTTGTACTTAAAACAATGACGTCTTTAATTAGTCGCGTAATAATTTTCGGATACACACTACGTAATGGTTCTAAATAATGATAAACAAGTGGGTGGGGCGTTGATAGTTATTCAAACATTGAAAAATCTGTCAGATTGAAAATTCTGTAAATGTACTATTTTAAAATGGTTTGTTCCAATAGTCATTATAAAAAACAGTAAAATTATTTTTAACTGCATTCATTTCGAATTAAAAAAGTTGTACCATTAGGATTTACAAAATTCCATTAGTTCAATTTATTGCAACGTGAAAGAAGAACAAACAACAAAGTCAACAAACAGATTATTATAAGTTTATAAGTCTATGAAAGAAACAAACACACGTTCGCATTTATAGCATTAATATGTTTTTAATACGAAAGCAAACTCTAGCATAAAAAAACCAGTATCTTGAATCTCTAAAGTAAAATAACCGAATGTTAACATTATCGCATTGTTTCATAGTTGAAACGTAAAAAGTAACCTAGGAACGGATGCACCTACTTAATCGAATAATTTGGGGAACAGTCTGTTATTTTATAACAGATATTTCACACTGTTATTTTTTTGGAACGATGACAAAATAACAGATAGGGAAATTGGCCTGTTATAACACACCGCTAAGTTGACAAAAGAGCACGACGTGCTAACTTCAACCGTTAGAAAGAGACAAACGATATTCGATTTCATGTACGCCTCGGAGGCGTAGATTAGGCTTCTAGGGTTAAGTAACTGTTCAGTTTAATTATAATGTAGTGGCAGTAAAGACAAAGACAAAGACATTTATTTGCACAAATATGGGTGTTTACAAAGTTGTTTATATATATTTAGTTCGCCATATTTACCTTCGTGAGGTATGCAAATATAATGATAAAAATATAGAAGACACTGTTATGATATTGTTTTGTTTTGGAAGCGATTGAACATAATTTACTGTTATGTCTTTTTGATTTAAGGGTTTCATATTTTGTGATTTCTGTTTTGACCACTAAAGAGATCTCGTAAATGTATAAGGAAGGGAGAGTCATTATTTTTAAATTTTGAAAATGTGGATTACAAGTATCCGTTTGTTGTAATTGACATATTGCTCGAATGCATTTTTTTGAGCCTTAAACACAGTTTGAATTCCAGTCGCGTTTCCCCAGAATATTATACCGTATCTTAATGTTGCACCTACGTACGCATGGTAGGCATTTAGAACCGCCGTTTTGCTTACAACTTTGGCCAATTTATATAAAGCAAAAGAAAACTTATTTAATTGTTTACAAACGTGTTCTTTGTGTGACTGCCACGTTAATCTGCTATCTATGTATAGTCCTAAAAAATTTGTTGTTTCTATTTCAGATATCAACTTTCCTTTATAGTTAATATTTACTGGTTGTCCGTATGATACTCTATTTTTAAATGACATTATGTTTGTTTTATCAAGATTAATTTTAAGATTATTACTATTTAGCCACTCTATCAGTGATTCAAGACAATTATTTATATTACTTTCAAAGGAACCTGTGTTTTCATTTGTAAATATTACTGTACTATCATCAGCAAATAGTATCATCGGTTCTTTTACTGCTTGAGGAAAATCGTTAATATAAATTAAAAAAAGTAAAGGGCCTAAAATACTTCCTTGAGGCACTCCATACAGTACTTTCCTAGAGAGAGAATGGTGCTTGTCTTCAGTTTTTGTGATTTCATTAATTTTTGTTATTTCTGTTAGGTGTACTCTGTCAGTTACGTAAGAGTTGATTAAGTTTAACGCATTGCCTCTGAGACTCCATATTTCTCTAACTTATTAATCAGCAATTTATGATCTACATACTCGAATGCCCTTGTCATGTCCATATAGAGCCCGATTACCTGTTTCTTATCATTTAAACCTGTCATTACTTTTTGTAAAAAATTATAAATTGCTATGTTTATTGATTAGTTTTTCCTAAACCCTACCTGCTCATCAGCAAAGATAGAAAACTTTTTGAAGTAAAAATATAAAAATATAAACAAAATAATAAACCGACTTCAAAAGTAAACTATTTCAAAACAAATTAATGTGCACTAAAAAGTAAAGAAATAAATGAGTATTTTTCTACAATTTACTAGTCAACTTAAATTTTCTACTCATCAATATGTAGGTACGATCTGCGTTAACCTTATAATGTACGTACAATTATTGTTGTTTTTGGAGTCGGTGTCAGCCAAGGTAGGTTTGTAACTATGTACATACATTTGTAGTTATAGGTGAAATATGCTTGTGTCGCACGCGCGACTTCACGAGCCGTGAGGTGAGGTGAGCAATGTCGAGTGCGGTCAAAAGTAGGATGGGTGGCCAATAGTGGCCACTAAGCAACATCAAGTGCGGTCAAAAGTAGGATCGGTGGCAATAAATCTGAGCAATGTCGAGTGCGGTCGTAAGTAGGATGGGTGGCCATTAAGCAACATCTAGAGCGGTTATAAAAAGGATGGGTGTCAACAAAGTTAAGCAATGTCAAGTGCGGTCAAGAGTAGGATGGGTGGCCAATAGTGGCCATTCAGCAACATCAAGTGCGGTCATAAGAAAGATGGGAGTCAACAAAGTAAAGCAATGTCGAGTGCGGTTGCTATAGTTGTAAGCCATATAGCAAAAAGTGTCGTTCCACCTTTCGTCTTAATTTTTTCCGTCTAGCCCCCTTTCGCAAACTTCGTTCCAAAAGATGAATTTATGAAACTCGATTTTCAGTCCATAGCGCAATGTGGCACTGCGTACTATTGCCTACCTTAAGATTCCTTAGCGGCCGTGTAAATGACAGTTGTTTTAGTGCGTGTGTCAATTCGGCCGATAGTATGAAGTTACTCTACTGTATACTTATCTATATTGTGGCATGGTGTGCGCTGCTCGGCTCAATATCCTCCTTACTCAGACGCCAGAAGCTGACATATTTTATAATAAGTTAAATAGTTTTATCCTTTTATGTAGATTATTCCTTAGTTTTTGTTTGTATTTTTTATGTCTTTTGTATTATTTTTAAGTGGCGCATGTAATATTTTAGGTTAAGCCTGTCAATTACATGTACGTATAAGTAAATAAAATAAATAACATACTAACCCTAGATAATCTAGATGCTGCAAGAAGTAAACTGTTGCTCCAAGCTTTGGCCGTAGATTCCTTTCATAAAAACATATTCTTGCTCCAATGTATGATGACAATTTCTCGAAACACACATTGGACTAGAGCTCAACGCCACTCCCAGCGTGTTGAGTAGGTTTACAGTTTTCTTAAAGCGTGCTTAATACCATCGAAAAGACTGTAAAAACGGATGACTTACCAGATACATTTTCGATCATAGGAGGCAACAAGCAAGTTGTCGCCAGCAGGATGGATGGCCATCGCGGAGAGCCACTGCGCGCCGGCTCGCAGCTTCCTGACCAGCTCCTGCTTCACCAGGTCGTACACGCGGACCACTCGCTGCGTCTGGAAACATATGGCGGCACGTTAGCAGGTCTTGCTGGGCGTAGGCGGTGCTTCACAGCTGGGAACAATCCATCGCTGTATTGAAGATACGGGTCGGTAGGCTCCAACGCACAGTTGCGGTCACTTCAATTTCATGTGGCTTTTGGAAAGACTATATAACTAAACAATACCTCTACTCAAACTCCCGTTGCAGTATGTGTTTTAGTTATCGAATTATTTCGAATACCGAGAAAGAGATAGAATCCATAGAAAAGTATTTTGTGATGTAATGGTGGACATTTTTCAATTAATGTTCCATGATATGCTAGCCATTAACTAACAGCATCAGTATACCTATTAAAACTTTTAAAAATACGCTCTCGTTGGTGTCAATTGAATTTTTTCTATATTTCGTAGTTTTTTTATCGTTTTTCTTTACATGGCCGCATTTAATTTTAATGTGAAAATGTTAAGTGCAATAATAAGTATTACCACAAAAAAATTAGATGTATCCAACACAGTTACTCGGAGATACTGACTTTTAAATTTTGGGGTAGGTCTACTACTGTACGTCTCTACTATTTAATTGTCTACTAACGTAGGCAGGCAGGCGCCTGCCATTGATAGGCATCATTCCATATAAATTTCAGAAATAATTTAAAAACGCTGTACCTTCGTATACCCGCAATTGACTCAATCCATATTTGAATATATTTTTAACAATAATTTTGCGCATCTTTTTAAATGAAAATAAAATACGACCGCAATAAAATAAATTGGAAAAAAATTATTATGTGTAAATCGTTAAAAGTCGAATACCTCTTATTATACTAAAGATCCAACAAAATAATTTTTAATATAAATATGTGCACAACAATTTTCGAAAATAAAAATTTAATTTATCTGTTTTCGCTAAAACCTTAATAATTCTATAATTATACAAAAAAATACTATAGGTGTTTCTGTTAAACCTCTTAAAACGTAACTATCTATCGGATACATACATAACATTTACGTGACCGCAACTAAGGCAAAATAACACAATGCAACGGTACCGTCAGTAGGTTGAATAAAGCAGCGCAGGGGATAGGAAGGTGGTAGGACAGGTCGCGGCAGTAGCGGCGCAGGGCGAGACTCACGGCGACGAAGAGCAGCGGCTTGTGCGTGTGGAAGAGCGCGCACTGCACGAGTCCCTTGGCGCGGCGGAAGGGCAGGTGCGAGCGGCGCCGCGACAGCTGGTGCACCACCACTGTATAGGGAGAGGGAGGTAGGACAGGTCACGGCAGTAGCGGCGCAGGGCGAGACTCACGGCGACGAAGAGCAGCGGCTTGTGCGTGTGGAAGAGCGCGCACTGCACGAGTCCCTTGGCGCGGCGGAAGGGCAGGTGCGAGCGGCGCCGCGACAGCTGGTGCACCACCACTGTATAGGGAGAGGGAGGTAGGACAGGTCACGGCAGTAGCGGCGCAGGGCGAGACTCACGGCGACGAAGAGCAGCGGCTTGTGCGTGTGGAAGAGCGCGCACTGCACGAGTCCCTTGGCGCGGCGGAAGGGCAGGTGCGAGCGGCGCCGCGACAGCTGGTGCACCACCACTGTATAGGGAGAGGGAGGTAGGACAGGTCACGGCAGTAGCGGCGCAGGGCGAGACTCACGGCGACGAAGAGCAGCGGCTTGTGCGTGTGGAAGAGCGCGCACTGCACGAGTCCCTTGGCGCGGCGGAAGGGCAGGTGCGAGCGGCGCCGCGACAGCTGGTGCACCACCACTGTATAGGGAGAGGGAGGTAGGACAGGTCACGGCAGTAGCGGCGCAGGGCGAGACTCACGGCGACGAAGAGCAGCGGCTTGTGCGTGTGGAAGAGCGCGCACTGCACGAGTCCCTTGGCGCGGCGGAAGGGCAGGTGCGAGCGGCGCCGCGACAGCTGGTGCACCACCACTGTATAGGGAGAGGGAGGTAGGACAGGTCACGGCAGTAGCGGCGCAGGGCGAGACTCACGGCGACGAAGAGCAGCGGCTTGTGCGTGTGGAAGAGCGCGCACTGCACGAGCCCCTTGGCGCGGCGGAAGGGCAGGTGCGAGCGGCGCCGCGACAGCTGGTGCACCACCACTGTATAGGGAGAGGGAGGTAGGACAGGTCACGGCAGTAGCGGCGCAGGGCGAGACTCACGGCGACGAAGAGCAGCGGCTTGTGCGTGTGGAAGAGCGCGCACTGCACGAGCCCCTTGGCGCGGCGGAAGGGCAGGTGCGAGCGGCGCCGCGACAGCTGGTGCACCACCACTGTATAGGGAGAGGGAGGTAGGACAGGTCACGGCAGTAGCGGCGCAGGGCGAGACTCACGGCGACGAAGAGCAGCGGCTTGTGCGTGTGGAAGAGCGCGCACTGCACGAGCCCCTTGGCGCGGCGGAAGGGCAGGTGCGAGCGGCGCCGCGACAGCTGGTGCACCACCACGGAGCGCGCGCCGCCGTCGCGCACTGTCGCCACCAGGTAGTCGCCTTTCGCATGCCACGAAAGCTGGAACAACGATTCAGCTACAGACAATAACGACCCATATTCTACTTTAAAACGACAAGTAAAAAGGAACATTGAGGATTGTGAGACACATAATTAAGATAGCTATATAGATAAATAATTAGAGATGTCGTTTTAACATTTTATCCCGAGTCTATTACGGGAGATCGCGACCAAAAACTGCAAAAAAAATTTAAAAGGCTGTTTGATGTGAAACATCTATAGGCGCGGGTAAGCCGGATTGTTGGTGAGGCGACGTGGCGACGCTTGCCGTGGCGACGTTTGCCGTGACGACGGGTCGCCACGCTATATTAGGATATATAATAATAATAATAATAAATCCTTTATTATCAGGCAACAAGGCCCATAGCATAAATACCTACACAGCCTATAGATAATATAATAGAGATATTATATAGATATATTTTAATAAAAAAATGTTATTATAGCGTAGATAATTATTTAAACGATGATGTACATGTAAATTAGATATTAATTCTGACTGACTATTTATTCATTGTTATATCTTTTTAATTTGACATTTTTCTTAAAATAATAATGCTGACATTGTATTTAGATTAGGGTTTTTTTCTATATGACATTCTGGTATAATTTGACATTTTAATTTGACTATTGCTAGATAATTTAAAGATGTTTGTTTTTATTTAATTTTTAATTTTAATGTTTTATTATGTACCTAATTGATATGATTTTTAAATTTCAAATGTATTAATTAACAAAAATTGCACACCCAATGGGTATTTACAGAAGCACTTGAATAATTATTATGTAACACCACCTGTAAATCCACCTGTAAAACGCAATTAAATATGAATAAATGAATAAATGAGAGTATTGCGCGGTTTTTTTTTGCTAACGTCTACGACAGATCTTTTAAGAATAAAATGAAATGAAAATATTTTATTTGCACAAATATGGGTGAAAAACATAATAAATTTATTGATTGTTGTGGAATTGAATAATCTGTGCTGAAGCCAATAATTGAAGTCTTTGAACACATAAGAAAGTTGTTTTTGATGTGAAACATCTATAGGCGCGGGTAAACCGGTTTGTTGGTGTGGCGACGTGGCGACGTGACGACTATTGCCGTGGCGATGAGTTGCCACACTAAGTTGAAGCAACTTGAAATTAATATTGAATTTTTGTATTAAATGAAAAAAAAATGTTTATTAAATAAATGCAGCGGAAACATCTTCGGCGGCGCGGGAAAACCGAATTGTTGGTGTGTCGACGTGGCTACGCTTGCCATGGCGACGGGTCGCCACACTCGGATGTAGCGAATTGAAATTAATATTGAATTTTTGAATTAAATGAAAATCAATGTTAATGTTGTAAACATAACAGAGGTTAAACCTTGGCCTTATGGGTGGTTTGAAAATATCCGACAGCGGGTTGGCCTCTAACCCGCATCTCCACCAACCCGCATTGGAGGCCTCCCGCCTGGAGCTTACTCCACCACGCTGCTCCAATGTGGGTTGAAATAAACGTGATTCAGGTAACGTTAAACCATGCAGCTAACTTGTTTTTCGCGTGGTTCGTTCTTTAAGGCGCGAGTTTCGGTTAGACGCAAAGCGCCACTTTTCAACTGTACTGTACAAAACTTGATAAGCGCGACTCACAAGACACAACTGAGCGCAAAATTTGCGTTAAAAGGGTGAATTTTATATAGCAGCCCCCTTTTTAAACGCAGCATTGATATTGTGAACTATTTCTACTGCGTTAATTCCGTGTCGGGACTGGCATTTAAAAATAACTGAAGTATCTTTTTTTGTCTAAGCTGAAAAAAAATATTGAATTTAGTTGCCAGCTAGACGTAAAAAAAGAAATTGAAAGTCGAAAACGCCCATCTTAGATAAAGAACTTCATAGGTATTATGTGATAAAGTAATACTCAAAAACCTCAAACTATGAAGGTTTTGGTACGTTTTATTAGGATAAAATGTCAATTTATCTTTAGTCCCTATTCCCTATTATAATAATATATAAAGGTATTTTTTTAAGAGTATGTCAATATTGATGCAAATTCAATCAATCAATCATTCAATTCTTTATTGTGGAATACAGGTACATTAATGGTGTATAAATATTAACATTTTGTTCATCCATATTCCCGCCATAATAGGCACACAATAATTGAAAATACATACTTAAACCTAATTTTAAAACTATAGAAAAATTGAAATTATAATTAACATATTTTATAAGAAATTAATTAATAATAAAAAAATTATAACAATAAATGTTGATTATTAAAATTAGTTAATTATTAGTCAAAAATTTTGTCAGTTAAAAATAATTCATTGACGTTTAATAACATTTTTTGACGAGAAAGTTTCTTAAATTTTCTTTAAATATTTTTACATCAACAGTGGCACGTATAGACTTTGGTAGCTTGTTGTAAATTGTAGATGCTCTGTTGAATACGCTCTGCTTAAATTTGTTTTGCAAGGTGGGATATATAATTTGTCTGCATTTCTAGCTCGCTTTGCGAAACTGGAAAAGTTCGATATTATTTCTCACAAATATACTGCACTCCAGTATGTAAAGGCAGGGTAGTGTCAGAATTTTTGAAGTTTTAAATATGGGTTGCAAGATTCTATACGTTTCATATTGCACATAGACCTTATACACCTTTTTTGTGCTTTGAACGCCATTTCCTTGTTTATTGAATTTCCCCAGAAAACAACGCCATATTTAAGCGTGGAGGATACACAGCCGTGATAAGCAGTTAACAGTGCATTTCGATTAACCACCTTTCGAAGCATTCCCATTGCATACGCAAATTTAGCTAGTTATTGCATATGAAATCAATATGAGACTTCCATTTCATATTGAAATCCAGGTATAGGCCTAAGAATTTGGTAGACTCAATTTCTTCGATTTCTTGTCCTTGGTATCTTATGTCTAGTTTCTGTCTGTCTTCTTTGTCTAAAATTCATGATTTTTGTTTTCCCTAGATTAATTTTTAAATTATTGTTGTCAAGCCATTCTATTATACATGTCAATGAGTTAATTGTCATTTTCTAATATATTCATGTTATTATTGCTAATCAAAATAGTGCTATCATCTGCAAAAAGGGTCATCTGGTGTTTTATGACAAGTGGTAGATCATTTATATAAATGATAAATAACAAGGGCCCTAGTACACTACCTTGGGGCACACCGAATTTAGTTTTGAATAATCGTATCGTAATAAATTGCATCGTATTTTGACATATACTACTGCAAAATAAATAAGTAAACAAACAATCAATAAAAATAGTATCTACTCTACCCCACAGTGGGGCTATTAGTTTTAAACCTTATTGGTGTAGTAAGCGGCATCTAGCGACAAGTAGCAGTACTAGTGGAATTTATTTTATTGAAGGAAAAATATCGTAATTGAAATTTTCGTTAGGCTAATTGTAATCTTTAAATAATTATTATAAGATCTAATATTGAATGTCAATAAAAGTGTTACCTATACTGCCAAGGTACATTAAAAAGTCGTGGCCAATTATATTAGCCTTTTTTATGTATTGTTATATGTTACTGATATTTGAAATGTGTGTGTTTGGCGACACTTGTTCTGATACAAATAGTAGGTTAGAGCACCTCTTGTTATTCGTTTTCTCTATGGATTTCGCTGATTTAACAGATTTTACACATGAGATTTTGCAGTTAAAATACAGTATTTACATAAGTTTTATTGCACACTATGACTGATCATTTCAATAATAATCTAATACATAAGCCACTTTTTTAACTTGCGTCGAGTATTATAATGCAACTTTGGTTACTTTAAAGATTTTTAATGCAAAATTTTCATTAAAAATTTGATTTCTTTTTCAGGAAATGGATTGATTTTATGTACTGAAGTTTATTTATGTCTAATTAATTTTATGAAAGATTAGTCCAATTAGCCAAATCAAATGCTATTTCTGGCCCATTTACTCTTAAATTGACTAAGTTCAATAATTTTTACATTTTTTTGTATGAGTGGTAAAAAGTGATTTATGTTGTATAGGCGATTTTCACAGCAATACATAGCATTATGCTCCGGAAATTATGTAATATTTTAGACGTATTACAGCAAAAGTTCACACAACTGTCACAGTCTTCAGGTCTATTAAGCAAAACAAAGTAATAAAAAATGTGGCTAATGTATGTAGATAGATTTTTATTGAAATGATCAGAAGTTTTATGCAATAAAACTTATGGAATTACTTTATTTAAATTCTCATGTACAAAATCAGGTAAATTAGCGAAATCGGTAAATTTCCTTACACATTTAAAAATAAATATTCACCGCAAGTTCTTTACTAAAACCAGAAAATTAGGAAGCAGGCAGTATGTCAATTAAGTTTCATGACCTTCAGTCATGCAAAACTTATAACTCGGTGTAACACATACGAAATGAATGAATCAATAGAGTGATTAAGTTTACGTGTGGCGCCATCTTTTGACACGTTGCCGAAAAGTATATGCTAAGCGCCATCTCTTGATGTGCTGCGAAAGGTCGCCACAAGCATATCAAACTCATTCATTTTTAAAATATTATTTTTTAGATTATGTTTTCATTGGACACAGCGAAAAGCGTAAGAGATCCCACGTGGAAGTGAGTGCGATCCCACCAAAAACATAAATGTAAAAAAGGAGAGCAAAGTTCAATACAAAAATTATGCTTGGCTGTGGGCTTCGCCGCAAAAAGAATGGAGATCTAAATGAGTGCCAAGTTCCATGTAAAATCCAAATATGTATTGATAGGAACAAAATAAGATTATGGATAAGTATTAAACTCTATTTCTTTGATTTGTTGGATACCTATAACAATTGCTTTTATTTAAAAATGTGAGATATTTAGTGCGAGTGTGAGATACCGACAGGCGACATTGCGACATTGCGGCTCGTATTAAAACAACTTACATGTTGCAGCGGGTTGAAGTGCGTGACGACGACGCGCACGCCGCGCGCCCACTGCGCCGCGTCGGGCTCCGCCCACTGCGCCGCGGCCGCCGTGCGCTCGTCCACTGCGAACCCCACACCACAACAATACAACAAATACAAGTAGTAGAGGGTACGAACTAGAAACGACCTTCACTCATCTGTATATTGGATGAAATGTATTTTATATCAAATTTGGCGTGGCGCAGTGATTACCATACCGGACTGCCGATTGGAGGGTCCCGGGTTCGATTCCCGGCGAAGCAGAAAGTTAAATTATGAGTTTAAATTTGTGTTATCGGTCTGGGTGCTCGTGTTTCTGGCCTTGGGTGCGTCCATGGTACTCACGACACAGGGTACATCTACCCTACTGTGGGGTTACGAGTAAGAAGCGTTAAGCTGATTTAAAGACTGGTATTACTTGGAATACTGTTAATGTATTCACGAAAGACTTCACCTGACGCAGCCGGATAAAAATAAGGAAGGAGGGTCGGTAGGAGAAGTGCTCGGGGGCTCACCGGCGGCGTCGCGCGCAGGCGGCGCGTCGCGCAGCAGCGCGTCGGTGGCGGCGGCCACGCGGTGCGCGCCCACGCCGGCGCCCGGGTTGAGCAGCAGCAGGCGGCGGCCGGCCGCGGCGGCCAGCAGGCTGAGCCCGGCCGCGGGCAGCCACGCCGCGCGCACCACGGCCTCGCCCAGCTCCACCGTGCGCAGGCAGCGCGCCGTGCTCGTCTCCCACACTGAAATCCACACTTGAAGCTTGTTTCGCTGCCTCCGTTCGGCCCGCTGGTCTATCGGGCCACAAAATAAAAAATATCCAGAAAGTCCACTCCCGCCGTTTTCGAAATTAACTACCTAAACTGGGTTGACTCCTTAGGGTTGCTACTGTACTAAGTATTTCTTAATTTTGAAATAGTCTAGTTTAGGTGCTTTATATTGACAGCGATACATCGATTCGTTTACACATTCACCTTATACGTGCATACAGCATACCTAAATGGGTAGACCATCATCTTATAATCATTTATCTAAAAGCATAAGTACATATTGTATACAAAACATCTCACATGACGACGACTTTAACTATGTTATGTTGGTTTGCCGCCAGTTTACGTAGTGATCCCGCCAAAAACATAATAATGTAAACTCAGATAAAATAAAAAAATTAAATGTAAACAAGTGCACTAAGTTCGAACAAAACCAAAACGCAGAAAGGCGCCAAGTTCGGTTAAAAAGAGAGAGAAAGAGAGATCGGTAAATAAACGAAGTGATCCTAAAAGGGTTCCTTTTTCCTTTTGAGGTACGGAATCCTAAAAATGAACCTATTTTTATTGTTTTTGAAACATACTTATGAAACAGAAAACAAGAAATATTTGATAATAATAGTAATTTTTACAAATTAGTAACAAAAAATATTTTCTTCGATTTTTACATTACTTGAAAGCACAATATTATTATTGCATATTAAAGTGTTAATAAAGCATTTGCATTTTCAGATATATTTTTTAATAATCTATGGAAAAATATTAAATATTACAATTTATGTACTTATATTTAAAAAATTGTGTTGTTTTAAAACATCCGAATACACTGCAACAGTAATAAAAACGCTTATCCATTTTTTAGTTCGTCAAATTTTAAACACTCGCGAGCGACAGTTCGACTATAGTTCTGTCCCAGATTGTCCGAGACGGCCTGTAAACGCAAAGTCAATGTGTGCGTAACAATATTGCGCTTTAGTTCCGAGTGGACCATCTGTCTCGGCGCGCTGCCGCCGATACGTAATTTGTGATCGGGCTCCTCGGGGCTCGGCCCGTCGGCATTAAGTCCGCCCTCGGTCCGACGTAGTTTAGTTGTGACAGTAAAATGTAAATATGTAAGTAAGAAACGACCCCCCCCCCCCTGTTAACTCACCTTTGACGGTGCCATCGTCACTAGCAGACACGATGTACTGGCCGGTGGGGTCGAAGTCTACGCTGCGCACCAGGTCCTTGTGGCCCGTGAACATCAATGCTTCACTTGTGGGGAACGGCTGCAGGTCCCGTGGAGACGGCAGCTTCGGCACCAGGTCGTCGGGGCTTATGGTGAGCTGTTCACATTACAGTATATTTTTTTTAACATTTAAAATATTTAAAAAAGTAAGCATTTAACATTTAAAAACTAAGCTTTCCTTCAATTTCATTAAATCAGGTCGTAAGAGCAACCAGAACAACTGTAACTATAAACCTTAGGGCCTCTTTCACCATATCCAAGTAAAGTGTTGTTTAGTTACCTATCTATAAAAAAAAGTTAATTGGCAAGTAAAAGCTATGAGTACAGGTCAGTTTCTCATATGATTAGTGCTACTCGAACACTGTGAAATTGAAATTGAAGTTACAGGTGACTTCAACCGACAAATACCATACTTGTCATATACTTGAAGGTGGTGAAAAAGGCCCTCAGAGTTCTTAATTTAAAAATAATAATAATTTGAAAGTAAAATGTATTTTGTAGTCCCGCATTATGATTTCCAGCATATTGGTCAGTGCAGGGAAGGCTACCTGGAGATATTTTCAAGGGTATCATCATATTGAAGTTGAGCATGGGCGCTGGGTAGGTAAAAGCTATTTTCTGAAGTGGGTACGATCTAAAGCCCTAGGCTTATGTGTATAGTCCCTATAGCTTCAGGATAGAACTATGGTGTCCCCTGCCTGATCGTAAGAGGCGACTACAAGGGAGCTTCCGGGATTGCAGGCTTTGAGTGTGGTAGCCCGATTTGTCCAGCCAGCAGCCCCGGGAAGAACGGCGGTGTGTGCGTGGTCGCATGCCGCCGTGAGCATCGGAAGGTGCAGGAGAGCATTTCCTCTCCAAAAGATGAGCCCGTTCCAAGCGGTGCGTTCCACTGGAGAGCCGGAGCCCACATCAGCCGGCATAGTGTGAGTGCAGGAAGCACACCCGCATCTTGAGCGCGCGCGGCGCGAGGTAGAGGTCGAGGCAGCGCAGGAAGCGCTCGCGCACGAAGCGCGCGTAGGCGGGCACGGCGCGCAGGCTGGCGTGGCGCGTCGGCAGGAACGTGTACTTGCGCTTCCACGGCGTCTCCGCCAGCTTCTCCCACTCCTTCATCTGCAAACCAGCCACGCGCCATATTGCTAAATGTACGGTGCTTCCGGGGTTGCGACCAGCGGACCTGATGGGGGTCTTTAATTTGTGTGCATGGCTGCATGCCGAATATAAGCACTGGAAGATGCAGGAGAGTACTGTCGTTTTCCAGATGGTGGTCCTGTTTTGTTTTGGGGTGCCGCGTATGGAGGACATTACAGTGCATTACACTGGAGACATTGGAGTACCTGGAACACCGAGGGGATTTCAAAATTTCCACGTAACCTGACATCTCCCAGGGTGCCGGATACCTTTAGAAGGTTTTCCCCCTATATACAAATAATAGATTGCATAAAATTACTTAATATTTGCTTGGCTTGGACATATCTTGAAGGCTTGAACACATCTTCGTAAAAAAACTAAAAACTCATTTGCTTACGAAAACCTATTAACCTCTGCAAGAATATTTTGAAAATAAAATGAGCTGGATAATTTTTATAACTTATTCAATGCTCTCATAAATTTTCAATTAATTTTCAATGCGTAATTTTATTTTTTAATTATTTTGATTTTGTTAACTATCTTGTATATAACTTTGATCTGATTTTGTTTATTAAAAATTGACATTTTAAATCTTACATTCGACATTTTGGTCATTTTAATTTATTAACCAAATTTTATATTATTATAGTCCATAATGTAATTATTCAATTAATTACTTTACATTTACATCGAAAATTTAACTTGCCAATATAATTTTTAGTGTTAAAGTTAATTAAAAATATAACTAATTATAAATAGTATTATTGTAAAATTAAATACATAAATGTTTATCTCGATAATATTGCTGAGCCCTTACAGGATTTGATGCTGTGACCTATCCAATGAAGTGTACCTAACAACTATGTTTTTTTATTTATTTATTTCCAACAAAAGAGTGTACATTATCTGCTATTTCTGTGATTGCCAAACTGTAAGCCAGTTTGTCGGCTATGTAATGTAAATGTAAGCATGGTGCAATAAAGAATGAATATCATTATGATTAACAATGAGCAAAGATGTAATCGGCAGGTCGAGGACTCAGCTAAAAAAAATTGATATCACTTTGGCAAAGGGGGATCTCCCGCCGGGCGAGGATGTCATGCCCGGGGAGCGGCTGGACTCATTTCGGAGCTTGTATATGGTTGAATATCCAGAAAACTTCCAAAACGAGATTCAGGATACCCGTGGCGCCATCTCTTGATGAGTCACGTAAAGTATATGTGCGACTCATCAAGAGATAATGTCAAAGTATTGTTTACTTCCATTCCCTCCAAGAGATAATGTCAAAGTATTGTTTACTTCCATTCCCTCCCTTTGAGCCTAGCCTTAATTGTTTGACGTTATTATCGGCCGCCCCCTTAAAGCATCAAGGTATGACCAGGTATGACACCCGTCAGAGGAGTGGCCTTTATGGGCGAACCCCTCGTCCAAACGTCCATGCACAATGTGCCTTCTAGTTATACAACTATTGTGTCAGTGTGTGTCGGTGTCAGTGTTAACGGTGCATAGAAAATGACGTTGTTAATTGAAATTGGCATATTTAGAAATGTATGTGTCTATAGCGATGAAAGAATATTTGTGAATGTGTGACAAAATTAAAGTGTGTGTGTTCTTACCCCGCACCAGATTTGGCATTTGGAAAATTATGTACTGAAGCTGCCTCGCTATGCCGTATCTCCTGAAGAAAGAAGAAGTCAGTAAGTTTGTTGCTGTAAGGCCGCCCTCACCTCCTTCCTGTCGAGCAGGTACTCGGGCGGCGGGTTGTAGCTCTCGGCGTGGCCGGGCAGCGCGCGGCGCGGCGCGGGGATGTGCCGGTGCACGCCGCGCTGCTTCTCCTGAAGGGTGAGTCAGTAAGTTTGTTGCTGTAAGGCCGCCCTCACCTCCTTCCTGTCGAGCAGGTACTCGGGCGGCGGGTTGTAGCTCTCGGCGTGGCCGGGCAGCGCGCGGCGCGGCGCGGGGATGTGCCGGTGCACGCCGCGCTGCTTCTCCTGAAGGGTGAGTCAGTAAGTTTGTTGCTGTAAGGCCGCCCTCACCTCCTTCCTGTCGAGCAGGTACTCGGGCGGCGGGTTGTAGCTCTCGGCGTGGCCGGGCAGCGCGCGGCGCGGCGCGGGGATGTGCCGGTGCACGCCGCGCTGCTTCTCCTGAAGGGTGAGTCAGTAAGTTTGTTGCTGTAAGGCCGCCCTCACCTCCTTCCTGTCGAGCAGGTACTCGGGCGGCGGGTTGTAGCTCTCGGCGTGGCCGGGCAGCGCGCGGCGCGGCGCGGGGATGTGCCGGTGCACGCCGCGCTGCTTCTCCTGAAGGGTGAGTCAGTAAGTTTGTTGCTGTAAGGCCGCCCTCACCTCCTTCCTGTCGAGCAGGTACTCGGGCGGCGGGTTGTAGCTCTCGGCGTGGCCGGGCAGCGCGCGGCGCGGCGCGGGGATGTGCCGGTGCACGCCGCGCTGCTTCTCCTGAAGGGTGAGTCAGTAAGTTTGTTGCTGTAAGGCCGCCCTCACCTCCTTCCTGTCGAGCAGGTACTCGGGCGGCGGGTTGTAGCTCTCGGCGTGGCCGGGCAGCGCGCGGCGCGGCGCGGGGATGTGCCGGTGCACGCCGCGCTGCTTCTCCTGAAGGGTGAGTCAGTAAGTTTGTTGCTGTAAGGCCGCCCTCACCTCCTTCCTGTCGAGCAGGTACTCGGGCGGCGGGTTGTAGCTCTCGGCGTGGCCGGGCAGCGCGCGGCGCGGCGCGGGGATGTGCCGGTGCACGCCGCGCTGCTTCTCCTGAAGGGTGAGTCAGTAAGTTTGTTGCTGTAAGGCCGCCCTCACCTCCTTCCTGTCGAGCAGGTACTCGGGCGGCGGGTTGTAGCTCTCGGCGTGGCCGGGCAGCGCGCGGCGCGGCGCGGGGATGTGCCGGTGCACGCCGCGCTGCTTCTCCTGAAGGGTGAGTCAGTAAGTTTGTTGCTGTAAGGCCGCCCTCACCTCCTTCCTGTCGAGCAGGTACTCGGGCGGCGGGTTGTAGCTCTCGGCGTGGCCGGGCAGCGCGCGGCGCGGCGCGGGGATGTGCCGGTGCACGCCGCGCTGCTTCTCCTGAAGGGTGAGTCAGTAAGTTTGTTGCTGTAAGGCCGCCCTCACCTCCTTCCTGTCGAGCAGGTACTCGGGCGGCGGGTTGTAGCTCTCGGCGTGGCCGGGCAGCGCGCGGCGCGGCGCGGGGATGTGCCGGTGCACGCCGCGCTGCTTCTCCTGAAGGGTGAGTCAGTAAGTTTGTTGCTGTAAGGCCGCCCTCACCTCCTTCCTGTCGAGCAGGTACTCGGGCGGCGGGTTGTAGCTCTCGGCGTGGCCGGGCAGCGCGCGGCGCGGCGCGGGGATGTGCCGGTGCACGCCGCGCTGCTTCTCCTGAAGGGTGAGTCAGTAAGTTTGTTGCTGTAAGGCCGCCCTCACCTCCTTCCTGTCGAGCAGGTACTCGGGCGGCGGGTTGTAGCTCTCGGCGTGGCCGGGCAGCGCGCGGCGCGGCGCGGGGATGTGCCGGTGCACGCCGCGCTGCTTCTCCTGAAGGGTGAGTCAGTAAGTTTGTTGCTGTAAGGCCGCCCTCACCTCCTTCCTGTCGAGCAGGTACTCGGGCGGCGGGTTGTAGCTCTCGGCGTGGCCGGGCAGCGCGCGGCGCGGCGCGGGGATGTGCCGGTGCACGCCGCGCTGCTTCTCCTGAAGGGTGAGTCAGTAAGTTTGTTGCTGTAAGGCCGCCCTCACCTCCTTCCTGTCGAGCAGGTACTCGGGCGGCGGGTTGTAGCTCTCGGCGTGGCCGGGCAGCGCGCGGCGCGGCGCGGGGATGTGCCGGTGCACGCCGCGCTGCTTCTCCTGAAGGGTGAGTCAGTAAGTTTGTTGCTGTAAGGCCGCCCTCACCTCCTTCCTGTCGAGCAGGTACTCGGGCGGCGGGTTGTAGCTCTCGGCGTGGCCGGGCAGCGCGCGGCGCGGCGCGGGGATGTGCCGGTGCACGCCGCGCTGCTTCTCCTGAAGGGTGAGTCAGTAAGTTTGTTGCTGTAAGGCCGCCCTCACCTCCTTCCTGTCGAGCAGGTACTCGGGCGGCGGGTTGTAGCTCTCGGCGTGGCCGGGCAGCGCGCGGCGCGGCGCGGGGATGTGCCGGTGCACGCCGCGCTGCTTCTCCTGAAGGGTGAGTCAGTAAGTTTGTTGCTGTAAGGCCGCCCTCACCTCCTTCCTGTCGAGCAGGTACTCGGGCGGCGGGTTGTAGCTCTCGGCGTGGCCGGGCAGCGCGCGGCGCGGCGCGGGGATGTGCCGGTGCACGCCGCGCTGCTTCTCCTCGTCCGCGCTCTGCGGCGCGCCCCACAGGTTGTAGAACTGACGCTCCTACATACATAATAATATTATTATATGCGGACATTGCACAACTAAAGAGGTTTTAATTATGTGTTTGAATTTACTAAGGATGTTACTTCTTAGTAAATTTGTCACAGCTTAATAGAACCGGTTGTTGCAGCCAACTAAGAAGTAGCACTTTTTGATAAATTGAGAGTAACATATTATTATGATAAATGATTATTTACTTTTGACGTGATAACGTCTTTAAAATCGTTTTAGTCGGGTGACATGTTCAGAAACTTGTGTCACACCAAAACCTCACGAGCGCGATCGCAGGTATAACGAGAGAGAGACGGACCAATCTCCCGTCTCATCTCGAGCGCTGCCAGTCATTCCGTGAAACTTATGTGAAACGCGGAATCCTCACGAGCGGAGGCTGGCATAGCGCTCGAGTGAGTGGACCGATCTTCCGTCTCTCTCACTCTAGCGGCATACAAACGAATGGAGATTTTCTCGTGCGGACGTTATCACGTAAACATCTCGATCGTAAACCTACTTTACAAACAATTTGCCGTTTTTTAATAGATAATAATTCTACTCCATATATGTAGATAATGGGGAAGGACTTGAAGATTCAAGCAATAAACTTTCAATGCACACTCCCCCAAACTTGATGAAAATTACCTACTACTACACAATAAATTTATTTAAAGTATTGACTGTGAAGCAATTAGCTCTTAATTGACAGGCTACTTATATAAATCTGCTGCTACTTTCATCTTCAATATCCCAACCACCCACACCAACCTTCTTCTTGCGTCTCTCTTCTGCTATCTGCTTCCTAGTCTTAGTCCATCCCATCTTGAGCGCGTGCACGATGCGCGAGATTTGCTTCTGTTCGGAGCGCGACGGCAGGAAGGAGCGCTTGTGCTCGGGGAACGCGCGCAGCGGCGTGGCCAGCACCTCGCGCGAGAACCACTCCACCCAAGGCTACAACAATATCAAATGCAATGCTTTTTATATAAATTTGTGGATGTGCTCACTATTGCATAGTTTTTTAGTGGAAAACCTTATTACAGTTCCATTGATTTGGTATGTATGTAATGGAACTTACGTTTGTTACACAAATTACTCCCATTAATCGTACTCGTGCGTTCTCTTTCCCAACTGTCAAAATAATGTCTATTAAAAAACACCAACCACGAAGTTTTAGAAGATTTTATGATTCATGCAAATATTTCGAAAAAGAAGCTATTAATTTATTTCAATATCAGATTTAATGATTTGATTCAATGAGTTAGGTTAGGTTTCATTTCATTTCACCTCATTAACATTTTCATTTCAAGACTTGGCTGTATGGGCAATGGGCATAGTTCCCTTTGCCTACCCAGAATGGGTGAAGAAAACAAAAAAAAAATCTCTGCATACAGGTATTATTTTACGGTTGGCGCCATTTTTCAAAAATGTCCTTTGCGAGTTTTTATTATTTTATTAAATTGCTTCATTTTTTCGCAACTGTATTAAAAATAGTTGTTCAGTACACATGGGGAACCATCATTGGAAGGAGTTCCGACTGTCAACCCTCACCTTCGGCTGCGCCTCGGCTCGGGTAGACATTTGTCGGAACTCCTTGCAATGACAGCCTTTCCGCACTTGTGATGAAATATACTATTATATGTTTGAAAACTAATCACAAAAAACAAACAAAACTCTACCTCATATTCATCATGTTCTGCATTAGGTACCCTTCCAGCTCGTATCCTCTCTATGAGCTGCAGATCCTCCTTGGACAGAATGACATCCTGCCCAGTAGCTGGATCTTTTACAGTTCTCCAAAATTCTGGGTCTTCACACTTTCTGTGAAAATGGACACAAAATTACTTATTTGCAGATCTGATAAAAAAAATACATCTCCAATTCTTAAAATGTTTAGAATTATTTTGTTCATAAAAGCTCCGAAAGTAATTTGTTTATTCATCAAGCTAGGTAGCCATGATGTGTCAACAACAATCCTTCTCATTCTACCTACATAACTCACTTCATTTATCTTATAGTATTAAGAAGCTAAATAATTCTTACTTCAAAAATTCATCAATCTGGTCTCGCTGTGGTGGCTTTGAGATGCGCCTTCCATCCAAGTCATATCCAATGTGTGAATATTCATTGTACCACCACATAGGAATGTCTCCTACAGTATTCACTCTGTCTTCTTCATCCGATGTGTCCCCAGACTCATACTCATCTGTTTATACATATTTTGTCATTAACTTATAATATATTCTAGCAAAAATACATAGAATTTCATTTAAGGCTAATGTGACTGTTTCTCTCTTAAGTTTTAAAAGAAAAGAACCTGCTGCAACCCTTTTTCATCCTACTGCTGGGCACAGATCTCACTCCATATATTGAAGGCTCAGAGATAGCTCCACAGAGCTGCTTCATTGCAGCTTGTGGTCATCCAAGCAAATATCATAAAATAGTGTGAATAATAATGACACAAAATAGTGTGAATAATTAAGCAATATTGACCAAAATCAGATATATGTAGTTGACATATGACATTTTAAAAACCAACCTTTTTGCTGCACTGGCTCTGTGTGTACGCTTGCTTCTTTGATTTTCTCTGCTAATACATCTATACTTTTTGCTGTTTTGTCTTTTTCTTCAGTTTTCAGTTGTCTAGATTTTTGTTTCTTTTTATTGAGGTGTACTTTTGCTGCTAAACATGCCTTTTTAGTGGATTCATCACTAGAGCCTGAAGGTGTGGGAGCGAGGCCAGACTCTGCTCCGCTGTCATTACTTTCAGCCTCACTATTGCCAGTTTCATCATCATCTTCTTCTTTACTATCATCATCTTCTTCATCATCATTGCTTTCATCACTATCCTCCTCAGTTTCCTCACCATCCTAAAATACAGTAACAAATTTTAATATATCACTCATTTTGTATCACTTAATAACCTTATTATCCAGATTGCAAGAAAAACATATTCTCACTGCTCAAAGTCATAATAAATCTATGGTCGCTGCGCTTGCGAAACCATGTAAGAGCAGTTTGGAAATACTGCGTAACAGCAAAACGCGCAAAATTCAAATATTGTGCTAATGAATTTAAAATACCTTTTTGCTTATACTAGACTTCACCCGATTTCAATTATCCAGTGAGAAACGTCAATTATGCTAACAATACCGCGGAACAGTAGGAGGCCTGAAGTTGGAAGCAAGTGCGCATATTTACTACGGCCGTGAGAAAAATGTAGCGCAATTAGTGTGTGCTCCCAAAAAATAATGATTTTGCAGTGGTTAACCACCATGTAAGTATTTTTTTCATAAATAAACTGTCTGAAAAGGCAGACGGGCCACATGGTGTTAAGTGATCACCGCCACGAGTCCAGATGGTGTTGGTGGAACTTTAACCTTAACGAGTGGGACTTAACCTAAGACATCGACGACATCTCGTACATCTTTTGTCTCCAAGGTTGAGACTATGGGAGACAAAAGTACAGTATTACACAGGGCCGGATTTAGGGGAGGGCAACCGGGGCTACAGCCCCGGGCCTCCACAAAGAAATCCAAAACACAATAAAACTTCAGTAAAAAAATTAAATTCAGACTACAACACACTAGTAAACAACTTTTCCTTTCATATTTTTTCGGATTTTACAATACTTTGAACAAACATGATCACATTAAAAATTAACAGAAATCATTGATCTATACTTGTTCAGTCCAATCGGGTAATCAGTAAAATATCAAAACCTCAAATGCCCCTGATAAGTACTTGCATTTTATTCCCCACCTTGAGGGAGAATCCCCATGGCTCAATGGCTGAGTGGCGTGGTACTCGCCTGCAGCCTCGGAGGTTGGGTATTTGATTCCGTGTCTCGACAGGACTCTTGATTCTTTATTTTTGTAACTTTCAATTATATACATGTAATTTACATTAGCTTGAAATGGATTTCCGCAAAGTAATGCCTAATTCAATTAATTACTAAACAAGTATTTGATCAACAAATATTTTTTTTACAACATTTGTTGTGGGTGGTGCAGCGGGCAAAACAGCGTAAATAAAGTTTTTTTGCCCCGTTGCCCCGGGGCCTCCACACCACTAAATCCGGCCCTGGTATTACAATTTATGTTATTTAAAAGATTTTAATGAACTGGCTCTTAAACTGTTCAAAGCAATAAGGAACCCTTAAGTTCACGTTTTTATAACAAATTTGTCACATATAATGGAATCACATACAGCCATAAAACCTAAAAATATACATACAGAAGATCCAGTCACATCAGCATCTTCATTATCGTCACCTAGAACTGAATCTGCACTGTCGTCAAATAATACTTCCTGCAAAACAAATATTAGTATCAGTGATTAGTGGTTAATAAAATAATCCCTACATGGCATAAAAACTAAGTACAACCTTAATGTAATTATTATATACATCAAAAAATTCCTACATAAAACAAATCATTTGAAAATATTTCTTACGTCTTGTTCTACATCGGATGCAGCCTGTTCTTCTTGTTCGGAATCTGTAGCGTCATCAACACCGTCCAAATCGCCGGCTATCAAGTCGTTACTTTCGTCAGAGTCTGTTGATGCCTTTATGTAATAATATATTTAAATTTATTTATAGATGGGATTTTTTTTTCATAGTAGAATAATGTACATTAAAACTGTTTTCAGTAGTACTTACATCCTGTTTTGAAGAACTTGAAGCAGTTTCCGCAGACTTCTCGTCCTTAATCTTCCTTTTAACTAAACCAGCTCTGAGTGGTGGCATGTTTATTTTGAGACTTCATAAGTGGTCTTATAATGCAATTATTAAAGTTATAAATGTTATAATTTGAAAACTTTTATTTTTAACTATGTTATTATGTTTAGTTGATATTAGATTATAAATATTAAATCTGCACGTGTTGTATTCACTCACTCACATGTGTATTTTGACGTTTATTTGATAGACAGTAGACAGACGAGTTGATGAATCATGAATGACTAATTTTCTTTACGAAATAGTATCAGATAACTATGCCAGTGTCAATGTCAAGTATAGCATTCGATTCCATCTAATAAGTTAAGGTTGATTTATACAACATACAACAATAATAGTAAAAAGTAATACATTGGCAGAATTTAATACAGATTTAAATTAAACCATTTTTGACGTTATGAAATGGCTCAGTACTATTCAGTAGAAATAATCTAGAAATTAATATAAATAAAACAAAAATAATCCAATTTGGCACGCATAGACTTAATACTGTCACTATGCTGTCACCCTAACAAAGTAAGAGTGTCTACTGGATTGAATGTCCTGCTGCCTGCCTGCAGTGCCTGCATCTAGCAATGCCAGCGCTGGAATGCATCGACTCTGGATCTAGTCATTGGATCAATGTAAATCAGCCTTTATGTTTCGTGCAAAGTGTGAAAGATACTGGCAGCCCTAGAGTGACAGTGACAGTGACGGTAAACAGATGTTCTTCAATTTGAGGTTGTTATGTAAATGGCAAAGAGGATATAACCACTACGGTAAATGGAATAAAAACAGTGCAATACGTAAATGTATAACATACTGGTGTTATAAGTTATAATTAATAGCGTTAAACAAAATCACTATGTTTCGCAACTTGTTTAAAGTTCTTGAACCTGTTAGAAACAAATTGGTATGTACCTAATACACATTTCATCAATGCTGTTCTTCCTTCTTTTAAAATTACTTTGAAATATTTAACAATATCATTGTTAATACGACTGATTGCATAGGCTGTTATGTTTTTCTATAATAACTAATTGAATTAGATACAAATGCATAATGTTGTGAAATAGTGAATGTAATTTTGTGATCTTCAGTCACGCGCAGTTGCCGGCGGCGCGAATGGGGCGCCGGGCGCATTCGAGCGCAATTCCGTAAGCAAGGAACAGCAGTTGACTGAGGTTCTGAAACGCTCAATTCCTGGAATCACCTACATAAGTGTTCAGGACATTTCAGGTGGATGTGGAGCTATGTTTGAGGTAAGAATAAAATAAGGTAGAAGAAATTTTATATTTCTGTCTCAAATCCCTCGTACCGATTTGGGAAGGCAAATTGGTATTGTGTTGGGATGGACTGTACTATACGACCGCACGAATTTCGACTTCAAACTTTTTTGGGGGGGAGGTCTACTTCTAGAAAGACTCCTGTAAAATCTTTTAGTGCGGAAATAAATAGTTTCTGAGATAAAAATTTTTAAAGTTTACAATATTTAGTTAGCAATATAACCCACAAAAACAATATACAAATATACTCTGTGCACAAAAACGAGTACTGTCAACGAGTACTGTCAGTTGCGTTTCGTTATTGCTAGTGCCGCTTATATTACATTTTGTAACAATACTTTATTATAAATAAAAGTAAGATAAATTACGTAAATAAGTAAATATTACGACTAATTAAACATATGTTTAATTAAATAAAATAACTATTGATTTTTAAAGCTAGTTTTTTTTGTATTTTTGTTTAAAATGGTTTCATTAGCTTATGTGTTGCAGTATAAGAACGCGATAATTTTTTTCAAGATTTTTTTTTTCAAGAACGTTTTTGACATACGGCCAATGGCCATTTCGTTTGTTTAATCGCTTGTTTTGTTTTCGCCAAGTCGAGACGTTCTACGTACTCCTGAGTTCAAATCATTCGTTTGTCTACCATGGCGTCCCCAAAGCCCCAGGCCTCGTGTTCTGCTGCGTCCCCGCCCAAGAGTTGAGTGTAGTGCTAGTGATAGACTCCAGTCTTGTTACGAAATCATCTCTCTGTGTGTGCAAGTGATGAACTCTTGTGAGCCGCTTGGCCACACACCTCCACAAAACCCAGTGCAAGTGTTGTACTCTGATAATGAAGATGACTCCGCTTGTGTCTGTGTCGTTGATGGATGACGACGTGCTTCACGTCGAGCACCGCGGCGCGCCTCACGTTGAGCAACACACTGAGGAGCAACGAGCTGGCTCTTCTAGAACCGAGCCTGCAACCAACGACGGCCCACAACCTACTCCTTCAGGTATTTTTTGTATATTTATTATTAACACCACAACATACTTTGTATGTATAATTCTCACCAGATTTATTTCAAAAGTTGTGTTGCAAAGCCCCCCGAGTAGGGGGAGTGGGGGGCTAAGCCCCCCACAAAAAAAGAAAGAAGAAGAAGTGCAGTTCAAAAACGACAGGTTAGGTTAGGTTAGGTTAGAACGTTTTAATTCAACGCAGAAAAAAGGAACCCCGCGCAGCGGGGTTCCGTCGACATTGGTGACATAGTCCAAATAGTGTTTGCTTTTAGACATGTTGTTAAAAACTACAGATTTGGTTAGATTAGGTTAAAACAGCCCCCCTGCTATGGAATACTATTTAACCAACATACTTCGTTCTGCTAAAATATTTAGGTTACAGCGGTAACCATACTCCATAAATTGTAACTTATACTATTATTGTTACTTTTTAATTGGACTTTCCATGTCAAATCATTGTAATTTTATTGATTGCAGGGTCTTCTGGCAAGGGTAAAAACTTGCATACTACTGAGCTTCTCTCGCAGTGGAACTTCAAGAAGATTTTGTTATGTTTTGTTTCATATGTTTAAAGATTTAATATTAATATACACAAATCAGAATATTTCTAAATAGGTTAACTATTTGTTAATATTGTATGTTACATTGTTGGTTTGTTTCATATGTTTAAAGTGTTAATAAAAATATACACAAATCAGAATTGTATGTTACATTGTTTGATTTTGTTATGGTTTGTTTCATATGTTTAAAGTGTTAATAAAAATATACACAAATCAGAATATTTTTAAATAGGTTAACTATTTGTTAATATCGTATGTTACATTGTTTGATTTTGTTATGGTTTGTTTCATATGTTTAAAGTTTTAATATAAATATTCAAAAATCAGAATATTTTTAAATAGGTTAACTGTTTGTTAATATTGTATGTTACATTGTTAAATTTTGTTATGGTTTGTTTCATATGTTTAAAGTGTTAATAAAAATATACACTAATCAGAATATTTATGTTTTATTTAATTTTTTTTTCTTCCCAAAATGGATAAGTAGATGCTTACAAATTTTTTTTTGCATAGTTTTTTTTGCATAGTTTTTTTTTGCATAGTTATTTTTTTTTGGAAAGGGAAAGGGGTCCCCCCCCCCCTAAAAGTCTAAATTCCGCGTCTTAAGTGACGCATAGGCTAGTTTTTGCTTTTATAATTTTTGAAAAATTTTTTTTCATAATTTAAAAACTACGCGTTTCCGCGGTCTAGGATAAAAGGGGGAGGGTAGACACCCCCTCCCCCACCCCTCCCACCCCCTCCCATTACGAAATTCGTGCGGTCGTAAAGTACAGTTCTTCCTTGTGTTGTATTGAGGAGGGAGACTGATGAAATAGAATTTTAATGTGAATATATTAAATATCTTAAAGATGAAACAGAAACTAGTTTTAATTTTGTTTCTATGTGTGATTAGATCATATCAAACGTCTATGTTTTTTAAATATTCAATGCTAGTAATAAAGTTTTTTAATGTTACAGATAAGTGTAGAAGCAAAGGAGTTTGCTGGTTTATCTAGAGTTAAGCAACATAGGCTAGTTACAGATTCATTGAAGAGTGAAATAGCAGAAATGCATGGAATTAGGATCAACACAACACCACCACAACCTGACTAGGCACTGAACAATCTTAATTTATATTAACAATCTTAGTTTATATATTTTTATAGGAATATTAAAAAAGTGACACTGATTTGATTACTTCTAACTTTATAAACATGCCATGCTATATTTTCTTCTTTCTTTTATTTTCTTTTCTTTTCTGAAGTTAGAAAATATTGTAGCTTGTGACCCAGAGAATATAGAGAAATAAAAATGTTGGCTTAGAATAAATACATATAGAATGAGTGTCTTCATACAAGTGCGCTGGCAAAATTGAAGCACTAAATAGATTTCTACAGCTGTCACATCTGACAAACAAAATATTTTTATTTTGATCAAATTAACTATAAAATACTACAAAATATTGAAAACACTGTGAAAAGTTATTTTATTAGATTTCTTTTGTTTTTAAAAAGTGTTGTGATAAAATTTAATCTTAAGTCTTACAGAGCGGCCCGGCGTTTGGTGCCATTAATGGCACCAATCAACATGCTTCAAGAGTTTTTTGGTGGGAAGTCGAAAAAGACCATATTGTGCTCTTGTTTTATTTTCATTTTCTTGGTGTATTTTTGAGTTATATTGCATAAAGTTGATGGCATTTTGTTTGATATAGGTTAATTACAGTGCACAAGTGTTTGTGAAATAGAATAACAGTGCTAAAATATGTTTTTTCAGCTTGCCTCCAAAATTCCATCGGACACGTTCTAGTAAAGTAGCCATCGCTTTACTTGAATGTTGGACTGACTAGACTGACTGATTACTGATGACTTACTTACTGATTTTGTTATTACTTCGTCCAGTTTCATTGAAACTGGCAAAAATTGATGCAAAAATTATACTTGACGCTGGCAGTATGCACAGAGTTTGCGAAACCATAATTGAAAAAAAAAACATGCTTCAAATTGGGCGCGCGAACTTTTTTTTTTCAATTATGGCATCGCAAACTCTGTGCATACTGCCAGCGTCAAGTATAATTTTTGCATCAATTTTTTGCCAGTTTCAATGAAACATGAAACTGGACGAAGTAATAACAAGGTCAGTAAGTAAGTCGTCAGTAATCAGTCAGTCTATTCAGTCCAACATTCAAGTAAAGCGATGGCTACTTTACTAGAACGTGTCCGATGGAATTTTGGAGGCAAGCATAAAAAACATATTTTAGCACTGTTATTCTATTTCACAAACATTCGTGCACTGTAATTAACCTATATCAAACAAAATGCCATCAACTTTATCCGATATAACTCAAAAATACACCAAGAAAATGAAAATAAAACAAGAGCACATTATGTCTTTTTCGACTTCCCGCCAAAACTCCCGCGCGAACTTGGTTTCTCTATAATGTAAAATTGTAACTTAGAATAATAACGTTAAGAACGTCAGTCTTCATACAAGCGCGCTGTCAAAATTGAAGCACTAAATAGATTCCTACAGCTGTCACATCTGACAAACAAAATATTTTTATTTTGACCAAATTAACTATAATATACCTACTACAAAATATTGAAAACACTGAAAAGTTATTTTATTAGACTTTTTTGTTTTTAAAAAGTGTTGTGATAAAATTTATCTTGCGTCTTGCGGAGCGGCCCGGCGTTTGGTGCCATTAATGGCACCAATCAACATGCTTCAATTTGGGCGCACAAACTTGGTTGCTATAATGTAATTATTCTAAGAATTATTGTAATTATTCTAAGCATGTTGGTTTATTTCTATTTATTTTCTTTTAAAGAAAAGTATTTTATTTGTAAGGTGAAAATTATTATGTGACTAGTGACATTGTAGAACCTAAATTGCATAATATGCAAATTATTTGGTAAATTAAAGTTTTATTATGTTATTTTTCTTATGTTTTCTTTAAATAAGTTCATAACAAACATTTGTGATAGTAGATGAAAATAAAAGTTTATGAGTACTATAGTGTCTTAATTTATTCTCTAATATAAATGAATCCCGGATTTTCACGCAATATTACAGGAACCAAAAATAATGGTTCATAAGAAAGATGAAAAGCCAGTGAAAATAGGGCAAGCTATTGACTTAGTTTCTGTGTAATGTTGTCGCGTGTCTGCACTCTTTTAGGTTTTGTATCCTGCGTAAAGTTTCTATATACTTTACATACTCTAAGTATGTTCAGAAATAGAATATGTATAAAAATTCAATACTTTACATAGGTTCTTTAAAGAGCCGTTGTTGAACTTTTTCTATTTATTTTTTTGTATTTTTCATTAGTTCACAAAATGTCTATATCTCTTCATGGATTCTTCCCATTTTCAACCGACTCCAGTAAAAGCAAGAAGAAAGGCTGCTAGAAATTTGAATCTGGTATCGTGAATGTATTATTATACGCCCAGATCTTTAAATACTCATCTATTATTTAGTCTGTGACATTGTACGATTTTATAGAAAATAGAGCTGAGTTTTTTGGCGGGAAGTCGAAAAAGACATACTGTACTCTTGTTTTATTTTCATTTTCTTGGTGTATTTTTGAGTTATATCGGATAAAGTTGATGGCATTTTGTTTGATATAGGTTAATTATTGTGCACGAGTGTTGTGAAATAGAATAACAGTGCGAAAACATGTTATTTCGGTTTGCCTCCAAACAAAAGTCCTTTGGACATGTTCTCGGTAAAGTAGCCATCGCTTTACTTGAACATCTGACTGACTAGACTGAATGATACCTGATGACTTACTGATTTATTCTATAATGCAGAAATTATACTTGACACGGGCAATATGCACAGACAGAGTGTGATTCCATTATTTAATAATGAAACGAAAATATTGAATGGCTGCAAGGATTTTATCCAATGCCGTAAAATGTATTAAAAAAAATCAACTCAACTGTGTCAGATGCTGTCAGCTGTCAGTCAGTTTTTTTTTCAATTATGGCATCGCAAACTCTATGCATACTGCCAGCGTCAAGAATAATCTTTGCATAAAATTTTTGCCAGTTTCAATGAAACTGGACTAACTCGGACGAAGTAATAACAAAGCCAGTAAGTAAGTCGTCAGTAATCAGTCAGTCTAGTCAGTCCAACATTCAAGTAAAGCGATGGCTACTTTACTAGAATGTGTCCGATGGAATTTTGGAGGCAAGCAAAAAAAACATATTTTAGCACTGTTATTCTATTTCACAAACACTCGTGCACTGTAATTAACCTATATCAAACAAAATGCCATCAACTTTATCCGATATAACTTAAAAATACACCAAGAAAATGAAAATAAAACAAGAGTACAATATGTCTTTTTCGACTTCCCGCCAAAACTTGTGTCAGTCATCAGTTCACTGGTCAGTTCGTTCACTACCTACCTTTAAGGTTCTTTCTTTTGAGTTTTGGCGGGAAGCCGAAAAATACATACTGTGCTCTTGTTTTATTTTCATTTTCTTTGTGTATTTTTGAGTTATATCGGATAAAGTTGATGGCATTTTGTTTGATATAGGTTAATTACAGTGCACGAGTGTTTGTGAAATAGAATAACAGTGCTAAAATATGTTTTTTCTGCTATCGGACACGTTCTAGTAAAGTAGCCATCGCTTTACTTGAATGTTGGACTGACTAGACTGACTGATTACTGACGACTTACTTACTGGCTTTGTTATTACTTCATCCGAGTTCGTCCAGTTTCATTGAAACTGGCAAAAGATTGATGCAAATGTTATACTTGATGCTGGCAGTATGCACAGAGTTTGCGATGCCATAATTGAAAAAAAAAAAGGTTCTTTCTTTGTCATTTGTTGAAAGTTGAAAGAAAATCTTTAAAATTCAATCAATCAAGCTCCCGTCAACATGGCGCTTAATTTAGTTGTCAAGGTTCATCCAGTGGTTTTATTTCAGATTGTTGATGCATACGAGCGCCGTAATGCGGATTCACATCGGGTCATCGGTACCCTGCTTGGTAAATAGAAAGTATAATATTAGTTCGTTCTTCAGAATACTGAGTGCCGACGTCATGCACATAACCTACTCACTGCTTGTTTTCGTTGTTCTTACATCCAATTTCGTGTATTTCTGGTGTGTGAAGTCTTCGGAGACGACAAGGAGTTAACATGTGTGTCGGCATTCAGTCGTACCGAGTGAGAAATTTTATTTTTATGTCGCCGTGATTGGTGCAGGGACGTCAGACAAGGGGGTGGTGGAAGTGACGAACTGCTTCTGCGTGCCACACAAGGAGCATGCCGACCAGGTAGAGGCCGAGCTCAACTATGCGATGGATGTTTACGAACTGAATCGCCGCGTCAACGCCTCAGAGAGCATTGTTGGTGAGAGAACAAGTTATTTGTTTAGCTGATAAGTATGGCTGCTAAGTGCTTTGTTACTCTATTTATGAAATTTAATGAGATTTTTATTTTATTTATTTACTATAGATGGAAAAGTGCATTACATATTGTTGCATAAGGCATGTCATGTCAGTAAAACAGCCATGAATTTTGTCTGTACTTTGCCTGAAAGTATGCAGAGCCTGCCTTGCATTAAATTACACAACTGGTATAGTTCTCAAATGTGCCCTGTCCTTTTTGACTTTACTTGTATGTCCAATATATAAGCATGAAATGAAATGAAATATTCTTTATTCACAGTACAGTTCCTTTACAAACTCTTAGTGATTTTTTCTTAGTGATTGAGTAATTTTTTCTTTTCTGTCTGCTCCAGATAAACCAAATATAGCCAAAAGACTATCAATTGATATCTTGGTTGCAACATTTTTGCTGTCCCACTGTTGGGCATGGGCCTCCCCCCATTATTAGGAGCCATGGTGCTCATTCAACCAGGCTACTTCAATGTGGGTTGGTGGAGAATTGATTTACATCAAGTGATGTGGATAGTTATAAGAAATTATTTCAAATGAGAACACACACACGTCTCTGTGTGCACAAATGGAAGCAGAATTAGAAGCACTTTTTTAAATTTAAGCTGCAAATATGTTTTGCAGGATGGTGGGCTACTGGAAATGAAGTCACAAATCACTCCTCGGTTATCCATGAGTACTACGCCCGTGAATGCCGTTCACCTGTACATGTGACTCTTGACACATCATTGGCGGGGGCTCGGATGGGATTGAAGGCCTATGTGTGTGTGGCTCTGGGGGTACCCAAGGGCAAGCAGGGTTGCATGTTCACACCTATTGATGTGTCACTCACTTGCTATGAACCAGAGGTATGTATAACTATTTTATATGTGCTACAAATAAATAATAAAATACACCTTATACTCTAATAATGTTGCAAGTTGCTTCTCTGCCAACCTGAAGTGACGCAGAGTGGTGGAGTAAGCTTCAGGCCTTCCTAATAATGGGAACAGACCCGTGCCCAGCAGTAGGATACAAGAAAATTCCTGCCAATATGTTGCAACTTTAATACTTCTTTCAATGAGCATTGTGATGTGATGGTGGCTATTTAAAATAGTTAATTACATCTTTTGCTGCATAATAAAGTTCTCTAATCCTCAAAGCAATTTGGTCTTATGTCTAAATTTTGAGAATTGTAGCAAACTGTTATCAGCTAATTACTGTTACTATTAATTAAAATGCAATCTATGGTTTATACGAGGCATACAATGCTTTGTAGCTGACTTGATACTGCACCAAGATCTTTAAATGAATGCAATAGTTCTCTTTATTTAAAACGCTTATGAAGGTTTAAATCACTTCCTGTTTAATGTTCTTGTTCAAAATTATAGTGCTTTGAATGTTTGTACAGATTGTGGGGCTCCAACTGTGCCAGAAGACAATGGGCCCTGGGGGCCGATCTCGGCAGGTGCAGCCCATGCTAGACCTGGCACAGGTGGCAGAGGCAGCAGCTAAGCTCTCCACTATGTTGGATCAGGTATTGTAGTACTGTCAGCATTGAATAACTTGGATGCCTATGTCTAGTGTTGTGGTGCCTCTTATAATCTGACATGCTTATAACTTGATAGTACATGAAATTTTGGAAAATCTCTTAATTCTCACCACCAGAATTGTGTTAAGTTAGTAATTTGTAAGACTGCTAGGTACTCTTATTAAAAAACATACACTCTGGAGATTATATCGCTCATCCAAAACTACAACGACGTAATTGCAAAAATATCGAAATTGACATTCTGATGTCATATTTACCGTTGTTGGGTATTCTATCTAAGAAAAAAACGTCACAATTATACTTCTAAAATTTAACGATAGAGGGTGCGAATGTCGTTATGGAATTGGTTAAAATTTAAGCTTTAACTCGGAGAAAAATTGGCGTATGTGACAGTCGTGCGGGGAGCCCTGTGGAGTGCAAACGTGTCCAGACCCACAGTGACGCAAATGTAAGTTATGACAAATATTTTTCTATTAATAGGGGAAATGACGACGCAATTGTCAATTATGTCGTTGTTTAACCAAATATGCTAAACATTATTCTTTTGATAGGGGAAATAACGACGCAATTGTCAATGATGTCGTTGTTTCACCAAATACTTTAAACATTATTCTTTTCCCATATGGAATTAACGACATTATAGAATATTGTGTCGTTGTTAAGCCAATAATGTTTCTCATATTCTTTTATTTGTTGTTACAATGACGCAATCGAGCAATTATACCGTTGTTACTCTGATAATAGTTTACATTTTCAAGTTAATTTTGGTTTAAAGATACAGATTCTTAATTATATTTTTTTGTATAGTGTTACCTATGTAGGTGTATCTATGTAAAATTATGTATAAGTTATTTTTCTATGTATGTTAATGTACGCATGTATCTGTTACAGGATAAGTTACCTCTTGGTAACTCATCCTGTAACAGGCCTGCTGGAAGAAATTTCTTAAATAAATAAGCAGCACCTTTGGGCCGAAGTCCTACATAAAAAAATCCAAGAAAATACATAAAACTACATAAAAATAAAAAAATACATAAAAAACACAGCTTAGCTGTGATATTAAGTATTTTTTTACACAACTTTTATATTCGGTATACGAATACCTATAGTAAATAAATACAATTACTAATAGTAGTAAATAATGATTCCTAAGGTTAAGGTTTAAGTTATTGTTTCAGGTCAGGAAAATGCAAGGGTTAAATAGAATCAAACAGATTGCAAAGTTGGATCAGAAAGGTCATGTACCTTCCCCATTTTCCCAGAATGTAGGTAGTTGCCGGTGAAAATATAAATACTGAAACTGAATTAAAAGGTAAGAAAATACATTGTGACATACGAACTCTCGTATTTCTTTACAGGTTTGTTGCAATTCATTATCATATCGAACCAGAACCTAGGTATAAAGTAGGACATTCATATTGACGAGAAAGACGAAGAACCTGCATCAATTCCGCATATTGCAGTTACTGAAGAAGCAATGAAAAATGAACATGTTTTTGAGATGTCAGCCACAAACTTAAGCGAATTTTATGTAATAGGTATTGTCACCTAAAAAAATATTGCAGATGAAAAACCAGTCCAATGTGGTATTATAAAACGGAAACGTTCTTCCTCGTCATCTTCCAGTAGCAGCTCGTCATCGTCTTCCTCATCAGATTCTTCCTCTTGATCTAACACTCCAGAAGAACCAAAATGTAAGTGGTTAAGAGCCAGTAAATGATTGTTCATGCTATTACACGGAACTTATAATATAATTATGAACCTAATTACTTTTTAGGACCATCTACGTCATCACCCACTATTGTAGACAATTTAATTAAGAAAGGCTAATGATAATGACTATACGGATGTAAGCACCACCATGTGATACCACCGGTACTAAATTCAGATTTATCAATGGAAATAGAGAATCGAGTAGAAGATTTGATTTCTATTGAAAATGGAAAATTATTTACTTCATTCATTGTTCAACAATTCGGTACACATTTATTTACAAGCAGGTCATCTTCCTCATCTCACCTTGCACATTCACCAACTACAGCAATAGTCCTAAAAAAGTGTATATTAGGAAAATTCCTATTTCAAGACGTAATAAAAATGATTTACTTCATCTAATTAATTCGAATATTGTACCAAAGTATTATGAGCCATTTTATAATTATCTTTTTTGACTAGACTTGGCTGCAACCCTTTTTGCGTCCCACTGCTGGGCACGGGTCTCTCCCCATTATTGGGGAGGCCTGGAGCTTACTCCACCACGCTGCTCCAATGCGGGTTGGTGGAGATGCGGGTTAGTGGCCAACCCGCTGTCGGATGTTTTCAAACCGCCCATAAGGCCTCCGACAAGGTTTAACGACTGTTATCTATCGACAACAACCGGGACCGACGGCTTAACGTGCCCTCCGAAGCACGGAAACGCGCATGAAATTTTTTGCCACTAGCGGTCACCCATGCCACTAGCGGTCACCCAGTGACTAGACTAACTTTCGTAAAAACAGTAAGAAGACTGATTAAGTGAAACGTGAGATTTTTTCGATTGTGACTATTGTTGATTTTTAAAAATTCTTAAGTTTTTAAGACGTAAAATATAATATACTATGCCATAGACAGATAAGTTATCTAATAATTTTTGCGTGCGTAAGAAATTATTTTTTCAGTATTACAATGTGAGATTGTTTTATAACTGTTACCTTTTAATTATTACAAAGATTTTTTGTATGATTTTTAAGAGTAATATTTCCTTATGTTGAACTACATTAGTTTATTTTTGTAAAAGTATTTTTATAATATTATAGGTAATTTACCCTACAAAATTCGGATTCAAATTAAGTAAAATGTTTCTCTAAGACCTTTGTACTAACAATATTACAAATAATATTAGTGATAATATTTTTTTCTGTATAAAACTCTTAATGCGTACTTTAATAGTTTGTTTTCAAGTTTTTTCCTATCTGCGCAATATAACTATAAATGTCATAATTGTATTGTTAGATTATTATATCTTAAAAATTGTCACAAATGGGGCACAGGTTTTTTAAATTTCTAATTTAATATGGATTTCAATAAGCTTTCATTACTTATTTTTATATTTTATTATCACCAATAAACCAATGTATGCTAATAATAACATAAATTGCGCAATATAATAAACATTCTTAATATTCTTAGCTTCAAACTTTTAAATGCTTGTCCTGAAAAATCGTATAATTGTAATTACGTCATTGTAGTTTTAGATGAGCGATATGCAGATCTAAAATCTTGCAAAATGTTACCCTATGGCCATACAAAAAATTTGGTCAAACCATAGCACTGCTGTGACTTGAAAGAGGACAAACAAACAATTATTCTTTCATTTTTATAATATCACGTTGTTTGCCGTGTCGGACAATGGTGACCACCAGTAAATGTTTAATTCAGGCCGCATCGGACATCAGTGACTGATGGGGCACACCTTACTTTGACGTACGCTTACAGGCCGGCCACTTTTTTATTGGATTTGCGCATACTAAGTGACCCGCGCGGCCCTGTAGATTATTAAAAATAATGCTTCATCCTAACTCTTTTGCATATTTGGAATGCTAGAGACAAAAAATAAAAATATTAGCAGAATAAAACACAACTTATCTAATCATTTGTTTATTTGAATAAGAGATAAATTTTCAGTGGTTTTTTTATAATGGGTATTAGCTTGACACAAAAAAAATATAAATCGAAAAAGACCTAACAATGTTGAACATTGAAACCCTAGGCACAAATGTGGCTTCCCGGGGCACATTGGACAATAGTAGTAGTTGGTCAATAGTAAAGATAAAGTTTGCAATTCATCGCGTCGTCGGTGGCGCGAGGAAATGGGCGGGGCTGTGGGGTGTCCGATAGAGTGACTCACGTGGCGTAATTAAACTAATTATTCCGTTCAGGCTTGGTTGGACTAATGTGTTCATCAGTAGTATATAAGTATTATATACAAGCTATCATATTGCAGCCACATTGCAACTCTTTTTGCGTCCCACTGCTGGGCAAGGGTCTCCCCCTTAATGAGGAGGCCTGGATCTTCCTCCACCACGCTGCTCCAATGTGGATTGGTGGATCACTATGTAATATCACCATAATGCTTATAATACACCTTAACTCCAAAGTAATATTTAAAAAAAATGAGTCACTTTTTTGAAATTTTCAAGATTCTCTTTGGCATAATGTGATATTAGTATGGATTCCAAAGGTGTAGGAGGATATGTGGTAATATTTGCAATGTTTCATGAAGGTGGTGGTGTACGTGGAGGAGGTGCTGGCGGAGCGCGCGGCGCCCAACAACGCGGCCGGGCGCGCGCTGCTGGAGCTGGTGCACTCCGTGCCCACGCTGGCCGCCGACACCTTCGCCGACGCCTTCGCCTCCAGCGTCAAGGACCTGCTCATGGTCAGTACTTGCCTACTTACCTGCTTGCTGGAGCTGGTGCACTCCGTGCCCACGCTGGCCGCCGACACCTTCGCCGACGCCTTCGCCTCCAGCGTCAAGGACCTGCTCATGGTCAGTACTTGCCTACTTACCTGCTTGCTGGAGCTGGTGCACTCCGTGCCCACGCTGGCCGCCGACACCTTCGCCGACGCCTTCGCCTCCAGCGTCAAGGACCTGCTCATGGTCAGTACTTGCCTACTTACCTGCTTGCTGGAGCTGGTGCACTCCGTGCCCACGCTGGCCGCCGACACCTTCGCCGACGCCTTCGCCTCCAGCGTCAAGGACCTGCTCATGGTCAGTACTTGCCTACTTACCTGCTTGCTGGAGCTGGTGCACTCCGTGCCCACGCTGGCCGCCGACACCTTCGCCGACGCCTTCGCCTCCAGCGTCAAGGACCTGCTCATGGTCAGTACTTGCCTACTTACCTGCTTGCTGGAGCTGGTGCACTCCGTGCCCACGCTGGCCGCCGACACCTTCGCCGACGCCTTCGCCTCCAGCGTCAAGGACCTGCTCATGGTCAGTACTTGCCTACTTACCTGCTTGCTGGAGCTGGTGCACTCCGTGCCCACGCTGGCCGCCGACACCTTCGCCGACGCCTTCGCCTCCAGCGTCAAGGACCTGCTCATGGTCAGTACTTGCCTACTTACCTGCTTGCTGGAGCTGGTGCACTCCGTGCCCACGCTGGCCGCCGACACCTTCGCCGACGCCTTCGCCTCCAGCGTCAAGGACCTGCTCATGGTCAGTACTTGCCTACTTACCTGCTTGCTGGAGCTGGTGCACTCCGTGCCCACGCTGGCCGCCGACACCTTCGCCGACGCCTTCGCCTCCAGCGTCAAGGACCTGCTCATGGTCAGTACTTGCCTACTTACCTGCTTGCTGGAGCTGGTGCACTCCGTGCCCACGCTGGCCGCCGACACCTTCGCCGACGCCTTCGCCTCCAGCGTCAAGGACCTGCTCATGGTCAGTACTTGCCTACTTACCTGCTTGCTGGAGCTGGTGCACTCCGTGCCCACGCTGGCCGCCGACACCTTCGCCGACGCCTTCGCCTCCAGCGTCAAGGACCTGCTCATGGTCAGTACTTGCCTACTTACCTGCTTGCTGGAGCTGGTGCACTCCGTGCCCACGCTGGCCGCCGACACCTTCGCCGACGCCTTCGCCTCCAGCGTCAAGGACCTGCTCATGGTCAGTACTTGCCTACTTACCTGCTTGCTGGAGCTGGTGCACTCCGTGCCCACGCTGGCCGCCGACACCTTCGCCGACGCCTTCGCCTCCAGCGTCAAGGACCTGCTCATGGTCAGTACTTGCCTACTTACCTGCTTGCTGGAGCTGGTGCACTCCGTGCCCACGCTGGCCGCCGACACCTTCGCCGACGCCTTCGCCTCCAGCGTCAAGGACCTGCTCATGGTCAGTACTTGCCTACTTACCTGCTTGCTGGAGCTGGTGCACTCCGTGCCCACGCTGGCCGCCGACACCTTCGCCGACGCCTTCGCCTCCAGCGTCAAGGACCTGCTCATGGTCAGTACTTGCCTACTTACCTGCTTGCTGGAGCTGGTGCACTCCGTGCCCACGCTGGCCGCCGACACCTTCGCCGACGCCTTCGCCTCCAGCGTCAAGGACCTGCTCATGGTCAGTACTTGCCTACTTACCTGCTTGCTGGAGCTGGTGCACTCCGTGCCCACGCTGGCCGCCGACACCTTCGCCGACGCCTTCGCCTCCAGCGTCAAGGACCTGCTCATGGTCAGTACTTGCCTACTTACCTGCTTGCTGGAGCTGGTGCACTCCGTGCCCACGCTGGCCGCCGACACCTTCGCCTCCAGCGTCAAGGACCTGCTCATGGTCAGTACTTGCCTACTTATCTGCTTGCTGGAGCTGGTGCACTCCGTGCCCACGCTGGCCGCCGACACCTTCGCCTCCAGCGTCAAGGACCTGCTCATGGTCAGTACTTGCCTACTTATCTGCTTGCTGGAGCTGGTGCACTCCGTGCCCACGCTGGCCGCCGACACCTTCGCCTCCAGCGTCAAGGACCTGCTCATGGTCAGTACTTGCCTACGTATCTGCTTGCTGGAGCTGGTGCACTCCGTGCCCACGCTGGCCGCCGACACCTTCGCCTCCAGCGTCAAGGACCTGCTCATGGTCAGTACTTGCCTACTTATCTGCTTGCTGGAGCTGGTGCACTCCGTGCCCACGCTGGCCGCCGACGCCTCCGCCTCCAGCGTCAAGGACCTGCTCATGGTCAGTACTATCCTATTGGCCACTTGGCTACAACTCTTCTTGGGTAATGCAACTTGACCATATTGGAGCAGCATAGTGGTATGCTGCACCAGTGTGAGTTGGAGGTATGGGTAATTCACAATGCTGCTGTTGGATATTTTCAAGCCACAAGGCCTCAGACCAAGTTTATTGTAGTATGCTGCCTATCTATAACAACTGGGAGTTAGGCTAAGTATTCCTTTCAAAGCATAGTAATGCACATATAGTTTTCCTATACATGGTACACTTCATTATGAATCCACTAAAAGCAAACAAACAAATAATTTAGTCACCTGCTTACCTATTTTTACAGTTTAAAAGTAATTATGCCAATTGTAGTTATATATTACACGACTTGACCGAGGACCTTCTTCCAGGTCAGGACCGAAACATGTCGGCAATACCGATAAAAATTTACGTGAGTAAAGTCGTGTAATATATAACTACAATGTTAGTGTACACTCACGATTCGTTCAATAAGAAAATAATTATGCCAATTCCTGCAGACTTAGGATCTGTAGATAAATATGGCCAGTGACTTATTCTTGCCCTTTGTTATCTAAAAAATAAATAAAATTGGAGTGTGTGAAACTAAAACATAAAGGAAATTATGAATTTTGAAAATAAATTATGAATTTTAATATTAAAATAACCGATTTTAACTACATGTATAATGTAAATGTATATATAGTATGTATACCCACCAAATGAAACGACTGGGATGATTTTGTCGAGACTCATTGGCAGGTAGCTAATGTAATAAGGAGTAACTTAGGCTCTTTTTTAGCCTAAGTCAAGTAAAGTCCACGCACACGAAGTCGCGGGCGTCCGCTAGTATATCATAATAAAGGACAGGAATAAGTGGACTGGCGAAGAATGCAACGCCCATGTCTGTTTGCAGGTGGTGACGCTGGCCCAGCTGATCAAGACCCAGCTGCAGCTAAACGAGAAGCTCACCCTACTAACATCGCAGTGAGCTGTGACACTAAACAACCCTTGTTAATTAAGTCTCCCATTTTATCTGAATAAAACCACTACTTTTTTACAAACATATCTTTTATTAAGAACAAATAAATAATTCGAAATGAAACAAAGCATAAAGTAATTAATTTGGTTTTTTGTATAAATGTCAATTTCCAGTGGTCACTACTATTGGTTTATTGAGTATGTTGTATAATGAATAATAATCTGTAGTAGTATAGTAAGTAAAAATAATATTATGTAATGGTACACTTCATGGTGTGTACACCTCCCCATTACTTTCTCTTTCGTTTCTAACTACGAGGGGCGGCTGATAAGTTTGCGGCCTAAGGTACTGAATGAAACAAATATGTATAAAGTTTTATATTTTTTATTTTTCATAGTAGTCCCTTTCAAGTGAAATACACTTTTCACATCGTGAAAATAATGCTTTGATTCCACCAAAACATATTCAGAAGTTTTCTCTCCAAAATGGCTTTCTACGGCCGCCTTCATATCATTGTCATCCGAAAACCTTCGTCCCCGTAGCTCCTTTTTTAAATTTGAAGAAAGAATAAAGTCACTTGGAGCCAGGTTTGGACTATAGGGTGGGTGGTCAATTTCACCGTGTGATCCGGCGCATTGTCCTGAAGAAAAAGCATACCACGTGCCAACTTGCCTCATCTCTTTTGCACGACTGCCTCACGTGCCTGGCCCAGTATATTTGCGTAATACTGGCCATTCATTGTAGTGCCTTTAGGCAAATAATCAATTAATAAAACTTACTCGCTATCCCAGAAAATGGTAGCCATAAGCTTCGATGCCGACTTTTCCACTTAGAATTTTTTTGGCGACTTTTCACCCTTTTTTATCCATTGCATTGATTCTTGTTTGGAGTCAGGATCGTACTGACGGATAGTACAGTCCATCCTCAACGTTTCATCAACGGTCACAATACGATTGCAAATTGCATCCAAATCAGGCTGACATAACTCTAAAAAATCTTTGCAACTCTTTCGACGACTCGGGCGAGGGTCATCTTCACAGGTCTCTCCTACCTTGTTGAAATAGTCGAGCACATTTTTTTACCATCGTATATGAATGAGCAGAATCCTGGAGAACTGATGACATCTCTTCAAAAATTTCTTTCGGCGTTTTTCCTTTTTTTACAAGGAATTTAATCACTGCGCGATGCTCCAAATTGGGCTAAGTTGCAAGTTGACTTGGTTAATGTTAGGTTCCAAAGGTAATGTGTTTATGAAAAAAATTTAAAAAGACTTGGTATTTATACTAGTAACGAGTCTCCCAATAAGTGCTATCAGTAGCGAGGTGATTAGTCATTGTTGAGTACATTAGGCCGCGAACTTATCAGCCGCCTCTCTTCTTCGTAAGTTGTATAATTAATAAAACATACAGTGAGTTCCAAACCAAAATAAGTTATTATTTTTGCAAACTCACAACCACAGGATACCAGTATATAACAGAGGACTTGAGAAAAGTATTATATAATTATTTTTTTTACCAAGAAAGTTAAGGATCGGCCACAGCCATGGTGAAATCAGCAAGTCGAGACATCACTTATGAAATACTTTAATGAACTCAATGTTGGAGTTACATTATTTCCCTTTATATTAAACATACTTTTTACTATAATTATTTAAATCCAACCTAAATCTAGTGTGGGTGAGACCCGTCCAAAGTTAGGAACGGGAATGCACGTTCGTAGGAACGATGCGCGACACCTGCAAGGCATCAGATCATGTCGCCAACGTCAGCACTTTATCACATCTACACACCGAGTCACTTTTTCCGTACGTAAGAAGCAGTTTATTAAAACCAAAGATTTTTACGACTTTGACTAGTAGTCATAAGTAGTTTTGTTGGATTGGGATGGTAATGCAATAAAAATCATTTATTGTCCATAAATTATTTAATGTCAAAGACTACATCGATATTATAAAATTTTATACTATTTTTCACAATTTGATTTCTTACCTACTTGTTATGTAGGATTATGAAATTTTTCATCTTGAAATTGGTACAAAAATACACATTATTATGCCATTGATGGTTACATTTCGTTTAAGTCATCTGCACATACATCTGACATTAATCTCAGGAACTACTGGTTCCAATTGAAAAAATATTTTTGTGTTGGATAGTCCGTTTATCGAGGAAGGCTTCATGTACGCCCCACACGTTGGCCAACATTGTGGCGAAGATTGTGGCCCATAATTATTATGGGCATCTTGTGGAACGGGAGTTTATGTCTACCTTGGTATGTTTTGGCATGATGGCCCACAAGTTGGCGAAATATCCGTGTGTTGCCGGTTTTCCGAAAAGATCAAAAGGTTTATGGCCGAGTTATGGCCGTCGCGTCCACACGTTGGCCAATCTTTTATTCTGTAACGAGCCCCGAGAGTGATCGTATGCATTTACGATTCATTAAGGGTCTTCGAAATGTCAATGAGCAATGAAGAAATGTTTTTAGAGCTCGAAGTCGAAAATTGCTTGTAAAACCCAAAAAATAATAATCGCAAAAATAAAATCATTACAAGTAGTTAACCACAGAACATATTAAGTTAGAATGGAAATGTGGACGGGGCAGACGCGCCAAGGAATTTTGAGCAAACGCTCAAAATTCCAAAATCTCTACAGAAACACGCAATCGTGCTACGATCTGCGTGCTTATGTGTGATTCGTTCACTTGAAGTCGCGTGATTGTGCGGCGCTAAGATAGCTAGTTAGGCTAGATTTGAAATTGCAAATTATATGTGCGTAAGCTTCGTATTTATTTAAGTAATTGAGGTGAAAGGCGGGGCTTGATCGGCGGCACCAGTCTTCATACGAACAGCGCATTATTGCCGTTGTACCTCTCTTAATAATGTTCTGTGTATTTAACCTATTCAATTCTTTCCTGTGGTTCCCTATCCTAATGTTTTCTATAGTCTAGAAGTTTAAGAACTTTTATTTTTGTAAAGAAACTCTATACTACACGTAACTATTAAAGGACCAACTAGAAATGTCAATAACAATACAGCTGTCATTAAACAAGTACGGACCAAGTAATTTTAGCCGCTTATTATTAGCCTTGTTATAATAGGTTTTTCCTTGTAAATGGGTATTTCAGTATAAGTTATATTTTATAATAGATTTACAAATAGTTCAACTATATTATAGATATTTAAGTAAGATAACTGTTTTTCTTATACTAGTAAATAAGAAATAATTGCGTATCATGGTACCTATAACATTCGTCCACACATTGGCCCAAACAAGCAGAAGCAAACTGAATGACCTACCAACGTGTGGACACTTGGACAGTGTCAATGTCTTGGCCTACAATCTTCGCCACAATGTTGGCCAACGTGTGGGGGCGCCATCATGTTATATATAACATTACGCTGCAACGCCTGCAACCAATAGGAGCGAAGCATCAGTGAAAAATGTTGCAAAGCAGGGAAAATTATTCATATTTGAGGGCTTCCGTTGCGTGTACGGTAAACACGGTACGCGTAAACGGTTCAAGTTACCCAAAAAATATGTACGAAAGAATTATTCCTCTATAAATGATCAAAAAAAATAATCCGCGACAGTATATTATGTCTGTCTGTCTGTCTGCTACGCTTTCCCGCTTAAACTACTGAACCAATGTTAATGAAATTTGGAACACAGATAGAGTGGACCTTGGGAAAGGACATAGACTGGTTTTTATCCTACGGAAACCCATATAAAACGGGTCCACGCGGGCGAAGCCGTTGGTGGAAGGCTAGTATCAAGGAAATCGGTCACATGAAATCCGGAGTATATTCACTTCATGCTAATGATCCTCTCTAACGCGGGTGAAACCGCGGGGCATAGCTAGTTTATTATAAAGTTATAGAAACTTTCAAAATGTGGACGCCACCTGGGTTAGGGACTCCACTCTAACCTTCCTCATGTTTTGTAAAAATCAACAGCTTAACTAATTAAAATAAAACAAGGCACGGGAGCGACTCGGCGAGTTACAGAGTCTGTATTTAATAAGTTGTCGGAGAACATTAGTAGCTGCTTGTGAGATAAGCAGCGCAGTCCGGCTGGGCGAGCACGCCTCAGTGAGGAGGCGCGGGGAGGGCGCGGGGAGGGCGCGGGCAGGTCGCGGGGAGGTCGCGGGGAGGTCGCGGGGTCAGGCGAGCGGGCAGAGGCGGCGCTCGCGGCGGCAGCGCCACACCCACGCCGCCGCCACGCGAGCTGGCCCCCCTCTGTCCCCTCTCCCCGCGCTGTCCCCTCTCTCCGCACTGTCCGCCACCACGTAGTGCACCTCGCTGTCCTCCACCTCGGATGCCTGCACGTGGTGTTTGTAGCCATTATCCATGTTATGTAAATACATACAGGGTTATGGCAACACTAGGTACCTTTTTATTTATTTAGTCCCTGTAGCTTCGGGATTAAGAATGGAGCTACGGTATCCCCTGCCTGATCGTAAGAGGCGACTAAAAGGGGACTTCAGGGTTGCGGACGGGGAGAGTTTGAACACGATCAGTCCAGCCAGCAGCCCCGGAAGGAGGGCGGTGTGTGTGCGTGGCCGCATGCCACCGTAAACATCGGAAGATGTAAGAGAGCACATCTACTCTCCGAAGATGGGCCCATTCTGGGCTCCGCGCGTGGAGGACACCGATGCGTTCCTTAGGAAATCCCGGAGTCCTCCCCAAGAGGCAGGCGGTGGCCCGAGGGGGTTTTTAGTGAGGTCAAATCCCACATAACCCGGTATCCTCTCCCAAGGTGCCGGGTACCTTTTGAAGGTTTCCCCCCCGACACCAAAAAAAAAGTACCTTTTTATTTATGTATTCAATTCAATTCATTTTATTTGCAAGAACACAGTGTACATGGGCGGCAAGCAATTTGTATATTTCTAAATAATAGGAATTGTCTTTAATCCATTGTAAGATTACTATAATTAAACTAATCTTATTTGTTAAAAGATGCTTAATCAATATTATGTAAAATAAATTATTGTTGGCGATTTCTTAATCTTAAAATGATCTTAATCTATACAAATAAATAAAATTTTTGTGTCTGTTTGTAACATTAAAATAACCGCTTTTTACTACATGCATATGAATGTTTATACGGTACATATACCAAAATTACGTTTTATACAATTTTGTCTGTCTGTTTGTTCCGGCTAATCTCTGAAACGGCTGGACCAATTTTGACGGGACTTTCACTGGCAGGTAGCTAATGTAATAAGGAGTAACTTAGGCTACTTTAATTTTTTCTGTCTGTCTGTCTGTTTGTTCCGGCTAATCTCTGAAACGGCTGGACAGATTTCGATGGGACTTTCACTGATAGGTAGCTGATATAATAATCCACTGATGTAATGAGGAGTAACTCAGGCAACTTTTATTTTGTCTGTCTGTCCATCTATCTGTTTGTTTGTTCCGGCTAATCTCTGAAACGGCTGGACCGATTTCGACTGGACTTTTAGTTTAACAACCCATAAGGCATCTTCAATATCTATCTAATTGGTAATCAGTTTGACATTCGACTTATTGCCGATTAAATTTACATACGATACGATAGATGGCGTTTGAACAATATTTATTCTTCAAGGTGGATCGGAATTTGTATCCTATTATTAAAGTAAATTAAATTAAAAAAAGTTTTTATTTATTTATTTGAATTGAATAGTAGACAACTACTTTGGAGCCTGCAAGCCTGGCCCGCGACCACACCTTGCCACTAAAACACAATGAAATAATATAACATCCGAGGCGACCACCAGCCTCCGGAGTAGCAGCGCAACTGCATACGACCTCAGACAACCATATCAACAACAATCAACAATCCATAGGCTGCAGCGACCACTTAACACCACGTGGCCTGCATGCTCGTCCGCTACTCCATTCAAATAAAATAAAAAAACACCCGCATGTTTAAACAAAGCTTATTTTGTAAAGCACCTGCGATATATTATAAAATTCCGAAAACTATACGCAATATAACCGATGTCCAAAATTTAAATATAAATTACAGGAATATCAGGTGGGCAAATGTTATTATAGTATTAAGGACTTTTTTGATGATTAAAATTAAGTGAATGATAAAAGAATTTTTATATTGTAATTTATAAATTTGTATTATTGTTATGTATTATGTGTTGCTATGTATTGTTTTAGTTTAATTTCTATGTAATAAATAAGATTTGGAATAGAAATTTAATTATAAATTTAATGTTTTTAATGTATACTTAAGACATGATATTAAATATATGATATAATTGCATACCTTATATGGGTTAGGATTAGAGCACTACATGTACTTAGTTTGTTTCATCTATATATTTTGTATGTTGTCCTGCAATAAATGAATTGAATTGAATTAGAATTGCTTCCGGGAGAAACGGACGTAGCAGTGGTACTTCCTCAATCAAAACTCAACGTTCTACCAGCTATTAACTACTATTATAATTACAAATTTTATAGTGCAAAGTAGTAGCCAGGATAATTAAAAATAATATAATGATGGCTATTGTACCTGCATTCAAACAAACTAAAAGCAAAAAAAAAATATTCATCAAATGTCTGACTGCCCACTGACCAATCATTGGGAATCAATCCAGTACAGTAAGAAATTGTAATGCTATCAAATATTCGCAGATGCAATGAGGAATCGATGTTTTTTAAAAGCAATAAACGTTTTCCTAAGTAAAGTGATACATTCCTTCCTGCTTTTGGTTGTAAAAATATGTTGCAGTAAGTTAAGGTTAACTTGGAGTTAAACTCTGTACTGTAACGCACGCTCATGTTAAATAATGTTTTGTTTAGTTATAATTTCCCATAATAAGTAAATGTATAATTTTGTGGGAAATAAATATGTTCAAAATAGGTTAGTCTAAGTATTAAAGTATGTTTATGTAAGGAGAAGCTCGTGGCTCGATGGTTGGCTTAGAACGCAAACGATCTATGCAACTAAGTCAGACGGGCGCAGTCGGGTGTGAGATGGGTGACCGCTAGTGACAAAAATTTCGGAAAAGATTCGGAGGGCACGTTAAGCCGTCGGTCCCGGTTGTTGTCGATAGCTAACAGTCGTTAAACCTTGTCGGAGGCCTTACGGGCGGTTTGAAAACATCCGACAGCGGGTTGGCCACTAGCCCGCATCTCCACCAACCCGCATTGGAGCAGCGTGGCGGAGTAAGGTCCAGGCCTCCCCAACAATGGGGAGAGAGCCGTGGCCAGCAGTGGGACGCAAAAAGGGTTGCGGCCCATGTAAGCATGGTAGGAGGCAAAGCAAGCTACTAGCGCACACTGTACCTGCAGCACGAGGCCGCCGTGCGCGCGCACGCAGCGCTCGAGCAGGCCGCGGCCGCGCGCCGCCACCACGAACGTGCAGCCGTCGAAGAAATCCGGCAACGCCTGCGACAACCCATTCACTATAGTATATTTCATTACAAGTGCGGAATGGCTGTCATTGCAAGGAGCTCCGACAAATGTCTACCCGAGCCGAGGCGCAGCCGAAGGTGAGGGTTGACAGTCGGAACTCCTTCCAATGACGGTTCCGCACGTGTACTGAACGACTATTTTTAATACAGTTGCGAAAAAATGAAGCAATTTAATAAAATAATAAAAACTCGCAAAGAACATTTTTGAAAAATGGCGCCAACCTTAAAAGAATACCTATATGCAGAGATTTTTTTTGTTTTCTTCACCCATTCTGGGTAGACAAAGGGAACTATGCCCATACAGCCAAGTCTTCAGTAGAAATTTTTTATTGGTATGAAATGAAAATGTTAATGAGATGAAATGAAATGCAACCTAACCTAACTCATTGAATCAAATCATTAAATCTGATATTGAAACAAATTAGTAGCTTCTTTTTAGAAATATTTGCATGAATCATAAAAACTTCTAAAACTTGGTTGGTTTTTTTTCTTTTTAATAGACATTATTTTGACAGTTGGGAAAGAAAAAGCACGAGTGTGTAATAGCCCACTTCCCGCACGCTAAACGTCCCTGTAATACGTCACTTTTTGAGCAACTGTATTAAAATAGTATGTTTCATTACATGTACGGAAAGGCTGTCATTGCAAGGAGTTTCGACAAATGTCTACCCGAGCCGAGGAGCAGCGGAAGGTGAGGGTTGACAGTCGGAACTCCTTCCAATGACGGTTCCGCACGTGTACTGAACGACTATTTTTAATGCAGTTGCGAAAAAATGAAGCAATTTAATAAAATAATTAAAACTCGCAAGGAACATTTTTGAAAAATGGCGCCACTAAATCTTTATCACTTACAAATCGTTATCAATTAATAATAACGTTAACAACGTCAGTCTTCATACAAGCGCGCTGTCAATATTGAGGCACAAAATAGATTCACACGGATGTCACATCTGACAGACACAATATTTTTATTTTGACCAAATTAGCTATAAAATACTACAAAATATTGAAAACATTGTAAAAAGTTGTTTCATTAGACTTCTTTTGTTTTTAAAAAGTGTTGTGATAAAATTTAACCTTAAGTCTTACGGAGCGGCCCGGCGTTTGGTGCCATTAATGGCACCAATCAACATGCTTCAATTTGGGCGCGCGAACTTAGTTTCTATAATGTGATTGTAATTATTCTAAACTTTATCATGTATAATCAATAGAATCAGGTTTTTCTTTGCCAAACTCCATTGTTATAAAGTTAGGTAAAAACTACTTTGCAACAATCCGCAACCAGAACATATGATGGTATATACTTTTTCATGCAATAGCACCTCCGGTACAATAGATCCCACATAAGATCCAAGCACATGCAACAATAAAAAGTATACTCCAACATACGTGCCCCCACCAACACGTGTTTCGCCCCAAAACAGAGCACTATCAGGGTTATTAACTCACTTTGCGTTACTTTGCGAGTAACCGCAGATTGTTGCAAAGTAGTTTTTACGTAAATTTATCATGTAGCCAGGTGATTAAATTGAATATATAAGGCGTAGTGATTATTACTTTATTACTTAAAGGGAGAAGCAGATGAGCATGCAGGCTACGCGATGTTAGTAATCGCGGCACCCGTGGACAGCAGGCCTAGCTTTTGTCCGAGTCTGTATGCAGGAAGCTAATGATCATTTCATGTAAGTGTGCCGGCTTACATAAGGTCCTTTACATCTTAATAAGTATTTGAATCAATAACTAAATTGACTAACAAATTGTATATGTAATTTGGTACCCACAACACAGGGTATTAATTACCTTCCTGTGGGGCTATGAGTGTGTAACGTTAACGTTAATTTTTGAAAACTCTTCATATAGGTACTTTGCAGTTAAAATCTATGGCTATTTGTTAAATGCGAAAAATACAATTTCGCGAGAATACCTGTGTCCAACAATGGGACATTACGAATGTTTATAAAAAGAATGCGTATTGATAGAAAGCAAGATTACCTGTACCTAACTTTTATACCTTGGTAGGGTCGATGCGTTCTTCACGCGGCGCCTCGTCTTCTAGGTCGGTGGCGTCTCCGTCGGTGGCGTCGTCCGAGTCGATGGTGACGTGTCCACGCATGCGCTCGTCTCTCACGAACGTCACGTCGGAGTCGCTCGACACGTTGGCCCCGCCCGTCGACGTGTTGGCCCCGTGCTTCGATCCGTCGGCCCCATCCCTGGCAGTAGTTGCCCCGGGTGTCGAGGAGCCGGCCCTCAGTTCGGGGCTCTCGGTCCGGGGCCTCTTGGCGCTGATCGCCCTCTCGATCTCGTCGTCCGTGTCCTCGTCGTCCGACGCGCGGAAGGCGGTTTGTGCCTGCGATGGTTCTGTTTTGAAACAAGACAAGGTGAAGGCTGTAAATAGGAAGTAATTTGATTTTAAAATAAATTGAGTTGTGTGTTGTGATCATAAATCTAAGGTGGTAAATGAAGTACATAGGTAGTAGAAATTGTAGGGTTGACTGGGTTAGTACTCGTATATCGCTGCACCTGTAGCTGTTACATAAAGTCATTCTGTTGGATGGTGTTCTGTTGACAAGATGTAATTGCTGGTCAGATGAGGCGATCATTGACTTCTGGTATGGTAACGCATCTGGTGGCTGGTACGTATTGAGTTCTAGGTCCAGGTGGAAACTATTAGTCCAAGCCTACTCAACAGTTTTGTATCCTAGGTGGTTTTTCCGGTTAAATTATACAATTTTAATCATTAAAGTATTTTGTGTTTTAATACTTAGTAACAAAGTGTTATATTATTAATGTAATGTTTGTATTTTTAGCATCTTCAATAAGAAATGTATATTTGTTTAATCTATGTAAATTTTAAGCGGTTCTAAATGCGTTATGCGTTGACTATATCGCTTGCTGAATTTAATAATAGTATTGGTTAAGGTTGTAGAAATTTGGGTTAGTAATGGATGTTTGTTCTAAGGAGAGTTTTATTTTATGTATTTTTGGTAAATGGAAATTTCCCGTCGGGCTATCTGGTCCTACCCGGAGAGGAGCCGCGTTCCGAATGACTCGTTTCGGAGCTTGTATATATGGTTGGATATTCAGAAAATTTCGGTAGCGTGATTTAGGAATATCCGTGGCGTCATCTCTTGATGGGTAACGGAGGTCGCTACGCATAAAAAACATTTCCATATTTTATAAGTTGAAGGTAATTTATGAAGTATCTAGTTGTTTTATTAATGCATTAAGTGAGGTGGGTAATTTTGAATAAGATTTCATTATTGATTAGAATTGCCACAATTTCGATCTGTGTTACTACTGAATTTGGCAGGTGATATGGAGGTCATAATGTAGTCGTGGATCTCGGATTTCAGATTTTGGGGGGTTACTTAATCAAGCGGGATTTTTACTAACTCCTGCGGCAGCGTGGCGAACCACTGCCAGGGCAGGCGCCGGCGCCGCGCCAGGCACGCCTCCAGCCACGCCGCTACAGTGTACATACGTGGGGGCAGGCGGGGCTCCGGGTCCCGGTGCGGCGGCTCGGGCACGCGCTCCTGCGGCAGCGTGGCGAACCACTGCCAGGGCAGGCGCCGGCGCCGCGCCAGGCACGCCTCCAGCCACGCCGCTACAGTGTACATACGTGGGGGCAGGCGGGGCTCCGGGTCCCGGTGCGGCGGCTCGGGCACGCGCTCCTGCGGCAGCGTGGCGAACCACTGCCAGGGCAGGCGCCGGCGCCGCGCCAGGCACGCCTCCAGCCACGCCGCTACAGTGTACATACGTGGGGGCAGGCGGGGCTCCGGGTCCCGGTGCGGCGGCTCGGGCACGCGCTCCTGCGGCAGCGTGGCGAACCACTGCCAGGGCAGGCGCCGGCGCCGCGCCAGGCACGCCTCCAGCCACGCCGCTACAGTGTACATACGTGGGGGCAGGCGGGGCTCCGGGTCCCGGTGCGGCGGCTCGGGCACGCGCTCCTGCGGCAGCGTGGCGAACCACTGCCAGGGCAGGCGCCGGCGCCGCGCCAGGCACGCCTCCAGCCACGCCGCTACAGTGTACATACGTGGGGGCAGGCGGGGCTCCGGGTCCCGGTGCGGCGGCTCGGGCACGCGCTCCTGCGGCAGCGTGGCGAACCACTGCCAGGGCAGGCGCCGGCGCCGCGCCAGGCACGCCTCCAGCCAGGCCGCGGTGGCGACGCCGGCGCCGCCCTCTGCACGCACGGCGCGGAGCTTCGGCGTGTTCGGGAACGCGCACCTGCACACCACCCTCTTCTACACTATGCACGCTAAACATTCTAAGTAGGCGTCACGACACTATTAAACAATCAAGGAATAAATGCTTTTACACAAAAATATATGCTAACAGGGTTCTAAGAAGTGATCCCGTTTAAATATAAACATTAAGATTAATAAGATTTTCAAAAAAATAAAAGTAGAAAATACTGCAATCGGCCATGTTATCTGAAACGCCAATCAGAAGAAATGACGTCACGACTCAGTAAATGTCATCGTATTGCTTGAAGTTTGGCATACACTCGCAATACACACAATACAATATTTACTTAAGGTGTGACGAGCAAGCCGACGCCATGACACCTACGAGCGTTTTCGCGCTTAATTCAAATTACATAGCAAAAAATACATTAATTTACGTTAAAACTTAAGTTGATTGCTGAACTTGCCCCTGGCTTACTAGTGGGTGGATAGTGTACCCGAGCCAATATAGAGGTAGACCACTTGTAAACAAACCATAATACTATCAATTTAGGCCTGTCACTGATTGAAAATTAATATTTATCACGTTTTCATACTTTCGATAAATTTCGATTACTCAAAACGTTAAATCAAGAAAATCCATGAAAGCACTTTCAACTAAATGTTTTTGTATCACTTTTAATCCGAGATATATATATATTATATATTTTAAAGGATAAACTCGAAAAATATTACAGTGATCCTTATAAAGAGAAAAAATCTAACCCAATGTAGATATCAAAATTTACCTATATCAGTTGTATATATCCAAAATAATGAAGTTCAAAAACAACACAGAAAGGAAAATGTTTTGAAATCTTGCCGATCATTGGTTGCTAGGCAACACTTTGTCTTTATCTCTCAAATGGCTGAAGTATAGCTAACAAACCCATTGCCTGGTTCTGCAGTTGCTGGCCGAGACAGAACTCCAAGCTAGTAAAACGAATCTTGAATCACCGCGCGGTACACAAGCCGCGCGAGAAGATAACCTACGACGACGACAGGACGCAGGTAAGTTCCGGAAGTGATATCAAGGCGACGTGTACCAAGCAACAAGAAAGAAAATTTTCAACGACTACGGCGAGAAATTGGACCATAATGATGGTGCTTAGTAATTTGCATTCTGGATTTTTGGGAAAGATGATAATATTGACAATAGACGTTGTGTACGTTACAAGTGGCAGCAAGCAAAGCAAAGGCGTTACACGAGGTGCGTGCAGGCGGGCCCCCAGGCCTGGCTGTAGCGCGCGCCCAGCTGCAGCGCCGTGTCCCGCAGCCGCGCCCTCCGCGCGCCCTCGTACCCGCTGAGCGCCAGCGTGACGCCGCGCAGCACCTGCGACAGCTCGCCGCACACCGGGCCCGCGCGTAGATCCGAATCTAAAAGCAGTAGACGACAGCCATAATATAATGACACCAAGTACATCTTCATCCAGCCGCACCGCGCGCGGTATGCATGTGTGCGCCATGCTATCTATGCGTCGCCGCACGCACGCTTAAACAAAATCTCGACTCACATGTCTCCCTGCGCCAGTCGGGGTTAACGCCGCCCGTGGTTGACGTCGTTCGCAAGTTCCGGCTTTTCGGCACCGCTAATAAATGAGTGATTATCGCAGGAGAAAGTATTGCTGTGTTTGGGTGTCTTAATAATTCATCGAATCCAGAATTGTCTCCGTTCAAATTACCTATTGAACAGGAAAGGTACAGTCATTCTGGGTAACTTTGAATTAACGGTTAACTTTGAACAAAGTTGGAAAAAAGATTTAAAAATTTATTACATCGAAACTTTTTGATGTTTCAATATCATAACTGTATATAATGGATTGCTAAACTGTTATTATACCAAATAAAAATTAAAAAATAAACTTTTAATGCCATAATTCTGAAAATTCCCGCCTTTTCCGTAGTGAAGATACTGGAAGATTTTGAGCTCTGATTTGGAATCGTAAACTAGTCCACTTTGATTCATATGGCAAAACCAAGCTATTTGTTACTTATGTACGTCAGTGTAGATGTAATTTTTATAGATTAGGTTTTTAAATTTAATAATACCTTCTTTTTATTTTACCTAAACCTTAAAATATTACGGTTTTTACTTTCTAAAAAAAATATTCGAAGTTACCCAAAATTCATGATAAATTAAAATTCCAGTTTTAGGGGAAATTATGGGTAGTTCTGATGTTTCTTCCGTAAATTTTTTTTGTTAGAAAAAAAAGGACACTATTCATTCAATAAAATAAAGGTGTCATAAATTGAAATATTTTATAATGATAAAAATAATGTAAAAAATATTCAAAGTTACCCAAATTGTACGTAAGCAAGTCACTTATTCTAGCATATTTTTTTACTTGATTATGAGATACCTATTTACTTATTTTTTGTTGTATTAATTTTCTGTCAGACAATCAAATGGGTAATAAATAACTTCACGGTAAAGATAACGTTGTTATCCGTCGTCTAAAAGTATCACTGTGATCTGTCACAAAATATCTACGTTCCAATTTAACGTAGGTCATTTCTTCATTACAATCGCGCTGTGTTGTGCGGTTTAATAATTCGTCCACCAATCCGCAATTGGCCAGCGTAGTGGACTATGGCCTAAATCTCTCTCAATTGCGTGAGAAGGAGACCTGTGCCCAGCAGTGGGAAATAAAAATACCTATAAGTACTAAAATTATAAATGCAATAATTTAAATTTCAGCGTTTTTTCCTCAACCTCAATTACGAAAATACTGTTAAAGGGATTAGAATAAAAGAGCACCCAACATTTTGGCATACCTAATCTTCACAGTGAGAGCCCCACTATGGAACCATGAAATGTTGGCGGCCACTGATGGTACTTGCGGTAATCGACAAAGAAAAATATTACAAAACGAAAGTGTTAAATGATGAAATGTCGAAAGTGATACACTTTCTTAGATACAGAAACAAGTACTATCTATGGATAATATATTTTTTTTCATTTTCAAAACTCTATATCTCCATAAGTATATCACTTTCGACATTAGATACAGAAACAAGTATGTACTATGGATAATATTTTTTTTTCATTTTCAGAGCTCTACATCTCCGAAAGTGTATCACTTTCGACATTTCATCATTTAACACTTTCGTTTTGTAACATTTTTCTTTGTCGATTGCAACTACCATCAGTGGCCGCCAACATTTCATGTCTCCATAGTGGGGCTCACACGGGTGATAACACTAAAGTTTAGGTATGCCAGGCTTCATACAAATATGTTCGATGCTCTTAAAGATATAAAATACCATTTATTATGCAAAAAAAAAAACAACACAGAAGTACTCACCCTTATCTGTTTTAGCTTCACCATTGCGCCCCCTCTTTTGAGGCTCAGCTTGTTGGGGGGTCCTGTCACGACCTCTCGCGTCGTCTTTCTGTTTCTGTTTATCTGTCTGTGGAGTTCTATTGGTGACATCTTTGTTAGGTTTATTTTGGTCATCTTTATATTTTTTTGCACTGTCATTTGAACTACTATTCAACTTTTCTTCATCGTTCTTTTTTTCAACATCCTTTGCTTTGTTCTGGTTGTCTTTACTTCTTTCATCCTTGTGTCTGTTAACTATGCGATCTATCCTGGCGTTGGGCTTGTCGTCGTCGTCTGTATACATGAGGCTGTCCCTGCGTCTGTCCGCGTGGACACTGTCAGCTTGCTTCGTTCGACCGCTGGAGGATGAGCTGATGGGCGTTTTCAAGAGTTTTGTGGATGAGTCTGGTATGTTTTTTAATGCCTGTGACGTAGCCTGTCGTATTTGAGCACCTGATGAAAAAGTGATTATGTTAATTTAAATAGCATATAAAGTCGTTGTAATTTTAACGCAAGTTTTTAATAACTTTAATAAAATAAAATATAGATTTATATTTAAATAAAGTCAGGTGAGTTTTGTATTAAGAATAAATAAATAATCCAATATGAAACTCAATATATGTAAAGAGTGATTTCTGGTACCTTACACAAGGCGACCATCCACCAGCCTGTGGAGTAGCAGCACAACTGCACACAATCACAGACAAAGTGTAGGCTTGCTTGACGTTGTGTAATTATGATACACAACTTATGTATGTGTGGATATCCGTGAGCTGCAGAGATCATTTGAAGCTACGCGGCCTGCATGCCTTCTGCTACCCCATTCAAATAAAAAAAAAACATTTTAAGGGTTTACTGCATAATTTCTTTCCTTGCTGCAGTTTTAATGTTTTATAATGCTTTGAATAAACTGCCACAATTTGTACTAAAGTCTCTTAACAGCTATCACATGTTAATGTTCTACTACAAAAACTCCGAATTAAAGTACAAATAGAGATTTTAAGTATTGACTTACTGGTGCTAGCAATGTCAGTTTTATCATTAGAAGCGGGAGACTTGAGATGCTTGGCGAACAGTTCTCCGGGGCGGAATTCCTCCTCATCAGAAGACGCAGCATCCAGCGCGAACAGCCGCGTGGGGAGGGAGGGGGCGGCAGTGGGGGGCGCGGGGGGAGGCTGGGCCGCGCTCTCTGGCTCGTGGATGTGCACGAACGATAGTCCGTACTGGAAGAACACATCTGCTATTGTTTGTGTTGTTACTAGTGATGTGCTGGATATTCGTATCCGTATCCGCAGATATCCGAGGGAAAGGAAAAATCCGTATCCATGTTCGAATTTTTAACTCTATAAGGAGCTACTGTTGTTCTGGTAAAAAAAGTTGCAAAAGCAGTGCAAATTGGCGGTTTGAACGCGAAAAATATATTTATTTGTTTCTACACAACTAGTGTTTGTAGTATAACATAACATTTAAAGTGTGCCTGAAAATATAGAAAAAAGTCAAGCTTTCTATAGCTTAAGCCCATTAGAAGTCATTTTCTGATTCAACTCCCAAAAATGACGATTACTGCGCTCGCAATAAGCAGGGTAGCAATTATCCGTATCGGTTCCGTATCCGCGGATCTACTTTGTTAACGATCCGGCACATCATTAAATTTGTTACACAGTAACATTAACATTTCTAATCAATTTTTACACTCATCTCCACAGAACCACATCAGAGCAGCATGGTGGAGAAGCTCCAGACTCAGGCTTTCCTAATTACTAGAAGAGAACTGTGCCAATCAGCGGGACACAAAAATGGTTGTAGCTTAGCCATTGCTATTTTTCTAGGTTATTAGTTTTTGAATATCACAATATGTTTTTTTATGTTCTGCCTTGTATTACTGCTAACAATTATTAAATACTGCAATTATAGTATTACTGCTAAGAGTTACTATGCCTGACTGCCGATCGGAGGGTCCCGGGTTCGATTCCTGGCGTAGCAAAAATTTGGATGATGAGTTTAAAATTTTCAGTTCTCAGTCTGGGAGTTTGTGTTTCTGTCTCCTTGTGTGTCCATGGCACCCACGACACAGGGTATAACTACCCTACTGTGGGGCTATGACTGTGAAACTTTATTAATTTATTTATATACTTACTTAAGGCAAGAATTTGGCGTGCTTGAGCGATCACTTAAAACCACCATACCACGCGTAGTCGCGTGCTACTGCGTTTAAATAAAGGTTAAAAAATAAAAGTGACCTTGCAGTGCTTGTTGTAAGGCTGCGAGCACACGACGCGCACGCGGTCGTACCGGCGGCCGCGCGCGTCGGCGGCCAGCTCGGCGCCGCTGAACGAGCGCACGCGCTCCGCCGCCGCGTCCCTGCGCGCCTGCGCCGGCGGCACGAACACGCAGCTCGGGACCAGCACCTGCAGTTCACAATCGACCAGCTGGGATAATACGTCAGTATACTGTATACTATAACCAACCGATCACCAACATCACCAAATACTTTTAAAGACAGCACTGAAATCTGAAGAATTTTGACAATCGGCCCACACTGGGTTGAGTAAGCGAACAACATATGTACATTAAATTAGCAAAAAATCGAGCTTTGTGAGGACTCGCGTAGTATTTCTACTTGGTAATCATTTTTAAGGCAATTTTTTCAATCGTTAGTAGTTCAGTAATATTCTCTATCCAATGACTACAAAATTCTTAATTACATTTATACTTTTAAAAAATTGTTTAATCATATTTTTATAGATACCAATCTACATAGGAATTTGAATTACTAAGTTAAAGCACAAATCTATCGTGTGACAGTTTTTCCTTTACTTTACACAGTAAAGTGTACCACAAAAATGCTCAGCTTATAGGATAGTATTAGCCATTAGGGCTTGTTTATTAATAAAATAAATACAGCCAAACACAGTATCTCCTCCTTTTAGAACAAGGTTATTAATGCCCATTCTAGTATTAACACCTATTACTTCTCAGATATATAGCACACTCAACTAAGAATATAACCTGTAAACATTTAATCATAATTTAAGTATATAGATTACATTGAAATAAAAACATGGGAAAAACAGGGAATCCTTCTTTTATTAGTTAGTTAAAAAAGAATGGAAATAAATATTTTTTAAATAAAATTATTGTCTTTTTATTTACTATACATAAAACACGTAATTCAAAGGACTCTAATATGTTTTTATAGCTCATCACAGAAACCTAGTCTAAAATAATATCTTGAGTTATTCAATACTATTAATTACAGATAGAGGTTCTGATTATGACAGTCAATTAATGAACCTAAAAATGGTGGTATCAAAATTAAACAAACCTGATAGGTGTCATTAGGTTTTTCGGAAAGACCCACCAGCACTTCTACAAACGCGGCATGGTATGCTCCTATGTGCACAGCTGAAATCTTAACAATATTTCACATCATTAATATTTCATAATTGCAGTCAACAATAGTAAAGGTAAAAACCGTGGTCTCTGACATGGAGATGCCCAGTTCAAACCCCAAAGCACACATGACATAGCACCTCTAAAAATAAAATATGATGTATCTGTATCTACTGCTGTTTCAAAGTGTGGGATGCCTTTGTGATATTTGATTACTACGTTTTCCATTCCTCTGCATGCCTGAGAGTTGCTTATAATTTCTAGAGGGCATGATGTCTACCAATCTGCACTTTGCCAGGGTGGTTGACTGTGGCCTTCCATCTCTCTCACTTTGAGAGGGGACCAGCAGTAGAGAATAAGGGTTGAAAAAAAAGTAATGAGTGCAAAGGTAACTGTCCTGTACTGTAAGCTGGCACATACAACACAATAATATGCAAATATAATATAAGTGCATATTGCCATCCACCACCACTGTGTACATTGTGTTAGCAAAGCACCTTTTGGTCTGGCCTTATGGGCGGTGTAAAATATTGGATATTTTAGTAGGTTGGCTTGGCCCCTAACCCACATTTATATCAATTGGCATTGGAACAGCATGGTGGAGCAGGATCCTAATAATAAAACGAGACCTATGCCCAGCAAATGGGATGTAGCCTGATTTCTGTAATGTTATAACTAGAAATAAAGAACTAGAACTGCTAAGTTTGCGAAGAAATTGCGAAATTCTACCGTCTTTACTATGGTGAGTGCTCCGAGGAACTTTTCAAAATGATGCCTACGTCACTATTTCATGAATATACCACCAGAAGAAGGTTAAAGTTCCACCGACACCATTTGGACTTGTGGTGTGGATCCTCCACAGTCCACTTTGCACGCTCATTTTAACCACGAACGTGTAAGTTATGGGACAACCTTCCAGCTGAGGCATTTCCAGTGGACTATAACATGGGGTTCTTCAAGAAAGCTCTAAAAAGAGCTTTCTCCAAAGCTGGTAATGCTCGGGTGGCTCCATCCATGGTGGTCCATAGGCGATGGTGATCTCTTAACACCACGCAGCCCGTCTGCCTTTTTATATGGTTTATTTATAAAAAAAAATTGCTGAAGAATTGTGTATACAAACCTCTACAGCACGCTCCAGCTGCAGGAGTACAGAGCAGGAGGGCTCCCCCTTACTGCACAGCCACTTCTTTTTGCTCACCTCTGTCGCCAGCAGGTTGGCTGCTCTGTGCTCCTGAAATAACAATACACTAAGGTTTTATGTGGAAATGTTATAGGGGTTTATCACACTGTATTGTTATAGCAAATCTGAAATCTCCTATGTATGTATAAAAAATGCCTTTTGAGAAAAATAATAAAACAAAAACTTATTGAGGCAATAAAATGTAAGCCGACACAAAGTATGATTGAGTGAAATATTACATTCAAATAGGAGTTTTAGTGTTTATCAAAAAACATTGATTTCAACAAAAATGTCACATAGTAGATTTTGAATTTGCAATGACGATAATAATTAAGTACTTTTACAGTCACAGTGATTTCTGAGTCATATGACATTTTCTTCAGTTGCAACTTATAGACTTTTTGAAATATGGAGCGGAATAATAGTGTGTAGTCCAAAACTCCATTAAGATAGTTTATAGAAGTGGAAAATATCATATACTATATGATATAACTGCCAACCCGCATTGGAGCAGCATGGTGGAGTAAGCTCCAGCCCTCCCCAATAATTGGGAGAGACCCGTGCCCAGCAGTGTGACGAAAAAAGGGTTGCAGCCATACAAATAGCTGACTGACTGACTACTAAAATAATCTTAGACTTAAGAAAAATATCTTAGCCAACCTGGCTATGGCTTAAATCTTATTGTTTCTGAGAAAAGACCTTCCCAACCGTGGAACATTACTAGAAGTTTATAAAAATAAAATTCCTCCTCTATGGTTGGATTAAGGAATTTAATTCTCCCGCTCAATTACATTTATCCTGCAAGTTTCGTTAAAATAATATGGATCTAATCTAATGAGTAATCTAATAAGAAGCTTATAACATGAAAATATGCAATAAATGTAAATAATTTAAAAGAATGAACTTACCGGGTCCTCACTGCTGAAACTAACAACATGGGAGATCTTCACGCGCGGCATAACGAATTTAAATTAAATCTCATTACATTAACACCTTTGTGATTGTTCAAAGACAGGTATAGGTCCTTTTGCAGCCCGCTAGGCAGATTAGATCATTATTATGAAAGTATTTTAAACTTTTCCTCGAAAAACCAACCGAACCAACCCAAACCAAAACAACTGCACTGCTGAGCCTTGCTGACTGTGTCAATGTCAATTGTCAATTACCTACCTATTGTCAAAGTCAAGTCAGAGGCTCAGAGGAGTTTTTGGCGGGAAGTCGAAAAAGACATATTGTGCTCTTGTTTTATTTTCATTTTCTTTGTGTATTTTTGAGTTATATCGGATAAAGTTGATGGCATTTTGTTTGATATAGGTTAATTACAGTGCACGAGTGTTTGTGAAATAGAATAACAGTGCTAAAATATGTTTTTTCTGCTTGCCTCCAAAATTCCATCGGACACGTTCTAGTAAAGTAGCCATCGCTTTACTTGAATATTGAAAGACTAGACTGACTGATTACTGACGACTTACTTACTGACTTTGTTATTACTTCGTCGGTTTCATTGAAACTGGCAAAAAATTGATGCAAAAATTATACTTGACGCTGGCAGTGTGCACAGAGTTTGCGATGCCATAATTGAAAAAAAAAGTCAAGTCAGGATGGAGTTTTGGCGGGAAGTCGAAAAAGACATATTGTGCTCTTGTTTTATTTTCATTTTCTTGGTGTATTTTTGAGTTATATCGGATAAAGTTGATGGCATTTTGTTTGATAAATGCTAATTACAGTGCACGAGTGTTTGTGAAATAGAATAACAGTGCTAAAATATGTTTTTTTTGCTTGCCTCCAAAATTTCATCAGACACGTTCTAGTAAAGTAGCCATCGCTTTACTTGAATGTTGGACTGACTAGACTGACTGATTACTGACGAATTACTTACTGATTTTGTTATTACTTCGTCCAGTTTCATTGAAACTGGCAAAAAATTGATGCAAAAATAATACTTGACGCTGGCAGTATGCACAGAGTTTGAGATGCCATAATTGAAAAAAAAAACTCTGTTTTGGACAGTGGTGATCATTATTGCGCTAACAGTTAATATGAATTATTTTCATATAATGAATGTTGGCTCACAGCTCAGAATGCGGGTTTTTGTTAAATAAAAGATAAAACACTTTACAATTGCACGTATATTTCGTAGTTATGCAGTATACAAATCACATATGTAAATGTTTCAAGAACGAATAAACCACCAACAGAATAAAAATGGAGTACTTACATATTAACAATCAACTTAACTATTATTCCTTCAATCCTTTACTTGTTTCACTTAATATTTTATCTATACACTAACACTTTTACTCTTTACTAATGCTTTTCCTTAGCCACGTCTTGATCCCTCAGTGCTTCCAACACGAATGCTTGCAGCTTGGTCGGAGAAAATAACGACAATTCATGTGACCGGAAGTTGGCTATGATTAACTGATGGAATCAAGATGGCGAAGGTGTCGGAAACGGAACAATCGAATTACCGCTACTAAAAATATCATAATAATACGGAATTAGCTAATACAATATTCTTCATAAATAAATAAAAGCTAACAGCTCGGCCATCCTGCTTATAGCGTGTCCTCACGCTTTCTTACAAGTACAAAAGTACTATAAATTTTCTAAAAAATATTACTATAAATTACATTCTTTAACACATTATTTAATTATCTGTATAATGTACAATGTAGTTTATATTTATCGAAAGCTCTTAAATAAAATAAAATAAAAACAAGAAATTACGTTCATTTTACTCAATAATTGTATTAATAGCAATTAATGCAGTAAATCATTATAATATATTTTTAATCGTATTTTTAATTTCAAACATAAGCTTTCCCATTAATATTGTAATCTTTTTTTTTATAAGTAGAAAGGACATTACTTTTATACACTACACAAAAATAAATTGGCCTTAGTTTATTTATCTTAAGAACCCATTACCCGTAAACAAGCAATAAATTACTTCATATTAACATCTGAAATGAAATGTCAGAAAAATCATCATGAAATCTCAAATAAAGTCATAAAATAATTATATACCTAATATTTGGATTTGTATTTGGAACTTTTACACACTACACAAAAATAAATTGGCCTAAGTTTATTTATCTTATGAACCCATTACCTAATTATATAGGATAAATGTTCAATTGAAGACCCCACATGAGGGATACACTAAGGATACCATTCCGAACTGGAAAAACTTATTGAATCTCGCCCTCGTCCCCTCCACCGGGGCACTTTCACTCCATCCCATTACTATATTATTATGGCCCCTAGAACTCCACTAAAAGCTTTAAATAACAACAAAGTCACCAATTCCACATTTCCCGTCAGACCTTTTGTCAATTTAAACTGCTCATTCGACTCAACAGCGAACTAATAAACTATATATTTTACTCAAATATAAACATGTCCAAAAATTCCTTACAAAGACTAATGCGAGACACCTTCTCACTCAGATGCAAGACCCAGTCCGCAACTACATTACCCATAACAGACAAATTTCACTTTATTATCATTTTATTTTCACAAAGCCGAGAATCGGGTCCAGCCCGAAAAAACAAGAATCCATTTTCAAGAGGTGCATAATGGGAACAAACAATTTTATGTCCGTGACCAATCCCTGTAATATGTGCAAGCCTCATGAAGGCAAACACGGCTAACTAAATATACAAGAACAACCCTTACTATCACATCAATCCGTGCAAAAACTTTTAGTCCTTGACTAAACAACTTTTACACCAATATCAGTAAAACCAAGGTACCTCAAACAAGTAGAGAAGCAATCCCCGTCTATTAAAACTTCCAAGCGAAATCGGCCTTTTTGTCCTAACCCTTACCGCAAATCAGTGCCCGCTTGCATTCCTATTGCCAGTCATAACCACTTGACCGCAATTAATAGTCTCCCCAATCCCCTGCATTTGTAGGCCCTTGCTGCAAGTGAATCCCCGTAAATGTTTACATCAAACTTGGACGCACAAACAGTTAATGCCGAACCTCTACTACTCTCGAGATTCACTATACTCCATAAGTATCTATTACATCCACCTAAGATAATTGGGTAGTTGACTGATGTCCAGAATATGCCACTTATAAACAAAACACGAACACAGACTACCCACCATCACATAAATTCAAATAGTTGGAATATCAAACATAATTAATTATTGATCTATCACTTTCTAGTAAATCGAGTCCCACCAACATCCCGTACCATAACACAGGCTAGCGACCAGTGGCGTAGATAGGGGGACAAGGGCCCTGGTGCATAGGGAGAGAATCGGGCCCCCCTCCCATCTTTTCGCGTAGTACTACTTTCAAAACACTAGTTTGAACTTATTTTGGCCTTTAAAATTATTGATAGGAATAAGAATAGGAAACAGTGAGTTGAATTATCCCTAGTAGGCTAAATCCATACGTCGTCTCTATTAGAATCTCCATGTGTTTAATAGAAGAAAAAGGGAATAAATAAACAACGACGCACATGACAATGTAGAATATTTATTATAATTTTTTTTGCGAAAACGAGTTCTTCGGTAGATATAGGCTACGGTAGAATTGAAAAAAAAGAAAAATCTTGTGTCACAAGTTTTTTTTTAATTTTTTTAATTTATTTTATTTTTTTTTCAAAGCTGAGGCTAGAGGGCCCCCTGAGCTCCGGGGCCCTGGTGCACTGCACCTCCTGGCCCTATGATAGCTACGCCACTGCTAGCGACGTCACTAACCAGCACTTTTCTATCTATCCCCCAAGTTGAAACGATCACATCCCGCACATACACTTCTCAAATTTATATGTTTGATGTATAGACGCCTACTCTACAACAAAATTGCCAAATCCTCTACCAAGATCAAACCAGTTTAAAATATCAGTCAATACCCCAATTCCATCTCCCCGTACCAGAGATACATTTTACTCATAAACACTATTACAACCAAAAAAGGAGTTTTAAACAACTCTCATGTATGTACGTCCCACAATCTATAAAATAACAGACCACTGCTATGCAATATGATATATTATACAACACCAGAGAGGACGCCATTAAATCAGTAAATCGACCGTCCATATCTTACACTTGCTTTCTACACCCCCGAGCAATCCATGTTTATAAACGCCTCCTTCAGACAAGGTAAGTTTTCACAAAATTTCGTTAAAAAAAATTTTTTGTAAAAGATAAAAATAAAAAACCAAAAACTTGGTTTTTTGAATTTTTCACATAAATTTTGAGGTTATGTGAAAAAAGTGTAAATACAAAAGTTTTAGATCTTTTTATTATCTACAACTTTTCCATTTGACTTTTTTCGATAGGACTTTTAGTTTTGCCGGAAATCGAGAAAAACCGTTTTTTACCCTTAAAAACTCACCCCCACCTTTCATTTTTATCATATTTCCCTCCTTTTCTAATGGGTTTCATCCTATTATGATTTTTTTTGGTTTTAAAAATTATCGACCCTGGACTAAAACTAAAAACTAGGGCAATAAAAATCAGTTCATGAATCGCTCTAAAATGCAAAACGGATGGTTACCAATTTCTGATGGGTGTACTTTCTATGTTCATCCTATCAATAATTATTAATGTCGAACTCCCAGTTATATCTATAGAGAACTAAGCAATCTGAAACACTCATCTACATCATCTACATCATAAAAGTAAATTGCTTCGCCAATAATATGCAATAACCTGCACTACAGAAACTTTAGTGGCCCTTCACACCTAACGGTACAATTGTATCTGTAGCAATACCTCTTCCTCACCTTTATCAGTTTGTGAATCTAATTTAAAAGACCTGAACCTATTCTGCTTTCAAACCAAATCAAAGCTAGTCTCGTCACACAAAGAACACTTTGCCGACATCTCGCCACAATGAAAAACATATTAGCGTTTTGCAAAGAAGGCTTTGGTACCAGGCTTCGATTAATACCGCTGAAGGCTTCAACCCTACATTCAATACCGTAAGTTTGATACACTTTACGATGTCCCACAGTGACTGTCCCAAAATAATTTCGCACCCGCCCAGGTTCGGTAAATTGGCCACTTGAACACCCACTGCGACTATGAGGTTACTTACAGCTCTCTACAAACATTGCCAAGCCCGACCAACTTTGGAAAAGAGCAGCGAATCATATCCCCCATCTTATACACATATTTCTGAATATTCTTCCACCTTCTTAATCCAGATTAAAATGGTTTGCTCTTTACACAAAGGATCAAAATCCGGTATTACATCGCTATTAAAAGATTTTATAATCAATTTAACTAAAAAAAACTTCACCAATTTAACTAAAACAACCTACGGAGCCTACCTATTTCAACAAACTCTATTCCACCTTAACATGGTACGTATAACGCCACTGCGATTCAGAATTCCGCTCAACGCCGTACCACCGTTACATAATATGCAACCCCAGTGTGACGGGTGACGGGAAGAAAACAGCTTCGAAAACATCGCAGTACTTCGAATTCATATTCCAAACATTCAGCATCTGTGAGTCAACCTCAGGAGATAGAGACATCACGAACTCCTTCTCAGCGTTATTGTAGATCTGCAATTCCCCAGCACATTACCCCAATGAATGTCTGCTAGACCACAGTGCACGCATACAAAGCTCCCAAAAAGCAAGTCTCCCAACAAAGCCTCGTTATACTACAATTAGTTCGAAAACGAAACCCTAATACACCTATCCCTTCCTCAAAATTCACACTATTCGTGAGAAGCGCATTGAAATCTGTGCGGTAGTTTAAGACTACCTAGTTCATATAGACAGACAGACAGAAAGACGCGTCAACGGGACTAACTTTAATACGTTAGGATTGACAAGAACTTATCTAAAATTATCTCAATTTCAAAATCCCCTTGACTACCACTACAACTCACCGTAGCTCAAATACATATATAAGTATATAGTATATGTATATAATTATTACAAAATAGTTTTTAATAATATAATTTCAAATAATGTTAAATAGAAAATTTGCACACCAATGTTCATGTAATTCATTTTTTTTTCTCTTTTTTTTTGTAATTTTGCTCACTAAATTTTGGTTAATGTGAGACTATAATTTTCTAAAAAAACCAACTATTCATATACCACATTTTGGCAAATAAATAATTTCATTTCATGATTTCATTACATTTCATTTCAAATTACCGCTCAGATGCTGCGAGACGTTGCGAGTTGCGTTGTTGGGTCTTGAAGGCCTCCTCTGCAAACCTTATCGCTCCTTTGCTCCTGAATAATCTTATGCCCTCTAACAGAGGCTTTCGATCTCCCTCCATCCTACGCATATCGCTGCTCTCCCGGGCTCACTCGTGCTCTACCTGAGCGTCTTTTGGTCCTCTAACCTGGACTCCCTCCTGCCCGACCCGAGCGTCCTTTTAAGTCCCTCATTCCTGCTCGACCTGAGCGTCATTTGGCTCTTAGGCCTGAGCTTACGTGTGCTTACCTTAGCCCTGATCGTACCTCCAATCAGAGATAGTCTTTCTCGGGGGTATTCGTCTATAATATTATTATCTGCAAAATTACACATTTGAGTACATATTCTATTTAAAATCGACTTTAGAATCGAAAAGAAAAAAAGAGAACAAATTAATATAGTATTGAATTATCCAAAGCTAAAGAAAAACATCACCAGACTTCTATATGTCTACAATCAGACAATGGAATGTATTTTTCTCGAAAATGATATCATCGTAATTATCACCACCATCGTCGTTGTCTTTATCATAATCACCATCAACACCATCATTTTTTTTCATGTTAAGCACCCCTAGGTGCAGTACAGCACCCACCACAAAAAGAATAATTGAGGATATGCAAATCTGTAAGCCATCATAAATTTCTTAAACACTAAGTTTTAACCTTACCTTCATTGTATATCAAAGTCTTATGCTTGTATGTATAGATATCTGAATAAATTTACGACAAAAATTTACGTTACCAATGGAACTGCAAGACAAATACGAAAACATGATATTGGCACCCCCCTTGTAGATTGAAATTATGTAAAAAAATACAGTGTTACCGAATTCACGAAACATTCAAATCTTTGCCTTACAATCATTTTAGGTCCTAGTTGGCATTGTGGCACAGTGGATTCGTTTTCCTAGAATATATAGCGATTGCTGCCTGTAAAATTACATCAATTTACATGTAGATAAGGTAGAATAAGTGGAAAGTGTACATACTCGTATCATTTCAGCATTTTTTTGTATCCTTATTATCGCAAAAAAAAGGATTATGAATTATAAGCATCAAATAAATACTTTACTAGTTCTATGGTATCAGTTTTCATTCATATTTACAAAGGTCAATGTCAAATTTTAATTAATATGTCGATTATGTCGATGCAATACTAAATATAACGTGAGAACCTCATCCTTTTTGTTGATGTTGGTAAAATAAGGTAGATCAACTCGAGCCATTGTATATTCATTCATCATATAAAAAAAAGTGGGTACCAACTTCCTGTAAGGGCAATAAATTTAAAAGAAAAGTCACATTTATAAAAGCCTTCATCAAAACTAGTTGTTCACATCTAGTGTACCACAGCTGTAAAAAGATATAATTAATCATGCATCTTGTTTATCTAAAATAATATAAAAATCTTTAACGCACTAAATATATAGTAATACGTAACATCCATTCTCAGGTCTTCAAATATTTATATCTAAGTCTATACACCACGGCGGTGTTTCCGATCCAGAGAAAAGAAATTAAGTTGATTTCATAAATTACGTATTTTCTTTCTTTAAATATCTGCGTTTTTTCATAAATTATTCATATTTTGATTAAAAAAAAATAAAGTGAAGTGGGTTGATAAGTATACTGCAAATTTATTACAATAAAAGTTAATAAAACGTGGTTGTAAAATAATTGACGTTCACCCCTAAGCGTTCACCGGTTCGATATTCCAACAAATTCAAGAAACTTCAATATATCAGAGTATTTACAGAATTGGCCGTTGTGGACGTGAAAGAAAACAGTAAATTCTCTTATTATCCCACTTCTGAACTGTTGGCTCACAGCTCAGAATGCGGGTTTTTGTTAAATAAAAGATAAAACACTTTACAATTGCACGTATATTTCGTAGTTATGCAGTATACAAATCACATATGTAAATGTTTCAAGAACGAATAAACCACCAACAGAATAAAAATGGAGTACTTACATATTAACAATCAACTTAACTATTATTCCTTCAATCCTTTACTTGTTTCACTTAATATTTTATCTATACACTAACACTTTTACTCTTTACTAATGCTTTTCCTTAGCCACGTCTTGATCCCTCAGTGCTTCCAACACGAATGCTTGCAGCTTGGTCGGAGAAAATAACGACAATTCATGTGACCGGAAGTTGGCTATGATTAACTGATGGAATCAAGATGGCGAAGGTGTCGGAAACGGAACAATCGAATTACCGCTACTAAAAATATCATAATAATACGGAATTAGCTAATACAATATTCTTCATAAATAAATAAAAGCTAACATGAATAACACTGTTATTGGATACTGAAATAATGAGCTATCATTAATGCCTGTTATTGTTAATGTATCTTACGCCCTGTTGCCGTGCCGTGTATGTGCTATCGTTAATTAATAATGAGTGGGGCGTCCGCGTCCCGCGTCGCGCGCGCGTCGCATGCAAATACTTATCTGACATTCATTGTTTCGTTATTTGATTATTTCAGAATTAGCTAGCTGTTATCTAAAAATGAATTAACACCTCGCCACAAAAATAACAGGATAACAATAACAGTTTACAATAACAGTTATAGGTAAATAATTTAACAGTGTTATTCATTATTTTAAAATAGCCGTTATTGCCATCGCTAGTTTTGGAGTTTCGAGCTTCGACTTCCCGCCAAAACTTCTGACTTTTTTTTTTCAATTATGGCATCGCTAACTCTGTGCATACTGCCAGCGTCAAGTATAATTTTTTCATCAATTTTTTGCCAGTTTCAATGAAACTGGACGAAGTAATAACAAAATCAGTAAGTAAGTCGTCAGTAATCAGTCAGTCTAGACAGTCCAGCATAGCGATGGCTACTTTACTAGAACGTGTCCGATGGAATTTTGGAGGCAAGTAGAAAAAACATGTTTTCGCACTGTAATTTTATTTCACAACACTCGTGCACTGTCATTAACCTATATCGAGCAAAATGCCATTAACTTTATCCGATATAACTCAAAAATACACTGAGAAAATTAAAATAAAACAAGAGCACAACTTGTCCCTTCAGACTTCCCGCCAAAACGCCATTCTTTTATTTTGCACATTTAATTTTTCACTTTCGTTTGTCAACTAGTTGTCAACGACCCATTGATTGATTTGTTGGTTACCATGCCGGCACGGTTGCCGGGCTACTCCCCATCAAGTTGGAACGAGTTCGATTCCTGGCGAGGCAAAAATTGAGACGATGCGTTTGTTTGTATGGATGTTTGTTGTATGTCTATGTGTGTGTCCATGGTATCCACGACATAGGGAATCCTAGTGTGGGGCGATGTGTGAGTGTAGGGTTATTTATTAATTTGTTTATTCAGGTACTGCACCCATGAGAATGAATGATGAATCTCCATGAGATTCACATTTAAAATCTAGCAAACTCGGGTTTTTCCTGAGGTGGTATGCAGCTGACAGTTGAGCTGATTCTCCGCATGATGGTTCCTCCAGGGGCTCCAGGTCCCTCTATATGATTATGTATTATCTTTAGATGTGTGAGGCCCATGACTCTTGGCTGTGAGGCGCGAGGCCTTTTGCACCGGGAGGTCGAGGGCAGTGGGTCACAGAAGCCTTACGCCGTCTCTGCCGGCAATCGCACCTTTCGGAAACCACATGCTAAAATAACCCGTCTTTTACAATCAGGCTGAAGCCTAGCCGGTGGTATAACCGTACCGTACCGTAGAGATATTCTTACAGATAATACACTTGTCTTCTTAGTTTTCATTCATTTTACAAGTGGTTGATCGTGATGTTTTTTGATAAATTTAAAATTTTAGAAGTAAGTAATGTCAGGAGTAGGTATTATGTAATTATACGAGATTATTCCCCTGGGGGATGATGTTAGTTTTTAGAGGTATTTTTTAAATTTCGTTCTGGCGTAACTAACACCAGCAAACCGACTCTACTAACTAAGTAATCCTTATTTCTTACTGTCTTATTTAAAGCGCTGTTACGACTGCCTACATGAAAATTAAAAAAATAGCAATTGTATTTCCGCAGTCAGTCCATGTAAAACGTAATTTACATTCTGACTACCTATTCGATATGAATTCGTGCGTGATAATCATAATCATTTCCTATCAACGTACTCGAACGCTCGACACGCTTTGTTTACAACATTAGGTGTATGTAATACTCGTAAAATGTTATTAATTATTAATATCAATTTTTTTATGCATAAGTAGGTACTTATATCGTTTCCGAAGTAGCCTACTTTAGAGCTGTTGTTTAATAACATAGATGTCTGAGGCTATTTTGTTGTGAATAATAAATTAATAACATTAGGATATCTGTTTTAGGTTTTTTTTATTGTAGAATGTTTCTTTTAATGTTTCTATAAACATTCGGCTTAGTTTATTTATAAACAATAAATTGGGTACCTGTTACAATATAATGTATTAAATAAAAAAGTATGTAGGGAATTGGTCATTATTTACAGTTATATGTTAACTACTTAATACTTAACATGTAAATTATACTTATTCTTACACTTACAAACAAAGATTTTGACTTAGTAAAGTGACTTAAATAACATAAATAATACATTGGTAGTGTCGGAATAAACGTAATTAAAGTTTCGTGATTGAGTTAAATAAAAGCAAATCTTTATAATGATTTGTGAAAACATTTACAAAAACATTAAAGATTTGATGTCGTCAGACAAACATTTTGGAAGCCTATTTTTAAGTCAAATAATCGAAAAAAATTAGCACTGCTTTGGTAATATTGCGACCTATTGTTTCGAAATATTTCAAATTTTACATTACGGGTCATGACATGACATCACAATATTAGTTTGGTACACGCGGCTTGATTCGTACAGCAAGGCAAGAACACACAGTTTTACTTCACGCAAGTTCTACTAAAAAGTCCACTAAGACAAGTACTAACAAGATAGAGATCATCGATTAATCAAAGCTCTACGTTCTTTTTAATCCCTCACGATCTTGTACTTGTGGACGCGGATGATCATGGGCTCCTGCGGCTTGGCTTGCGGCCGCGCCGGCTTCTGGCGGTACGAGTAGCCGCCGTTTTTGTTGGGGCGCGCGTACACCACCACCGGGGCGGGCGCCTCGTACTCCTCATACGAGGAACTGGGATACTTGGCGTACTTGGAGTGCGTGGCGGAGGGCGCGTAGGCGGGCTGCTCGTAGCTGTCCTCGTAGGAGTAGGTATACTCGGGCTCGGTGGCGGCGTATACGTACTGGTCGCGGTGGTCGTGCGGCGGCTGGGGACGCGGCACGGAGCGCTTGGGCGGCGCGTAGCCGATAGAGGCGTAGTTGGTTGCGGTGTAGCTGGTGGATGGCCGGGTGGGTGCGGCGTAGCTGGGCGCGGGGTGGCTGGGCGCGGTGAGCAGCCGCAGCACGGGCATGGGCTGGTGCAGCGGGAAGGCAGCCACGGCCACGGGCTCGTACTCGTCGGCGAAGTCGTCCGCGTACACGCCGTACACGCTGCGCCGCCGGATGGCCTCGCTCAGCGGCTCGCTGCTGCAAGCACTCAGCCATAGCAGGAGTATCGGCACCTGGAAGAGAAGTGCTTCCAATATATTGCTTTCGTCCTTCTGCAGCTTTGCTTGTGGATAGGTTAGGGCATGCCCACATTTTCCGACAACGTTACACTGTAATAAATCACTCACATATAATCGTTAAACTTATGGGCACGTAGATTCTCTTATTTTCAACTAAGTACAAAAACTTGGAACAATTGTAAACATCAAGACATCTAATTTGATAAATCAATAAAAAATTAAAACATGTGATATGGTATTACATTTTTGATTAACTAAGTGATTATTTGGATCAATTACATAAATATTAAAAATATGAGTGTGGTACTCACGATGCGTTCCATGTCGGTAGGAGCGGGCGCAGCGGACTGGACCGGAGGCTCCACTGCAGCAGCGGGCTGCCCGCGGCCGGTGGCGGGGCTGCCATTCGACCACTCGACCTATTTATTATACTGGAAAATTAGTTGCTGACTGGGTGACACGCAACCAGGGCAATCATTTACAGTAATGAGCAGCTTTCTTCCATTCGTCACTCTGTCTAACTTATGAGTCCCGAAAGTAACACTAATTTAGTTCGGACGTTTTTAATAGTCATCTTGTGTAGCAGACTGTAGCAGCAGCTATAGCTTACTTATGGGTGATGTCCGCGAAGTACCGTTTTACGTTTGTTTTTTAATTTCGAAGTAGGCGCTGCGGCTCAGATAAAGTGTACAATCGACGTATTAAAATGGAATTATCTTCGTTTTGGATCCCAAAATTGCTAAAAGGTTGTCAGGAATCTCCAGGGATCTGTTATTTTCAACGGCTTCAGAAAAGGAAAAATGTCTAAAATAAATATCCCAATTTTTATATTTTTCATATTTCTTCGCCCACTATGGACTGATGACGGAATGACCGGGAAAAAACGACATTCATTAATCGAATATTTTGTATTCCTAATATCTATATCTATACATAATAATATAATACATCTGTAACAAGTTGGTTTCTGTACATTGAAGATATTTGAGAAAAACTGTCACTAGGGCTATTTATTAGCGTAATATAATAGAATAATAGAACCCAAAACAATGAAATGAAATGAAATGAAATAGTTGAAATGAAATAGTTTATTAACATCCTGGGTAATAATATACACTTGATGTTTGTCATTGTTCTACGGTCATCAGCTGACCGTCATCCGCTTTGGGTGCGCTAAGACTTATATGGGCTAGGAGAAAAAAGCGGGCGGAAAAAAACTCCAGCCCTGTTTTAAATAAATGTTCAGGTACAATGGGTATTTATTATGCAGCATGATTGTGGGGCGACAAGGAGCACACGAGACAGCTATCGTGTGTGTCAATGCTATCACACTGCCATCCGCTCACAAAATTTAAAAATGTTAAAATTATTACATGGTATATAAAAACAGCCTTATGTGAGTTAAGTATAATCCCAAGCCTTTTTATCATTTAAATAGTCCTTGGTTTCATAATAGGCCTTGCGGCATAGGACTTGCTTAACAGTTTTCTTAAATTTGTGTAAAGGCAAGGATTGCACTTTTTCTGGAATTTTATTATAGATCCTAACAGACATCCCAATAAAAGAGTGACTTTTTTTACGAAGCCGACACTTTGGGAATGCAAGCTTATGGCCGTTCCTGGTCGAAGCACAGTTCGAACTATGTAAATCCTTAAATGTGGTAAATGTCGGTTTATTCTTATATACGTACATTATGTTTTCATAAATATACTGCGATGCAAGTGTAAGAATATTTATCTCTTTAAATTTCTCTCTGAGAGATTCTCTACAGCTAAAATTATAAATAGCGCGAATAGCCCTCTTCTGCATGGTAAATATTATGCCAATATCAGCAGCATTTCCCCATAGCAAGATACCATAGGACATTATACTATGAAAGTAGCTGAAATACACTAATCTAGCTGTATCGACATCAGTAAGTGAGCGAATTTTTTTAATGGCAAAAACAGCAGAGCTAAGTCTATTCGCTAACCGGGAAATGTGGTGTCCCCACTGAAGTTTTGAATCAATAGTTATTCCAAGAAATACAGCTGTGTCAACAAAATTGATTTCTTCGCCATTTAACTGCGGTTTTACATCAATATGTTTTACATTTGGTGGTGAAAATTTAATACAATTAGTTTTTTTATTATTTAGCAAAAATTGTTTACATCGAACCAACTAACAACCTTAGAGAGAGCATTATTCACTTCGTCATAATTATACGCTTGTCTGGCAACTTTAAATATTAAAGAAGTATCATCAGCGAATAATACTATCTCATGACCATTTTGTACCATATAAGGAATGTCGTTAATGTAAATTAAAAATAGGAACGGTCCTAATATCGAGCCCTGTGGGACCCCCATCTCCACTTTTGACCCGGACGACCTTTTACCATTTACTTCGATTCTCTGAGTCCTATCACTGAGATAAGATCTCAGAAGGCGAAGGGCGGTATCTTTAATGCCATAGTGACTGAGTTTCCTGATTAAAGTTTCATGTTGGACACAATCAAATGCCTTAGAAAGGTCACAAAATACGCCTATGGCATTCTGTGAGTCCTCCCAAGCATCTACAATGTCCTTAAAGAGCTCTACACCCGCATCAATCGTAGAGCGACCCCTTATAAAACCAAATTGATTATTATGTATAAGGTTGTTACGTGTAAAATGTGCTAAGAGTTGCTCGAGTATTATTTTTTCATATATTTTGCTACATGTAGGCAGTATAGATATCGGTCTAAAATTGGAGGGGTCTGTGTTACTGCCAGATTTGAATAGGGGAACAACTTTGCTATGTTTCATTAAATCAGGAAATTCGCCACTTTTTACACAATTATTAAAAATTAATGCTAAGTGGGGCGCTATTACATCTATTATTGCATTTAAAATTCTTACAGATATACCCCATAAATCTGTGCTATTCTTAATATCTAGGGTTTTAAATACTTTTACAATGTTTCGGGCGTCAACGGGTTTAAATTTAAAATTACACTTGCAACCGCTTACATTCTCTTTTAGCAGTGCTTCAGCGACGTCGGGGGAAGACCTAAGCGATTTTGTAGTCGAAATTGGAATGTCAGCAAAGTATTTCTCAAAAGTTTGTCTGTTTGTTCGTTTGTGCGCGTTAATCTCAGGAACGGCTTAACGTAGAAGGATGCGGTTTTCACTAATGTATTGGTATTTTTTTGGATTAACATTTAGTGTTTGTTTTATTTAAATCGGTTCACAAATAAAAAAGTTACGTCCATTTCAATTATCGATCACTGTTTGGAAGTATCGTTGTTGATTTATCGAAAACTTCAGTTTATGTAACCATTGAAGTTTTTTAATTTACAGTACCTTAAATGATAACATGAACATTGAAAAAAGAAAACAACATAAGATGAGCTGGCAATAATATGGTAAACTGTATGAAATAGGTCAAATAGGGTTCACTCTTTTTCGTACAGTTCCCACACGCCGACAATAATTAATCAATATTTTAATCTTAATATATATAATTCTTCTGTGAGCGTGTATGTCACTGAACTCCTTCTTAACGGCTGGACAGATTTTAATGATTTTTTTTGTGTGTATTCAAATGGATTCGAGGATGGTTTAGATTCACAATTTGGGCCACTGGAAATGTTTTTTAATTATTTTTTTCATTTATAAGTAGTTTTCCCACATAAATTGTTCCTATCTGTCAAACGTTTGTATTTCGTGCCGTGCCGTTCTAAACTTTGACACATTCAGAATAACAGGACAGTTCGTATGTAATTATTTGTTTTATATTTTTGTTTGATAGTAACATGAAGTCTCTTTAAGATTACGTCTGCACCCGGGCGGAGCTGGGCGGGACCACTAGTCTAGTATAAGTACATAAAGCTGAAGAGTTTGTTCGTTCGTTCGTTTGTAAGTTTGTTTGAACGCACTAATCTCAGAAACTAATGGTTCCAATTGAAAAAATCTTTTTTGTGTTGGATAGTCCATTTATCGGGAAGGCTTTTTTTATACATAAATCGAACAAAAGGCAGACGGGCCGCGTGGTGTTAAGCGACCATCGTCGCCTATGGACACGGGCAACCCTAGGGGCGCCACCCGAGGGCCTTAGGCTATATAACATCATGCTATGACTAGTACCGAAGTCCACGCGGACGAAGTCTCGGGCAGCCACTAGTGAAATAAATATTATTGATTTGATTTTGATTTCATCCATCCAACGGTTAAGCTAAACTTTATTTTATTTTAGACAGTCGGAATATAAAATAATTGCATACCTTTTAGTAAAAATCTTACTGTAAGCACAGACCGCCCTCCAACCAGCTGTACTGACGGCCTGAAGATGACAGCGGGAAGCCGCTGGCGTCAGAGTGGCGCTACGGACATTCGATACGGGAGGCCTATGTCCAGCAGTGGAATTTAAAAGGTGATGAATGGATGGAACTCTATTAAGACAAATTCTTAAATTAATTATACCTTATAATAATAACTCGTTTTTAGGGTTCCGTACCCAAAGGTTACAAACAGAACCCTAAAACTCCGCTGTCCGTCCGTTTGTCATCTGTCACCTGGCTGTATAGTGGAATTTTTTACAGATTATTTCTGTCGTCGCTGTCATAACGAATACTAAAAACAGAATAAAATAAACGTGAACGGGCACCCATATTACAATCGTGATTTTTTATTGTTTCTCGCACTTGGCCGTTTTTTTTCGTTAGGTACATTACTATTTAAATAGACTATGATTTTGTGCGCTCTAATTATTTCAAACGAATTCATGTAATTCATTTTTTATGTGGAATATGATTGATTGATAATTCCATTCAGCTTGTTTTCCATATTTTCTATGATTTACGGTTTTGCATATTCCTAATTGTCCACGGCATGAAAATGCATGATGTTTGAGTGCGTTGGACTGCATGCCTGGGCTTCCTTCCGCGTGGCGGCCAGCGGCCAGTGCATACCAGCGCGTTTACATGGACAGCTAACGTGATATTTAAACTGGAGTAGAGAAGCACGAGTATTATGATATTCAAACGGTTTTAAATATTTAACTTAATTTGCTACGTAACACATTTTGTACAAATGTAACAATATAAGAAAAAATGGAATGCTAAATTCTAACGCGTTTCATAATCTTCTTCGTCAATGATGGCAAGGTCCTACACAATATTCAATCTAGTTGTGTTGAGGTAGACAATGTTATACCTCTTCTTCTTGGGGTGGAGAAATGTAAACGCGTCGGCAGAGACCCGGGATCAATCCACCCCTAACACCCACTCTCTTTTTTTGGATTGGTTTTTACCAAAACTAGGTGAAGCTGTCACTTCTATTAGAGTCAACTGCAAACAGTCCATTAAAAACAAAAATTAGATTATGTGTGTGTGTCTGTGTGTATGTACATGTAGTTCTGTAAGTCACCACAACACAATGCATATTATTAGGGTTGATATTTCCATCACCGGATAAAGTTATTTGTCAGTTAATATTATCGCTATCTTTTAATTATGTCACAAGAGTAATGATGACAGCGGCAACATTTATTCAACGAATACTTTTATCCGGGGATTAAAGTATCAGCCCTTAGTATGCACACATACTTATATTTACCTAGACGACGCTAGTCTCATTCCTTGTATAGAAACCAAGCGTGCCATTTTTTTTCTACCTACTGTGACCTGAAGTGAATTTCACTCCCTTTTTACACGCGAAGTATATGCACTTGCGTTATCTAGCTTGCATGCGAGCATGCAGGCCACGCACGTGGTGTTAAGTGGTCGCTGCAGCCCATGGACATCTACATACAACCTCAAGCAAGCATAGGTAAGTCTTGTCTGAGGTCGTATGCAGTGACGCTGCTACTCTGGAGGGTGGTGTAAGTGTGGCCGGCAACTGCACCTTTCCACCAAAACACAACAGAATTGGTTCACGGCAGAAGTGGGTGCAGCGGTGGGACTTTCCTGGGCAAACGATAATAGTTCTACCACCTACAGGCACTACCACACCACCTATAGGCACGACCACATTCAATGTGAACAAATTGAGCTCTAAAGGAGGATAATATTTAAAGTTGGGACGACTGCGTGTAGTTTGACGGAATGTGTAATTGATTTCGCAACTTGGTACTGTAAGCGGCTTACAGATTAGGACTGAATGCATAATCTCCACGCATGTTATTGCTTGTAAATGTGTAAATAGTACGTGATGCACGTTATGCTGCTTTACGTCGCGAGTGCATTTAGGTTTACTTATTGATGTGAAATAACTTATTTCAAATAAGGCAACGTGGCGACGCTTGCCGCGCCGTGGTGACGTGGCGACGTGGCGACGCTTGCTGTGGCGACGTGTCGCCACATTCAGTTGACGCAAGTTGAAATTAATATTGAATTTTTGTATTACTTAAGTGAAAATAATAAACATCTATAGGCGCGGGTAATCCCGATTGTTGCTGTGGCGACGTGGCGACGCTTGCCGTGGCGACGGGTCCCCACACTCAGTTGTAGCAAATTGAAATTAATATAGAATTTTTGTATTAAATGAAAAAAAAAATTGTTTATTGATAGGAAACATCTATAGGCGCGGGTAAACCGAATTGTTGGTGTGGCGGCAAGATGACGTAGCGAGTAGCGACGTTTGCCGTGGCGACGGGTCGCCACTCTCAAATTACGTACTAAATATCCGTATGCAGTGGCGGGGCAAGACCTAAATTTGATGTGGGCAAGATATATTTGCGAGGCCCCCTGATGGATGACGCTAGACGACGAATTTTGTTAAGAAAAAAAAATTTTGATACTCTAATTTTTATTCATAAAAATGCCTTCTTCATTGCGGTCCTAAACAGCGGCGCTCCATAACAAAACCGCTGTTGTTTAATACCGTCATCAGTAACAGAACTACCTAGTGAAGAAGAAGCGTGTTGGTTATCTTGAGCATCGCGCTTCTGAGCCACGTCTATAAGCTGTTATCGAGGGTCCTTACTAATCGTATTGCGTGACGGCTAGACGATTTCCAGCCTTCCATCAAGCTGGATTTCAAAAAGGCTACAGTACAATATAACTACATACATACGATGCGACAGGTTATACAAAAGACCGAGAAATCGGAGAAGTATAACCTGCGACTATGAGGAAGCTTTCGATTCCTCATAGTTCCTCATAGAGACCTCTATGGTGCTAGAGTCTCTCCAAGGGTGTCAAATTGACTACAGGTAGGTACATCGAGGCGTTGAAGTGTTTATTCAAAGCCGCACCCATGACCGACCCGAATCCACGATGGAAGCACTGAACCTATTCCACTGCAGCGCGGAGTACGACAAGAGGATGTTATATCCCGAAACTGTTCACCACTGCACTGGAGGACGTGTTTAAGCTGATGGAGTGGATAGAGCTAGGTATTAACATCAATAACGAACATCTCACACACCTTCGATTTTCGCAGTCAATTATGCCGCAATACCGCCGACGATATAATCATCTTGGCGGAGTCCCTGAAAAAACTTAGCACTATGCTAGGTGACCTCCGTAGCGCCTTACAACGGGTGAGTCTTAAGATGAACATGGACAAGCAAGACTAAGATTACTACTAATTGCCATGTCACACCCATACCGGCCGTTTGTTGATGGCGCTACTCTCGAAGTTGTCGACGATCTATCTGGGACAAGCGATCCGTATGAGTGAGTCCAACTTTGAGAGAGAAGTAACTCGTAGAATCCAACTTTGTTCGGCAGACTTCGGTAAATTACAAAGTGTGTGTGTGTGTTGCCATTGAGGCGAGACATGGTCTTTTACAATTAGTCTATTCCAAAAGCTCAAGGTCGCTCAATGAACGATGGAGAGAACTAAGCTTAGTATTTCTTTACGCGACAAAATCCATAACGATGAAGTCCGTCGACGAATAAGGGTTACCGACATAGCTCTCAAAATCTGCAAGCTGATATGGCAATGGGCGGAGGACTGACAACCGATGGGTCTAGGCAAAAGGAGCACAGTTGGCCCTTCAACCAAGTGGACTGACGACCTGAAGAAGATAGCAGGTAACTGCTGGATTCCGCGAACGTAGAATGGCGAAGCGAGGATTCCCCGGGTCATTCATCGCCCGCAACGCCAGAAAATGTAGCCAGACTAGATCTTTGAAAAACGAATGTGGTAGGTTAGAATTGTCAGATACTTTTTTTTTTTTTTTTTTTTTTTATCTTTGGACAATTCACACAACGCCATCTGATTCCAAACTAAGCAGAGCTTGTGCTATGGTAATCAGAAAGCTGATAAACATACATATATAAGTCTAAATAAATACTTAAATAGATAATTTAACACCCAGACACCGAACAAATACTCATGTTCATCACACAAATATTTGTCCTGGGTGGGGATCGAACCCACGACCTCACGCTTCGCAGTCGGCTCATCACGCACTGCGCCACGGAGGCTGTCAACTTGCTAGGTGGTTAATTTTTTATTATTTATTGCTAGATAAGTAATTATATCTATATTTGTTTTCGCGGGCCTTTGAGGCGCGAGGCCCCTTGGACCGCGAGGCCGTAGGCGGTGGCAAACGTCGCCCACGCCTTACGCCGCCTCTGTCCGTATGCAAGCGCGGAGCGCACAACACTGACATTTGACCGCACTCGACATAACTTAGCTTTATTGACACCCATCCATGTTATAAACGCACCAGATATTGCTTAATGGCCACCCATCCTATTTTTGACCGCACTCGATATTGTTTAGCTTTACTAATACCCGTCCTTTTCATTATTTATGCTGTGCTTGGTTCCTGTCGTAATCTTGTGTTTTATGCATATTACTTATATGAACACGATGTTTCACATCTACCAGGCGTCCCATGACGGCTTACTTTTTTTTATTTTACTGGCATGATAGACTGATTGTACCTATATAGTAAGTATTACGAGGAAACGATGGATATAAGAATTCAAATTATTTTATCTCACTGACTGTAAAAATCATCGAGGAATGATATAAATAGTGCTGCTAAGCTTAGGTCATGTTTTACATCTTTTGTTTAAATGTAATCTATCTTTTTAGGATCGATGATTGATTTTAGGCTGGGCAAGTAGTGTGCTAGTAAGGAAAGAAACGCAGGCAATAATTTATACTACTAAAAATTTATATTAAATCTTAAACATAGTTTTGGTAACAGGTAGCCTCTGCAGCATCAGAAGTGGTCGTTCACCACCAGCCAGAGTGGAAGGGGGCGTGCGAATAGGACACGTGGACGTGGGGCTCCTCCACGTACCTGGACACCTTCACTACGTGCGGGACGGTCACCAGCTTGGGCACGGACACGATCTTCTTTACTTCCACCACCTGCAATGACAGAGTTATCAAAATAACGCACATTGTAAGATTGTCCGCACCATTGTCAGAGTTTAAATATTGTTTTCAACCTGATATTGAAAAGACGTGGTTTATCGTCCATGATTTATTAATAAAATGGAGTACCTGGCAAGTATGCAGGAAACGACTGTGGTAAATGGTCGTTAAAGCCCATAGACATTTACACCAGTATTTCCCATTTGCCTGGTCGCGACCGGGTATCGGGCCGTCAAAATAAAATATCCGGTTGCGGTCGTTTCCGCGATCTTGGATCCTTTAGTAAAAAATAAGTAGCAGGTCCATACTTTGCACTAAAATTTTGTGACTTAATGGGCGGTACCAAGTATGTAGAATTAATAAAATCATTTTACTATTAATAAATGTGTGTTATTTTTCCTAATGAAACAAGCTTGGTTTTAAAAGTATTAAGTCACGAAGGGGCAGTGTGAAAATTACCTGGCCATGGCAGATTAATGTTTGGGAAACACTGATCTACACCAATAACAAGCAAGACTTTTATTTTTAAGACTTGACTGTGGTAGTATACTCCGAAATATAGTTGCTCTTAATAGTCTGGTTGTAGTCGTTTCCAGGTCTTACTAATGTTTGCTTTTGTTTACCTTGGGGACGGAGACGATTTTGTTGACGGAGACGATGTGGGCGGGCGCGTGGTCGTGGTGTTCGAGGAAGGCGCCGTGGCCGAGGTGGAGGTCGTCGTAGTGGCCGTAAGACAGGCCGCCGTAGCCGTGCAGGAAGCCGCGTTTGTCGCGTTTGCCCTCGGGGGCCGCGAGCGCCGCAGCCGCGAATACTACTACACAAACCTGAAATAGAAAATTATTATCATCACCAAAAATCGGTTCCTATGTGACAGTGTAACTGTGGGCGCGGGTGTTCTAAGAATTAGTAAGGTCAGGCCACATGTAGGTAACTCAATAATTAACTCAATTTACATGTCTTTAAGAAATTCTGCATTACGAAGTTCCATAACTCTATGCACCCAGTATGTTACGAATTAAGTCATAATGTAACGTCTGGGGATCAATATTCACATCATGTAGCTTCGGGACTAAGAATAGAGTTACGGTATCCCCTGCCTGATCGTAAGAGGTGACTAAAAGGGGGTTTCCGGGGTTGCGGGCGGTGAGAGTGGGAGCTCGATCCGTCCAGTCAGCAGCCTCGGGAAGGACGGCGGTGTGTGCGTGGCCGCATGCCGCCGTAAGCATCTGAAGGTGCGACAGCAAATCCGCTCTCCAGAAGATAGGCCCATTCTGGGCGTCGCGCGTGGAGGACACCGGTGCGTTCCATTGGAGATCCCGGAGTACTCCCCAAGCGCAGAGGCAGGCCACCGACGGGGTTTTAGTGAGGTTCAAATCCCAGATAACCCGTTGTCCTCTCCCAAGGTGTTGGGTACCTTTTGATTTTCCCCCCCGATACCAAAAAAAGGGTATCAATATCCAGTATATCGAGTTATTTATTTGTTTTTAAATTTCTGAAGCGAAAGTTCTGGACATGGTAATGTGATACACAAACCAGTTGAGATAATGTCTACGTTCTAAAGTCGAAACATATTACAGAAATATATCCTTATTAGAGTATTGCATTTCATGGAGAAAGTGCGATTTCTTTCGAGTCTAAAGTTAGTAAGTAACAATATAATATTCGCATTTATGACCTTTTACGAAAGACACGACTCTTTAAAGTTCCAGGCTTTTCTACTAGGAGTTTTGCAGTTTCTGCTATAATGTATGTCTGAGTTAATTAATTGACTATCATGTGGTTATTATTAGTTTCATTCATCGATGTTTTAAAATGAAACTATCGCGTAACTCATTGAATTAGGTACTTAATTCAGTTAAGTCTGGTCATGTTCACAGGGTGCGCTTTTTGACGAAAGGTAGCCTTTTGAAGAGTTTAAAACGGCATGTAGAGACGTGACGTTCAGAATTTTTATTTGCTGTTTAGGACATTCTTGCTACAAATGTTTTACTTGAATGGTAGTGTGTAGCAACAAAGTGATATTTGCGTAAAACGACAATAACTATAGGTTTACGTCATTGTCTTTTTAAAGTAAATATAAACAATTGGAACACAGCAATTACTGAAAGGTCTTTGTGAACTTCGTGACCTTTGTGAACCCTGTATTAAAGATGTGATGAAATGACGATTGAGAGGTCAGCGCTACATAGAGGCGCTACTATGGTTATTACCTATTACCGCATTAATTAGTCCGAATAAATTATTCAAAATGTTGTAATAGCTTAAAATACCTAATCTTTTAAAAACTTTGTATCTTTTAATTACATCTTTGTTTGACTTTGACCATTGACCATTTTATGACAGCGCATTAAAAACCAATTTTACTGCTAAGGGTAGTTTTTAATTATCTAATTTTGAAGAAAGTTTTTGAAGTTTTCTGGAGTTCTTATTATTTATCGGTAACTTTTCTATTGGGTCCGAGCGATAAGTATAAAAATGTACTCACGAATGCCTTCATGGTGGTAAGGTGACTATGGTGTTAGTTTGTATCGAAGGTTGGTGGTGCGTGGTGCGTATGCTGTGTCCGGCGGGGTCCACACGTTATATACATGAGACGCGAGGTCGCGTTTTGCAAAGCGACCGATGCCGGGCCCTTGCGCAAGTAGCCCTCTTATTATAAAATTTATCTGTTCGATACTTAACATTACAGTGATACATTTAAACGTAATATTATATTTTTATCTTAATCTTAGATTCTTTGAAGTACTTAGAGATTAAAATCATCATGTTTAGGACAAGAATTTAAGTTAAATCTCAATAAGACAGTAATAAAAATTACTGTAGCATAAAAAATATATTGTACAGAAATAGTTACTTACAATGTACGAATTGCCAATGTTATTTAATTTAACTTATGAAACTCGTAACGAATCAAATTAAACTCTTAATAAATCAAATTTATTAAAGTTAAAGTTAGTTATGAAAAATAGTAATGAAAAGTTCTGCGTTGCAAAAATACATTTAAAATGATACAATAATTAAAGTAGATGTATTTTTTATTAAAAATCGTGATGACTTCTTAACACCTCCGAAGTCCGAAAAATAATGGTATATACAAAACTTACAAAATTTGCCAAAGCAGTTGTAGTCCAATGCCAATGTTATGCAAACATCATAAATTAAATAAACAAAATTGTAACGTCGTGATTCACGAGACAGCTGCCGAATGCGAAATTTTAGCCGTGAATAGATTGTGTGTTTTATACTTAAATGCTAAATTATTAAAAAACTATAGAAATACTAGATCTCATCCGTCATGCATCCATTAGGTCAAACTTCGAAATTTCCGAATATATTTTTATAAATAAAGTATTTTTATAAGATGTTTTAACCTACTTCACTGCTATACAATATAATGGATTGGTTATACTTAACTAAAGGTTTTTTTTCTTCATGGATAATGATGTGATGTGTATCTAATATTGGCAAAATATATTTTCTTTAATTAATATATTAAAACAACTCTGTGTCATCTAAGGGGTCCAAGGGACGACCACAAGTAGACAGAGGAAGTATTTTTTTAAAAGAGTACCAGACAAGCATGCAGGCCACGTGGTGTTAAGAGTTTGCTGCGACCCTTGGACTTCTACACAACCTCTATATAGCCAGCCTGAGCGTTCTTGCGGTTGTTTACGCGGTTGTATATGCCACCTGAAGGTTGATGGTTGCTTCATGTAAGTAATTTTTGGCGAGCAACATCACCATTCCAAAAAAAATATATAAAATTACTTCATGGCAGAAATGGATGCAGCGGAGCCCAACGGATGAACGAGTATACCAACCCCTCCCCGGCTCAACCGTTAGAATAGACATAATGACTTCACATTGGCGTTGCACTTAGTATAAAAATAATTAAATAGATCGATCTAATTATTTTTGTACTAAGTGCATACGCCGTTACATTGCGCAGAACGCGTGTTGAGCGTTCATTTAATAGTAATCGGAAGTTCGTCCGATTTTCATACTTCACAACTCCGTTAATTATTCCTTTGACAAGTGATGGTGAAAAAATATTAATTTCACTTTTGTTCGCACGCGTATATCGAGCTCCGCCGGCCGTCGCGGTGGCTGCGCGCACGCATGCTCTCCCCTCTATTAACTATTCTGTTGGCTATCATCGCCTTGTTGGGTTGTCGGGACATCCTCAGTAACCGATATAACTTTGTTGGTGGTAAGTCCAGCTCACATAGAAGGGTTTGAAGTCTTGCCGGTAACGCCGAAATTTTTCGAGTTAGAAATTCTCTTAAAGCATACAAAGGAGGTCCAAATGTAGAAAGTTTTCACCACTACTCTAAATTGTGTACCTGCACAGTGATGGACCAGTCAACCACTAGTAACCCATACTATATTGACGCATCAATATGCTGCACAGCAGAGGGTATTGGCATTGAGGAGTATAGTTGTGAGGAGCGATAATAAGGGAAGAACTCAAGTTGCAAATTAAGGTTATTAAGGAACTGTTAATAAGTATTTTACTCTAGATACTGTCAACAATACTTTCAAAGTTACTAAACCATCATACAAAAGTTTTTTTATAAACTTTTTAAAAGTTTATAAATTATGAATGTTAAAGTAATATTCATTTTCTTACAATCATATAATAATCAGTTACCATAAAATTAAGAAAACATTTTAAACGCCTTAATCGAGACTACTAAATAATCTGCCATTATAGCGCTAACCGTCAAAAATGCGATCCGACAATATCAGAGACACAGCCAAAAATAAAAAACCGGCCAAGTGCGAGTCGGACTCACGCACGAAGCGTTCCGTACCATTATCTATAAAAAATCACGTTTATTGTATGGGAGCCCCCTTAAATATTTATTGTATTCTATTTATAGTATTTGTATAACAATAGTGGCAACAGAAATACATTACTGCCTTTGATTATCCATAGAAATTAAATTGTGGTTTACGATTTATGATGTATTAAAAAAAAACTACTTACTAGATCTCATACAAATTTTCGGTGGAAGTTTGCATCATAATGTATATCATATTTTTTTTGTTTTATCATTCTTTTATTTTAGAAGTTACAGGGGGGGGGGGGCGGGACACGCATTTTACCACTTTGGAAGCGTCTCTCGCGCAAACTATTCAGTTTAGAAAAAAATGATATTTGAAACCTCATTATCATTTTTGAAGACCTATCCATAGATCCCACACGTATGGGTTTGACGAAAAAAATTTTTTTTGAGTTTCAGTTCTAAGTATGGGGAACCCTCAAAATTTATTGTTTTTTTCCTATTTTTGTGTGAAAATCTTAATGTGGTTCACAGAATACATCTACGTACAACACCTACGTTCAACAGTATAGTTCTTATAGTTTCGGAAAAAAGTGGCTGTGACATACGGACGGACAGACAGACAGACAGACAGACCGACAGACAGACATCACGAATCCATAAGGGTTCCGTTTTTTGCCATTTGGCTACGGAACCCTAAAAACGGTCATGCATTATGTATAATAGTGACTATTTCACTTATAATTGCAATGTGTAATTTTGGTAATGTTCTTATGATACTTGCCGTATTTAATTCATCTTTTTGCTTAATTCAAAACGCAATGATATTTAGTGAAGGTTATCGACAATTTCATTGAATCGAATGATCTCGATGTCACATTTAAAAGATGTGAAGGTGAACATTAATTTTTTTGGTCATTTCGAATGGAATCTCTTTACGGTCCGGAAGCAACAGGTCAAAATGAGTAATCTTATAGGGCAAGCGAGGTGACTGAACGTTTTATCACCCGTTAATCGTGCCGGGCCCGCCTTGAGACATGCTTGAGTATGGGAATTCCCATAAAATGCGCAAATAAATTCTTATACCACCTATATACTAACACATTCACAATTTAACAGATTTAACCATTTTATTTGAATTTACTTAACTGAAAATGAAATTGAAAAGGAATAATAATTTTGTATTATGTAGGAATAATAGAATATTACGGGTTGACAAATCCGCGGAGTTTTTCCACGACAACAGCTGTGCTCATTATAGCCTTCAATTTTAAGGTCGAATAAATACTTTCACTGTGTACTTCTCCTTTCTAAGAAATGATAAATTGTTACAATTTCCGAACGACTGTGTCTTAGGTAATTGAAACCACGACTCCTTGTTAGGTAACCGACATTTGATCGATGGATCGTTCACTAATATTTCTAATAAAATTATACTATAGTTTGCATAAAGCTTTCTCATTGTTTTTATTATGTTTCATATGAGCAGAGAGGCTGAGGAGGGGAATATGGGGTTGACATTTTTCTGGTCTGTTTATGTGATTCCTACCTTTTATCAGTATCCTACCATATCGCTGATTGTACATTAAATCAGGAAAGATATATGTACATTAGAAAGGAAATTTAAACATCTTCCGCGATTTTACAAAACGATTTGAATTTTTACTCACAAACTTTTAACCGCCTATAAGGCCTCCGACCAGGCTAAGCGACTGCGATCTATCGATAAAAACCAGGACCGATGGCTTAACGTGCCCTCCGGAGCAAGAAAAAGCGCCCGTTTGTCTTAGGTAGTAGATCGTGCGTTAAATTATTGATTTATATAATATCCGGCGTTTGTTGTAAAACTTAGTATAAATGTAGTAGGTACAAACTTTTGCGATTGCAAGTATCCTTGAAGCCTATAAGGCTAATCTTCGGCCAAGGTTCATTGCAAACATATAATAAGGGGGTCCATCGTAAACGGTTTGTAACTGGTTTATAATCTGTTTTGAGCCTATGAGAAGATGTAATGCGCAAGCGTTTAATATCGGCCGGATAAATGTGTCTGATTGTGCCCGGCACACATCATCGCACATCTCTTACTTGCTCGCCGAACATTCTGTTTGTTTCAAAGTTGCAACACCTATTTATATCGCAACGTTATTCGCAGATTCGTCCTTAGGGTTAAACGTTAGTAAATTCTAAAACTTTCTTACTTTTATTTTAAAAATTATAGGTTAAATCTGCTATTTGCAATGATTGACTAGGAACGGAATGGTAAAATCGAATGTTTCTTACAGGAGTTTGTGTGTAGAAGAGGCATGTGCGTGACCGATAAGTAGCGTGGTGACCACATCCGCGCAAGTTGATACTGTGCGTGAGCGTTATAGCGTTGTAGTTCTACTGTGTCACGCATTGCACTACCGCAGGATTTTTTTTATTCAAAATGGTATTTGGAGTAACCGTGGAGTAACCGTTTCGGTGCTTCGGAGGACACGTTAAGCCGTCGATCCCGGTTGTTATCGATAAATAACAGTCGTAAAACCTTGTCGGAGGACTTATGGGCGGTTTGAAAACATCTGACAGCTGGTTTGCCACTAACCCGCCGTATTTTAATTAATGATTTTTAGAAAATCATTAAAATCTTTAATGTAACTAAAAAGTAGTAGTAGGCCTAATATACTACAAGCCACGAATTTTACTTAGATGCAGAAATAGTGTACTTAATTAGGGCTTGTACTCGTAGAGCGGCGCCGGCGTGTAGAGTTAGAAGTTAGACTGTACATGAGATCTAGTAAGTTGTTGACCTTCCGAACTTAACGATTAAATAAATAAATAACGTTTCACACTCAAAGCCCCACAGTAAGGTAGATAAGGGTATATCTACCTTCCTAGTAGTGTCGTGGGTACCATGTACTCACTCAAAGACAGAAACACAAACACCCAGATCGATAACAGAAATTTTAAACTCATCATTTAAATTTCTGTTTCGCCGGGAATGGAACCTGGGACCATCCGATCGGCAGCCCCGCATGATAACCACTACGCCACAAGTAAAGGTATATGTCTTGTAAAACTAGAGATATTAAGAGCAATCAACAATGGAGAGATGGAATTACTGCTCAAACGTCCGGGTGACAATTTTTTTCCCAACCTTTTTATGTCCCACTGCTGGGCACAGGTCTCCTCTAACAAATGAGAGGGATTAAGCAATAGCGACTATTGCTAAATCCTATTCCTAGCATTAAAGGGACTGATGTTTGTTCTTTTGCTTATATCGTCTTGAACATCTAAAACTCGACTGTGTGCAATTTATTAGTTTTGGCATTGACTTTCACCTTATGAACAGATATGACACAATAAAACGATTACTGTGATGATTTCCATGCATGATAATTCAGGATTTAATGGATCATGCGGTCTAGTGTTGAACGTTATACTGTAACTGTAAAAATATTAAACACTTAGTGAAAATAGTTTTTTGTCCAACATCGAGTATGTCCGACTCTTGATATTGCGCAACAAGGAGTACCAGCATACACGTTTGAGCAACATTGCTAAAACCCTCAGTGTTACAAGTATTTACGTGCATCGGACGGCTGCGGGCTGACGACACCCGGCGACCAATAAGGGCAATAAGGCTTTAAAGCCCGTAGCCCTGCTTCCGTGACCTGTCTCCGAACGTGATCGTCATTTGTTTACCGCAGAGGGCGAGTCGTGGTGTAAATTATTTATAAGTGAGCACTTCATTGATCCCGCCATTCATGCTCGCATCGCGGGCGCGAGAGGCAGAGTTCGTAGATTGCTATACCAAATATAATGCAACCAGCAGGCTGCAGCTTAACCACCAAGTTATTCCCACAGTGTAGGGATAGATATACGTTTTTACGATTACCTAAACAAAACGAGAATCATTAGCATGAAGTGAATGTATTCCGCAAATGTCATGTGTCCTAATTGAAACCCATACTTTATTTTTTATTATCTTTGCCTACGCAGATCATTTTTAGGGTTCCGTAGCCAAATAGCAAAAAACGGAACCCTTATGGATTCGTGATGTCTGTCTCTCTGTCCATCCGTATGTCATAACCACTTCATTCCAAAACTATTAGGATTTCAAAGTTGAAACTTGATAGGCAGATGTAATCTTTAAACCGATTTACGATTTTTATACAAAAATAAAAAAATATTAATAAGGGGGGCTATCCATACATGGAACTCAAACAAAAAATTTTTTTTCATCAAACCTATTCGTGTAGGGTGTCGATAGATAGGTCTTTTAAAATGACATTGAGGTTCTTACAATCATTTTTTCTCAAAGTTAATCGTTTGAAAGATAGACACTTCTAAAGTGGTAAAATGTGTGTCTCTAACTTTTAAAGTAAGAAAGTGAAAAATCTATCAAAAATATATGTTGTAGATCTCAATAAAAACTTTCAACGAAAATTGGTTCGAACGAGATATAGTACGCAGTTTTTGAGATATGGTAAATTTTTAAAAACCGCAAATATAACTTTGTTTTCATACAAACACTATCAAAAATAAAGTTATTTTTGCTGACGAAGAATAATAATGCTTGCTACTACGGAACCCTTCATGGGCGAGTTCGACTCGCACTTGGCCACTTTTTTATTTGTAGTAGCTGTGCCTGCGACGTCGTAAAATAGGTTCTAACTAATGCAATGTTCATTTTATGTTCAGAAAAGACCTATTTTATATTCTCTCTAAATCTTTTTAGTCCTAACTGTACTCCAGCTTATTATCCACTTTCTCTCGCTATCGTTAGTTCTTTACAAATTTAAACTGAAAAATAGGTTTTTTTTTTAAATTGTATAAATAGTACCTACTCTTTGTAAAATTATATCGCCTGTTTGTTCCAATTGTTGTACACCTGATAGTCATATCTACCTAAATACCTAAAAAAAAACGTCTTATGAGTGGTTTAACACTTGCGACAGCGGTTTGGTCACCAACTCATATCTACGAGTATATTAACCTGCAATTCATCCCCTTACGCAATAAGGAGGTGCAAAAAATTTAGTTAAGTTAATATATGGTGCTGTTAACAACGTTTTCTACGGCATCATTATGATATCTATTACCAGTAGGTAATATTCTGGAGTATAACACCAGTACCATATTCGCATCTTTCATAGCTCTCGTTAAATTCGGTACTGAAACCGTCTGTTAATTTCAATTTTTTATTAGACCTTTGGTAAGTGTTCCTTATTTTATTTAAATGCAAGTACCGTCAAAATCAGTCCAACTGTTTAACAGATTAGCCTGAACAAACAGACAGACAGGCAGACAAAAAAATAAAAGTAGCCTGAGTTACTTCTTATTACATCAGCTACATGCCAGTGAAAGTCCCGTCAAAATCGGTTTAGCCGTTTCAGATATTAGCCGCAACAAACAGACAGACAGACAAAATAAAAGTAGCCTAAGTTACTCATTATTAAATCAGCTACCTGACAAAGAAAGCTCTGTCAAAATCGCTCCTGCCGTTTCAGAGATTAGCCGGAACAAACCGACAGACAGATAGACAGACATACAAAAATTGTAAAAAATGTTATTTTGGTATATGTACCATATTCCCATTCAAACGCATGTAGTAAAAAGCGGTTATTTTAATATTACAAACAGACACTCCATTTTTTTTAATTTGTAATTTGTAATATTCCCTAATCATTCCAAAATATCAAAAATGCACAACGTTAATGTTCAAGTTTCACTTCTGCCGGCACTACCGGAGTGTAACCCGTTGTTTTTTTTAAATACTTACATACCTACGCATTAATACCTTGGTACGTCGGTTTTTAAGAGCGAGGCTGAACTATTTACAGCCTAAATGCTGTCCATCAACACTCTGAGACGGTGATCCGCTTTTCTTCTGTAATGAAGTCGCAAAAAGCACCATCTTACTTACTCATACTATCCAGGCTACATTATTAGTATTCAAAAATAAGGCAAGAGTATAGTTATGAATGTCAGGGAGGATAATTGAAGACAACTCATCAGAACTTGGAGCACGTGCATACATAGAGACCAGTACTACCTAAGTCTATTCGATTCTTTATAAATTCTACTCTATAGCGGAGACGGCACTATTAGCACCTCCAAAAAGCGTCCAACAGAAAGCTGGTGTAATGTTTCTTATCTGATCTACTAATTTAGGGTTACTTCTCCGTTTACCACCAATGGTTCTTCTTGGATCTATGAATTGCTACAAGATTTATTGGATTTTATCAGTTCATGGTTATTTTATTTAAAAAAAGTAGTAGAGCATAAAGGCCACGTGAAGTTAAATGGTCTCGGCAGCCCATGGACATTTACACACAACCTGAATCAAGCAAGACTAAGCCTTGCGTCCTCAGGCAAGACTAAGTCTTGCTTGAGGTGACAGTACCTACAGTAACAGTATAAAGTTTGACCTTTTTTTTTGTTTACTTAAAAGTCTATAAGGATCGCTACCTAAAAAGTATTTTGCTTGATATTGTCCGTTAAAGAGTAGAAACAAGTAGTAGGTGGCCCGTATGCCTGTTTGCTGGTGTTTTATATATATATAAAAAAAGGTAGAAAAGTAGTTAGAAATGAAAGGACAGTGGTAAACTAGAGGGAACGCTTGGAATGACCAGTCTGATATTATTTGTGTATGAAAGCAAGAAGTAAGTAAATCATATAATGTGTTCCTAGATAGGTTCCTTTATTTTTTTTTACAAAGAAACAAAACAATTTGTATTATTAAGTTACATACAACATCACGTTTGTTATATCGCTAAGAGTCGTCTGAATATGGGCAATATATTATGTAGTCGATAATATTCAGCCTTCCTTCGTTCCTCCATATTTCTCTCCAAATAAGATTTGGCATCCCCATTTTTTTTAAAGATTTTTACTCGTGGTCATTGTTGATCAAACAATTTAGCGTATCTCACTTAAGTCATCTCTAACAAGTGGTCTAAGATTACTAAAGAGTCGTCACATTTTGGCATACATCGTAAAATGTCAGTTTATCTATTGCACGCAATGCTCCAAATGTCGCAATTTTGATCAAGATACGCGACACTGACCTTATCTGGGCGATCTCGGCCATCACTAGCCTGACGGCCGCGGCCGCCATGTTCAGTTTCAAACGTGTAGTTTTTACGCAAAGCGAGATCAAACAGCGCAGACGTGAGGATCTCTAGGAGAATTGTGCAACAATAGAAAAGACGCGTTTTACAAGTACGTAGTACGTGTTAGTTTCGTAGCACCTGTTCAATAGATCTGATTTCTTTTCATCAAAATTAACATACATCGATTTGTCTTGATCAGAGCCTTAACCAGTCGTATGATTTAAAACTTAGCTTTCCACCTCCTCCGCCCTCCCTGCAATGAGTTGCCTACTTTGAAGAAGGTTGCTATTAAAATGTTTTACTGCTTTTCGTGCAAACAAAGGACCTAAAATACCGTAGTGGCCTGTAAACCCATCACATTTTTCCGAGCCATTTAATTTTGTGTGCTCATGTGCCTGTAAGCTATAAGTCAGCATATGCGCCCCTCATGTGTACGCTCCTGTCAGATGCCCCTCATACGGCCCTGTGCTACTACACTAATACTATTCATTCATCAACAATAAGAACCTTGAAATCGCTTCTTAAGTAACACCAACATAATTACAATAAAAGTCTTTGATTAAAAATATAGATTTATTTTTCGTTCAACAAACAAATAAATATGTAAAAAAATTGACTAATTTTGTTTTATGTTTGGCTTTGAGAGGGCCAGGATGCCGTGATTCACCACCAACCGTTGGAGTAGCCAGCGCCGTAGCCGGAGCCGTATCCACCGTAGCCGGAGTATCCACCGTAGCCGGAGTATCCACCGTAGCCGGAGTATCCGCCGTATCCGGAGTATCCGCCGGAGTAGCCAGTGGTGTAGGTGGGAGCGGCGACTACCTTGTTGACGGTGACCACTTGGGGCACAGCAACAACCTTGCGCACGTTCACGACCTGCGGCACGTCAACGACCTTCTGTACGTTAACCACCTTGTTCTGGGAGATTACGGCGGGTGCGGAGTAACTGATGGCGGGTGCGGAGTAACTGATGGCGGGTGCGGAGAAGCCGCTGTAGCCACCGTATCCACCGTATCCGCCAGAGTATCCACCGTAGCCGCCGTATCCACCGTATCCGCTGAGGTATCTCCACGCTTCTGGCGCACTTCACCGGCTGAAGCGAACGCTACCATGGCACAAACAGCTACGATCTGTAATAGGATAATGCATTTTATGAATAAATTTTTAAGAAAGGAGAAATTAAGAAAACTATTATTTAAATATGGAGCAACAGGTAAGGGAAGACTCCTTACTGCGATTGAACTAAATGAATGCTACTCGTAAATTGAACTACTTACAAAGGCTTTCATGGTGGTTGGTGTTGGAGTTGAGGATGCTAGTGAGGAGCGTGGAATGATGTCCTGCGTCGCTCCCCGCAACATTTATATTATCAGAGTGGCGCAACGCGTCCTCGTAAATAAATTATTTCATATATTATTATGTTTCCTTTGAATTTGCAATTATGCATTTATATCACTTAAATGTTAGGCCGCGGTCAAGCGAATAAATTTTGGATGGTGCTACTGGTTTGCATAAATTATATTATTTCGTAAATTGTCATAGTCCATCACTTCCTTTTTAATATCTATGTCAATTGACTTATGTGTTGTGAATAATGTTTACCGGTCTAGCATAAGCACTCAAGACGTTTTGGAGGTATTTCAGAAACACGGATTTCTTTACGTTAAAGACACAGTCAGTGATATTTAATTATTTGTACAATAATAAGGGGCCATGCTAAAATAGACCTAAATTAAACTGCCTTTTTTCAACATTTATATAAGGATAACTAAAGTTGATTACTGTAAATGTTACAATAAACATTACATTTTTATTTGGTAGCAGAAATTGCGTGGTTCCAGGCTTGCCGCCCACAGCTGCACTACTGCTGCACCCATTTTTGCCGTAAAACAATTCTGTTGTGTTTTGTTTGGAAGTGCGGTTGCCGGTCATATTTTGGCACAAAATGGAATTATGTACATAGTCAAAATACGAACGGAACAGTAAAGAGAAAGACATCGAGTTTGCTTAAGGTTGGATGGGGGTGCCCATCGCCGAAATATACGTGGCATCTGATAAATATATTGCCACATTTTATATAAAAAGAACATTTCAGCTTTTTTGTTGTAAAACATCTGTTTCAGCGGGTTAAATTGACCTTCGATGTGGTGATTTAATTTGTCAAACTACGAGTACTTGCGTACTGTGCGTAAAAACCATTTATTTTTTCGGTTTAATTTAAACAAATCACTCACTTGCTTAGTGTTACTAAATAACACCATCTGAAATAGCTCCCAATAAAAAAATCACAAAAAATAATAATAATAAGCGCAATGGTTTTGATTGAGGTTTGAATCTGGGACTCTAGTACTGCAGTCAGCCCACGCAACCATTGGGCCAAAGAAGCTTAAATTCTATGAACGAAATTTTTATAGAGCACTTTCTAATCGACAGTGTCATCGCTTTGAACGTCGGATTGACTTATCTCGTTTGACGGCGTTCTACGCCACAATATTATTAATACTCGCCAATAGCTGATGTCAGGAAGAGTCGTATTTTTCAGTTTAAATTTAGGTTGATTATCGCTGAAAATATTTTTTTATATTTAAAAGTTTCTAAAAATAAAACCTAGCTGGATATCGATCCATCGATGACCCCCGAAACCAGGGTACTAAATTTCATCAAAACCTTTGGAGCCGTTTCCGAGATTCATAAAAAATATTTAGGTACCTATATACAAGAATGGCTCGTTTAAAGGTAGTAGATAGATTCAGAAATCAGTACAGCGCCAAGTAAATGAATTATTCAAAATAGTAAGAAGATGCCATGTGTACCATATGTATAAAAATTGTATTATTGAATAAAACACATGCACAGGCCATCGAGATATATGCACAGACGTACTACCTCAATGGCACAGGCACAGTGTACAGTAAGGTTCAGAAGTGGTGTAGCGTTTTCCAAAAACTACCGCCGATAGTTCAGAGAAGTACACACGCTGAGAACATACTCGTACATACATAGATAGATATGAATGCTTGAAGCGTGAAGGCGAAAGTCGACCAAAAAAGGCGACACCACTTTTAAACCCTGATTGTAGAATAGTAGAATGTTTGACAATAAGGGATAGTAAGAGGGCTATCGCGGAAATGCTATTTTTTGCTTCGGCGCTCTTGGTGATTTTGTGACTGTGATTCTGCATCGCGTTTTGACGAACCTTTCCGTTTCAACGCAATATAAAAATCGCGCATTTATGCATATAATTTTGATTATTTCATATCTCCTTTTGTAAACTGCAATGTTATGCATATGGTCTGCAAAATAATTTAAATGTCATCTGCCAGGCGTTATGCTACGATTCTCATTTCTTTTAAATTTCCAAAATATAGCAAATTATTTATTTTATTTATATATCCAACGCCTTATCTCAGGGCAGTCTACTATCCAGAATTGTTTTGAGGAGACTGTTGGTGCTGTCCCATACCTCACACACTACACGTTTCCGCATAATAGTCAGAAAAATTCCCTGAGCTTCAGTGAACATACCGAATGCACTGCAGAAGCGGAATAGCCCGATTAGCATCATGAAACCATTATTATATTGCACTCACACTGCATTCAACGATCCGGAGGTACATTTCGTCCACAGGCTACACGTGTAGAATTTTGGTTTAGAAGGATTAACAATATGCCTTGGAGAGTGTAATTTTTACACCGGCATTATATGTCTAACTAGCCTTCCGCAAGCGGCTACGCCCGCGTGAACCCGTTTTATAGGTTTCCGTAGGATAAAAACCATCCTATGTCCTTTCCCAAGGTCCACTCTATCTGTGTTCCAAATTTCATTAAAATTGTTTAAGTGGTTTAAGCGGGAAAGCGTAGCAGGCAGACTAATACGAGTAACTACGAGTTACTTTCGAATTTATAATATTAAGTAAGGATTTAAATAGGGTTCCTCTCAAAATTGAAGAGCTTGGAGAGACTTATGTTTGCTGTAATAAAGCGCTAGTCTTTACATAAAGGAAAGGACAAATGAGTGCAGTTGCGATATTTTCCCGGTTGAACCCTGGATGGTTTTACAACCTTATGTTGCGTTCTTACTGGCTTATCAAATTACCAGCGTATTATTTATTAAACGCATCCAAGCAGTTAACACTTCCGATAATGTCAGTAAGCGATCCTTATCTTTGTGAATTTTTATGATTTTGCAACGCGGATAGTATAGTTACGCAATACGATTGTAGATACGCAACAATGTAAGTTCCGTACAACTAAAAGTAAATTAGTTGTTCGTCGGTCGGTCTGTTCGGTCCGTCAAGAAGCCCTTATCCTCTTCCTCAGGAATGCCTAGAGGTTGAAATCAAGTGACGTTGAAAATAATAGCCCACGAAAAACATTTAGATTTAAAATGTTGCCGAGGCGAGTTCAATCGGTTCATATAGAGCCATGTTCCTGAAACTACACGCCTCAAGCTCGACTTTCAGTTAAATATGAAGCTTCACAGTTTCGCCGTTTCGTCCGTTATGCTGCGTCATGCAAATAATATATCTAGTTACTGAAGCAATGACAACAGCAAGCCATTTTAACTGAGATGTAAATTGGTGAAGTTGAAAATTATTTATAATGTAGGTTCACTTTTTTCTTTCGGAGTGGAAGTAAATGATTTCGAAGGGCTAAATTTTACAGTTTTAAATTAATAGGTAGGTATAGTAAATTGTAATTCATTATCACTAACTTTTTATAATCATAAAGTTTCACTCTTTTTTTTCGCTGCACCACTACTGAAAATCAGTGCTGTAGTTTTTTGCTGCAAGAAAGTTGAGTGCATTCCTTTTTCTTCAAGTAGACTGCAATATTGCTGTAATTTTATGTTTGTGAACTTTCTTTGTCATATAAATACTTTTTTATTCTATTTTAAAATCTATGTCATGAGTCATGTCATGACTGAGCCGAGCGAAAGGCAAAAATGAAAAAAAAAACATTTAAAATAAATCGAACGATCTTGATATTTTCGTAATATGTTGGCGAAGAGTCTGAGTGGAACGAGAATCATGGGCGTAGACCTAGGGGCGCTATGCTTTTTCTTTTATTACCGACTTCCAAAAGGAGGAGGTACTGTATTCAGCTGTATGTATTTTTTTTATATATGTTCACCGATTACTCCGCCGTTTGTGGACCGATTTTCAAAATTCTTTTTTTGTTCGTATGCTTATACTCCCGAGGTGGTCCCATTGTCACCAAATCAGGATCTGATGATGGGATCCCACGGAAATCGAGAGGAACTCTCGAATTTTATAGGCACACACATTGATTTTCTTATACTTTCTGAAGTATAAGAGATATTTGTGCAAAGTAATCATCATTTCATGTTGCTGAGCTGATGATGGAAGGTATTGCGACAGTGAGGAGTTGAGAGCAAATTCTTTCAATAAATAGTTTTTTAATCGAAATCTCACATTCCTGAGGTGGTCCAACTGTCACCAAGACAAAGTCTGATGAGGGGATCCAAGAGAAATCGAAGGGAAAATTCAAATTTTATAGGACAACAAAGTGATTTTCATATTTTTACTAAAGCAAAACAGGCATTTGTGTATAATTTTCATCATATCATGTCGCTGAGCTAATGATGGAAGGTACTACGACGGTTAGGAGTTGAGAGCAAATTCTTTCTATAAATGGTTTTTTGTTCAAAATCTTACATTCCTGAGGTGGCCCAACTGTCACCAAGTCAAAGTCTGATGATGGAATCCCAGAGAAATCGAAGGGAACATTAAAATTTTATAGCACTTCAAATGATTTTCATATTTTTACGAAAGCAAGCATTTGTGTATAATTATTATCATATCTTGTTGCTGAGCTGATGATGGAAGGTACTAAAACGGTTAGGAGTTATGAGCAAATTCTTTCAGTATGTATTTTTTTGTTCAAAACCTTATACTCCTTAGGTGGTCCAACTGTCACCATGTCAAAATCTAATGATGTGATACTACGGAAATCGAGGGAAACACTGAAACTTAAGGCACACACATTCTTTTAGTCATATTTTTTAACATAATACAAATATTTATGTCCGGTAATTATCACCTGATGTTACTAAGCTGATGATTGAAGGTACAACTCCACAAAGGTAAGCTAAGGGTAACTAAGGGTAAGGTAAGGGAGCTGAGAGCAAATTCTTTCATTAATTTATACGTTCAGGTGGACTGATAGTAGTATCAGGCTATAAGATGGCTATTAGATAACATGATTATAAAAGGTAAATCTCTTTAACATTTAGAAGTTAAGTGATTTTTTTTACAATTATGCTTAAACATATGTACAGAATTATTAAAGTTACTAAAAAGAGTGAAATAAATTAAAGACAAAGACAAAGACAAAGACAAATAACTTTATTTGCACAAATATGGGTGTTTACAAAAGTTGTTAATACATATTTAGTACGCCATATTTACCTTCATGAGGTATGCAAATATTACAAAGATAAAAGAAAAAAAAAACTTAATAATAACACAATTTATAAAAATGTACATTATTATTAATTTAATTTTATTTTTATTTGATCCCATATTGCGCATTTTGAAAATTAAAATTTTTAAATTTTATTTCTTCAAGTATGTATTTATTTAGTTGTTTGTTTATTTAATTATTTATTCATATTTATTTGTACTTCGGATCGAATCCGATCGTCGGCTTTGGGTACCCATATTGCAGGGTTTTTGTACACTAAGAGGAAAAAAAGCCGGCGGAAAAAAAACCTCCCAGGTTTTTATGGAATTCCTTTATGCCGTTTTGTCGTTTAAGAAATCAGTGACTGAGTAATACGCCTTTTTCAGTAAATACGTTTTAAGTTCTTTTTTAAACTCGTTGCCCGTTTTGATTTTGAGGAATTCCGGTAGACCGTTATATATTTTTGGTCCCATGCAAAAGACACTATTATGGTATTGTTTCGTTTTAGAAGCAATTGAACATAATTTATTAGGATGCCTTTTTGATTTAAGGGTTTCATATTTAGCTATTTCATTTTTGACCATTAAAGAGATTTCGTAAATATATAAAGAAGGAAAAGTCAATATTTTTAAATTTTGAAAATGTGGCCTACAAGTATCCATTTCCTTTAGCTGACATATGGCTCGAATGCACTTTTTTTGGGCCTTAAATATGGTTTGTATTCCTGTCGCGTTACCCCAAAATATTATTCCGTATCTTAATGTGGCACCAACGTACGCATGGTATGCGTCCAGAACCGCCGTTTTGCTTACAACTTTTGTTAATTTATATAAAAGACGTGCAAAGTGTAAAAGTGTAAAAAAAGACGTGCTCTTTATGTGACTGCCATGTTAGTTTGCTATCTATGTATAGTCCTAAAAATTTTGTTGTTTCTATTTCTGATATCAACTTTCCTTTATAGTCAATATTTATTGTTTGCCCGTATGATACTCTGTTTTTAAATGACATTATATTTGTCTTATCGAGATTAATTTTAAGATTATTACTGTCTAACCAATCTATTAGGGATTCAAGAGCATTATTTATACTTCTTTCGAAAGAGTCGGTGTTTTCTTTTGTAAATATTACTGTACTATCGTCTGCAAATAGTATCATCGGTTGTTTTATGACTTTAGGAAAATCATTTATATAAATTAAAAAGAGTAAAGGGCCTAAAATACTTCCCTGAGGCACGCCATACAGTACTTTCCTAGGGTTAGAAAGATGTTTCTCTTGAGTTTTTGTGATTTCATTAATTTTTGCTATTTCTGTAATGTGCTGTCTGTCAGTTAAGTAGGAGTTGATTAAGTTTAATGCATTACCTCTGACTCCGTATTTCTCTAACTTAACAATCAACAATTTATGATCTACATATTCGAATGCCCTTGTCATATCCATATAGAGCCCGATCACCTGTTTCTTATTATTTAAACTTGTCATTACTATTTGTAAAAAATTGTAAATTGCAATGTTTATTGATTTGTTCTTTCTAAACCCTACCTGTTCGTTAGCGAAGATAGAGAACTTTTCGAAGTAATAATACAATCTATTATGTAGTACTTTTTCGAATATTTTGGAAAAAATTGGTATTAATGCAATGGGTCTGTAACATCCCATGTCATGTCTATCTTGTTTCTTAAATACTGGTTTTATAATGGTTACTTTCAGTTTCTCCGGAAATATGCCGGTTTCAATACTTAAATTAATGTTGTAAGCTAATAATGGAGCAATGATTTTTGATATCCGTTTAACTATATTCGTGCATATACCGTCGTACCCTGTACTATTTGTATTTTTAAGATTATTTATTATAGTTATAATTTCATCAGATGAGGTTGGTCCTAAGAAAAATGAGTTTTGATGGTTAAAGTTAATTTTATGTGTATTACTATCCATATTTATATTACAATTATCTTCAACTTGATCTAAAAAGAAGTCATTAAACTCTTTAGCAATAACTTGTGGATCCGTTTCAACGTGGTTTCCTAATTTGATTTCATAAATATCTTATATATAATAGGCCCGACTCCAAAAATAGTTTTAAGAGTCATTACCATAAGCAAGAAGAAGTAGGTACTGAACAATTTAATTTTGTACCGTTTGAAGTTGGTTCTATTTTTTTATTAAAAACTTAATTTATACTTATTACTTATACTTTATTTTGTTTACGATAGGTTCATCATTTGAACCCACAATTAAAAAGCCCGTATAACTGTTTTCGCCTACTCTTTTTAATATATATAGATTCTATTTTTTTTATATAGATTTGAATATAATCTTGAAATTTAAACGAGCAATTTTTTTATATATATATTAAAAAAAAAATATATATAATTTGGATCTCGGAAACGGCTCCAATGATTTTGATGAAATTTGGTGTGCAGGGGTTTTTGGGGGAAATAAATCGATCTTACTAGGTTTCATTTATAGGAAATATCGTTAAGTACGAGTTTTCAGCAATAATCAACTTAAACATAAACAGAAAAATATGACTCGTCCTGTTATCTATCGGTGAGTATAATAATATGTATGTATGTATGTAATTCTATTTTTTTTAATTGGGAGCTGAAGTAGATGGCGTTGTATGTTAAGTAAGCCAATGAGTCTCAGGTCTGAAGAAAATCAATTGCTTTTATCTTTGTTTTTATATCTACACTTGTTTGTTTGTTTGTATTGAATAGGCTCCGAAACTACTGGACAGATTTGAAAAGTTCTTTTACCATTAGAAGCCGACATTATCCCTGATGAACAGAGGCTACATTTTACTACGGGCAAATGCTTCAATCTTACCGGAAAACGGGTAAAAGAGTCCACGCGGTTGAAGCTTTTGGCTAAACGCCTATGATTTTAATATAGCAATATATCATCTTAAGTATATAAGAAAAAATAAAAATAATATAATAATAATATTAATATTATGTATCTTAAGTATATCTTATTTTAAGTTGTTTTTCAAATGTATGGAAGGAAGTTAAAGATATAGTCTGGAATAGCTCATAGGCTATTTTTAACCTACGGGGACCCATAAAACGGGTTTACGCGAGCGAAGCCGCTGGTGGAAGGCTAGTGTTTTTATGTGTTTTGTTTTTATATTTTAGGACTGCCTATCCAAAACACTAAATGGAGATAGTCTCAGGCGCAGTCCCAGGTCACAGGGATCATGACCCTCCCCCAAACTACGTAATCATATACTAGTACTATAGCAGTATGCCAAATTTCATAGATATAGCTTCTGAAATTCCTGTTTCTTAGTGCCCCCACAAAATTTCTTGGTGACCCCCCCAAAATTGAAGGCTGCGACCGCGCCTGGATAGTCTTAGGGCACAAATAATATAATTATTGTAAATTAATACCAATCTGTGTAAACTAACAATATTATCATCGTTTTTTTAATCTACATTGTAACTAACTTATTAACAACCTATGGACTGTAACGTCTGAAATAAAGTGTATTATCATTATCCCACCAAAAACATACCTGTTAAAAAGGGGGCCAAGTTCCTATCGGCTAATTGTTCGCCGTAAAAAAGGGTTAAAATACAATCCAATACCAAGTTTGGACTCTGTGCACTTTAAAATTGATCATAATCATCTTCATCAACAGACTGATCCAACACACCCAGTCTTCCACCTTCCGTATCCAGCCACTACCCGCCACCTTACTCACGTCAACGGTCCAACTGGCCGAAATTCACTTTACCATACACCCAATTTAAAATATGGTATAGTTGTGAAAATAAGTGCGTACTTAGTTAAAAATATATAAAATTATAATACTTCTAAATATCCCCCCCCCCCTCATCGTATTCTCACTGTATCACTGGTTCATAAATATTTTTATTAAAAATTTGATATTCTATTGAGCCAACTCACGTTTGACCGATTTCTCAAATTTCTTATGACATATTTTATACTCCCACCCCCTCTCCTTCTCTCCGTATTCTCATAGTATCACTGGTTCATAAATATTTTTACTAAAAATTCGATATTAGGTTGAGCCAGCTCATGCTTGACCGATTTCTTAAATTTCTTAATTTTTTGTTAATCTACATAATGTATAACATACGACCTGTGAGCCAAATTTCATAACGCTGGGACAATTGGAAGTGGCCTAAAGGTTACGATTACCGGTCAGTCAGTTAGGTGCCAAAATTAGCTATTTTCACAGGGACATATTTCAGGAATTTCAGAAGCTATATCTATGAAATTTGGCATACTGCTTTAGTACTAGTATATGATTACGTAGATATAATTTTAACTCTGCACTTGCAATAGGCACTGAGCTACAGGGGGGTCAAAAGTGGGTCGCAACGTGTTCGCGCCAATTAAGTCATTTCACCTCCCTCCCCTTCACCCTCCCTCTCTTCCCCGCAAGCGCACTATTACATAATATGGATCAGGAAGATCTATCAACCAGTCTGGCTTCGTCCGCCGCGCCGCCGACGCGTATGCAAGTCCTCTCGTGACAAGTGACAACCGCACCGCAAGCCACCTCACACGTGGTCAGACTCGTCCGCATCGCCGCCATCACCGCTGTCAATAGTTGTGATTTAACTGACTTATAGTGAAGAATAGGTACCTATAATAGTGCAGTGTGAAGGACAACACCAATTTCCCGGGCAAGAGAAGGCTTCATCAGTACACGAGCATACCATCTGCTCCAGCACCAAGTAAGTGCGTTTGTTCCCTTTACCAATCCTTCTCGTTTTCCACCATTAATTCAAACCGCAACTTACAGTCCACAATTCCTGCACCCGCAACGGGGGACCACCCTCCTTTCCATCCTTTATTCCACCACCATTTTTGGTCATAGCGAACCGGAGGTCCCACCCCTTTCTCCAACAATTCCGGTCCTTGTCGATCCGGATTTCCTCCAATTTTTTGGTCCAGTCGAGCCCGATTTCGAATCAATAGTTTAGTAACTTCACCCGGGTTAATTATTTAATCTCATAAATACGCATATGTATGTATTTCATGTAATATATTATAAGTGCCTATTCATATTTATTTTCGCAAATAAGTATTATATCTACGATTATTTTATATCCCGCATATTAATAACGCACCGCTCACGTAGGTTTAATATTCTTTTTGCAAAACACACCGCACCATCCGCTATTTATTTTTGCAAATAAGTAATTATTATATCTACGATTATTTTATATCCCGCATATTAATAACGCACCGCTCACGTAGGTATATTATTATTTTTGCAAAGCGCATTCGCACCATTCGCACCATTATTTACCTATATTTGTAATCGAAATTACACCTCATAGGTACGCATTCTATTTTTCATTAATTGAAGTCCGCCATATTGTAACTGGAACCGACGCGACCGGCGATCGTTGTTTCGCTAGTAACTACCTACGTAATCATTCATTCATTACGCCATACATAATTTTTATAATTTCAACTGTTTTAACTGATTTATCTTGTTCACGACAAAATGTCTACTAAAGGTAAAATTGTATCTGAAACGGTTTCAAATGACGAAATTAGTTTGAAAATATTAATTGCAAAACGAAATGCTATTTACGAACGTTTACAACAAATTTATGATTTATCTATAAGTGCATCAAGTTCGTCAGACGAACAGGACACATTTCTTGACACGGCATCTGACCTTGAATACTTGCGTACCGAGTTCAAGGACACGTTAGAATCTTATAATGTTACAAATTTAAAATTAAATCCGAACGCGCAAGTCGATTTCGGATCGTGGAAATCTTTTCATGATCTATATAGTCGTATTAAAAGTCAAGTGTCCAAATTAAACGCTCCATATTCATCTTCAAGTAAATTACAGAATAGTTTACCTACAAAAATTATACCGTCGCTTCCGCCCATAGAATTACTTTCTTTTAATGGTGACATACGACACTGGTCTATGTTCTACCAACAATTTAAAACATTAGTTCATGATAATCAGCAATTAACAGATGCTGAACGCGTTTATTATCTTGTTAGTAAACTTAGTGATAAGGCATTATCAATCTGCTCAGGCTTAATGCCTACCGCTGAAAACTATTCTGTGATATGGAACGCGCTCATACGTAGATATAACGACGAGCGTGCGCTCGCGACTACCTACGTCAGTCAGCTGTTAGAACTGAAGAACGTAAACACTAACACATCCGCTGGTTATCAAATATTTATGGATAAATTTGATGCTTCTATTAACGCTCTTAAGCAACTTAATATTGATGACATATCTGATTTTCTGTTTCTAAATATCGCGCTTAGAAAATTAGATAACGATACCGTAAAGTCGTTCGAAATGTCATGTCGCAACGTAAACATACCGAAATATTCCGCTTTGGTTCAGTTTTTACATGACCAGAATAGGGCTTTATGCCATACAATAAATACTTCGCATACGTCTAACAACCATAAAATTAAAGGTAATTTTGTTCCCGCTCCCGCTAAAAATATAAGCAAAACTTTTATTAATACAGATTCGAATCGGTCATGTATTTTCTGTAAATCGGGTGATCACGAACACCTATTTGTCTGTCCGCATTTTTTAAAAATAAATGCACAGGACAGGTACAATTTTGTAAAACGAAATAAATGTTGCACTAATTGTTTAAGTAATAAACACGCCACTCCTTTTTGTAAGTCACAGCGTAGATGTAGGTATTGCTCCCGCTCGCACCATACGCTACTTCATTTTGTTAGTAGTAGGAATAAGGTCGATCAGCCTTCGGTTCAAGGTCCAGGAGAACAAAATGCATCCACGTCATGTAACGTTTCGCGCGATTGTGGTAATGCGCCGCACCGCACTACATTATTGGGGACTGCGAAGATTAAAGTTTGTACTAAATACGGACACCAATATTTGTTGCGTTGTTTAGTGGACCCTGGCTCGCAATGTGATTACATCACGAAACAGTGTTGCAAACGTTTATACCTACCGATCTCAAATAAAACACCAGTTAAAGAGGCGCAAGGAATCGGTGGAGTATCGCAGAAGGTTTTAGGTGTTACTTCTTTGCAGTTTAGCTCCCGCTTTGATGAAAATAAACTTTATCATATTGAACCGCTAGTTGTTCCCGCTATAACTGGACAATTACCCGAGTCGTTAATAGACGTTTCGAAAATTAGTTATATAAATAATTTACGTTTAGCTGACGATCAATTCCATAAACCAGGTGACATTGACGTTTTATTAGGGGTTAACACTTATTTACAAATTTTGTTAACTAATAAAATAATTAATTCGCAATCGCCGAGTGCCATAGAAACGTCACTAGGATACATAATAATGGGAGATGCAGATATCGACTTTCCTACATGCATGCCGCGTTCTTTAGTTTCTTATCCTACTCGTATTGATAATAGTCAAACGTCGCTCACGCATTTGCTCGAAAAATTTTGGAAGTTAGAGGAGCTGCCGCAAAAAACTTATTTGAGTCCTGATGAACAGGAATGTGAGAATATTTATACTTCCACTACTCGTCGCAATTTGAACGGACGATATGTTGTCGCCCTGCCCTTCAAGGACACGCCTGATAAGTTAGGTGATTCTTTTATAACCGCTAAAAAACGCTTCTCGCTCCTAGAGAGACGTTTTAATAAATGTCCCGATCTTCGCTCCCGCTACAATGAAGTTATTCAAGAATACATCAACAAGGGTTATTTATCATTGGTTGCTTCAAATAATTTTACGGAACCTTGCTTTTATCTCCCGCACCACCCTGTCATACGTAATGATAAAAGTACAACTAAATTGCGAATAGTACTCGACGCAAGCGCTAAGTCAGACAATGACATTTCATTAAATGATATTTTACATAGTGGGCAAAATTTACAGTCTGATATTTTTAATATTTTAATAAACGTACGAGTTTATCGCATCGCCTTTTTTGCCGACGTTAGACAAATGTATTTATGCATTGAAGTACAAAAATCGCACCGCGCGTTTCAACGCATTCTTTATCGCTTTTCTAATGAGGAAGACATACAAACATACGAATTTAATCGTGTGACTTTTGGTTTACGCTCTTCGTCTTTTCTTGCGCTACGCACATTAAGTCAGTTGGCTTCCGAGGAGAGGGAGTCCTATCCTTTGGCTGCTTCGGTGGTCGAACGAGATATTTATATGGACGATATCGCGTCCTGCGCGCCCTGCTTCAACAGCGCCGTTGACGTAGCCACTCAACTAATTCAAATGTTTCAGCGAGGAGGATTTGAATTGGTTAAGTGGACTAGTAACAGTTCAGAGCTTTTACAGCACATCCCCGCAACGCACCGTCAGCTTGACGAGGTCTCATTCGACGACCAAAATATTTTTAAAATATTGGATCTTCGTTGGCACCCCGCAACTGATTGTTTTTCTTTTCTAGTTTCGCCGCCGCCGCTCGCTTGTACCAAGCGTTCTATTTTATCCGCAACCGCTCGCTTGTATGATGTTCTGGGGCTCGTGGGTCCAGTAATTCTTTTCTCTAAGCTTCTCATTCTCAAACTTGACTGGGACCAGGCTCCGCCCGCTCACATTGTCACTGCATGGCAACAATATATTTCAGAGTTACCTTTGATATCGAAATTAAAGTTTCCTCGCCATATGGGTATAAATAAAAATTCGCAAGTCTCGCTAGTCGCGTTCGCCGACGCCAGTGAAAGGGCATATGGCTGCGTGATTTATTCGCAGATCGTTAATGATGATGACTCACCAGTGATAACGCTACTAATTTTATTGCTTCGCGTTCATACTTGAAGGAACTTCATTCCTTTTTTACGTTCAGACGAATATTATAAAGTATTTAATCAGATCCTTTCTGATAACCGCATCACATGGAAACTTAACCCTCCAAACGCTCCACATTTTGGTGGGCTTTGGGAGTCAAATATAAAGATAGTAAAGTGTCATTTATTTCGCGTCATAGGTAAGCAAATCCTCACGTATGAGGAGTTGCTTACTGTCCTCACTCAGGTCGAACGCATATTAAATTCACGACCGCTTTACGTGTTAAGTAGCGATCCGGCGGAACCTACTGCACTTGCGCCCGCGCATTTCCTCGCTGTTAATCCACTTGGATGTTTAACCGCCGCTGATCTTAGTAAGGAGCGCATTAATCTTTTATCACGTTTTTCATTACTTGATTCGATAGTTCAGTCATTCTGGAAGCGCTTCAGATAAGAATACTTACATACACTGCAAGCAAGAAAAGTGGAATAAACATTCTATTAATTCCATTTCTGTAGGAACCGTTGTTCTTATCGATATGGATAACGCTCCGCCTCTTCAGTGGCCGCTAGGCGTCGTCACTGAACTGTTTCCTGGTAGGGATGGTGTGGTGCGCGTTGCACAAGTGAAGACTAAGAGCTCCACTTTGCAGCGGCCCATTGTTAGACTTTGCCCTCTACCAACACAATAATATTGTAGTTTATATTTTATAAGTTATAGTTTAAGTATAAATTCTCATCCCGCTATTATAATATTTTTATTAATTTACTAATTATATTCATCGCATCGCCTCTGTTCACCGCATATATAGTTTTTTCTACATGATATTAACTCCGCTGTATATATTTATGTTTATTTTTTTTTGATTCGCTATTTGAGGAGACCTCAAGGCCGGGGGGATGTTCGCGCCAATTAAGTCATTTCACCTCCCTCCCCTTCACCCTCCCTCTCTTCCCCGCAAGCGCACTATTACATAATATGGATCAGGAAGATCTATCAACCAGTCTGGCTTCGTCCGCCGCGCCGCCGACGCGTATGCAAGTCCTCTCGTGACAAGTGACAACCGCACCGCAAGCCACCTCACACGTGGTCAGACTCGTCCGCATCGCCGCCATCACCGCTGTCAATAGTTGTGATTTAACTGACTTATAGTGAAGAATAGGTACCTATAATAGTGCAGTGTGAAGGACAACACCAATTTCCCGGGCAAGAGAAGGCTTCATCAGTACACGAGCATACCATCTGCTCCAGCACCAAGTAAGTGCGTTTGTTCCCTTTACCAATCCTTCTCGTTTTCCACCATTAATTCAAACCGCAACTTACAGTCCACAATTCCTGCACCCGCAACGGGGGACCACCCTCCTTTCCATCCTTTATTCCACCACCATTTTTGGTCATAGCGAACCGGAGGTCCCACCCCTTTCTCCAACAATTCCGGTCCTTGTCGATCCGGATTTCCTCCACAACGGTTCGTGTAAATAGTGCACGGCATGCGCGCGGCCTGTTGCTGGAACTTGGCTTGCGCACTGCCGTGGGCTTAGATTATTATCCGAGTAAAGCTCGGTCATCCGCATAGAAATCGAAGTGTTGTTCTTTGCTCTGTGGTTAGTGTACCGTAAAAAGCAGTATATGTAAGTCTCTTAAGATTTTATATAAAAGCCAAAAAATTTTTTTTAGCCCGTACAGATATATTTCCATGTGCACTACTATTATAATATTATAACAATTGAATTAAGGTCCTTAAATAAATTTTATCATCAACGTAATAATGTGACAGAGAAGGTATAGTTTAGTTTATTTATAGCTTTTTGCTAAAATTACAAATTTTATTACTACACATTCTCTGCTACATTATAACGATTGTTAAGATTTGGGTAAATCGAGCAAATGAACAAGACTAATTTTAATGATGTGTCAGAAGCACGACGATCCTATACAATTTATGACTGATCTGCCCTCTGAATAAGTGTGTTAACAATCATTTTAAGTTGTAAAATTTGATAGAACCGCAACGGTTAAAGTGAGAAAGCAATCAGTAGAAGGTTCAATAAGTTTTAGGATAAAATAATCGCATAAATTTTGTCTTATAACCATCTGATTTATTACATACATACTCGTAGTCATTTGAGATTAATTAAACAAACATGTGTAAAACTTGATGCTTTTCTTTTTTCGCAGGCGCTCTTGAAATGTTATTGTTAAAGTGTAACTAAAATAACCTAGAGAGGAATATAAAAATATCAAAGGAAACGAATTGAAAACTTTTTTATAGATAAAATATATATTTTTGGTCATAAATAAATAATATTAATATCACACGAAAATACAATTATTAAGTCAATTGATTCACCACCAGCCATTACCATAGCCGGCGCCGTAGCCGCCGTATCCGCCGTTGTACCCGGAGTATCCGCCGTTGTATCCGGAGTACCCGCCGTATCCAGAGTATCCGGAGTATCCAATGGAGTAAGCAGGAGCGGTGACCACATTGTTAACGCGAACCACCTGGGGTACCGAGATCACCTTGCGCACGTTGACCACCTGGGGCTCATCCACGACCTTCTGCACGTTCACCACCTTGTTGTGGGTGACTACGCGCGGGGTGTAGGCGACCGCGGGAGCGGAGTAGCTGATAGCGGGCGCGGAGTAGCTGATTGCAGGCGCGGAGTAGCTGATAGCGGGCGCGGAGTAGCCGCTGTACCCGCCGTATCCACTCGCGTATCCACCGGCGTATCCAGACTGCAGGCCGCTGAGGAAGCCGCGCTTCTCACGAACCTGGCTGGCGGAAGCGCAGGCCAGCATGGCGCAAACGGCTACGATCTGTCGGAAATACATTAGATTTATTGTAGTCTTTGCTAATTATTAGGAAAAAGTTTCGATGTGTGTAGTGTGTGATTATCGCTTGACAATAAAATAATTAGTAGTAACAAATATGTTTAAGATTTTCGGCTTTACATTTGAGAGACATCTGAGACAATCTGAGTAAATATAAAGTGTTACAAACGCTGAAACTGTCCATTATTTTTAACATAAATATTGGTTATTGATTACTCACAAAAGCTTTCATGGTTGTTGGATGCAGGATGCTGCTAGGTGAATGATGTCCAAGTGGCGATATTGCGAATATATATCTGTATCGAGGCGGTGTTGCAAAACGTCGCCTCATTTATTCAAAGCCTATTAATTTACAAATGTTAACATATCTTATATGACAATCAGAAGGTCTTGGTGAAGGTCAGCTACAATTTTTAAAATTGAAGAGAGCCCTGCCTTTGGGTTTCCAATCCTCTATGGAGTACATATCTTTAAGAAGTAAAGGAAGTTCATTCAGAAAATAATATTTATGCACGTATAGGGTATCTGAATCAGAACATGTCAATAAAAAGAAATGATATTACCGATAATTTAATAGCTTATTTTTTTTCAATTAAATTATTGTTAAATATTGGAAATTATTGTAATATTTGAAACATTATCGTTACATGTTCATTTAACAGCTTCCGTTACAGCTTCTGCACCCCTGTTAGTGAAACTGTCTGACTTTAAAGTCTGGTTTACCTGTTATATACCCACTAATTCAAAATATATTTCATTTTACGAGCAAAATGAAAAGAACTTTTATTACGCGACTTTATACCTTTTTAGATTAATAAGTCTCAAATTAGTGCAATGGGCATGTGTAGATAGTTGTTATACATATTACTTTTAAACATCCTTCTATTACTTTCTATCCTTCTATCATTTTTCTAGCATCGTGAAGCAGTGAGAAAAATAGATTTGAGTTTGAAGGCCTCGAGATAATTACGAAATGTAGTTCCACAGCTGCATTGCACACTGGTAGGTTAGCCCAACTCACTGACGAATGTTTTAAAACTGCATAAGGAACCTTCGCAAAGGAAGTGCAGGTCTGTAATAAAATAAAATCTTTCAAGGCACTTCCTGAAGTCATAGAAAGCTATAATTCAGCATGCAGGCAAACAAACAGGCCATGTTAAAATTAACTTTCACTTATTTTACCCTCATAAAGGTTTGTGTGTAAAATAAAATCTTTTATGGCGGTTTCCTGCAGTCCAAGAAAGCGAAAATTAAACTTTGTATATAACTTGTACACAAAACTTCAGCGTTTTCTGAGTTTACTCAAACAAGAAAAAGTTTAAGAAATCTGTAACTTTCTCTCTCCAACCCTCGTAAAAGGTATTATATTTCGTATATTATCGTAAAGGTATTTATATTTTTTTATACAAATGAACCGAATAAAAAGGGAGAAGGGCCGCGTGGTATTAAACTATCACCGGCGCCTATGGACACGGGCAACTCCAGGCGAGCCACCCGAGCATTGCCGGCTTTGAAGGAGAGCTTTATCACAGCTTTCTTGAAGAACCCCATGTCATAGTCCATTGGAAATGCTATGTATCAACCAATAGATGACGAAAAAATTTTTTTGATTAGCCCATAAACAATGCATTTGTTTATAACATTTTTTTAAACAATGGCGATAAAAAATAAAAATAAAATATTTTTATGTATCTTTTAACATTTAAAAATCAAAACATTCAAGATATATAAAAAAACTTTATTAATTACTTTTTTGTAATTTTTAACTGTAAGCAGGGTCAATTCTGTACATTGCATAGAAATTAAAAAAATACTTCTAGGGGTCTTTTTATAAGTAACAGAACGCTAATATAATAATATAAGTTTTTGAAATATTTTTTTTTTGAAATTTTTGTCTGTCTGTCTGTCTGTTGTTAGCTTTTCACGCAAAAACTACAGAACGGATTTTGATGAAACTTTTTTTTGTGTTATATTATATTGGTCCTCACTAACATTTAATCTATAGCTAGTTTTAAAAATCACCCTTTAAGGGTGTAAAATGAGGGATGAAAATTTGTATGGAAAACTTGTTTTTTTTCAATAGATTTTCTTGAAATTTGGTATAAATATTTTCTAACCAAAATAAAAAAAATACATGTTTCATCATTTCTCGAAATTCACCCTTTAAATGTCAATTTTCTTTGAAACTCTTTGAAAATTGAGTGTCGAGACTTGATGTACAGAATGTTTTTGTGCAGAGTATTTTACTTATAATTTTGTATTTGTAATCTTTATTAACATAGTTAGAAACAAATTTAAGCTTTTTTTAAAACTACTCCTCAATAGCAAATAAAATGAATTCTAAAGTTGGTATCTCAAGGGTACAATAATAAAATTAACCTTAACTTAATATTTCATTCTCAAATTCTTTTCCCTTCTTTGAATGATGTGTTTACTGGTATATTGTTGAATTAATTTCCATAACATTAATGTGTATTTCATATCAATCGGGTCATAAACAAAAACATTATGTTCATTTAAACAATACGCGACATTAACTTGAAAGACACTTTGGGGAATTTGGATGAAAGATTCGTTAATAGCCCTTTCAAAAGCATAAATAAAAGTTTAAATTTAAGTAAAATTATTTTGAACTATCATTAATATGGTCGACTATATTAAATATACTTAGATCAGCTTACTGTATTTTCTTTCGTTGACCGAGTATGGCTAAACTATAGGTACGCCGTAAGTAGAGCCTCACCGCCGCCAAACCTTCCATCACAGGCTCCATTAAGTAAGTTGTTCAGCTTATTAGTCTTCATTTGGGGTGGAAGATTATGAACAGGCTGCAGCTGAAACGACTTTTATCGCTACATTATATCAGGCTGCAACCTTTTTAGCGTTCCATTGCTGGGCATGGAGCGCTTTTGTTTGATATAGGTTAATTACAGTGCATGAGTGTTTGTGAAATAGAATAACAGTGCTACAATATGTTTATTCTGCTTGCCTCCAAAATTCCATCGGACACGTTCTAGTAAAGCAGCCATCGCTTTACTTCAATGTTGGACTGACTAGACTGACTGATTACTGACGACTTACCTACTGACTTTGTTATTACTTCGTCCAGTTTCACTGAAACTGGCAAAAAATTGATGCTAAATTTATACTTGACGCTGGCAGTATGCACAGAGTTTGCGATGCCATAATTGAAAAAAAAAATTATCAACTTGTCATCTGTCATACTTATATATGTTATATGTTTTTTTTAAATAAGGATTACGCTTTTATTCATATTCATATTCATATTCATTTATTTATTGCAATCCATGTTATTGGGAATAGATGGTACATATTATGTTTCCCTGAGTATACATGGACCCTGTTGGGCACAGCAACTTGGAAAGAAGAGAGGAGAGCAGGGTTACTATGACTTTTAGTTCTCAACCTCCAAACACATTCACGCTGTAATTAACCTCTATCATGATTTTGTTTGAAAATTTATTTTACGCCTGGTTTAATGCATGCCCTTATTGTAATGTTTTCGCTTTTGTCTGTTTGATGTATTTTCTACCAAAGTAACCCGGTGGCCGGTGGGACGGGCAACAGAGGCAACAGTTTCTTGTAATTATTATTATATTTTTATTATTTTATTATTTACTATATATTTCAATCATCATTAAGTTATTTTTTTATTAAATTATATTATATTTCTTTACTAGCTGTGCCCGCGACGTCGTCCGCGTAGATAAAGACTTGTAGAAAAGGCTTGATTAGGCTTGGATTATTTGTTCCTCCTCCTTAGTTGTTCACTCTTGACAGAGTGGTCGTGGCTGATGAGGTTGCAATTTCGTTCGTGACCGCTTGCCCTCCACTGTCCCTTGAATTATTGTTACCTTTTATGAAATTACTTATGATACAAAAGTTATTATTATGTTGAGTAGATACATTCTTTCTGAGTCCTTACAATTCTTACTGTACTCCTCTTATTATATCGACTTTTCAGTCGTTATCATCAGTTTCTCTTTACAAATGAAACGTATTATAATAGCCTGTTTTTAAAGTGTTATAGATAGTACTGCTGAAAGTATCATTATAATTAAATAATTTTTGCTGCAAATAATGCATAGATTCATTATCATTAGGTAACTTAAATGAGTGGATTTCCCAAACCGCTTTTTTGCGCGGCAAGGCTGAAAACCATACCATTTTTTTCAAGATATCGTGTTAATTTTTGGCTTTAAAAGTAAAACATAGCGTTTATAATATGGCCCAATCCTTATTTTTCTAAAATTATTATTATTTTCCAAAAAAATAAAACATAAACAAGTGATTACTAATTTTGGTGACATGTCGCCGAACCATTTTACTCAATATCGAGATTGATTTACTGAAAACTTGATATTGGATTAGATTTTTATCTTTATGAAGTCATTTTATATAGTTGACTCTTCATAATTATACCAATTTTATTGTACTAAGTACTATAGTTGAGTTTTGAAGACACAATTTATTTCTGTCGCCGAGAATTTACCAATTTTGGTGTGATATAAGAAACGTTATTTCTGCAAAATACCATTGACCCCTAAAGCACAAAAGAGACGTTATTCACTTCATTCGATCACACGCTAACGCGCTTAGGAGGTGGTTGTGTGCTGTGTCGTACCAGTTTCCCGCCAAAAATGTAAGTAAACCGTTTCATTACAACACCCCTGATTTTATGCAATTTTGGTGTATATAAATTATCATACTTGTGGCAACAATATTTTATTGATATTTTGGATAATGGTAGATTTTTGGTTTGTTTATAGTATACTAAATGTGTTATTATTTTAGTGCACGTAGTTTCCTTTTAAGATTTTTTTTTCTCGCAAATTCTAATTTTGGTGTGACAATTTTGGTGGTTTTGGTGTATTTTCAGACACACCGAAATTGCTTTCTTACACCAAAATTTCAACTAAAGATTTACCTCCCCAAATTAACAACTGTCGTTTGGCACTACTCAGAAAGTGGACATGGAAAAGGCGCACCTGATGGGATCGGCGGAGTTCTCAAAAGAACGGCAGACCGATTAGTAGCCTTTGGTAAAGATATCCCAGACATGGAGACTCTTGTCGAAAATTTACAGAATAAAGTATCCGGGGTAAAGATCAAAACTGTAGAAGACCATGAAATATCAGTAAAAGATTGGCTTTTACCAAGACAACTCAAACCATTCTCTGGTTCAATGAAAGTGCACCAAATTGTATGGAATAATACGTCTACCATCGGTTTAGCTATGAGTTCACTATCTTGTGTTGAGCCGCTTTGTCTATACAATGCCATAGAATGTCCTCACGGATGCCATATAGGTTTCTATGAAATACCTAAGGAGACTAAACCTGTTCCAGATGAAATTATCCCAAATGCACCCTCTTCTAAGCAAATTTTAAAAGATAATAATTTGAGTATAAACAAACCTTCCATACATTGTTTCAAAGCATCCAAGCCATTTTTCTTGAAAACGAAAAACATATCACAAAACAAAGCCAATTTGTCAATAGATCTGGATAACATTATAGAATGTGAAAACTTGCTTCCAAGTGCTTCTTTCTTTGAAAACATCAACTCCAATATACTTACACAGTGTGAACAATCGGCAAGTGACATTGCAGAGAATAAAAAAGAAGACACTCCTGATGATAGCGATGAAGAATTAACTATTTTCAAGAAAATAACAAAAAATACTTTAGAAAGTTCAAGAAAGATTGAATCTGACAGTGATGAAAATTTTAACATATTTATAAATACTAAGAGAACCAAGAAACCACCAAAGAAGCGCAGTATCATTAATAGTGATAGTGATGAAGAAAATATATTTGTACTTTGATTTTTTCATTTATAATTTAAACATTCCTTGTGAAAGTATCGTTCAACTATATATGCAAGATTGTTGTTTTTAAATATTATTAATGCAAAAGTTTGTTTTATGGACACACAGTAATTCATTAAGCATTTGATTTTTGTAGATCTTTAAAGACTATATCTAGAATAGTATTGATGTTTTTCTTAGTCATTTTGACTTCTTATATTTACGAGTATTTCATAACTCGCTAATAGTTAGATATTGTCAATTTTTATACTTCTTAGCAGATGATTAGTTAGTAAGACGATTATTGATTGTTGTTTAACTATTATCTTTATAATGAAAGTTTATTTAAAATGTAAGAAGCCCCAGTATTTCCTTCTTCTTGTTTTAGGAGATCTCTGTGATATCTTTGTGTTATCTAGTAGTAGTAACAATAAGACTGTGATTGATTCCTTGAAGAATTATAATAGATACTCGTACTTTAAATGGTTCCTATTAATCTTTAAGTAAAGGCCTGCACTCCTTACTCTGTTGTAAAAGCTATTAAGTGACCCATAAAGACAAAAGACTTTAATTGGTTGTAAGAATAATAATAAATGATGATTACAAATTATAGCGTATTATTTCATTTGGGTAGTTCAACAAGAATCTCTTTTATATCATCACGATCATGAAATGTTAAATTGTTGGTTAATTTTTTCTAATTCTTATCGTGCTCAATCATTGGTCGATCTTTCAAACTAGACGGAATCATTAGATCTTTTGTTTTGATGCTATATCTTCAGTTTATCTTTAAAGATAAACACAGCCATTAGGATTAAACATCTCATAAATTTTAAGACAAAAGCAATTCAGGCAAGCAAGGCATTTAGTAGATCTAAAACCTACATTTCATGTTTTTTTTTCTTCTTCTTGAAATTTAAGAGCTATGCTCTTGTCGGAATCCTTCTTCATTCATCCTTCTTGTTTGCTAGTCGTTTCACCTCCCTTTCTATTTTATTTTTTATTACCGTAAAATGATTTTTTCGTCCTAAATCTAATTTTGGTGGGGTATAACAATTTTGGTGACATCATTTTCAATTTTGGTGTCAAAAAACAATTTTGGTGGGGGATTAATTTCGGTGTCATGAATAACACGATTGTACAAAGGAATATTCTTTTTTTTCTTGATAATTTAATTAAAAGATAGTACTCTCTAACACATCAAAACAAAATCTTGAAAAAAAAATCATAAACAAAAATTTCCACCAAAATTAGATAAAAAATGCAGGTTGATGAAATCCACTCAAATATATTGCAGAAAGTTGGTGAAATGTCTACGCTATGTCAGGCGTGGTTAGTAGTTGGGAGTCAAATTCTTGGTTGCTTACACGTTGGTTGCTATTGTCGTTAACATACTGTCGTTCATACTTAATGGAGGTCTTTTGAGTGATTTAATTATTTATCTCCATTACTCCTGCCTTTACAGGTACCTACCTAATGCGACAGAGTAGTCATATCTAAGAACATAAAATATAAAACATAATATCACATAATTAATAACACAAAACAGAATTATATAAAATAAAAATTTAACATAAATTTTAAATATGACTGTAACACAACAGATGCATTACAACCTTAGCGAACTCACTCAAATGGCAGGAAAACACGTCTAGTCTGTTATGTGCCTCATTGAGAGTTCGGATCGCTCGGATAAGAGGCGCCCTCGCTAGAGCAGTACAGCCAGAGAAACAAAATAGCGCTGATATTATCTGTCAACTTCTTGAAGCTTCTAAGGAGAATTTATCTACTTCCGAGCGACAGCAGGCATGGGAACTCCTATCAAAATTTAAAGACATTTTTGCGAAGGACTGTGATTTCGGACGAACGGGTCTCGTCAAGCACCAAATCGACACCGGCGACGCTAGGCCCATTAAACAAAGACCTCGAAGGATACCATGGGCAAAAGAAAAAGAAGTCACTGAACTCGTCAAAGACATGGCTAGTAACGGAATTATCGAACCTTCTACAAGTCCGTGGTCTTCGCCAGTTGTCTTGGTAAAGAAAAAGGACGGAAGCACAAGGTTCTGTGTAGATTACCGGATGTTGAATAACGTTACTAAAAAGGATAGTTATCCCCTGCCTCGAATAGATGACACGCTGGACATGCTCAGTGGTATGAAGTGGTTCTCTACCATTGATCTGAAGAGTGGATATTGGCAGGTGGAGATAGATCCGAAAGATAAGGAAAAGACAGCATTCAGTACAGGAATAGGTAACGGTCTATGGCAATTTAAAGTCATGCCATTCGGCTTATGTAATGCACCGGCAACCTTCGAACGTCTCATGGAAAGGGTAATGGTGGGCCTTCTTGGAGACGTATGTTTGGTCTACCTTGATGACATCATCATCATGGGGCGTACTTTTAAGGAACACCTGCGGAATATGGAAAAGGTCTTTACACGGCTTAGGAACGCCAACCTTAAGCTAAGCCCGAAGAAATGTGCCCTCTTCAAGAAAGAAGTAAGCTACCTTGGGCACATAATTTCCCCGGAAGGAGTTAAAACCGATCCAGAGAAGATTAAGGCTGTGCAGGACTGGCCTACTCCGAGGAACAAATCTGAAGTACGATCATTTCTGGGTCTGTGTACGTATTACAGACGTTTTGTAAAGAAATTTTCAGATATAGCCAGGCCATTACATCGTCTTACGGAAGAAAAACGAGATTTTGTCTGGGATTCGACTTGTGAGGATGCCTTCAGAGAGCTAAAACGTTGTTTGTGTGAAACGCCGATATTAGGATATCCAAGTCGCGATGGGAGGTTCATCGTGGATACGGACGCGAGTAATACTGGAATCGGCGGCGTTTTATCACAGATACAAGGCGAGCACACGGTAGTGATAGCATACTTCAGCAAATCACTCTCGAAACCAGAAAGAAATTACTGCGTTACTCGTAGAGAGCTACTTGCCGTGGTCAAGGTCTTGCAACATTTTTCGAAGTACCTTATTGGTCGCCAGTTTACACTACGGACAGATCACGCAGCGTTACAATGGCTCCTGCAGTTTAAAAATCCTGAAGGTCAAGTGGCACGATGGCTCGAGCAACTGCAAGAGTTTCATTTTGTTACGGAACACCGGAGTGGAAAAGGACACAGCAACGCTGATGCCTTATCACGAAGACCTTGTCCTGAAGATTGCAAACACTGTCAGAAACAGGAAACCATAGGACATGTTAAATTAATAAGGACGCAAGGTTTAGACGATGAATGGAGCAACGAAAACATGAAGAAAGCGCAAGAAGGAGATGATGATCTACGGTTAATACTGGACTGGAAACGAAGTGAGAACAAACCCAGTTGGAATGATGTGTCAGCATGTAGTCCAGTCACTAAAAGCTATTGGGCTCAATGGGACAGCTTAGTCTTGGAAAATGATGTCTTATATAGAAGATGGGAGTCTAACACCGGAAAGGAAGTAACCCTACAGATCGTAGTACCAAGAAGTATGGTGTCGTCCGTCCTAAGGCACATTCATGATGGAGCTTCTGGTGGGCACCTTGGCGTGAAGAAAACACTAGTAAAGCTGCGAAAAAGATTCTATTGGGTACATTGTCGCGAAGATGTGGAAGACTGGTGCCGAAAATGTACAGCTTGCGCTTCAGTCAGAGGTCCCCAAACAAGAAGTAAAGGCAAATTAAAGTTGTATAACGTTGGAGCACCTTGGGAGCGTATAGCTATTGACGTAGCTGGGCCATTTCCAGTAACCGAAGATGGAAACCGATACATCGTAGTGGTGCAGGACTATTTCACTAAGTGGCCTGAAGTGTTTGCCACTCCCAATCAAGAAGCACACACCGTGGCTAAAAAGCTCGTGCAAGAAGTAGTCTGCCGATATGGTGTACCTATGGAAATCCATTCGGACCAAGGACGTAATTTCGAGTCGGGACTATTCCAAGAAATGTGTAGTTTGCTGGGCATGCATAAGACGCGCACGACTCCTGCTCATCCACAGTCAGACGGTATGGTCGAGAGATTTAACCAAACGTTGGAAAATCACTTGGCTAAGGTAGTGGATGAACATCAAAAAGATTGGGACCAATACATACCTCTGTTCCTTATGTCGTATCGTTCGGCAATCCACGACAGTACAGGATTTACGCCAGCAAAGGTAAACTTTGGAAGAGAAATGAGGCTTCCGATAGACGCCATTACTGGAACTCCACCGGATGGTCCCAAGATTGTGACGGAGTACGTAAGTGATCTTCAATACCAGCTAAATGAGGTACACAAGATGGTTCGGGAGAACAGCTTGAAAACCAGTACAAGCATGAAAACCCGATACGACAGGAAAGCCAATTCCAAGGGATTTGAAGAAGGAGCTCTAGTGTGGTTTCACAATCCGCAGAGGAAAAAGGGGAAGTCCCCGAAATTACAACCTCGCTGGGAAGGACCTTACACTGTTGTCACAAAGATTAACGACATCACGTACCGGATTAAGAAGGGTCTCCGCGGCAAGCTAAAAGTAGTACATGTAGACCGACTAGCAAAATACCACGGAAAGAATCATGCTCGGGACGAGCATGACTAAGGAGGGGGTAATGTTACGACTTTGAGTGCATATATCTCGAAAACAAAGCGTCGTACAGCAAAACCCCAAAAAAAACGCATAAACAGGTATTAGGTCTACTATCGAACAGTGAAGAAAGTTCTCGAAAAATCAGTCATAAGAAAAACATCGATTTCTACTAGTAAACAAATTCGGGATCCGCAGCGAGTACGTACCTATATATAGCGTACATGTATAGGTTGTTTACATCGCGGGCCGCGGCTATTGTTAATGACTACATAAGCTGTACATAGGTGCGTAATAACATAAAGGAAGGTTCGGGACGGGCCTATTGTATTTGGTGGTTCGGGAAATTTCTAGAGAACCATGGACAGCCGTATATAAGGCGCGCACCGAGCCGCGACTGGGCAGTTTTATTTCGGAAGTGAAATCGAAGCGATCTCTACCCAGCGATAAGGAAGAATTATTTCGACGACTACAGCGAAGATATTGGACTATAGTGATTGTGCATTGTGATTTGGACTCTGTCAAGTGGATTTTTGTGGAATCTGACAATAAACGCCTTCTACTTTACCAACGGCATTTTCATTACCCATAGCGCGTAACAATATTATAAGTACAAGGTCGTTGTTCAATCATTTGTCAGAACAAAATTTGTAATTAATATATAATATGTAGAAAATTAGGATCTCGAGGGTCTAATTAAAGCACTTTCAACGTTAAAATAGTTATTTATTTTTGGACCTCCTAAAATTCACAACGTCGTCCGTCCTAATAATGATATCCCGTTCACCCTCTACTGTCACCGCTCACTCCTTCCTTTCACTCAATCGCTCAGCCATTCACATACGTTTCGTTCTACCTATTATCCACTTACGTTCCATTCCCACATATATTTTTGAAAAGAAAATTCAATTCAATTTTATTTATTTACTAGATAAGGTATGTTATACATTGCAGTTGTTACACATAATATAGCACACAACTGAACCCACCAGGGTATTCAAATTAATGTTGAAGTTAACACCAAATTATTCATACAATTACATGCAAGTAAGTACATTATATTATTCACTACATTCAAAAATTCAAAAAAAGTGAAACATTCAACAAAAGAAAATATTTTATTTGCACTAATATGGGTAGCAAAAAAAGGTTTTACAAAAATATTTAGATCGAGATCGCCATATTTAGCCTTGAATGTAACATTTGCTTATAAGAAGCTACGTTAGTTACGCTCAGTACTAAAATTGCCCTATTTAGTGTAAAAAGTACACAAATTTTGTTTGGATTTCATTTTCAGTAAATAGTATTAAGTTATTAGTCAATTTTGTATCCATAAATATAATGTACTAAAGTTAGGAATAAGGTTTCCCAAACTTTGCCATTTGTGTCACTAATATTGTCAAAGCTTTGTGAATAAGTAAAAAACAAAATTACAAAACCAGTTTCTGATTGTCTGATTTGTTGACGAGCCTTGTGCAATTGTTTGTAGATGATTACTGCGCTTATGTAATCAGTTATATTTCACTACAGTAATATTATACTCGTAATTATTTTGTAGCTTTTGTGATATAAAAAAATTGATATAGTTGAACTTGTTTATAATCCTATTTTTTTATGATTATTGATAAGAGCAAAAAGATTTAAATTTGAATATAAAGGTATGTGCATGAATGCAGATGATACTTATGATAAGTAGTAAAGAAGAGTCAAGTAAAATTTTATTAAAAATATATATTTTTCATTGAAAAATAATAAATAAGATGTAGAAGATAATACTTAAAAATAGTATTCACAATAATTTTTGACTAGAGTGTCGTTAAGTGGTTGTTTATCACCATCCAGAGTAGCCAGATCCGTAGCCAGAGCTGTGTCCGGAGCTGTAGCCGGATCCGTATCCGGAGCCGTATCCAGAGCCGTATCCTCCATAGCTAGAACCGTGTCCCCCGAAGCCGGAACCGTATCCTCCGTATCCGGAGTATCCGCTGGAGTAGCCGCCGGAGTACGAGGGTGCGGCGACGACCTTGTTAACAGTGACCACCTTGGGCACCGACACGACCTTGCGCACACTGACCACTTGGGGCACTTCCACCACCTTTTGCACATTCACTACTTTTTTGTGGGAGATGACGGCGGGGGCGGAGTAGCCGCTGTAGCCCCCGTAGGAGCCGTGTCCGCCGTATCCACCACTATATCCGCTGCCGAATCCGCCACCGTATCCGCCGCCGTATCCGCCTCCGTAGCCGCCGCTGTAGCCGCCGTGGCCAGAGGAGAAGCCAACACTGGAGTGCAGGCCGCTGAGGAACCCGCGCTTCTCACGCACTTCGCCGGCTCCGGCGCACGCCACCAGGGCTACGACTACGATCTGTTGACAAAATACATCGCTGAGTTGGTATTATAAGTATATTTTTATAAATGCAAGTTTAAGTATCAAACGTCGACAAAGTAACAGTTGTAGTTAAGAACCTGAGATGAAAAATAAACAGCTACTAACAAAAATAATCAAAATATAACATTCAAATTCTATAAGTCTACAACGGTTTCAACTGAAGTGACATCTTGTACGAACTAGTGAAACTAAATACTTCTCGAACCTTACTAAATACAGTTCAAGAACCGTATAACACCTAAACAACTTAGCGACATCTATCGAGCAACAAGTGTTACACTTAAAGACAGCATAATACGCCATCTGGTTTATATCGATTACACTCAATCAATAGTGACTGAGCACATAGAACTAGTAATACCGCAAAACTACTATAGAGAGCGCTATTTTTATAAAATGGAGAACGTGACTTTTAGAAAGAAAACTCAATCTTACAATGATTTGACATTTTTATCGGATGATTTTCAAGAGGAGACAACTTTAAATAGTAGCCAATGTAATAACACAATCATAAGTTTACCAAATATAAGCAGTGAAAATGATGAAATAAATAATCTAAAATTGTATATAGAACAACTAAAACTTGAACTAGAGGGCGCTCATAACGAAATTGAAAACCTATCACTTGAAAACTCAGACTTGAAAAACAAATTATCCCAATATGCTGAGAAATTAAGTCTCTATAAACAACTCGGGGTATCTGAGAACTTATGTAAAACACCTAAGTCTCAAAAACAGCAGCCAGGATCATCACAAAAAAAGAAAAAAAATATCTCAAAACATATTACAGCATCAACGCCACAAAAAATACAGATTCAAAAATATATGGAAGAACCACTTTGTAGCAAGCAACTTGACCAGACAAAATATACATTAGAAGCACAGAAAAGCATTAGTCGAGAATCAAGTATTATTAATATGTCAAATGAATCAAAAATAAAAGACCAGGATACAAATGGTAATTTGAAAAATAAACTTGCACAAAATCAAATAAATATTAAAATCAAACATAAGGTGATAATTTTATCCGACTATAGAACTATAAAAGTACAATGTATATTACAAGACCTTCTAGGCCCCAATTATGAGGTTTTTGGTTTCTGTAAGCCAGGTGCTTCAATAAAAGATATATTAGCAACAGTATTTGAAGAAGTACAATGTTTGACAGAGAGAGATTATATAATACTACTTGCAGGGTCATATGATAAGAACCCCTATGAGCTGAAATCCAATCTTGAAAATTGGTTAAAAAAAGTGTGTAATACAAATATTTTGGTATGCCAAACATCATATAATCGATACTTAAACGAAGCAAAACTGAACCACGAAATTAGACACATTTGTAATATGAATAATAATGCTACCTACATTGACGTGGACTATGACATAGAAATTCTACACAATATAAATTTTTTAAATAACATATGTCGTAGAGTCCTGAAAGAAATTTTACATTTAAAATATAAATATGATTACAAAAACTTTATAAATGACCAAATTTTAATCCAAAAAAAGAAAATTATGACAGCTGCCAAAAATAAAATAACATACTACTTTAAGAACACCAGATCTGACCAAAATCAAGAAGAAAAGCCTTGTTTTCGTTCCTAAAGGTGCTAAATATATTAACATACTGCATCAGAATGTGGCCAGCGTTCTGCCAAAATTGAGTCAAATTGAAATTATACTAAAAGAATTATCCGAAAGAAGAACAAGAATAGATGTACTATGCCTGACGGAACACTTTGTGAAAGAAGGAGAAGAAGGAAACATACATATTCCGGGGTATAAATTAACTTCTATATACATGCGCAAAGAGAAAAGGGGCGGCTCATGTATTATAGTACGAGATGACCTTAACTGTACTGCTCTCACGGATATAAACAACCTATCAATACTTTCTGTTTTTGAATGCTGCGCAATAGAAATGATAGATTATAAATTAATTGTTATTTGTATATATAGGACCCCAAACTTTAATAATTATAGGCTATTTAGTAAGCAGTTAGATACTCTTTGTGAACAAGTATGTTTCAGGCGTGACAAAAAAGTGATAATTTGTGGTGACTTTAATGTAGACTTATTAAAAAAAACGAATATGTCATCGGAATTTATAAATCTGTTGTCAAACTATAACTTAAGACTAGAGTTTCATAACGCCACTAGATTAGAGAGCAATACCTGCATAGACAACATAGCACATAACAATACAGGCTGTATTTCTAAAATACTTCATTTAGGACTCTCTGACCACTCTGCGCAGTTACTTATGATACCTTTTGATCAAAGATATCCCAACGTAGAGTACAGGTTTATAGAAATCAGAGATTACTGCGAAGAAAACATAAGAAAATTTAAAAGTGCTATAGAGAGTATTTACTTTAAAGACGTATTATTGAATCAAAATGTGAATCAATCATTTGAACTATTTCATGATATCCTTATTTTGTTTTATAAATTGTGTTTTCCAACAAAAAAAATTAAAATTGATATGAAGCCAAAAAATAAATGGATAACCAAAGGTATAAGACAATCTAGCAAACGAAAACGCACTCTACACTGGTTGAGCTGCAAAAATAAAAGAAATGCAGATATAAAAAATCAATATATTACTTATTCGCGTATCCTTAAACATATAACCAAGGTATCTCATCGTATATGTAACAGTAAATTAGTACATAGGTCACAGAATAAATCAAAAACGACATGGCAAATTATAAATGGACAAGCGTATAGCAATCACTCAAAAATTACTGCTTTAAAATATAATGACACATTAGTGACTGATCCCTTTGACATAGCAAATATTTTTAATAATAATTTTATTGACACCGTATACAACATACAACGTAACACTAGTCAAAGTAGCTCAAATTATTCTCTAAATGTATGTAATCCAAATTCTATATTTTTATACCCGACTACACCCACTGAGGTCTGCAATATAATTAAAAAATTAAAAAATACCAATAGCGTGGGATATGACGGGTTGTCCAGTAAATTGCTGAAATTATGTGCCTCTCATATCTCGGTAGCGTTGAGTCATATATGTAACCTCTGTCTATCACAAGGCGAATATCCAAATAGACTGAAAATATCTATCATTAAACCATTACATAAAAAAGGCGATAAACTTAACTGTAATAACTATCGACCGATAGCTCTTTTACCTGTGCTCTCAAAGGTATTTGAAAAGCTCCTGCACAGTCGTCTTTACAGTTTTTTAGAAAAGTCGAATATACTTAAAGAGGAACAATATGGTTTCAGGAAAAATCGCTCAACAAATCTTGCCATATACAATTTACTAAAAATAATCACTGAAAGCTTAAACGATAGAGTGCCAATCTTAGGAGTTTTTATGGACATGACACGCGCTTTCGATTTTGTTGACCATAGCTTATTGATGCGAAAGCTTTCTGATATGGGCGTTAGAGGACCTGCTTACGACCTCCTCAAATCTTATCTATCAAACCGCCAGCAATATACACAAATAAATTTTATAAATTTAAATAATAATGTAGAGCAAAAAGCTTTGTCTCTACCACGGAATGTAGAGTACGGAGTTCCTCAGGGATCAATTTTAGGCCCACTACTGTTTATAGCCTACATAAATGACTTTCCAAACAGTACAGAACAGAAAATGATCTTGTTTGCTGATGACTCCACTTTGCTCGTTAGAGCAACAAACTCCGAAAGCTATGAGAATACTGTAAACAAGGCATTAAAATATAACATTGACTGGTTAATCAAAAATAATTTATTAATAAATATAAACAAAACAAAACTTGTTCAGTTTCATTTCTACCAGGCTCAAAAACCAAATCTAGTCATAAAATATGATACAAATATAATTGAACAGAATCAAGAACATAAATTCCTAGGATTAGTCTTAGATAGTAACATTAACTGGAAAGCGCACATTAGTTATTTATGTAAAAAGCTGAGTAGGTTTGCATTCGCTCTGAGAAAGTTGACAGAACATGCAAGTAAGCAGACTGCCTTGACTGCGTATCATGGCTATGTACTGTCTAATTTAAGGTACGGTATTATACATTGGGGTAACTCTGTTGATAGCATTAAAGCTTTTAGATTACAGAAAAGATGCGTACGAGCAATATTTCATGTCAACCAAAGACACAGCTGTAGGGCACTATTTGTAAAGCTGAATACATTAACGCTACCATCTCTATATATATACGAAGTATGTAGCTTTGTTAAAGAAAATATACATCTGTTTGAGGTAAAATATGTAAGGTGCCCTAGGAAAACACGGAAAATGGCATATGTGGTACCTTCTCAAACACCAAAATGCAAATTTTATAAAAAAAGCATATATGGGATGGCCACCAAGATATACAATCACTTGCCAGATACTTTAAAGAGTCTTGATGTATCCAGATTTAAAATTAAATTAAAATATATTTTAATAAAAAAATGTTATTATAGCGTAGATAATTATTTAAACGATGATGTACATGTAAATTAGATATTAATTCTGACTGACTATTTATTCATTGTTATATCTTTTTAATTTGACATTTCTTAAAATAATAATGCTGACATTGTAATAATTCAGATATAATGCTGACATTGTATTTAGATTAGGGTTTTTTTCTATATGACATTCTGGTATTATTTGACATTTTAATTTGACTATTGCTAGATAATTTAAAGATGTTTGTTTTTATTTAATTTTTAATTTTAATGTATTATTATGTACCTACAAAAATTGCACGCCCAATGGGTATTTACAGAAGCACATGAATAATTATTATGTAACACCACCTGTAAATCCACCTGTAAAACGCAATTAAATATGAATAAAATGAATAAAATGAATAAAATGAATCCCGATACTAAACAGAGGAGTTTAGTGTCGGGATTTTTCAGATCAAATATTGCATGACGTTGTGGTACTCACAAAGGCTTTCATTGTGGTGGTGTGTTGAGAAGGGTCGGTAGACTGCCGCTGAGGCGGGTGGTCGCGGCATATATACGAGTGCGTGTCGCAAGTGTCCTCGGGCGGCTCTTGCTAAAATAAGTAAGACCCCTCATGCGTTTATGATTATTCATAATTCATAACAATTATTATTATTGAGGAGCCTCCGGACAGTTGCACGGATTAAGATTTGTTTCTAATATTAAGTAAACCATTAGTGTTGTTTCTAATAAATGCACAAGGCAATAAAATTACAATAAAATTGATTTATGAACGCGCAAGATAAAAAGTTTTGATTATGGGAAGTACGAATTTTTATAAGGTATACAAGTGTAAATACCATTGAGGTACTAGTACTGGAATAACTACTTGGTTTCATATTTTTTTGTAATACACCAAGTACTTAATACAGAATAAATCAACATTTTTTTATAATATTACGTGAACTTATTCCTACTCTGAATCTCGCATCCAAGAGCAGCTAATCTTATTCAACCCAGAAGGTGATAGTAATTCAATTTACCGCTGTACACACCTACCTTTAGTTTTCACGTATTGCTAAGGACTACAGAGAGTATCGACCATTTTTAAAAATATAAGTGTATGACCCACTTTGCTCGTGAACTTTAGCCGGGTCACTGCAATTTGACGATTTAAAAAGTTGACATTTTAAAACGTTCAAAACGGACACACTTACTTTTAAGTTGGTATAGGTCTGTGTATGGCTGCTGCATATTGAAAATATTGTGATACTTAAAGGCATGTTGTCCACCAATCCGTACTTGGCCAGCGTGCTGGACTTTGGCCAAAACTCTCTTACTTATGAGAGGAGACATGTGTTCTAAACCAAAATCTGGGCACATGTCTCCACGTAAAAGGTTGAAAGTTGAAATAGATTGCCAAGTGGTTAATATACCGGGGTCTCCCTATGGGATTAGGGCTAAAATACGGTGCTCATCTTTGACTTAAGAAACTTTTATGCTCGTATACAAATTGCATTTATTTTTTCATAAAGCAAATCATATGTCACCGACCGCCCAATTACCTCCAGAAGTACTTATACTTGTATACGAATTTAGATTAGAAAATACATGGGTTTGCTTGTGGTTTGACGTCGAACTTTGAGCTGCAGCGACCAACTAAAACCAGTGAGCTGTATGCTTGCTTCCTTAAATGCTACGTATATTATGGTGCTTAAAATTTAATTCAGCCTTTAGTACTTTGAAGTAATTATAAGGCTTCTTGACAAATTCATTATTTCGTATGGCGTAATGAAAACATAATAAAGTTGCGAAATGAAATCGGGTTTTGCCGCAAATTCTATACAGGGTTAAACCACACGAATGAGAAAAACCCTACATTCTCTACTTTTTATTTACATTATTCAGTGTATCTAGTAAGTACTTAAATACGCAAGGATAAAAAAGCAAGGATAAGGTCAAGGCACTTACTCGTATCGTGTAGGCGGTAGGACAGTTGGTTCCAGCGGGAAAGTACCACCGGTACATTACTTTCTATCCTTAAAAAAATCGGTACATTTTTAAAAAATCTTTGGGAGTAACTGTATCACTGAGAGCTTGCAATAATAGAATTAATCTTAAGAAAAACATTTTCATGTAAAATTTCACTAAGACAAGACCATGAAGTTTATTAGTACATCTCATGTAGAAGCTTCCAACTCTACGAGTACATAACTCTACAATCTTAGTCAAAACAATTGCCATTTCGCTTCCCCCACAATCTAAATTCTTTAGACTTTAAACTTCAGATTGCACATCGGTTTCATTTGTAAACAAGTACCTACAGCGACGGTGTAATTGGAACTAGTGAACTAGCGGAAAAACCCTTCCGATCCCGTGGAGAGTCTTGTGGAGAGCAAATGTGGTTTTAAAAACTTCGAGCATATTCCTGACACTGAAAAGGTGCTAAAAAGTTGGTTGATAACGAAGATTACACTTTTATTTCCTTATTTTTCAGTAACACTAATATCGAGGTTAATGCGAAATGGTCTGTGTTCAGCAGTAAACTTAAAATGTATCAAATTATATCATTGTTTTCATGATGAATTTCAAATCCACGTGTATTACTAAAGTGTGAATTGGAATAATATTTCAAAATCGTCTTTATCATGCTTTTATTTTAAACTAGCTGTGCCCGCGACGTCGTCCGCGTTTATAAAGACTTTTATAAAATGGATTGATTAAAAATTAAAGATTATTTATTTGCATTGAATAAGTAGTAGGTAGATTATTATTACATTATAGTGAAATCACTTATAATACAATGTTCATATGTTCAGAAGAAACCTAATGTATTTTTTCTAAATCCTTCAAACCTAAAACAGTAAGGAATGCTTACTGTACTGATCTTACTATCCACTTTTCTCACGTTTCGCTTTTCTCGCGCAATCAGATTCTCTTTACAAATATGTACCTCGTTTATTAAAGTTAAGAGATACTGCTGTGCCCGTGGCTTCATCTATGTTAAAAATAGTATCTTTAGTAAATTGGGTGAATTTATACTGCAAAGAATGTATAGACTCATTCTATATACATAGCTTTAACCTACTGCAGAAAAGAGGTGCACTATACAACTACTTGTAGTTGGGAGATAACATTTCTAAACATACACGTGCTTAGGATTAAACAATCGGAAAAATAATTGTAAGGTCAATTAATAAACTATAGGTTTAAAACTTGCGGACAGCAGTTTGGTCATAAGTCATAACTCATATAACATTGTGAAAACTAAAGCAGAAGGCAGGGTCTCTACACAGTGTGCTATCTGTATTTGGAAATAAATAATATTTTTATAAAGAATCCTTAATATCTCCATCAACCAACGTGTGTGGATGAGCCCTCAGCCCGTACGCAATAAAGAGACGCAAAAAATGAGTTAAGTTATCATTGGTCCAATTAACAATGTTGAGCATCATACGTATACCTACCCAACAATGGGACAACCCGCGTGGCGCAATGTTTACCATGCCGGACTGCTAATCGAACTGTCCCGGGTTAGAATCCGGGCGAAGCAGAAATTTCAATGATGAGTTTAAACTGTTCTCGGTCTGGGTGGTTGTGTTTCTGTCTCTATGTGTGTTCATGGCACCCACGACACAGGGTATATCTACCCTAATGTGAGGCTATACGTGTGAAATGTTATTTTTTATTTTTTTTAAACTATGTACTTACTTTTATTAGACTTAAGGCTTTTATTTGAAACTAGCTGTGCCCGCGACGTCGTCCGCGTAGATAAAGACTTGTACAAAAGGCTTGATTAGAGTTGGATTATTTGTTCCTCCTCCTCCTTAGTCGTTCACTCTTGTCAGAGTGGTCGTTGCTGATGAGGTTGCAATTTCGTTCGTGACCGCTTGCCCTCCACTGTCCCTTGGATTATTGTTACCTTTTATGAAATTACTTATGATACAACAGTTCATATTATTATGTTGAGTAGATACATTCTTCCTGAGTCCTTACAATCTTACTGTACTCCTCTTATAATCGACTTTTCAGTCGTTATCATCAGTTTCTCTTTACAAATTAAACGTACTATAATAGCCTGTTTATAAAGTGTTTAGATAGTACTGCTGTGCCCGCGGAAAGGATCATTATAATTAAATAATTTGTGCTGCAGATAATGCATAGATTCATTATCATCATGTAACTTAAATATATTGCAGAAAGGTGGTGAAATGTCTACGCTATGTCAGGCGTGGTTAGTAGTTGGTTAGTCAAATTCTTGGTTGCTTACACGTTGGTTGCAATTGTCGTTAACATACTGTCGTTCATACTTAATGGAGGTCTTTTGAGCGATTTAAAACTTGCGACAGCAGTTAGGCCACGAACAATGAAGACGTCATCAACCTGAATTGGAGCAGCGTGAGAGGATCAGGCCCTACGCGATTAAGAGTCAATTGGTCCTAATAACAACCCTTCACACAGCATCAGAAATAAATATATCGACTATTAATATTATTCTAGGCGTGACCACCATGCCGTGCTGCTGCCGTGACGCTTTAGCATATTAGTATAACACCAATGCCAGTACTGCGTATGTATGTAATAGCTCTTATTAAATTAACCACTGAAAACGTCTGCTCATTTCTATAACATTTTTTTATTAGACCCTCGGCAATTGCTTATTCGTTTATTCGAAATCACTTTTTTTATAAATAAACCGAACAAAGAGGCAGAAAGGCCGAGTGGTTAAGCGATCACTGTCGCCTATGGAAACGGGCAACCCCAGCGGAGCCACCCGAGCACTGCCGGCTTTCAAGAAGAGCTTTCTTTACAGCTTTCTTGAAGAACCCTATGTCAAAGTCCACTGGAAATGCCTCAGCTGGAAGGTTGTCCCATAACTTACACATCCGTTCAAATATCAAAAGGAGCGTGCAAAGCGGCCTGTGGAACTTTAACCTTCGACTGGTGGTGTAATCGTGATATGGAGACGTAGCTATCATTTTGAAAAGAACACTCAGCATAGTAAAGTCGGTAGAACACTTTGATTTTTTTACGTTTCTCACTGATAGCGCCAGAGTAGGGGAAAATATACACTGTGTAATGGGTACCATGCGACACACAGAGACAGAAATACAAACACTTAAACCGAGAACAGAAAATTAAACTCATCATTCAAATTTCTGCTTCGCCGGGAATCAAACTCGAGACCCTTCGATTGGCAGTCCGGCATGGTAACCATTGCGCCACGCGAGTCCAGGCGCGGTCGCAGCCTTCAATTTGGGGGGGGGGGGGTCGCCAAGAAATTTTGGTGGGGGGTCACTAAGAAATTTGGGGGTTGAGGTGTCTCAAATTGGCTTGATTCGCCTTCCATCTATGCATGAGTGAGGGATTTTGGGGGGGGGGGAGGGTCATGTCCCCTGTCCTTGGGACCGCACCTGCGCGAGTCGATAATTATTATTGTCTATTAAATAAGGTCGATACCAATAATATGTGGATGTAACCACCGCGCCGCGCCTCCATAATGCGCTACCACAATGAGTACAATATCAGCGCCAGTTCCAAAGCTCTGTGTTGTTAATTTTTCATTAGATACTTTATTAAGTAAATATACTCGTAATTAATTATTTGAAATAATCTCCACCTATCCACTTTGTAATAGCGTTATTGGGTATAATAATGATTATGTAACACCACCTGTAAATCTACCTGTAAAAAGCAATTAAATATGAATAAATGGATAACAACGACATCTATCGTATAGCATGTAAACTAAATTGTCGATATACCGAATTTGCAACAGATCACTAAATAGTTCTGAATGTGAACATAGATGTCGGCAGTAGCCTCGTTTTGTTAAGGTTTTGTACATTTTGTATTGAGGATTTCTTTGAATATGTGGTGGTATGGTTTTTTTAAATATTTAGAGATGAAATCTAGCATAAGTGTTTGAAAACTTGCTATCAGAAGTTTAAGAGATGTTAGTAGTTATCGAAACTTGTGCGTGTGACCGCTCGCATTAACTTTATTATAGCGTGCAGGTGTTCATCCATTTCATCATTCTTGAAATTGACGTAACTTTTTTGTTTGTGAACCGATTTAAATAAAACAAACCCTAAATGTTAATCCAAAAAAATACCAATACTTCAGTGAAAACCGCATCCTTCTACGTTAAGCCGTTCCTGAGATTAGCGCGCACAAACGAACAGATAAACAGACAAACAGATAAACAGACAAACAGACAATAATTCTAAAAATCATTGTTTTGGGTTCTATTACGCTAATAAATAGCCCTAGTGACAGTTTTTTTCAAATATCTTCAATGTACAGATACGGACTTGTTACAGATTTATTATATGTATAGATTATATCCATCGAATCACTTTGGAGAAGAAATGAATATTGCTCAATAACGCCATCTACCGTATGACATGTAAACTTTGTGGTTGATAAATCGAATGTCAAATTACCAAATAGGTAGATATTGAGATTAACAGTTGGTTCACTAAAAGTTTAACTATTCGTCACCTAGATGTCTGCAGTAGTCTTGTTTTGTTAAGGCTTTGTACATTCTGTATGAAGGTTTAGATTCCGTATCTTACAACCTTACTGCTGGATGCATTGAGATTGTAAGATTTGGATTTCGGTTCATCGGAGCTAGAGGCCTCCTCAATATTGGGAGAGCTCCATGCTCAGCAGTGGAATGCTAAAAAGGTTGCAGCTTGATATAATGTAGCGATAATAATCGTTTCAGCTGCAGCCTGTTCATAATCTTCCACCCCAAAAGAAGACTAATAAGCTGAGCAACTAACTCAATGGAGCCTGTGATGTAAGGTTCGGCGGCGGTAAGGCTCGCGATGCGCTTATTAGGTACCTAGTCTAGCCATTCTCGGCCAACGAAAGAAAATACAGTAAGCTGATCTAAGTATATTTAATATAGTCGACAATATTAGTGAGAGTTCAAAATAATTTTAGGTACTTAAATTTAAACTTTTATTTATGGTTTTAAATGGGCTGTTATCGAAACTTTCATACAAATTCCCCAATGTGCCTTTTAAGTTTATGTCGCGTATTGTGTAAATGAACATAACTTTTTTGTTTATCACCCGATTGATATGAAATACACACTAATGTTACGGAAATTCATTCAACAATATATCAGTAAACACAACATTCAAAGAAGGGAAAAGAATTTGAGACTGAAATATTAAGTTAAGGTTAATTATTGTACGCTTGAGATACCAACTTTCGAATCCATTTTATTTGCTATTGAGGGGTAGTTTTGAAAAAAGCTTAAATAGAATTCTTACTATGTTAGTAAAGATTACAAATACAAAATTATAATTATATTACTCTGCACAAAAATATTCTGTACATCAAGTTTCGACACTCAATTTTCAAAGAGTTTCAAAGAAAATTGACATTTAAAGGGTGAATTTCGGAAAATGCTGAAACACGTATTCTTTTATTTTGGTTAGAAAATATTTACACCAAATTTCAAGAAAATCTATTGAAAAAATCCATCTTTTCCATACAAATTTTCATCGCTTATTTCACACCCTTAAAGGGTGATTTTTTAAATTATCTATAGCCTAAATGTTAGCGAGGACCAATATATATAAAACAAAAAAAGTTTCATCAAAATCCGTCCAGTAGTTTTTGCGTGAAAAGCTAACAACAGACAGACAGACAGACAGACAGACAGACAGACAATAATTTCAAAACTTATATTTTTAGCTTCTGTTACTTATAAAAAGACCCCTAGAACTATTTTTTTAAATTTATATGCAATGTACAGAATTGACCCTGCTTACAGTTTTATTATATGTATAGATAATTCTCACGCTGATGTAATGTTTATATTCATTACAATTTCAAGTAACTATGATGTATGATAGTACCATTCGAGCAGGTTTGATAGTGCGAAGGGCGACACCGTTTGCAAACGTCAGCTCGTAGTCTCAAAATTAGAAAAGTATAAGTAAAGAGTATGGGGGTAAGGTTCAGTATGAGAAATGTTATCATAATAATTTGTGAAAACTTTATTAGTATTTTTATAATTTTTTGTGGTTTCGGAAAAAGGAGGGACAGTTCGATTCATAGCAGTTGTCGCACGATATAAAAATAATAATGTTTTGAAATGTCTCATTTATAAGTCCGTGCTTTAAGTTCTTTAAAAAAAAATATTACGCTATAACTTGCGTGAAAGGCACTTCATGCACAAAACGGAAAGTTTTGTGCATAAAGTGCCTTTTGTTTACGTACTCTGGAGGGCACTTTCAGCAGTCGGGCCTCGTTAGTGTCGATAGCAGTCGTTAAACCTTGTCGGAGGCCTTATGGGCGGTTTGAAAATATCCGACAGCGGGTTAGCCATTAATCCGCAATTCCACCAACCCGCATTTGAGAACCTCCAGGCCTCCCCAGCAATGGGGGACACCCCTGCTAAGCGCTGGGACGCAAAAAGGGTTGCAGCCACCAAAAGATAATGTTAACTTTACTACCCAAATAATGGCAATCGAGGGTCCAGGGTTTGAATGGAACCCAGGCCGAAATTGGAATGACGAATTATAATTTTTGAACTCGGTCAGAGTGTTTGTGTTCCTGAATTAGGCATATATATATGGTACTAACTACACAGGAAATTAGCATTTTTTATCAACTTATGCAATTATAATTACTAGCTGTGCCCCGCGGTTTCACCCGCGTTAGAGAGGATCATTAGCATAAAGTGAAGTCCCTTCTGAAGTGCCGTGGACCGGCTTTTTTGTAGGACTATTTAAGATAAATATTTCCATCATACATTACGAATGTGTAACTCTAGCGGTTTTGGCAGCGCACGCCAGAATAGCTCGCAAATGGTAGATTTTTTCTTACTTACTTGACACTTATCGTTATATTTTGGACAATTCACACAATATCTTTATAAATTGTAGCCTATGTGTTATTCTGATGTATAAGCTATATTATTGTAAAGTTTCATTTAAATCCATTCAGTAGTTTTTACGTGAAAGAGTATCAAACATCCATACTTACAAACTTTTGCGTTTATAATATTAGTAGGATTTTCCAGATCATTTGAGAAGCTTTCTCGAATATTCTCAATTAATTAAAATTATTTATAAAATCCAAATGATTCGAGTAGTTTCTGGAACTTTCTCGAACATTCTCAATAAAATTTAAAAATTAAATAGTTTGCTAGATCATCCCAGAAATTTTGAGATCCACCTGAGTCCCTATTGGTTAGAAAAGTACAGATATTTTTTTTCAGATTTTTCCACCCACTTCCACCCACCGCGATCAAACTCCCTTACTATCATCTACGTACTAAGGGGTATTTACCACCCCAACGGGAAGTTGATTGGAATTAATTATAATAGAGAAAACCGTGTCTTTACGTACAAAGAAAACCCTTTACTTTTTATATATATATTAAGATATTAAGATTTATTTATTTTTATTGGTGTTCGTTTGAAACATTATTATCTGGTCGTAGTCATTGTCATCGGCTTAGAAAACGTCGACATTAGTATTTCTTTGATATTATTTATTATCCATGATAATTCTTGAGGCTGTAACTTATTTAAGCACGTAGTAGCGTGGCCTTTCAGTGAGTGCGTAAGTGCAAGTATCAGATCAATACCTTCTATCTTCTTCTTCTCGATGATCATTTCGGTTTACGTACACCAGTTTTCTATGTCAGATACTGACTCATCACAAATTTAGTTGTTGTGTTCTGAACGGGTCGACACGTGGTTATATTTTCAGCGATCTTTGTAAAAATTGCTTCCATACCAGCGTAAAATAATGACATCTGTTCCACCATTGAACCGCCCAATGATTGACCCTGGGGTGGATCCGCCACTTCTGATACCGGCGTACGTCCCTCCATTTATTAAAGAAAACACCAATGGTACGGTAAATTACGTCAGAACACAAATTTATTCACCTTCTTAAAATCACAATTCTATTATTTATTTGACATTAATCATTACAGCGAAAATGAGTAATTAAGTAACTCTTCTTTACAAAGTTATCAAGGCGATATCTGCCGAACTTTGACGATTGTCAGGTTATTTATTTTTATTTATTTTATTTTATTCTGGACACAGACAGTCATTTAATACAATTAAATCTATGATAACATATACATGTGTGTTGTAGACTTTTATTGTTAGATTAGACGTTGTTATTTTCGCTAATGTTAATTTTCGCAGATTAAGATCGCCATATTTTAGTGGTGGTACAGGATCCGAATGCGAAGTACAGTTGACTGTTTTAAGTTTAGTAAGAATGATTCTCGTTGCGACATAGTGCTGATTGTATACTTACCCTGGTTTTAGCTGGCAATTTATTATGAAATGAATTGTAAATATTGTATTATTGATTTGACATTGAATGATATGAAAAGTTTTAATTAATATATAAGTTTATCTTAATTTTATCTAAATCCAAATCTACCACACCAGAATTGTACCTACAGTTTTACTACATCAAATAATTACAACACATACAAAGTTTTGAATACACGCAAGAAAATTATTTAGTTTAAATCTTCTATTTCTATATGCACTATTATGCACTATAAGCTAAAATAATTATTTATTTGACTTTTTAATTATACAGTGTTCTGTTTCAACGGACCTATCAATTAAAAATGATTGTTATAAAACATTTTTATTTAATTTTTTGCTACTTTTTTCATTGCGAGTATTCTACAAGTTAGACCTCTTCATTTGATACCCATATCTGGAATGTCTGGAAAAATATTGTAGTAAAATATGAAATCCACCGTTATGAGGTTGCGGCCATCTTGATTTTGATTGTTTCCATGGTGTATTGTTTTTCAAAAGGTAAGCTGTATCTGCCGAGCAGCGATGGCCGAGTGAGCAGCGATGGCCGAGTGGTAAAAGCCGCGGTCTTCTACGCGACCGATCCCGGGTTCAAATCCTCGGCGCGCACCTCTGACAAAGAAATTTGTAATGTGCGCATTTATCGCTGCTCCACGGTGATGGAAAATATCGTGATATTTAATTGATTACGATATTCTTCATCACCGTGCATGCCTGAGAGAAATTCATAATTTCTCGAAAGCATGACGTCCACCAATCCGCACTTGGCCAGCGTGGTGGACTATGGCCTGAATCCCTCTCACTTGTGAGAAGGAGACCTGTGCCCAGCAGTGGGACAATAAAAAAAAGGTTGAAAAAAAAAAAAAAAAAAAAAAAAAAAAAAGCTGTATCTATTGCCTATTGCATTGTACAAAAATATGTAATCCACTGCATTGTATCTAGGTCCGAGATGATTTAATTATTTTTCATAATGTGTAATTTACTTACATAAGTAAAGCTGCTTCATTTGATGTGAATAAGGATCTTCAATCAAATACCCCAGGATTGTAGACGAACATGTGGTACGTCATTTTATTGCGGCGGCCATTTTGCATTTACAACAATACCAACTGAATATATTATCCATACTTAATATTATAAATTCGAAAGTAACTCTGTCTGTCTGTCTGTCTGCTACTCTTTAGCTCTCTAAGCTTAAACCACTGAACCGATTTTGATGAAATTTGCATAAACATAGAAAGGACGTTGAGAAAGGACATAGGCTACTTTTTACCGCAGGAAAATATCTCATTCCCACGGAAAGCAAAGTAAATCGGAAGTAAAGAACCGCTGCGCCGCTTCCTTCGGATGCGCTGGTGTCGTAGTAGGCGATACGTTGAAAAAATATGTATCTTTAGTAGATCTAAAATAAGTCTGCGACACCATATATCTATTTTTGGTAGGTAAGCCAAAATAAGGCATAAGTTGAATAGTTATTTTCAAACATTATAATTACCTATTTAGCAAGGCATATCAACCCTTGTGAGATATAGTAACTTTATCGTCAAGACCATTGTACGAAGATAAACCTTGCCTTATAAAGTAATTTGTTTGGATGCATAGTTTGAGAAATACGGGAAGATGAATATAAACGCGGGCTTCGCGCGCCACACGCCTCAACGTTGGGCGCAAACTGTAGTCCCCATTCATAGTATTTGTCCCTCGCAGGAGGCTCCCTGGAGTAGGTTGCCCAGCTTATTGCCTTCTTCTTCATGAGGATGGAAAATCGTGAACAGGCTGCGACGGAAACGATTGTTACCGCTACATTATAACCGGCTGCAAAACTTTTAGCGTCCCACTGTTGGCCACGGCTTACTGCACAACGCTATTATAATGCAGGTTGGTCTGTGTATTAAAGCTATTGAAGAATTTCTTACAGGTCTTAATTTTCGTGTGTCATGTGGTTGATTGTTCTAAGAATAGAGTACAACTAAACGATAAAACTACGAGTGTCTATTAATAATATCTCCTAATATTACAACCTTTGATACTTATTTTATTTGTTCATGAAATGGCAAAATTCACAAAACTTTAACAAAACGAGACTACTGCTGACATCTAGGTGATGAATAGGTAATGAACCACCTCAATATTGATTTTCTTATTTATTTCTCTAATAAAATATTTTGATTACGTATATTCTAGATTCCCATATTAGTCTGGTTCACATGTACGATTCTAATCAAATTTTTTGTATATTCACCGAAAATTACGATCAAGGTGTCATTCGATTCGGATTGTTATGTAGATAGTTTAAAGAAAGGTTCCGAAAGGGGGCGAAAAATATTGCAAAAGTTATAAACAATATAGTTAAAAAAGTGGGGGTTTAGTTTTTTTTAATATCTCGAAAACTATTAAAGATTTTCGAAATTGAAAAAAAGATCTAAAAAGATCATTGAATTTACTAAAAAAAAGTTCCGACTCCCGGAACTGTATCTCCAATATTTATAATTTTTACAGGGTCCTGAAAATAGAGCCAAAAACGGGTAGTCTGACTTTCACGCGCGCTCCGTCACTCTAACACAGTAACTTAAAAAAATATTTAAACATATTAAATATGAATATTAAAGAATAATTAAATTCAAGTACTATTGGATACATAAATAAACAATAATCCACGGTAAAAAAAAATATCCCAATTTTCCCATTATTTATCCATTTGTTAATTAACAGCTTTTTCTACATTGAATGTTAACAGAAAAACCGCGATAATTATTAAACTAACCTCAATTTTTTTTTACTTTGTGGAGTTATTCTTAATAGACTAACAAATAATCACCGTTAGAAAAATTCAAAAATTTAGATTTTCCACTTTTTTATTAACTATTGAAAATACGTAAAAATTAAAAAATACAAAAAAGTAATTCATAAAGTTTTTTTTATGTATTGAATGTTTCGATTTTTAAATGTTAAAAGATACATAAAAATATTTTATTTTTATTTTTTATCGCCATTGTTTAAAAAATTGTTATAAATAAATGCATTGTTTATGGGCTAATCAAAAAAATTTTTTTCCTCATCTATTGGTTGATACAATTTATGATTTTTAGACAAAAAATGGTTTCTTAAAAAAACCCTCCTCGCCTCCGGCTTTTTATATACACTCTAGGGGTAGTACAGACAAGCCCACGTGGATAGTGGGTGCTCTGATTCGGTTTGGGTATTTTTCGAATATAAATAATTATAGTGAAAATGTATTTCAGGGACATTGCTTAGCTCTATGACACCTGCACTGCTCAGACACACGAGCGCATTTGCCGCCTTTTTCAAGAATTTACGAATCTGCAAACAATATTCTAATATCCGAATACATTATTAATTATAATACCCATTTGTAGTAGTGTAACAAAATGCTTTCTACATTTCCTGTATTATTACAACATACCCATTTTCAGTTTTAAAGCTACCTAACAATCGCTGCCAAATGTGTATTTTTATAATGAAAACCAATAGTTGCCAGTGAAGTACTTGAATTTTATTATTTCTTAATATTCATATTTAATATGTTTAAATAATTTTTTAAGTTACTGTGTTAGAGTGATGGAGCGCGCGTGAAAGTCAGACTACCCGTTTTTGGCTCTATTTTCAGGACTCTGTAAAAATTATAAATATTGGAGATACAGTTCCGGGAGTCGGAACTTTTTTTTAAGTAAAGTCAATGATCTTTTTTTCAATTTCGAAAATCTTTAATAGTTTTCGAGATATTAAAAAAAAACTAAACCCCCACTTTTTTTGCTATATTGTTTATAACTTTTGCCATATTTTTCGGCCCCTTTCGGAACCTTTCCTTAAACTATCTACATAACAATCCGAATCGAATGACACCTTGATCGTAATTTTCAGTGAATATACAAAAATTTTGATTAGAATCATAGGTACATGTGAACCAGACTATAGGTATTGTAGACTTTTAGATTATACTTAAACCTGACTTTGTCTGTCTCCGACACGATTGAAATGCTAAGAAAGATAATCAAAATATTGCAAGTTAGACTTTTCAATAGAATCACTTCAAATAATAGGTGGTTATTTAGATTAAGGAATGGTTTCAGTGCCAAATTCAATAATAAAGATGGAAATTTCGTAGGAACATGGGCGCTAATCAGTATACCTACTAATTAGTACCCATGTAAATAAGTGGTTGCATTCATTACTATTTGTTAATCTGTTTTAATTCGATATATTGACGACTTAGTTTACATGAGATGCGGTAGATGACGTTGTTGCGCAATATCTCTAATTTAAAGGAAAATATTATTAATAATCGATCAAGAACTTATTTCAAACGCGACGCGATGGTTGCGTTGCTGCCCAGTATCTCTTTTTCAGTAGCTAATATAATAAGAGCTAAGAAAGATGAACTGGATCTGGTAGAGCATCCCGGAGGTACAACACAGTGGTCACGCCCAGAATATTATTGGGAATCGATATATCGAGGACATAATTTACGTCGAATGCTTTGAGCAGTGTTGTTAACAGGACCAAATAAATGATATTAATATTATTTTAACTTAATTTTTTTGCACTTCTTTCTTGCGTGCTGTTCTAATGCAGGTTGATGGAGATATGAGTTAGTGACCAAACCACTGTCGCAAATTTTAAATTGCTTTAAATACACGGTAGGTTAACAACAGTGGAATCCACGTAATTTCAATTTTTCGACTCTTCGATCCTAATCACGCAAGCGTGTAAGAAATTTATCTCCCAACCCAACTACTAACCACGCCTGTCATTACGTTGTTGAATAATACTATAGAATAGTTCATCTTTCTACAATAGATTCAAGCTATATAGAATGAATTTATGCTTTCCTCGCAGCATACATTCACGTAATTATAATTATACCTTCTTTAACGCGGGTACCCTGAGCACTGTACTATTATCTAAAGACCAGAACATGTACAAAAGCAGGTTATTTTAACACTTTTAATATTTTGTAAAGAGAAATTGATGATAGCACTAGAAAAGTGGATAGTAAGTGTGGAGTACAGTCTGGACTGTAAGGACTTATGAAGAGGTGTCTACTAAATATTTATGAACATTGTATCATAAGTGATTTCTGAATAGGTAACAATAATCCGTTCTCCATCTATAAGTCTATGCCACGCGGACGAGGTCGCGGGCACAGCTAGTATATACATAATGGCATTGTCATCAGAACTAAAAGTGTATATCAAATTTCAGCTCAATTGAATACTGTGAAGTGACTCAAATTCATCTTGTAAGATGTGAAACAAACAGAGCAAAGTAGATAAGTTATAAGGTAAACCTTAAAAAATATTAACGATAATGTTAGACTAGACATTTGTGAAATAATCGTTTAACACCATCCGTTAGATCCGTAGCCGGAGCTGTTTTCGGAGCGGCAGCCGATTCTGTGACCGGAGCTGTAGCCTCCGGAGCCGGAGTATCCGCCGGTCAGTGGAGTACGAGAGCGTGGCGACAACCTCGTTAATAGTAACCACTTTTTCAACTTAAGGCACTGTCGCTAATGATTATTCTCAGTCACTTTTTCACTCGCGTCATTCGTTCGAAGTATAAGTAGTAAAATTATGAGGCTATAAAACTAAAAAATTGATAGGAAAAATTAAATCGGAAAACAAATAGATTTTATAGATAAAATATATATATTTTGTCATAAATAAACAACATTAACATCACATGAAAATACAACTATTAGGTCAATTGATTCACCACCAGCCATTACCGTAGCCGGCGCTGTAGCCACCGTATCCGCCGTTATATCCGGAGTATCCACCGATGTATCCGGAGTATCCACCGTATCCAGAGTATCCGGAGTATCCAGTGGAGTAGGCGGGAGCGGCGACCACATTATTAACGGTGACCACTTGGGGCACTGAGACCACCTTGCGCACGTTGACAACTTGGGGCACGTCCACGACCTTCTGCACGTTGACCACCTTGTTTTGTGTGACGACGCGCGGGGTGTAGGCGACGGCAGGCGCGGAGTAGCTGATGGCAGGTGCGGAGTAGCTGATGGCGGGCGTGGAGTAGCTGATGGTGGGCGCGGAGTAGCTACTGTAGCCGCCATATCCGCTTGCGTATCCGCTGCCGTATCCACCGGCGTATCCAGATTGCAGGCCGCTGAGGAAGCCACGCTTCTCACGTGTCTGGCCGGCGGAAGCGCAGGCCACCATGACGCAAACGGCTACGATCTGTCGGAAATACAGTAGATTTATTGTAGGTTTATTATTACGAAAAAGTTTCGTGTAACTCGACTCATTAACAAATTTAATGATAAAATGATAAGTCGTATCTGATATGTTTTGGAATTTTGGCTTTATATTTAATAGATATCTGAGTAAAAAGCGAAACAAACAACACTCTACATTATTTTTATTGCAATTATAGTTTTAATATCCAGCTAGTCCAATTATTATTACTCACAAAGGCTTTCATGGTTGTTGGATGCAGGATGCTGCTAGGTGAATGATGTCCAAGTGGCGATATTGCGAATATATATCTGTATCGAGGCGTTGTTGCAAAACATCGACTCATTTATTCAGATCCTATTAATTTACAAATGTTACCATATTTAATCGTTTTGTGGACAATATTAAGGTCTTGGTGAAGGAGAATTAACATTTTTTTCTCAATTTCAGAAAGCATAGATAGGCTAGGCGATGGTGTTTAAAATATGCAAAGACAAAAAAGACATATAACTTTATTTGCACAAATATGGGTGTTCACAAATGTTGTTAATATATATTTACAAAGATAAATGAAAAACAAAACATAAAAGAAAAAACTAAATCTTAACACAATTTATATAAATGTACATTTATATCAACTTTATTGTTATTTTTTATTTGATCCCTCATCCTCCCATTTTGCGCCCTTTAATTTTTTAAAAAATTTAAGTATGTATTTATTTAGTTGTTTGTTTATTTAATTATTTATTCAAATTTATTTATATTTAGGATCGAATCTGATCGTCGGCTTTGGGTACCCATATTGGGTTTTTGTACACTGAGAGGAAAAAAAGCCGGCGCATAAAAAAACCTCTCAGGTTTTTATGGAATTCCTATATGCCGTTTTGTCGTTTATCAAATCAGTGACTGAGTAATACGCCTTTTTGAGTAAATACGTATTAAGTTCTTTTTTTAAACTCGTTGCCCGTTTTGATTTTGAGGATTTCCGGTAGACCGTTATATATTTTTGGTCTCATGCAAAATACTGTTATGGTATAGTTTTGTTTTAGAAGCGATTGAACATAATTTACTATTATGCCTTTTTGATTTAAGGATTTCATATTTAGCGATTTCATTTTTGACTATTAAAGAGATTTCGTAAATGTATAAAGAAGGAAAAGTCAATATTTTAAATTTTAAAAGTTAGGCCTACGTTTCTTTTAGCTGACATATGGCTCAAATGCACTTTTTTGGGCCTTCAATATAGTTTGAATTCCTGTTGCGTTACACCAAAATATTATTTCTTATCTTAATGTGGCACCAACTTTTGTTTTGTTTTGTTGTTGTTTTGCTTACAACCTTTGTTAATTTATATAAAGCAAATGAAAACTTATTCAACTGTTTACAGACGTGTTATTTATGTGACTGCCTTTCTGACTCTTGCTATCTTAATTTCACTTGATTATTTGTAGTGACATGGTGACGGCTTGAATTTTTAGCATGAAATACCTCGTTGCTCGACTATATTCGCATATTTTCATTTCTAAACGGTATTAAAAACCCATAGGGAAGAGAACCATAAATTAAAACTTGCGTTTTATACACAAGTAAAGAAAAATGAGAAAAGCTGAATTTGTCACTGTCAATTTTTACTCTAAAATCAAAACACTTTGTGCGAACAGACCTTCCTTTTATTTTGTATTTGTATCAGTACAGTAAACGGGCGTTTTCATGTTATTCATGATAAAAGTTAAGTTTTTCCAATTGGAATAGCTTTTATTGTATCCTTTTTTTTCAATTTTCGACTACATCACATGTTCCATATTATAAGTAAAACTGCTGATTTGGGTTCTGGCTTTCATCTAAAAGGAGATCAATTGCAAACAAAGACATTATATGCATTCCAAAGACTTATCACAAACTGAATGAAAAGGAGTGGTATTATGCGGCTATGGTTACTTATTCCACGCGAATAAAATTTACTCTACTTTAAAAATAATTTTACTATAGGTAATTTTTGTTTTCATCATTTTTTTACTTATGAAAATCTAGTTTGGTATAGTGTGTTTCCTATAGGTACATATGGTATTGTGATTAAAAATATGTATGGATTGATCACGTGGTAATAACGTATCTTAAGTTAATGAATTCATAGATGGCTTATCACGGTGGTGGGTCTCTTCTCTATGTGTGGCCTGTTGGTGACCTGGCCAAAGGGATAAGATAATTTTTTGGGTTCCTTACCCAAAACCGACAAATGGAAAAATTTTAGTAACATCAACAACGGCTATAGTAAAAGTACACTATGCCGAGCTATGCACTACGCATTATGTCGGCACATTAAAATTTTTGGAACAAAATAAGAAAACGATCAGTAAAATCATCGTTTTATGCAATACCACTTTCTACGGAATTCCTTCTTTGAATTCTTTTTTTTCTTTCTATTTATTTGCTTCCCCTTGTCTTCTTCAATTCGTCAGTACAACTGGTTGGAAGGCGGCCTGTGCTATTTTCCCGAGACGTGGTCGCCATTCGATGCCCTTTCTTCCCCATAGGTTGTCCTCTCTAACTATATGGCTGACTAGTGAAAAGGCTTATGGTATTCAATGAATACTGTTTTGATATTATGAGTAAAAGGTACGCTACCCTTGCTGACACGCGTACGACTAACGTCACGTTATGTACGTGGGATGGTACGAGAAACCACCTTGGGCCTTCCCGGTAGCCCCTTCTTTGGACTTCGGAACTATTATATTAGAAGACCCATGTGTTGCATTGGTTACCATGCTGGACTGCCGATCGACGGGTCCCGGGCTCGATTCTCGGCGAATTAACAATTTGAATAATGAGTTTAAATTTCTGTTCTCGGTCTAGGTCTGGTCTGGGTTGTGTTTCTGTCTTTGTGTCTATAGTGCTCACGACACAGGGAATCCTAGAGTGAGGCTATGAGCGTGTAACGTTATTTATATAATGTATTTAAAAATGTTTTGATAAACTTTATAAGTAAAAATATTAAACGCGATGGCAAGCGATGGCCTGTTTTTGCATTCGCACAAAGGGAGACGCTGCTAGGTAGGTATGATATGAATTCACGTTGAAAGAAGCATAATAAAGAAGTTGAGGGAAATAATCGGACCTCACGTTTGTCTCGATCAAAGAATATATTATTACTAGCTGTGCCCCGCGGTTTCACCTGCGTTAAAAAGGACCATTAGCGTGAAGCGTGACATGTGTTAACTGAAACCCATAATTTTATTTTTTTGTATTTTTGCTTACGCAGATCATTTTTATTTGTAATAGCTGTGCCCGCGACGTGTGGATAGAGACTTGTAGAAAAGGGATGGATTTTTGTTACCTATTGTAAAATGGCTTCTAATGCAATGTTCATATTATGTTCAGGAGAGACCTATTTTATTTCCTCTCTAAATCGTTTCAGTCCTAACTGTACTCCACTCTTATTTTCCACTTTTCTCTCGCTATGATGAGTTCCTCACTACAAATTTAAACTGAAAAATAGCTTGTTTTTTAAAGTGTTTAGATAGTACCTACTGCTGCGCCCGCGGTTCATCCGCTGCACCGCACCGTAGTATGATGTAGCGTGAAAGACATATTTTATCTACTTTAAATACCAGAAGCGATAAAAGTGTCTATTTTCAATTAAGAATCAATTTATGTGTATAAATTAATTCATATATACAAATGCACATTTGAAATAAATTATCAATTTTTATTGTAGTTATGGTTCACTATTTTGGCTGTAATGGCTTGCACATTTTAGCTTTAATAGCTTACACATGAAATATAGATTATATACTCTGGTGGGCTTTTTTGTAGAACTATCTGAGATAATCATTTCCATCATACATTACATATGTGTAACCACAGAACTCTAGCGGTTTTAGCAGCGCACGCCAGAATAGCTCGCTGTTGGTAGATTTTTTCCTACTTACGTGACACTTATCGTCATATTTTGGACAATTCACACGATAACTTTATAAATTGTAGCCTATGTGTTATTCTGATATATAAGCTATAACATTGTAAAGTTTCATTAAAATCCATTTAGTGGATTTTGGTGTGAAAAGAGTAACAAACATCCATACTTACAAACTTTCGCGTTTATAATATTAGTAGGATGTATAAATATTTTTTGGATAATATTGTAACGATAGCCTGTGATTTAGTTAATTTACAGGTATTTTTATTTGTTACTAGCCTTCCGCCAGCGGCTTCGCCCGCATGGACCCGTTTATAGGTTCCCGTAGGATAAAAACCATCCTATGTCTTTTCCCAAGATCCAATCTATCTGTGTTCCAAATTTCATTAAAATTGGTTTAGTAGTTTAAGCAGGAAAGCGTAACAGAGAGATAGACAGACAGACAGACAGAGTTACTTTCGAATTTATAATTTTAGTAGGTATAAAAAATGTATAAAGTAATATTTTATTTTTATTGTGACAGCCTAAAAATGTAAAAATAAAATTAAGAAGAGTTATTTTAAGTTTCCAGTAGTTTCGAGAACACTTATTAGGAGGCAGAACTTTTATGGTTCGACTTTGAAAGAACCGCCGCGCCGCTGCACACACCTTGAAGCCATTCTGTTGTGTTTCGGTGAAAATGTGTAGAGTGACCGGTCTCTGGAGTAACATCACAATTGCATACGAGCTCAGGCAGACTTCAGGCTTCTTTGAAATCTCGTGGCTTGCATGCTCGTCTGCTACTCCATTTAAGTAAAAAAATATGTTTAAATTTTTATAGACTGAAATTGATGACGCAGTTTGTGAAAAGTCTATGCCTAATTGATCGGCATTATCAATCTTTACAAATCGAAATGAATAATCTACAATTCTCAACATATTTAAACTGTAAACTTCTCTATGCCATAAAATAAAACTAATTTTTCTTAGTTATTGTGAGGGTAATAAGGGTTCCGCAAATTTAAAGCGCCATATTTACCTCATTTTAGTGGTGGTGTGCGGAATTACCCGAGCCCAACGCACACTTGACCGGTTTTAGTGGAATGATTAGCGTGGATCTATGTATATATAGCCGCGATTTTATGCTTATCTTTTTTTTGGCTAAAACTGTATTAGTGACTGACTGATATTTTATATTCGGCAGTGGAATTAGCTACACTGCTACAGTGCACCAAAATGGCAACAGATTCTGAAGAGCGTGTAACCTTTTGTGATATCGTGAGCTTCGTGTTTTTATTTATTTTTTGGATCCTTAAGGGTGTATTAATTGGAATGGCCATAGCCCTTGCAATAATATTGGGTATAATAGTTATTCAACGTATAGTTTCTTATATAACTGTATCAGCAACTCAATCTACATTGGAACGCTCTGTTGGTTGGATTATCTCTAAATTCGTGTGACTCGGTAAAAATGTTGAAGTAGACTTTTGCAAAAGTGCTAAGACGATTTCCGTAATTACTTAAGCGGCGGCGGCTGTCTTTGTGATCAAACTGGTGCAAAAGAATAAGTTATTATTTATTCCTATGCTGGTGCCTGAATATGGATGTTACGAAGTAGCAAACCACATGACTAGCTTATTCAGAAAAAAATACAATATAACCTAAGAAAGGACTTCGGTATTTATCAAGAAGGAAAAAAGTACACAATGTCAGTTGCGAAGATAAATATTATAAGTACAAGGTCGTTGTTTAATCATTTGTCAGAACATATTTAATTAATATATGTAGAAAATTAGGATCTCGAGGGTCAAATTAAAGCACTTTAAACGTTAAAATAGTTATTTATTTTTGCACCTCCTAACATTCACAACGTCGTCCGTCCTAATAATTCACCCTCTACTCACCACTTACTCCTTCCTTTCACTCAATCGCTCAGCCATTCACATACGTTTTGTTCTACCTATTATCCACTTACGTTCCATTCCCACATATATTTATCTGAATTTATTAGATCGATACTAACATTACCAATGGTATAGTTTGCATCATATTTTCCAATTCACTAGCGAGCGAGCTACGTTAGTTACGCTCAGTACTAAAATTGCCCTATTTAGTGTAAAAAGTACACAAATTGTGTTTGGATTTCATTTTCAGTAAATAGTATTAAGTTAGTTAATTTTATATCCATAAATATAATGTACTAAAGTTAGGAATAAGGTTCCCCAAACTTCGCCATTTATGTCACTAATATTGTCAAAGCTTTGTGAATAGGTAGAGAACAAAATTACAAAACCAGTTTCTGATTGTTTGATTTGTTGACGAGCCCAGTGCAATTGTTTGCATGTTAGTAGATAATTACTGCGCTTATGTAATCAGTTATATTTCACTACAGTAATATTATATTTGTGTCTTAAGATATTAACGATGAGATACTCGTAATTATTTTGTAGCTTTTGTGATATAAACAATTGATATAGTTGAACTTGATTATAATCCTATTTTTTTATGATTATCAATAAGAGCAAAAATATTTAAATCTTAATATATATACAAAAAGTAAAGGGTTTTCTTTGTACGTAAAGACACGGTTTTCTCTATTATCATTAACTCCAATCAACTTCCTGTTGAGGTGGTAAATACTCCTTAGTACGTAGATGATACTAAGGGAGTTTGATCGCGGTGGGTGGAAGTGGGTGGAAATATCAGAAAAAAAAATATCTGTACTTTTCTAACCAATAGGGACTTCTGGGTGGATCTCAAAATTTCTAGGATGATCTAGCAAACTATTTTAATTTTATTGAGAATGTTGGAGAAAGTTCCAGAAACTTCTCGAATCATTTGGATTTTTTTAATAATTTTAATTAATTGAGAATATTCGAGAAAGCTTCTCAATTGATCTGGATTTTTTAAAATAATTGTAATCTTTTTTCGAATGATCTGGAGATTTTTAAAATAATTGCAAACTGTTTTAATTAATTGAGAATGTTCGAGAAAGTTCCAGAAACTTCTCAAATGATCTGGAAAATCCTACTAATATTATAAATGCAAAAGTTTGTAAGTATGGATGTTTGTTACTCTTTCACGTAAAATCTACTGAATGGATTTAAATGAAACTTTACAATAATATAGCTTATACATCAGAATAACACATAGGCTACAATTTATAAATATAATGTGTGAATAGATAAGTGTTAACTGTCAAGTAAGTAGGAAAAAATCTACCATCTGCGAGCTATTCTGGGGTGCGCTGCCAAAATTCGTTATGTATGATGGAAATGTTTATCTTAAATAGTCCTACAAAAAAGCTGGTCCACGGCACTTCAGAAGGGACTTCACTTTATGCTTATGATCCTCTCTAACGCGGGTGAAACCGCGGGGCACAGCTAGTTTGAATATAAAGGTATGTGTTTGAAAGCAGATGATACTTATGATAAGTAGTAAAGAAGAGTCAAGTAAAATTTTATAAAAAATATATATTTTTCATTGAAAAATAATAAATAAGATGTAGAAGATAATACTTAAAAATAGTATTCACAATAATTTTTGACTAGAGTGTCGTGAAGTGGTTGTTTACCACCATCCAGAGTAGCCTGATCCGTAGCCAGATCCGTAGCCAGAGCTGTGTCCGGAGCTGTAGCCGGATCCGTATCCGGAGCCGTATCCAGAGCCGTATCCTCCATAGCTAGAACCGTGTCCTCCGAAGCCGGAACCGTATCCTCCGTATCCGGAGTATCCGCTGGAGTAGCCGCCGGAGTACGAGGGTGCGGCGATGACCTTGTTAACAGTGACCACCTTGGGCACCGATACGACCTTGCGCACACTGACCAACTGGGGCACTTCCACCACCTTTTGCACATTCACTACTTTTTTGTGGGAGATGACGGCGGGGGCGGAGTAGCCGCTGTAGCCCCCGTAGGAGCCGTGTCCGCCGTATCCACCACTATATCCACTGCCGAATCCTCCACCGTATCCGCCGCCGTATCCGCCTCCGTAACCGCCGCTGTAGCCGCCGTGGCCAGAGGAGAAGCCAACGCTGGAGTGCAGGCCACTGAGGAACCCGCGCTTCTCACGCACTTCGCCGGCTCCGGCGCACGCCACCAGGGCTACGACTACGATCTGTTGACAAAATACATCGCTGAGTTGGTATTATAAGTATATTTTTATAAATGCAAGTTTAAGTATCAAACGTCGACAAAGTAACAGTTGTAGTTAAGAACCTGAGATGAAAAAGAAATCCCGATACTAAACAGAGGAGTTTAGTGTCGGGATTTTTCAGATCAAATATTGCATGACGTTGTGGTACTCACAAAGGCTTTCATTGTGGTGGTGTGTTGAGAAGGGTCGGTAGACTGCCGCTGAGGCGGGTGGTCGCGGCATATATACGAGTGCGTGTCGCAAGTGTCCTCGGGCGGCTCTTGCTAAAATAAGTAAGACCCCTCATGCGTTTATGATTATTCATAATTCATAACAATTATTATTATTGAGGAGCCTCCGGACAGTTGCACGGATTAAGATTTGTTTCTAATATTAAGTAGACCATTAGTGTTGTTTCTAATAAATGCACAAGGCAATAAAATTACAATAAAATTGATTAATGAACGCGCAAGATAAAAAGTTTTGATTATGGGAAGTACGAATTTTTATAAGGTACTAGCTGACCCCGCGAACTCCGTATCGCGTTTAAATATTAAATAATAATAATTATGGATAGCATATAAACCTTCTCCGTGAAAAAATACATAATAATATACATACCAATTTTCATAATAATCGGTCGAATAGTTTCTGAGTTTTGCGATGTCATATATACAAACATCCTCTTTTATATGTATATAGATAGATACTAGTGTAAATACAATTGAGGTACTAGTACTGGAATAACTACTTGGTTTCATATTTTTTTGTAATACACCATTTATTACTTAATACTGAATAAATCATCAACATTTTTTATAATATTCCGTGCACTTATTCCTACTATGAATCTCGCATTCAAGAGCAGCTAATCTTATTCAACCCAGAAGGTGATGATAATAAATAATTCAATTTACCACTGTACACCTTTAGTTTTCACGTATTGCTAAGGACTACAGAGAGTATCTACCATTTTTAAAAGTATAAGTGTATGACCCACTTTGCTCGTGAACTTTAGCCGGGTCACTGCAATAGGGTCTTGGACACTATGCACAAAAAATATTCAAAATCCTTACCTTAAAAAGGTTGCACTAAATGACGCTTGGAAAGCAATATAATTGTTAATTTTTTTTTATACATGATTTTTATTACCGCTTAAATCAATAATAATGAAGTCAATTGACTGTATATGATAAGTGACGTCACTTATTATTTTCTCATACAAAATGTATGGGGATGTCACGTTTTGACAGCTCATTAAAAGTATCTCAATTGACTTGGTAGTCCAAGACCGGATTTGACGATTAAAAAAGTTGACATTTTAAAACGTTCAAAACGGACACACTTACTCCTTTTAAGTTGGTATAGGTCTGTTTATGGCTGCTGCATATTGAAAATATTATGATACTTAAAGGCATGTTGTCCACCAATCCGCACTTGGCCAGTGTGGTGGACTTTGGCCAAAACTCTCTTACTTACGAGAGGAGACATGTGCTCTAAACCAACATCTGGGCACATGTCTCCACGTAAAAGGTTGAAAGGATAGATGGCCGAGTGGTAAATATACCGGGGTCTCCCTCTGGGATTAGGGCTAAAATACGGTGCTCATCTTTGACTTATGAAACTTTTATGCTCGTATACAAATTGCATTTATTTTTGTCTAAAGCGAATTATATGTCACCGACCGCCCAATTACGTCCAGAATAGCAGTACTTATACTTGTATACGAATTTAGATTAGAAAATACATGGGTTTGCTTGTGGTTTTTGCTAAAACCAGTGAGCTGTATGCTTGCTTCCTTAAATACTACGTACCTATGTTATGGTGCTTAAAAGTTAATTCATCCTTTAACACTTTGTAAGTAATTACAAGGCTTCTTGACAAATTCATTATTTCGTGTGGCGTAATGAAAATATAATAAAGTTGCGAAATGAAATCGGGTTTTGCCGCAAATTCTATACAAGGTTAAACCACACGAATGAGAAAAACCCTACATTCTCTACTTTTTATTTACATTATTCAGTGTAGCTAGTAAGTACTTAAATACGCAAGGATTAAAAAGCAAGGACAAGGTCAAGGCACTTACTCGTATCGTGTAGGCGGTAGGACAGTTGGTTCCAGCGGGAAAGTACCACCGTTACATTACTTTCTATCCTTAAAAAAACCGGTACATTTTTAAAAAAATCTTTGGGATTAACTGTATCACTGAGAGCTTGCAATAATAGAATTAATCTTAAGAAAAACATTTTCATGTAAAATTTCACTAAGACAAGACCATGAAGTGTATTAGTAAATCTCATGTAGAAGCTTCCAACTCTACGATCTTAGCTTAATAATCTTAGTCAAAATAATTGCCATTTTGCTTTCCCCTCAATCTGTTTCATGTAAACAAGTACCTATAGCGACGGTGCTATGTAATTGGAACTAATAGTGAACTAGCGGAAAAACCCTTTCGATCCGTTGGAGTCTTGTAAAGAGCAAATGTAGTTTTAAAAACTTCGAGCATATTCCTGACACTGAAAAGGTGCTAAAAAGTTGTTTGTTAACGAAGATTACACTTTTATTTCCTTATTTTTCAGTAACACTAATATCGAGGTTAATGCGAAATGGTCTGTGTTCAGCAGTAAACTTAAATGTATCAAATTATATCATTGTTTTCATTATGAATTTCAAATCCACTGACAGTATTACTAAAGTGTGAATTGGAATAATATTTCAAAATCGTCTTTATCATGCTTTTATTTTTAGGTAACCGTCTGCTTTACATACTCCTTTTCGCTAATTAATTCTCACGCTGATGTAATGTTTATATTAATTATAATTTCAAGTAACTATGATGTATGATAGTGCCATTCGAGCAGGTTTGATAGTGCGAAGGGCGACACCGTTTGCAAACGTCAGCTCGTAGTCTCAAAATTAGAAAAGTATGAGTAAAGAGTATGGGGGTATGGTTCGGTATGAGAAATGTTATCATGATTCATTAAGAATCTTAATCAAAAAGGGTTGCAGCCACCAAACGATAATGTTAACTTTACTACCCAAATAATTGCAATCGAGGGTTCAGGGTTTTGGGAAATTGGAATGACGAATTTAAATTTTTGAATTTGGTCGAGTGTTTGTGTTCTTGAATTAGGTATGGCTGCAACCCTTTTTGGGTCCCACTGCTGGGCACGGGTCTCTCCCCATTATCGGGAGGCCTGGAGCTTACTTCACCACGCTGCTCCAATGTGGGTTGGTGAAGATGGGGATTAGTGGCCAACCCGCTGTCGGATGTTTTCAAACCACCCATAAGGCCTCCGACAACGTTAACGACTGTTATCTATCGACAACAACCGGGACCGACGGTTTAACGTGTCCTCCGAAGCACGGAAACGCGCATGAAATTTTGGCCACGGTCATCAATCTCATATCTGACTGCGCCCGTTTGGCTTAGCTACATAGACCGCTTGCGTTCTACGCTAGCCGCCGAGTCGTGCCCGCTTCCTATTTCTTATATACCGAATTAGGTATATTTGGTACTAACTACACAGGAAATCCTAAGCTGAGTCTATGATTGTTATTTATTTACATTATTTTTTTACTAGTGATCTGGCCCAGCTTCACTCGGTATTTGCTTTTATATCATTATGTTAATCTATCCCACGGGAAAAACGTTTTTTCGGAACAAAATTATCGTATATCCTTCCCCAAGGACCACTCTCTATATTTCATTAGAATTAATTGATTTTTCAGAAATTTAAGCGTGTCAACGTGACGGGCACACACACAGACATTATCGCATTCATTGGATTATTATATGGATTAGTATGAATTTCAATATGCTGTACTTAAATAAATTATGTTTGAGTTTACAATTAGTGACTTAAATTCTAAAGAAAACGATCGTAAATTCCACAGCGAGTGAGTAAACACCGATAATTATGCTGTGTACATACTACTACATACTACACTCGTCGCCGCCGCCCGCGCCGGTGTGCTACAAGTATACGATGCCTATGAACTATGAATGCAATTGGCAGTCATTTGTCAAAGGCTTAATTAACCCACTTTGACAGCAGTTAGTTGACAGAAGTTTATAAGTAAAATATGCGACAAAAAACTATTTGATTGAACGCGCTAAGAGGTTACCTACTTCTGTCCTTGACTGATTTTATGGAATTTGGACTGCAATTTTTTGAACCTTTTTATGTCCTACTGCTAGGCATAGGTCTTCTCTCATAAGTGAGAAGGATTTATTCCATAGTCCAACCACGCTGGCCCAGTGCGAAATTATCGGTTACTGTTAGCATCAATTACTGTACGGTAGACATGCACAGTGATGGAAAACATCGTATTTAAAGAAATACTACAATATTTCCTTCACCGTGGAGCAGCTATAAATACGCATTTACAAAGTTTTTGTCAGAGGTCTGCGCCGGGGTTTTGGATTTGATGTCTCCGTGTCGGAGACCGCGGTCTTCACTGCCAGCGCTGCTGACTCTTACATTGGAACAAAATATTTTTAGGGTTAACCGAACTCTCACACAAGCCGGGCTGGCTGGCGATTTCGACTCACGCTGAGGAAACATCCTATGTGCTTATTCACATCACTTACCCCTCAGCGAAGGGACACATCATGTAAAACCTCTAGAGACGAGAGATTTATATACCAAATGTCTTGAGTGTAAGACATAACTTACGGTAGGCCGTAGCGTAGTGAACAATGGCAACAATCTTTATAATACACGCATGGATCGAGGCAAGAGTGCAGTGGATTCGGCTTCATATCCAGCCAGCATGTCGAACCTGGTGTCAGAAATGGAACTGTTCTTTCCCATTAGTTTAACTGAGTAGTTCAACCGTTGAAAATTGAAAAATAGCAAAGTTTAAATGCTTTCTGGAACGCTGACTTTTGGTTCGGTTGAAGATCTCATTCTCCCCGTCCACAGCCCTGGAAGATCCTTTTTAGTCGCCTTTTACCATAGATGATATCAAAGAGGATTGAGGACATGGGGATACCATAGGAGAAGCTCCCTTTTAGTCGCCTCTTAACATAGGGGATATCGTATCCCTAAACTTAATCCCAAAACAATAGATTACCTAAGGTGCCCGTAGCCGTAGGCCCGTGCCTCTATAGGCGTGTAATCTAAAGATATTGCTATTTCTACGATGTGGCCTACGCGAACATTAGATATTTCCCTATGAGATGTAAGCAATATAGATATCAAGATATCAATGTTGCAGTTTCAATTTCGCAGATCATCTGTATCGATGAAACAGTTACAAGTATTACATAAGTTCCTAAAGGCCATCATGATGTGAAGTCGGTAAAACCGGGAACACAGCCTTGCCGCTCGACTCACGATGTCGACACGACTACTTTCACAACGGAGTCGGAAACTCCGAGAAATGGCCAACCAGTGGACCGCTACCCTTAGAGCGACTTCTGCCGAGGCCAACTGCGTCGTTATTTTTATTTTTATTGACAAACATTTAAAGCTTTAGAGTAAGAAGCTATCGATCTTGTTTTGTTGTCGTTGCATCCCATCTTACGATAAATTGCGTCTGCAGCGTAATATGTTTAATCTGCCTTATTGAGCTAAATAAAATAAAACTGTACAAAGTTGTAAGCTCTGGAACGATAGTATTCCCAGGCATGAATAGACCATCTCGCTTAGGTAGATCTTTACTAAACGTAAAGTGGCTAATATATTAGATTATTATTGAAATGATCAGTCATATTATGCAATAAAACTTATGGAAATACTGTATTTTAACTGCTAATCTCATGTGTAAATTCAGGTAAATCAGCGAAATCGGCAAAATTTCGTATACACCCTCTTAAAAGTGGGACGTAGGATCTTCACAACCTTCCACTAGCCGTAATCTAGGTAGTCGCCACCAAAGAGTTTCAATCTAAGTTACTGAGTTAGTCGTTTGTTCGTCTTCTTATTACGCTGGTAAAACATTGGACCCAGTTCGTAACCTCGTGGACGAAGACACTTGGAAAAATAATGAAATTGGAGTCACATTTTTCTTTCTCCTCTCTCGTTCTCTCTTCTTTCTTCTCGGTACTTCATTAAGTTACAAATTGAGAAAACCTATTTTCTTTTTGTACAGAGACTAGTCTATCTTTTCTAAGTACGAAGATTTTATCTGTATAATTTACTAACGCAAACGGGTTTAAGTATTTACGTTGAGTTGTTTGTTTTTATTTTCGGACTAAAAGGAAAGGATGAAATATCCGCTCGAGTACCAATGCCAAGTACTGCGTATGTATAAATATAAACGAACAGCTGAGTCAGAACTGTGCAAAAACCTTTTAAGATCAAACTTATTTTTATTTTTAGCAAGATATGTATTTTTCATTGATTTCAAACAAGGAGAAGGTTACATTTTTCTCCGATATTTTTACATACATACGATGCATAATACGATTTTTATAAGATACTTTACCTTGGTCATTTTACGTAATTCCTTGGCCCTAGAAGTGATAGTAATCGGATTCAGAGATATAAGTAAAGATTTCATTTATAATATTCTCAGTGAAAATTAAGAATTGGGTAGTTGACACCACGAACAGAAAAAATCAAAATGCAGAGCTCAAAAAGGTTGCACTAAATTAAAACCTTGGAAACTTGGATAATTGACAAAAAATTTTTTTGAATGATTTTTATTTCATTTTAAATCAATAATAATTAAGTCATAACTATAACATAACTGACTATACCACGCTGTGACGTCACAAATATTTTTCTCGCGTTTTGACAGCTCATTAAAAGTATGTCAATTGATATAGAAGTCAACTACCGTATTAGGTCAAGATTGCTATATAGTTGATTGTATTAATATGACGTAGCTGTTTCTTAAAATCATATTGAAACAATCACTATAACGATCACACTTGGTGGTTGATTTTATATGTGCTCGAACTTTGATGGGTCGACCGGAGTAGTACCACTGCACCTGCTCCTACTGTGAAGCAATTCTATTATGTTAGGTGGTGGTGGAAAAGTGCAGTTGCCTGCAGTGCATGTGTATGTAGTAACTGCATAGGACCTTAGGGAAGACTTACGTGTGTTTGAGGTCTTGATACGTCATAATACGTCTTATTATTTAACACCACGTGACCTGTTTGCTCGTTTTCTACACCATTCAAAAAAGTAGCATTTTGATTAAATATCACATTGATGATAAAAAAACCTACTAATAAGTGATAAAAATCGTGATTACCTCGTTCCATAGAGTGAAGATAATTATACCGGTGAAAGTGATGCGCCAGATCCGAGCGACGCGACCTTGGCACTGACCTCTCGCGACTCGAGTTTGCGCCGAGAGCCGATACTGTTTGATACCTTTGATAGCCAATTACGACAATACCAGTTAGATAGCATTATCTAACTGGTATCTAACTGCTAACCTTACGGTTATATGTAACTTCTATACTTGTATAGTATAGGCAACTGTAATGTCTTTAGGTTACGACTCTACTTAAAACAGTTCTGAGAAAACAATTTGATAAATTGTAATAGTCAATATAGATACCACATTAACTAAAACAACGGGTTGCACTCCGGTAGTGCCGGCAGAAGTGAAAACTTGAACATTAACGTTGTGCATTTTTGATAGGTATTTTGGAATGGTTAGCGAATACTTTCGCACGAATTGCTTTTATTATCAGTATATTTTTTATCTAGTATTTTCAGTAGGTTTTCATCTAGCATTTTTATAAAGTACTCACTCATTTTCTTTCACTATATCTTTGTCACTTTTTTCATTAATAGATGCACTTTGTTCAATGTCCATATTTTAAATACTTGATATAAACGAATTTTACAAGTATAGACAGTCGAGCCGTCATCAGCTGTCACCTCGTCACCCCTGAACTTTCGATCAGGCCACGTGTCTTGACGCGAGTTTAACATTTTTTACACATCCCAAAAAAAGTGCACAACGCCGCTTAGGAAGTTTTCACTTCAAAAAATGGTTGCGTTTCTTCAAATATAGCGGCTATTTTATGAACTGATGTAAAGCGCCTATAAATCGATACTTAAAACGAACGACGAAAAAACGAGGAATATCAGTCATCAATTGGCAGCGAAGTAAACATCAACAAATTAATAATTAAGTACCTCCATCCATCCATCCATCAGCCTTTTAAAGTCCACTGCTGGACATAGGCCTCCCCTAATGTTCGCCACTCCGTCCAGTCCTGCGCCCTCTGAATCCAGCGGTTTACCGCTATCTTCTTCAGGTCGTCAGTCCACCTGTTTGGAGGGCGACCTGTGCTCCTTTTGCCGAGACGTGGTCGCCATTCGAGGATATTTCTTCCCCGCCGGTTGTCAGTCTTCCTAACTATGTGGCCTACAGTACCTACCTACAGTACCTACTTAATTAATTAATATTCCCAAAAAAAAATCTAACGAATAAATAAATGTAGGGTCGATGTATCTTATAGGTAGATGTAATTAAGCATTTAAGCAAGCCTAAACTTTCTTGGATTCTAGATAGAATCGATCAAATCTGCTGTTATTGCAAACCAATGAAATGAAATGAAATGAAATATGAAATATTCTTTATTCACTGTACGGTTCATTTACAAACTCTTAGTGAACGTTATTTTTTTGTTCTGTCTGCTCTGGGTGCGCTTAGGCAATGCTGAGCTGAAGAAAAGAGCAGACGGAGAAAAACTTCAGCCCTGTTTTAAAATATGAGGTATACAATAATAAGCTTTCTTACAGAGTAGCTATGGGCAGATAAGGAACATACGTGACAGCTATCGCATGTGTCGAATGTCGAATAGATTTAATTTTAAAATAAAAGTATTAAATACAGCAAACGGCCATGTTATCTGAAACGCCAATCAAAAGGAATGACGTCACGCCTCAGTTAATAATAATAATAATAATAATAATCTTTAATTCAGATTTTGTTTCCATATTATGTTAGTAGTTCACAACTTATAGCTAATGTTAGTAAGAAAAAATTTAAGTCAATCATAAATATTTTACCATTACATTAACATTATAATCATAAATATTTCACAATGTCACATTCAATTATACAATTAAATACAATGTCAAGAACTTTAAAAATATTCAAACTAAATAAATAAAATAAACAATTTATGTCATATAAGGCCTGTGGCGACCCTAGCCCAAAAATGCTGCAAGGGACAATCTAGCCGAGACGCGATCATCTTCAGGATGCCGTTGGTGCTGTGTTGCAACCTGCAGAGCAATGACGCTATTCTTTTCCGTCTTACGGCAAAAAAGTCATCGACTCGCGCGTCCGCAAACATCCCCGATGCGCTGCAGTGTCGCGGCAGCCCCAACAGCACCCTAAACACTTTATTGTACTGGACTCGCAGGGCATTGTAGGCACGCTGTGTGTAGCGAACCCACAAGCCGCTCGTGTAGAAGGATTGACAGTATGCCCGAAACAGTGTGATTTTTACTTCTCTACTACATCGAGCGAACCTGCGGGCCAGCATGTTGCCTCTCACTGCCAATGCCCTGCGTTCCCGCTCCACGTCCAGATCATCCCTCAAGTCGGAAGATAACATATGGCCCAGATATTTAAACTCATTGACCTGTTTCAGAACATGGCCTTCTAATACAACTGGCGGCACGAAAGCTGGTCTGTGTTTACTGATGGAGCCAGCAGCACCATGTCGTCTGCATAACTTATATTATTTACACACGTATCGTCAAGATGGCAACCGACATGGGTACTAAGGAGCTCATCAATCAATTGATTGACGTAGAGATTGAACAGGACTGGAGAAGTCAAACCACCCTGTCTCACACCGCACTCTAACTTGTATTTATCAGATGTCGTATCGACCCACCGCACCTGATTTACTTGGTTACGATACCAGTATTTTAATATTCGTGACGCTTCTACAGGAATACCAGTTTGTTCCAATTTCTTCCACATCAGGTCATAGTCTACAAGGTCAAAGGCCTTTGAAAGGTCTAGAAAACATGCGTATACTGCTGTTTTTCTGTCTGTGTAATACCTGACAGTGTGCTTAAGGGCTAGAATGGCACTCTCAGTGGACAGCCCGGCTCTGAAACCAAACTGGGCATCATTTAGTCGTATATACTGAACGAGGAGCCTATTAAGCACACTGTCAAATATCTTAACCACGGTCGTAGCAAGTGAGATGGGCCGATAGTTGGATATGTCCGACACATCTCCAGTTCTGTTCTTTAGGATGGGCACAACTATCGTCCTTATTAAGGAGTCCGGCATGTATGAATGACGGAGACAGAGATTAAAGAGCGCAGCCAAAATACGCGCAATTTCAGAACCTGCATGTTTAAAATGCTCGATACTGAGACCGTCATGTCCCGGAGATTTACCTCTCTGCATGTCTCTTATACAATCACGAACTTCTTCATGTGTAACAATGAATTCGGTTGTGCATGCTTGCATGACGGTCCCACCATCGCACTCTTTCGCTGGTGGCCTGCTTAAGAGAGGTTTCACCATAAAATGGTCTCGGAAACCATTGGCAATGCTCTTAGGGTCACTCTCTCCCCCAACGCTAACAGGGACACTTGGTCTATGGTTTAACTTATTTGTTTGCTTCCAAAACCCCTTAAAGTCTCCCGACGAATGCTTTGTTGCCAGTATATCCATTTTTATTTTTTCTTGTTTATCCTGGCACCATTTTAATCTGGACTTAAAGTGCTTTCGACTATCACACATATCTGTGTATGTGTGACCCCCACGCGGCTTACCTGCCAGCAACCACATTTGATATTTATCCCTGGCATCCCTGTGAGCGTCGGCTACATATTTATTCCATCCTGCGATGTACCCACCCTTCCGGGGACAGCGATATTTAGATGTCATCTTAGCTGCTGTTGTGATAACTTTCAGCATATCTGCGTATAGCTTGTCAATGAGCACAGTGTGATGGCGGTTCGGGCATGGTGCATAACTGCAATTTTTAAGTTCCTTGGGAGTGTTTATTTTACTGAGATGTTGTCATCGTGTTGCTTGTAGTTTGACTAGCAAGCCGACGCCATGACACCTACGAGCGTTTTCGCGCTTAATTCAAATTACATATCAAAAATACATTAATTTACGTTAAAAGTTGAGTTAATTGCTGAAATAAACTTTTTTTCGAAACTAGGAGACGTGTACCTACAATAAGGAAAGGTATTTGAAAATCTGTCATCATGCCCATTATAGATACTTCACCTATCAATGGTGTCATCGAAGATATAGAAAACTAAGGGGTCAACGTTTGGGAGTTATTATGACCATAAAAATAATAATGACCACCGACAACGAGCAGCGACCGTCACAAACAAACTCGTGTGGATTCACGAGCGAATTAATTAGTGGGGTTAGCTAGGGTTGGTGCTGACGGAGACAGTCCAGTTCACGATGCTTTAGATTTATTACTTGTAATACAAACAATATACAAAAGAGTACTACACAATAACCAATACTCTTATTTTGAAAAGTTTTCTATTTTGCCGATGAGCAAGTAGGGTTCAGGAAAAATAAATCAATTAATACAGCAGTCTTTAACTTTTTACAAAAAGTAATGATTAACTTAGATAATAAAAGACAGGTTACGGGTCTCTATATGGATATGACGAGGGCATTTGATTTTGTTGATCATAAACTATTAATTGATAAACTTAAAAAATATGGAGTGAGAGATAATGCATTATCTCTTATTAATAATATTTTATTATTTATGATATTTGTTAGTTAAATAGGAATTTATAAAACTTATAAATTCCTATTTAACTAACAAATATCTTACAGAAATTACAAAAATTAATAATATGGCCAAATATACAAGAAAAATACTACTCTCATCCCGTATAGAACTGCTATACGGAGTGCCTCAGGGAACTATTTTAGGTTCATTACTTTTTTTATTTTTATAAATAATTTTACTAAAGTCATAAAACAGCCAATGATACTCTTTGCTGACGATAGTACAGTTGTATTTACAAATGAAGACACAAGTAATTATGAAACCGAAATAAACAATGGTCTCGAATTATTAGTAGACTGGCTAAACAACAATAATCTAAAAATTAATCTTAATAAAACTAATATAATGATTTTCAAAAATAGGGTATCATATGGTCAACCTATACATATAAACTATAAAGGAAAGATAGTATCTGAAACAAATGTAAAAAAATTAGGCCTATATACAAATAATAAAACATGGCAGTCCCATTTGGAACATGTTTGCCAATAGTTAAATAAATTTTCATTTGCATTATATAAACTATCAAAAATAGTGAACAAAACAGCTGTCCTTAGTGCATATGTTGGTGCGATTCTTAGATACGGACTGAGGTAATGCAACGGGAATTCAAACGTTTTTGAAGGCTCAAAAGAAATGCATTTGTTCTATATGTCAAATAAATCAAATAGATTCTTGTAAACCGCACTTTAAAGATTTAAATTTTTCAAAAAGATTTAAAAGATTCAATTCCCGGTGAAAGAGAAATTTAAATGATGAGTTTAAACTGTTCTCGGTCTGGGTGTTTGTGATTCCGTCTCTGTGTGTGTCCATGGTACCCACAACACAGGGTATATCTACCCTACTGTGGGGCTATGAGTGTGAAACGTTATTATTATTAAAAATAATGACGCTCCCCTCCCTTTACATATATGAAATATCCCTAATGGTAAAAAAATATTTAAATAACTATGAAACTCTAAAATAAAAAAGACATACTAAAAAATTGTGTTCAATTGCATCAAAAACAAAACAATATCACAAAAGCATCTTTTGCATGGGACCAAACATATATAATAACTTATCTGAATCCCTCAAATCTAAAACAATTAGTAATTTTAAATGAGTCTGGGTGTTTGTGAAAGCGTCTTTTGCATGGGACCAAAATATATATAATAAATTAATAACTTATCTGAATCCCTCAAATCTAAAACAATTAGTGATTTTAAATGAGCACTTAGAACGTTTTTATTTACAAAAGCGTAATAGTACGGTATCAGAATTTTTAAACGACGAACTTTAACTTCGCGAGAAATTTCGGGTTTACGGGGCTAAAAACCTGCGAGGGTTGTTTTTCCGCCCGGATTTTTCCTCTCAGTGTATAAGAACCCAGTGAATTGGGTGCCCAAAGCCGATGACCCGGATAAAAATATAACTCGAATAAACATAACTACCTGATTATTTACTTCCGGCAATAATCACGTAGCATAATTATTGATGATGCTCAACTAGTTTCGGACCTGAACGAGGTCCTTTCTCATGAGCCGTCACAGGCGGTCGCTTCACTTACACAATATTCTTTACCTATATCGTTATATCGGATGTCTCTGGTTTGCGTTAAAAACAAAAATCATTCAGAAAAAATGTAAATGCTGAAAATCGTTATATTAGGTACATATAAATGTTACTTATTATTTCAATTAATACTTTTTATACAATAATAATTTTTTTCAAGCTGGTTGCGAGACGCAAGTTGGGCGAGTAGGTCTATTGTCCTTACTTCGAAGGCTACCAACATCCTGTAGACTGATGACTTTTATAGCCTAAAACTGAATGAAAAATAAAATGCTTGCATTTTTATTAGTTGTATACATAATTAACTTAACATACTTTAATACCAAAGAGGCAACCAAACTAATTTATTTCGCAGTTCGTTATGAGACTTTCTTGTTTTAGGGTTTTTTCACTTCCAAATTACACAGAAACGCAGGCAGGTTTTTTAGTTATTTAAGTTTAGTAATTTTTTTCAATTATTTATTTAACCAGCGTATTTTATTAACTGCAAGTAAAACATAATAGGAGCAAATTGTTTTGACAGCCCTAACAGTAATAGCTTAGCATAGCCTGAGATAACCAATGTCCAAGGCAGCGACAGTTAATATAAAAGCTGAAATTATTACTACACCTTTGTACACTTTTGAATAGATGTTGATTTTTTTGCATTTTAACTGTATTATTAGCAATTGAATTATCTGTTAATTGATGTCAGGCATATTTTAAGTCTAGTTAAAGAAAGAAGGAAAGCAAGAAAAATGATTTATTTGCGTAAATATGGGTATCACGAAAGTTGTTTTGTACTGTCTATTTGTAGCTCTTTTATTAAAAAATTAATACCTATAACTCCAATTAACCAAAATGTATAAAAAAATAATACACTGAAAATCAGTCTCTGAGGTTTGCCTCAGAAAAGCTGAGTGTTTGTCGAGTTTTCAGTAGCAATAAATACCTTTAATTTTCTGTATTTAATATAAGTTATTTCAAATTTTGTTACAGAATTATTTGTAGAACAAATAATGTTTGTCTATTCTATTCTGTTCTAAAATACATACATATTTCAGTCAACAATTACTAAGAGTCTTAAAAATATAAAAAATTGAGTCAATGGAACGAAAGTGGTCATTTACGTCGCACATTTCATAAAGGTATTTAAGCACATATATAAATATTACTGTTGACCTAGAAATAATTAACTCTTTTTTCGCGTTGCTGCGCGTTACTGGAGAGAGGCATACTAGCATTGATTCTTAATGATTTTTTGGAGTGGAATACGATTCTAGATTTTTATGCCTGTATGCTGTATTTTGCGGTACGGCTGGGAGGGATTGAATCATTGCATTAAATTTGTAATCTGTGGTGCTTGAAAAGGCCGCGAAAGATAGTAGCGCCAACTGTTGGGCGCCATAGAAAAGGGGAACAAGAAGAAAAACGCGGTTGGTATATAGATCTAGATTGTTAAAAATTTTATGATTCAGATTTAATTTGTAAAAAGTCGATGTAAATTGTTTTGATGATCCTGAACCCTGTTTATAGTAGGTACTCGTAATAGTGAAAAAGCAATGTAAAAAATTGGAATTAGAATATAAAACCTTAAAGTTCTACGGAACTCTCAGTATGCGTTATCAACTCGGACTTGCATTTTCCTGCGAACAGAGCACATTTATAATTAACTGAAGAAACAAGAGCACTACCGTGACACTCATTTCTGATGAAGCAATTCTTTATTGCAACAAAGTGTGGCGTATTTCATTGAAGTAGGTAATATAAATAACTAAATTGCGAGCAATAAATGTTTTAAACACAGATTCACGTATATAATTACGTATAGTCCTCGTTAGTACAGTGGTTAGTATCAGACACGTAGTATAAAGGGGTTCGATTTTTCGCCGGGGAGAATATGTGCGTGGAAGAACTTGCATACGACCGGGGAAAAAATCACCTTTATACGAGTACCTAAGTATTTCTGCCTTGAAGCATTAATTTTTTGTTACGATGGAAATTACGGTTACCATCCAGACTGATATGTGATTGATTTATCTGCGACGCCACCTACTCGTACCTGGTCTAGTTTTCAACCAACCAGGAACTCACTGAAATAGGCATATATTCAAAATTTCAACCAAACTGGAGTTTGGAATCCTGTGTTAGCGATGAAACCTTTAAAGTATTTTATGAAAATGTTCTATGTATGAATGGCAAAAGACAATGATTCTAAGTAAATATTAATTTTAAACTGGCGTATGAACAATTATCACAATAATCAGTCTCACTCAAGTCTCAAAATCACACTTAATACAGAATTGATTACTTTTACTTATGGACGGAAAAAATTAAACGGAAAAGTATTAGTAATTATTCATTTGTATAAGTTTAAACAAGCAGGTTTTTCTCTTTACTCCTTATAGTGTCTAATAAAAACATGGTATTAAAATAAGAAACTAATTACGCAGCTTGAAGTATTAAATTCATAACAACTTAGATTAGCCCTTTTAGAGCTGGTCAATACAATTCAGTGGTCTATCTATAAAGATCAATTTTTCGCAAAAACTATTTGTAGTAAGGGAACGGGCTCAATTTCATAAGAATTAATCTTTTAATTTATTGTAATTAATGTAATTAGCCGTATTATGTCCTTAGATACAAATTTCACCCAAAGGTCGATCTAGAGATTCCGAAATGTTCCGCGATACGGAAACTAGTAGAAAAGAAATACGAACAAATTCACTGTCTAGCAGTTACCACACGAAAGAGACAATTATTCTATTGATGATCATTGAGACGCCTAGAAAAGAGGAGATTTATATAATGATGTTCCTGCACAAATGTGTCTTTAGAACCTTTGGCTCTACATGATACAATTATTGGCACACAATTTTTTTAAGATGGCGGCCAGAAAATGGAAAATAGACCACAGATTTGACATCTCCGGACCATTCGTAGCTAGGTTCAACTTTTTGTTTGCCTAAATTCGTCTTAGTTTGACCGCCGGTCCGAAAGGGTTAGTAAGATAGATACATAGGTAAACTTTGGTATAAATAAAATAAATTATTATTTGATAAAAGTAAGGTATTATATTTTTCTTAAATTTTGGCTATTAAGACTATATAGTGAGTGTTACTGTTACTAATTTAGCAAATAGCGAAGTGTTCACGACTTACACGAGTTACATTACACGAGACTACAGTCTACGAGTTGGAAACAGGCGCCGCGGTTTCCTTACCGGGTCCGGTAAGAATGGCCGGGCCCAGTGGGTGATAAACCGGGCCCGCCGGGGCCCGGTGTGCAATCCCTAAACCAAACCTCTCCATATGTTTCAGAGCAGTTCGATAATAAACAAAAATACAGAATAATTATTGTAAATTAAGATGTTTTATAAGCTAATTAAATATGCTCACTTTGGTATAAGATAAAATGTACCAAAAAATAAATGTTGTGCTACCAGGAATGATTTTAGTTGTACCACCGAAGAGTTAGTCCATCGGAAAATAAATTCCCCGCGGTACTGGCAGTTACAGGGAGACACGTGCGACCATCTGCCTCCGAAGTAGTGGCGCAATCATGTAGGTACATACGACTAAAGAGAAAACTCGAGCCTTGTTTGAGTTTGCGTCTAGATGTCCATGGGCTGCAGTGATCAAATAAATAAATAATAAATAACATTTCACGCTCATAGCCCCACAGTAGGGTAGATATACCCATTGTCATAGGTACCATGGACACACACAAAGACAGAAACACAAACATCCAGACCTAGAACAGAAATTTAAACTCATCACTCAAATGTCTGTTTCGCCGGGAATCGAACCCAGGACGGGAATTGGCAGTCCTGCATGGTAACCATTGCGCCACGCAGGTCGTCGAAGTAACATCACGTGGCTTCCTTGATCGTGTACTAGGAACTCCGTTTTATAGTTACGAACAAAAAAAATTAAAATTTAGTCCATCATTTTAGAAGTCTGTGAAAAAACCAACACTGCTTTTACACACAATCCGTTATAGATCTAACTGTTGCTATAGGTCAATCCGATCCCAAATAGAAATATATTTTTCTATAAAAGTACAAAATAATTTCATAACGTTCACGTACAACTTGTGAATGTAATTAGATTCTACTAGAACATTCTGTTAGACTAAGTTAGAATATTAAATAGACAAATGAAATAATTAACACATCTTCATATAAATTAATCTTGCTTTGACCTCAGTGTAATCTGTACTAATTATATATTTTCTTTAAAACTTGTTAAAAACCTTTAAAAATTGTTTAAAGATCGAATGGAGAACTGAGGGTTCCGTACAAGCATACCCATATGAAGACCACTCATCGATCACGACAATGTATAGAAATAACGGTTAAAGAAATTTCTTTTTTGATTCGCGCTAAAAATGAATTTCATTATTCTAGTTCAAGGAGCTATTTTCCCCTTAGCCCAGGCCATTTTCATAGCCCCACACTAGGATTCCCTGTGTCGTGGGATACCACCATGGACATATTAAACACTAGCTGTGCACGCGACGTCGTCCGCGTAGATAAAGACTTGTACAAAAGGCTTGGATTATATTTTGTTCCTCCTCCTCCTTAGTCGTTCACTCTTGACAGTGGTCGTGGCTGATGAGGTTGCAATTTCGTTGGATAATGATGCTCTGGCGATGCGTCTCCATTTGTAGCTGTTTGTAGCATCTCGAAAACTCTAGACTATGGAGGTCTGTGTTGCAGCTTTGATAATGTTTGTCTAACATGTAGGTGAGCGCCCGCGTGACCGCTTGTGTTGGTGAATTGCCACCCATCCCACTTTTGACCGCACTCGACATTGCTTAACTTTGTTGACACCCATCCTTTTTATAACCACTCTACATGAAGCGCAGAAATTAAAGAAAAAAGAAAGTAAAAAAATACAACTTCGTTCCATCCGGGTGCCCCTTGACACCTGTTTTTTTATATCTGACACTTTCGCGCGTTCTTGAAAAAAAGTTTCTGTACAGAAGAACAGACAGACGGAATGACAGATTACAGAGTGTTCAAATAGGGATTCCTTTTTGGTTACGAAATTAAAATTAAAGTTAATATTTTTCAAACGTACGGCTTAAATGAAATGCCTCATGGAATAATACCGATTAATTTTCCATAGTATTGAATAACAATCTGTTGGTGATTTATTAAGGTCTCCGGAGCAAAAGGGGGGACTTTGGCCGCAAGCAACCAGTCCGAGGATTCTAATTCACGCGAGGACATATTTCGAAACTGTAGCTGCTACTCGTATATATACGACGACCGAAAGACGGATCATCACTCACTGCCTAAAACTCCTTACCACAACAACCACCTACATCCACCATGAAAGCCTTTGTAAGTAACCAAAATATTTGCATATAAATTACCAATAGATGGATATCGATACAGATGTTTCACTAACCTCCATTAAAAAAGTTGATATAGTAAATTATTTGATCTTAATTACATTTGTTATCGTATACACCGTTACTTACAAGTTTGATATTAAAAAAATCGGTATAGAATTATTTATCAATTAATTTTCAGTGAAGCAATATCACAACTAGTCATTCACTTATCTGATCTACATTAAATTAAGCGTTATAGCGGTTAAGATGGAAAAAACGAAATTAATATTCTTTTCTTTTCTAGATCGTAGCTATGTGCGCTATGGTGGCGTGTGCCGCTGCCGGAGAAGTGCGCCAAAAGCGCGGATACCTCAGCGGCGGGTACGGCGGATACAGTGGAATCGGCGGTGGATACGGTGGACTCAGCGGCGGGTACGGCGGCTACAGCGGCTACTCCGCACCCATCGTCAGCTACTCCGCGCCTGCCGTCGCCTACACGCCGCGCGTCGTCTCACAAAACAAGGTGGTGAATGTTCAGAAAGTCGTAGACGTGCCCCAGGTGGTCAGCGTACGCAAGGTCGTGTCCGTGCCCCAGGTGGTCACCGTCAACAAGGTCGTCGCCGCACCCTCGTACTCCGCTGGCTACTCTAGCGGTTACTCCGGGTACGGCGGATACGGCGCCGGCTACGGTGGATACGGAAACGGCTACAGCTCCGGCTACGGTTCCGGCTACTCCAATGGCTGGTGGTGAAATATGCTAAAGCCATTCTAGTCAAATGCGCAATGTGATATTAAAAATTTATCTTGTTAACTATTTATACTTTTGAAATATATATTTTGTGATAAAATTATCGTTTTTTTTCATCATACTGGTTTTAAAAAACTTACAAATGTACACATTTTAGAGTCAAACTGAAAATCATAATACAGAAATTAAAAGTAAAATATCTGAGAAGGCTATATAGGCCAGAGACTTATATTGAAGTTTTACCAGCTTTAACCATGCACCACAGTAACTACACGTTAAATATCTTAATCTTATTCTTTATTTGTATCTTTGAATTTATCTAATAAGAATGTTTCTCATTATCATCATACACAGAGCAATAGAATAAAATCTGAAAAAATAGCTACAATATTATGAAGTAAATTTGATAAATTTTTTTTAGAGCTTCTTTCTTCTTACATTGGTGAATTGGCACATTAAACATTATACGAGTAACTTCTAATGTGACTTTTTTATGTAATGTACTTTATTATAAGCACAGAATACTAACTATTAATAACGTACTATAAGGCACATCAGTTCATTGATGAATAATACGGATTTCTCAATTTTTCCAGTTCCCGCAGCATTGATAGATTGCAATAAACTTGTCTTTCTCAGTACTTTAATTTTCGGTGAGTCATTTTTGCTTCATCGTTAGCCAATTTCCGAATTTAGTGGCTGTTCCATCATATCCTTTTCATCGACCTTAGAATATTTTGTTCAATAAAATGTTAATTACAAAAATAAAAGAAGCATAATTTGATCGAGTCTATAACTAATGGAGGACGTTGGCGGATGTTACCAGTACATTAAGAACAGTATATAAAGTGTGGCTAGCCTGCACGGACGTAACTCATAGATCAATTCTCTTGTACCTTCAAATATTGATTAACATGAAAGCCTGTGTAAGTGAAAAGTTCAAGAATATTTTATTACATAATTTTACTAATGAAGTGCAGTAATATAGCATTTGTACACATCTGCCATTTTTTAAGTCTGTTGAGAAATACAAAAACTGAGGTCATTTAGAAAACTAATTAAAAACTGTATCATAAGATAAAAATAAGAAGAGATAAATGACGCATCCATGTTTATGCTTCTTCTGAAGAGACTTTAATAACAAGTTTAGACTTCAATAACTCTAGGAGGGGAGTATTTAAAATGCGAATCGCGCTCTTTCTTTCTGGAACAGAGAATTCGCAATATTATATTCATTAAATTTATTTCTGTAGGTGTTGTGCATGTTGGTGGTGAGTGCATCCGCGAGTGTTGCACGCGAGGAACGCGGCGTGTTCAGCGGAGGGGGCATCGGCATATCGAGCGGCTACGGCGCTTCCTACAGTACGTATGGAGACTACAGCGGATACGTCGGTCGCTCTGCTCCCCACAGCTGGACCCGCTCGCCAACACCCGCCTACGTATACCCCCCTGTTCTGCCCCACGAGGTGATCGATGCACCCAAAGTGGTCGACGTACCGCAGGTGATATCGACACCGCAACTGACAATTCAAAAGGCCATTGTGGCGTCCAGTTCACCCGGATACTCCGGGTACGGCACCGGGACGACCTCTGGTTATTATGGTTACTCGGGGCTCTTTGGGAATACTGGTTTCTCTCCTTCGGCGTATCCACGTTACTCCGGATACGCAAATGGATGGATATGATGGTTGTAAGGAATGCCTAACCTTTTTAGTTAGGATTATATAACTGTGATTGTATTTTACATTTGTTACATTTTTGCTGTTGTATTTGATAATAAAGGTTGATTTAATTATCTTATGGGTAGTAAATAGATGTTTTTGAAAGAAGTGTTTTCGTAAAAAAAAAATTGTTATTGTCTCTACATAACGGTTACCTATTTACTTACGCTGTCAGTGCACAATTCAATTCAATACTAAAAAGAAAACATGTTTACATTAAGATTGCATCTAGAAATATTACTGTTCTTAAGCACTTAAGTGTTTGCTTAACGTGATTAATTAGCATGAGCAACACTTTAACACTATGTTTTCAGTAAGACGAGAAGGAAGGTCTGAGAGAGAAGGCTATAGGTGTTTTAATTTGGCAATAAAGAGTATGATTTACGCGAGGTGCGAGCCGGGAGCGGTGGTCTTCGTGAGAACACCGCGTGGCCTTGCTGTCACCGGATGCGCTGCAGGTAGAAACAAACTGACAAAATCAAATAATGAACTACAGCTTTTACAATATATAAGTATATTAAAGCGTGATTTAACGTCCGGCTGCAAATAGTGGCCGACTTGAAATACCCCCTGTATTGGTTTTTTTTTAATCCAGAAAAAGTTGATATGCGCGATATGTATTCAAAATGTCAAAGAAGAAAAAATATTAAAGTAGGTAGCTAATATTCTAAAAATAGAAGAAAAATCAGTTTAAAACTTCTAACTGACTTTTTCTTTTAAGCTATTTCTCGTCATAACTGTATAAGTGTGCTTACATTAAATTTTAGGAAATAAACAAAGAAAAAAAAAAACAATTTTGATTCACTGTTTGGCTCATAAAAATGTATCGATTGGATCCAATTATATTTTTAATATCCCTATTTTATGCGGCGAGTATAACGGCTATAAGTAGGTTTGATTACGAAGTACGAAACTTGTGTCAAATATGATAAGAATATTATATTTAGAATAAACAAGTATCTTCTTTATAAGCATGATAACTGTTGGTGGCAGCTCGAACGAAATATGGTAATTAATTATTTAAGATTAGATTCGGCTTTGGCCAGTAAGCGTCAAAGACCATTGAGTTCATTATTCCCTTCCGTCCCCTTATCTAACTAATTAAAACTATGCCGATAAGAATGATAACCTTAAATATCAGAAAAATAATTAAGTAATTTTAACTTTAATTAAAATTGACGCGTGTAACCCTATTAGAACAATAATTTATACGAATATTTTATTTCTATAAAATTGTTTATTTTTTGATGACATAATCCCTACTTAATATTATAAATTCGAAAGTAACTCTGTCTGCTACGCTTTGCCGCTTAAACTACCAATTTTAATGAAATTTGGAACACAGATACAGTGAATCTTGGGAAAGGACATAGGACGGGAACCTATAAAACGGGTCTATGCGGGCGAAGTCGCTGGCAGAAGGCTAGCAGTATATAATACGAGCCAACAGACGTCATACTAAGTTTATAGACGATAGATAAAGAAGATTATAGACATTAATTAGTTAATCAAACTTCCTAGATCAACAGCTGGACGTAGGTCACACAACACAAGGCAATCTAACTGCTCTTGGGCTTTCTGAATCCAATCGTCGCTACCTATTCGGTCCTTAGTCCTCTTGGCTGGAGACTGGAGGACTATTTGTATTCAAGACGTGGACTCCATTGAAAACGAGAGGAATTTTTCGTAAATGGGTTTCTTACCAAACGTCTGGCCCCCTAGGTCTTTCTCTCCTACTCTTTGCCAATAATATCAATAACCTACCATCGTTTCGATGCCTCCTACGTAAACTATCGTATGTTCAAAAACCCAACTTTACAGGAGCGGCATTTAAAGATATTATAGTGCAGTTTTTTTGTCTTTGAAGCTAGGGATTTGATTTTTTTACTAGGTATATTCAAAGTACGGTGTATTTTTTTACACTAAGATGTATTTGTAAATATACAACAGTTTTGAAGATATTGTTGTTACGGTTTTTTACTGCGTATAAAAGTAGTCGTAAAAATCGTAACTCAACTATACAATTCTTTACTTTGTACTTTTGTAGGTGAAATATATGGTAAGGGTTACTTACTCCATTGTACGGGGACATATCGTATTTGTTTTTGAACGTATATTATATACTAATTAGTTTTTCTCCCTATAAATATAAATTGAACTATTGTATAGGTATGCAAAAACTAAAATATTCATCGTCATCATCATCACAGCCTATAAATGTCTTCACTGCATGGGCACAGGCTCCATATTAACTTTCAATTTAAAATTTAGTAGTAAGTTCAACTCTGGACAAAAGGATTCACAAAGAAAACAATTCATGGTTTCTATTTTTTAATAATTTATACCAATAGATCACAATAATTCGCACCCATAAATCACAGTAATTTGTACCAAGAAATCACATAATAAAAAAAAATACGTAAAATTATTATTATGTCATTATTAATCACATGATAACAATTTTACGTATCATTTTTTCGTAACAATAATCATAATCAGAATGATTAATCGAGATTAACATAAAATGTCACATTAATCACACATAACTAATTAAGAAGTGTTTGACTGACGAGACCGAATCCCCAAATAATTTTGTTTTCTAATAAACATTCATTATTTTTTACACATAAACATTACGAATAAATTATAAGGTTCATTTTCAAGATAAATCAAGTAAATCAAAAATAGGTTTAATACTTAACCACAATAAAGTGATTCTGAATCAGTCTCAGCATTAACATTAGAAGGATCTACAAGAAGATTCTGATAAAAGTTGTGATGCACTGCTGGTATAACACCACTATTACAAAGACTTAATAAGTCATTTTTTTTAGCTTTTGGTATAGATAGCGCATGATTATAAAGAGGGGCAACATCAGTGTAATCTTGCTGTCGTCGTCTCGTATTAGTTTTTAGTTAGTTAGTTTTATTAGTTTTAGTCGCTGTTTTTGTAGCTAGATTAAACACGGTAAAATTCATAGTGCCTAATTTTCTTTTATAGTAAAATACGCTTATTTCACCATAAGGAGAGTTCAGTACTTTTTGGAAATCGAAAGTAGCAGCAACTATTTTTCCACGTGAAGATACAGCTTCTTTTTTGTCTTGAGACTTCAAACTACGAGCCGTATTTTTATTTAGAATATGAGTGGCGTAGGTTTGGCGGTCCATATCAGTGTGAGATTCATTAGTCTTATATTTGTGACATAAGTCACATTGGTCTTTCTTCGGTTTGAAAAAACTTAGCTTAAAGTTTTCATTTGCAATGGTTTTATATTGACGCTTTGTTTCAGCTTTAGATTCGTAAATATTGGGATCGAACCATTCATTGTACATTACAAACAGCTTACGAAAGTTTAAATCGCTGTCCAAGTATAATCTAGACGTATCTTTTCGAACATAGTGTGATTCTACCGGTTGCAAACATTTAATATGGTCACATACGCTTTTTTTGACGTCTTCAGCTAATTTACGGGGGTGATTCTTGTGCCTACCTCTGTTATCTGTAGTCACAGTGCCTGTTGAAGAGTCTGTTTTTTGTTTTGCTGTGTAAACAAATTGTTCACTAATCGACAATGTAGATAAAAATTGTTTTATGCAAACTGTCAAGTATTTTTCATCTGAAATTTCTTCAGCCGGGATGGGCAATCTGTACTTCATAGTATATTTTCGCCGTGACTGCGTGTCAACATACACTCTTCTCTTAGGATTTTGGCTAACTAGATTTGATACATAAACCCATTGTTGACGGTGATCGCCTAATTTCCAGAAAGCTTGAAAAATAGTTTTTCTTTGTTCATTAGACATTTTTTCGAAACATTTTAGACGACATTTACATGGTGATTTTATGCTTTTTTTGGGTTTTTGTATTCCTTTACGAGTCACGTACGCCTTACCAAGGTTTTTTAACGTTTTTCTCTTCACGTCAATCCATTCGTTCTTATGTTTTCTTCGAATATTACCTTTGTCTCTTCTTATTACTTTTTGTCTACTTTGATGCGGTGATGCAGCATCACTTGAATAACACGTTAAAGGCGTGTTTGCTTGAGGTGTCGAATAACCAGAAAAATTAGAGATAATCGATAATGGTTCGCGTATTTGACTACCAATAAAATATGGACAAAAGTAGTTACAACAATCTGTATCTAAGTGGTTTGTTGAGCATTCAGGGGAAGACGGATGAGGTGTCCCTGGAGACTTTGAGCAGTCAACTAAACCGTCAGATATAAAACATTTTCCGGAGAATGTTGTGGGTGATCACATAAAACAGCGGGCATAATATTTTCTATGGAATTTTCGCCTGAAAAAAAACGCATTTATAATATTGATTGATATGACTTAGTTGGACGAGAATTAATAATAATTGTCAAAGTAGGTACCTTTATCACTAAATACGTCACTGGAGATCATATTAGAAAGTCTTAGAATTTCTTTTAAATCAGCTCCTTCGGGCAGTGGCGAGTCTGAAATAACAAATGTAAACAACAAGATGTAATTTACTTTTCATGAAGACGAAAAAAACCCGTAAATAAACGTTACGATAATAATAAATACATAATTTATTAACGTAAACAATAGTAAGTTGCATATACAATATCGAACGCATCAAAACAAACCACGTTAATAATCGTATGTGTTACATAAGATAAAAAATAAATTCGTTTGACAACGTATTAAATGGTATGTTTAACATACGATATTTTATTGGTATAAAAGGAAGCGTAATTAATTGTATGTGATAATTACTATAGTTTTGAATGGATAGTAACAAAGTGTAAGGCAATTTTCAACATTAAAAGAAATAAATGTATTTACAACTTACCTAATGGCCTGTTCACTTCTCCTAGATTATTATTGAGCAATACCTCCTCTTCGTTATCAGAAAAAGATTCGGGAAAAACGATTTCATCACTTAAATCGTTCGTATTTAATGCCATGTCGCATAGTTTTCGACCCCTTGAGTGCAATTTAAAGTAATTGTCTTTAGATTGATTAGTCATTTTTAAAACTACCTACTTTGTGGACTTATGCACATTAAAAAGTGATTCGCGTGAATAACTCAGACGCGTGCTCGCTTGCGGTGTACCAAACCGTATGTGACCGATGCCACCCGCGCCCGCGCTCCGCGCCCGCGCACTTCACCCCTGTACACGATCGCCTAGGACATTGCGGTAGTATACGCCGTGCGCTTTAATTACATACGATTAAATACGTGTCAATTTTATTTTATTTTAAACGATATTCCAATTTTTGTTGGTAGGTTCGATAGTAGTGTGGTAATTAATTACAAAACACTTATAAAACGAAAATTACAATTTTGTGGCTTACGATTATTTACTTAGGAGCCATCGGTTTTACAGTTTTGATAATTTACGTAACAGTTGCACTGAGAAATATCAAGAAAAGATATGCAGAATGGTACAAAGAAAAATTTATGGTAAAATAACATTAAATCATTAGCAACGTGGCAACGCTCTCGCTACTATTTCGACGCCGTTAATTTGTCTCTACCTTAATCGCACTCATTTGAATATCGCAAACTTTATATGCGACACTTAATTTTGTCTCTATATTATGATTTATTTATAACTTTTATAACTAGCTGTTAAAGAATTACATATCAGAACAACTGAAAGAAGATTCCAAAGATTATTATCTATACTAATATTATAAAAAGGAAAGATTTGTATTTTTGTATGTTTGTAATGAATAAGCTCAAAAACTACTGTTCCGATTTCAAAAATTCTTTCACCATTCGAAAGCTACATTCACGCTGAGTAACATAGGCTACTTTTTACCGCGGGAAAATGATTTCTACGTGAAAATGGGTAATAGGGTCAACGCGGTTGAAGCAACTGGCTAAACGCCTATGATTTTAATATAGCAATGAAGCCTGGAATAGCACATAGGCTGGCGGAAGGCTAGTTAAACATAAATAACACAGTATAAAAATTTAATTAGGTCATAAACGACTGCAATACTTAGAAAACTGTGAGGCAGTAATTTTTGCCCACTGTTCGCGCCAATTAAGTCATTTCACCTCCCTCCCCTTCACCCTCCCTCTCTTCCCCGCAAGCGCACTATTACATAATATGGATCAGGAAGATCTATGAATTCAGTCTGCCTTCGTCCCGCCGCCGACGCGCACGCCGCCGACGCGTATGCAAGTCCTCTAGTGACAACCGCACCGCAAGCCACCTAACACGTGGTCATCAGACTCGCCGCATCGCCACCATCACCGCTCCCCTGGGATACACCAAGTAAGTGCGCTCCCTTTATCAATCCTTCTCGTTTTCCACATTTAATTCAAACCGCAACTTACAGTCCACAATTCCTACACCCGCAGTGGGGGACCACCCTCATTCCCCCCCTTTCTCCAACAATATCTGGTCCTTGTCGATCCGGATATCCTCCAATTTTTTGGTCCAGTCGAGCCGCATTTCGAGCCAATAGTTTGGTCACATCACCCGGGTTAATTATTTAATCTCATAAATACGCATACATATGTATTTCATGTAATATATTATAAGTGCCTATTCATATTTATTTTTGCAAATAAGTATTATATCTACGATTATTTTATATCCCGCATATTAATAACGCACCGCTCACGTAGGTATATTATTATTTTTGCAAAGCGCATTCGCACCATTCGCACCATTATTTACCTATATTTGTAATCGAAATTACACCTCATAGGTACGCATTCTATTTTTTCATTAATTGAAGTCCGCCATATTTGTGGTTGCCGGAGCCGACGCGACCGGCGATCGTTGTTTCGCTAGTAACTACCTACGTATTCATTCATTACGCCATACATAATTTTTATAATCTTAACTGTTTTAACTGATTTATCTTGTTCACGACAAAATGTCTACTAAAGGCAAAATTGAATCTGAAACGCTTTCAAATGACGAAATTAGTTTGAAAATATTAATTGCAAAACGAAATTCTATTTACGAACGTTTACAACAAATTTATGATTTATCTATAAGTGCATTAAGTTCGTCAGACGAACAGGACACATTTCTTGACACGGCATCTGACCTTGAATACTTGCGTACCGAGTTCAAGGACACGTTAGAATCTTATAATGTTACAAATTTAAAATTAAATCCGAACGCGCAAGTAGATTTCGGGTCGTGGAAATCTTTTCATGATCTATATAGTCGTATTAAAAGTCAAGTGTCCAAATTAAGCGCTCCATTTTCATCTTCAAGTAAATTACAGAATAGTTTACCTACAAAAATTATACCGTCGCTTCCGCCCATAGAATTACTTTCTTTTAATGGTGACATACGACACTGGTCTATGTTCTACCAACAATTTAAAACATTAGTTCATGATAATCAGCAATTAACAGATGCTGAACGCGTTTATTATCTTGTTAGTAAACTTAGTGATAAGGCATTATCAATCTGCTCAGGCTTAATGCCTACAGCGGAAAACTATTCTGTGATATGGAACGCGCTCATACGTAGATATAACGACGAGCGTGCGCTCGCGACTACCTACGTCAGTCAGCTGTTAGAACTGAAGAACGTAAACACTAACACATCCGCTGGTTATCAAATATTTATGGATAAATTTGATGCTTCTATTAACGCTCTTAAGCAACTTAATGTTGATGACATATCTGATTTTCTATTTCTAAATATCGCGCTTAGAAAATTAGATAACGATACCGTAAAGTCGTTCGAAATGTCATGTCGCAACGTAAACATACCGAAATATTCCGCTTTGGTTCAGTTTTTACATGACCAGAATAGGGCTTTATGCCATACAATAAATACTTCGCATACGTCTAACAATAATAAAATTAAAGGTAATTTTGTTCCCGCTCCCGCTAAAAATATAAGCAAAACTTTTATTAATACAGATTCGAATCGGTCATGTATTTTCTGTAAATCGGGTGATCACGAACACCTATTTGTCTGTCCGCATTTTTTAAAAATAAATGCACAGGACAGGTACAATTTTGTAAAACGAAATAAATGTTGCACTAATTGTTTAAGTAATAAACACGCCACTCCCTTTTGTAAGTCACAGCGTAGATGTAGGTATTGCTCCCGCTCGCACCATACGCTACTTCATTTTGTTAGTAGTAGGAATAAGGTCGATCAGCCTTCGGTAGAACAAGGTCCAGGAAAAAAAATGCATCCACGTCATGTAACGTTTCGCGCGATTGTGGTAATGCGCCGCACCGCACTACATTATTGGGAACTGCGAAGATTAAAGTTTGTACTAAATACGGACACCAATATTTGTTGCGTTGTTTAGTGGACCCTGGCTCGCAATGTGATTACATCACGAAACAGTGTTGCAAACGTTTATACCTACCGATCTCAAATAAAACACCAGTTAAAGAGGCGCAAGGAATCGGTGGAATATCGCAGAAGATTTTAGGTGTTACTTCTTTGCAGTTTAGCTCCCGCTTTGATGAAAATAAACTTTATCATATTGAACCGTTAGTCGTTCCCACTATAACTGGACAATTACCCGAGTCGTTAATAGACGTTTCGAAAATTAATTATATAAATAATTTACGTTTGGCTGACGATCAATTCCATAAACCAGGTGACATTGACGTTTTATTAGGGGTTAACACTTATTTACAAATTTTGTTAACTGATAAAATAATTAATTCGCAATCGCCGAGTGCCATAGAAACGTCATTAGGATACATAATAATGGGAGACGCAGATATCGACTTTCCTACTTGCATGCCGCGTTCTTTAGTTTCTTATCCTACTCGTATTGATAAAAGTCAAACGTCGCTAAAGTTAGAGGAGCTGCCGCAAAAACCTTATTTGAGTCCTGATGAACAGGAATGTGAGAATATTTATACTTCCACTACTCGTCGCAGTTTGAACGGACGATGTGTTGTCGCCCTGCCCTTCAAGGACACGCCTGATAAGAGATTCTTTTATAACCGCTAAAAAACGCTTCTCGCTCCTATGACGCTTACAACACCCGCTACAATGACGTAATTCAAGAATACATCAACAAGGGTTTTTTATCATTGGTTGTTTCAAATAATTTTACGGAACCTTGCTTTTATCTCCCGCACCACACTGTCATACGTAATGATAAAAGTACAACTAAATTGCGAATAGTACTCGACGCAAGCGCTAAGTCAAATAATGACATTTCATTAAATGATATTTTACATAGTGGGCAAAATTTACAGTCTGATATTTTTAATATTTTAATAAACTTACGAGTTTATCGCATCGCTTTTTTTGCCGACGTTAGGCAAATGTATTTATGCATTGAAGTACAAAAATCGCACCGCGCGTTTCAACGCATTCTTTATCGCTTTTCTAATGAGGAAGACATACAAACATACGAATTTAATCGTGTGACTTTTGGTTTACGCTCTTCGCCTTTTCTTGCGCTACGCACATTACGTCAGTTGGCTTCCGAGGAGAGGGAGTCCTATCCTCTGGCTGCTTCGGTGGTCGAGCGAGATAGTTATATGGACGATATCGCGTCCTGCGCGCCCTGCGTCAACAGCGCCGTTGACGTAGCCACTGAACTAATTCAAATGTTTCAGCGTGGAGGATTTGAATTGGTTAAGTGGACTAGTAACAGTTCAGAGCTTTTACAGCACATCCCCGCAACGCACCGTCAGCTTGACGAGGTCTCATTCGACGACCAAAATATTTTTAAAATATTGGATCTTCGTTGGCACCCCGCAACTGATTCTTTTTCTTTTCTAGTTTCGCCGCCGCCGCTCGCTTGTACCAAGCGTTCTATTTTATCCGCAACCGCACGCTTATATGATGTTCTGGGGCTCGTGGGTCCAGTAATTCTTTTCTCTAAGCTTCTCATTAAAACCTTATGGGTTTTCAAACTTGACTGGGACCAGGCTCCACCCGCTCACGTTGTTACTGTATGGCAACAATATATTTCAGAGTTACCTTTGATATCGAAATTAAAGTTTCCTCGCCATATGGGTATAAATAAAAATTCGCAAGTCTCGCTAGTCGCGTTCGTCGACGCCAGTGAAAAGGCGTATGGCTGCGTGATTTATTCGCACATCGTTAATGATGATGACTCACTAGTGATAACGCTACTAATTTTATTGCTTCGCGTTCATACTTTAAGAACTTCATTCCTTTTTACGGTCAGACGAATATTATAAAGTATTTAATCAGGTCCTTTCTGATAACCGCATCACATGGAAACTTAACCCTCCAAACGCTCCACATTTTGGTGGGCTTTGGGAGTCAAATATAAAGATAGTAAAGTATCATTTATTTCGCGTCATAGGTAAGCAAATCCTCACGTACGAGGAATTGCTTACTGTCCTCACTCAGGTCGAACGCATATTAAATTCACGACCGCTTTACGTGTTAAGTAGCGATCCGGCGGAACCTACTGCACTTACGCCCGCGCATTTCCTCGCTGTTAATCCACTTGGATGTTTACCCGCCGCGGATCTTAGTAAAGAACGCATCAATCTTTTATCACGTTTTTCATTACTTGATTCGATAGTTCAGTCATTCTGGAAGCGCTTCAGATCAGAATACTTACATACACTACAAGCAAGAGAAAAGTGGAATAAACATTCTATTAATTCCATTTCTGTAGGAACCGTTGTTCTTATCGATATGGATAACGCTCCGCCTCTTCAGTGGCCGCTAGGCGTCGTCACTGAACTGTTTCCTGGTAGGGATGGTGTGGTGCGCGTTGCACAAGTGAAGACTAAGAGCTCCACTTTGCAGCGGCCCATTGTTAGACTTTGCCCTCTACCAACACAATAATATTGTAGTTTATATTTTATAAGTTATAGTTTAAGTATAAATTCTCATCCCGCTATTATAATATTTTTATTAATTTACTAATTATATTCATCGCATCGCCTCTGTTCACCGCATATATAGTTTTTTCTATATGATATTAACTCCGCTGTATATATTTATGTTTATTTTTTTTTTTTTTTTTTTTAATTCGCTATTTGAGGAGACCTCAAGGCCGGGGGGATGTTCGCGCCAATTAAGTCATTTCACCTCCCTCCCCTTCACCCTCCCTCTCTTCCCCGCAAGCGCACTATTACATAATATGGATCAGGAAGATCTATGAATTCAGTCTGCCTTCGTCCCGCCGCCGACGCGCACGCCGCCGACGCGTATGCAAGTCCTCTAGTGACAACCGCACCGCAAGCCACCTAACACGTGGTCATCAGACTCGCCGCATCGCCACCATCACCGCTCCCCTGGGATACACCAAGTAAGTGCGCTCCCTTTATCAATCCTTCTCGTTTTCCACATTTAATTCAAACCGCAACTTACAGTCCACAATTCCTACACCCGCAGTGGGGGACCACCCTCATTCCCCCCCTTTCTCCAACAATATCTGGTCCTTGTCGATCCGGATATCCTCCACCCACATATGGGCAAGGTGAAAATATTTTCAAACTAAATAATAATAATAAAAAAAACTTACTATCCGTTACAACTGGCCATAAAAGAACTATTGACCTTAGACAGGGTTTGTTAAATAGCTCTTGATGTCTTATTATTAGCAAATAGCCTGTCTTTGCTTTCGTGCGAAAATGTCGGGCAGCTGTGATAGCGGCAACTTGAGATTTAAGATGGCACACTAAGATATTTCGAAGATTTCAACATTTTTACTGTTACAATTTGAAACTTGAGTAAAACAAAAGATCCAGCCTGCATTTTTAAAAACATTCGCACATCGAATTTGTGTAGGTGGTCGAACCAGAAGAAGTACCCCACTTCTGCCGTGTAGCAATTCTATTGTGTTTCGGTGGAAAGGTGCAGTTGCCAGCCACACTTACATGAGGCGACCATCAGCCTTTGGAGTAGCAGTATAACTGCAAAAGGCCTCAGGCAAGCCTAAGTCTTACCTGAGGTGTGTAAATGTCCATTGGCTGGTACGATCACTTTGTTACGTAAGTGGCACGTGCTCGTTTGCCACCCCATTCAAATAAAAAGAAAAAATACTTAGTCGAGTTTTCTTTGACCCAAGCCCATATTTTTGAAATATGACAATGTAAATTTAATTGATGAATTTAAAATTTCTGTTCTCGGTCTGGGTGTTTGTGTTTCTGTCTTTGTATGTGTCCATGGTACCCACGACACAGGGTATATCTACCCTACTGTGGGGCTATGAGTGTGAAACGTTTTAATTGCATACTTAGCAGTTTTAGTAGTCGTTATGCTTTCTCAAAGGCAGCATATAAGTGGGGTGGATGTTTTTTTTTATTTGATTGGAGTAGCAGACGAGTATGCAGGCCACGTGGTGTTAAGTGGTCGCTACAGCCCATGGACATCTACAAACAACCTCAAGCAAGCATAGGTAAGTCTTGTCTAAGGTCGTATGCAGTTGCGCTGCTACTCCGGAGGCTGGTGGTCGCCTCATATAAGTGTGGCCGGCAACTGCGCCTTTCCACCGAAAACAATAGAATTGGTTCACGGCAGAAGTGGGTGCTGCGGTGGTACTTCCCCGGGCGAACGATAATAGTTCTACCACCTACAAATAAATGTTATAATAAATGTGTTACCGTATATTATGATCAAAATAGTATTAATGCTGTAGACTACTGTAGATTCGAGTCTTGTCATCAGTGCTGCTGGATATAAATATATCTAGGCTTAATTTAATGTGTTGATTGGAAGTAGTTTGCTAATTGCAATCTGTGTTATTACCGCCGACATAGTAACCATCCTTTAACTTTTACTCGTAGTTACTGTTTTGGTTTATATTGGGAGACTGGTGGCTAATGACAGGAGGACGTTTACTTGCAGTTGCTTATTCTGCTCAAACAGGCGTAAAGGCTTCATGGATATTTGAACGATAAATCTATTAGTCAAACATTCATTTCAATAATAATCTTATACATTAACCACTTTTTTAGCTTGCGTCAATAATTATAATTTATTTTTTTATTTTTATTTGAATGGAGCAGCAGACGAGCATGCAGGCCACAGCGGTCGCTGCAACCCATGGGAATATACATACAACCTCAAGCAAGCGATGCTGGTTACTTTAAAAGATTTTTAATGCCTTTTCATTAATAATTTGATTTTTTCAGGAAACGGATTGATTATGAACTGACGAGTATTTATATCTAATAAATTTTAAGAAATATTATTCCAATTTTCCGAAATCAAATGCAATTTCAGGCCCATTTTCTCTCAAAATTGACTAAGTGGAAAATATGCGCCTAAAGGTCCTTCATCAAACTATATTAATCAAAACAATATATATTGATCAGACACGCTTACAGAATTTATTAAATCTTTTTTTACATCGAGGTCACGAAACATAAATCATTTTTTTATTAAAAAAAGTTTTTAAAAGAGACACTTAGGTGTTTTACTCTTGCATTATAAATTCATTTCTTCATCAATTTATGCGATAAACAGCATAGGGATTTTTTTTGAGTGAAATGTAACACTGTGCCATGGCCCAATGTGTGTAGCGCCTTTTGACGAATTTCGCCTAAGCGCTAATTGATTCCTTAGAATGTTACTGTTGTGTTATTAACTTAGTATACAAAACAACGTATTTTACTTAAAAGTTAATATTAATAAACAATTATGGTAACTTTATCGGAAATGCAGATCACCTTCAGATCACATTTACGAGGATTTGTCCAAAGAACAAAATAAATAAATAAGCTACTATGCTTTAGTCATCATAATATACATATTTGGTAAAGGGAGATCTCCCGCCGGGCGAGGTGGTCATGCCCGGGGAGCGGCCGCGCTCCAACTGACTCAATTCGGAGCTTGTATGTATGCTCGGATATTCAGAAAACTTCGATTGCGTGATTCAGAAATACCCGTGGCACCATCTCTTGATGAGTAGCGTAAGGTCGCTACATCACCCCCTGCTCAGACCGGAGGTCGATATCTTCAGAAATCCAAGCTTGTGCAGTCTTCGCTTACAAGTGCCTTCAATGCCCTCTATCTTCAGTGAGTCGAGATGTGAAGGTGAGGCCTTGTGTTGCCCTCTATCCGCGGTGAGTCGGGATGTGAGGGTGAAGCGAGGTATGGAGATACCCTCTATCCACGGTGAGTCGGGATGTGAGGGTAGATTTAAGTGTGGAGGCGAGTAGTGGGTTCTCGAGCCGTCCACGAAGTCGCTGGAGGTAGCTGGATCAGGATCAGGAAGCGTGGTCCAGACGTGCTGCGATGAACCTGATGAGCTGCTGAAGTGGTACTGCAGTCCATCCAGGGAGTGAAGGTGCGACTGATGAAGGTCAGAAGGAACGTATTCTTGTCTGGGGTCACCAGTTTGGTAAAGGGAGATCTCCCGCCGGGCGAGGTGGTCATGCCCGGGGAGCGGCCGCGCTCCAACTGACTCAATTCGGAGCTTGTATGTATGCTCGGATATTCAGAAAACTTCGATTGCGTGATTCAGAAATACCCGTGGCACCATCTCTTGATGAGTAGCGTAAGGTCGCTACACATACATGAATTGGTAATAAACACTTTTAAATTAATTTTATTATAATTACTGAGTTTGACTACTTTTGTGGCTTGATAAACAAAACATATTCAATGATAGCCCATGTGATCTTCATCAAAATGTATATGATATTTGATATTTATATATGTGAAAGCGAGACAACAAAGATTTATGGAGTCACAAAAAAAGTTGAGTAGAGAAGTATGTCGTTGTGCTATAAGTGTTGCTGTTGCATGTATTTTGCTATTGCATGCATTTGACGACCCGCGTGGCGCAATGGTTACCATGCCGGGCTGCCAATTGAGGGGTCCCGGGTTCGATTCCCGGCGAAACAGAAATTTTAATGATGAGTTTAAATTTCTGTTCTCGGTCTGGGTGTTTGTGTTCCTGTCTTTGTATGTGTCCCATGGTACCCACGTCACGGGATATTAATTACCTTACTGTGGAGCTATGAGTGTGTAATGTTTATTTATTTATTTATGTATTTATATGTTACTCGTAGTTTATGGCAAAGATTTGTGTCCTCCTATCTTTTATAATCAAAGCGTCGTTTATTGCATCACATTATTATTTTATAGCTGAATAAACAATATTACCGTTTAGGGTTTCATGTTAAGAGGCCCTACAGTCTACGAATGCCTTCACCTAAGTTTGTATGTAGTTACACTGCTACCCAAAGCCTGCTGGTCGCCCGTGTTAGTTTAGGCGGCATGTACCTACGAGTACCTAGATATTTTTTGCATTTACATTTAAGTATAAATCTCAATTTCATAACATAATGTACCTATGACAATATTCAGTACCTGGTGACCGAGCTTTGCTTGGCAATATAAGTGAACAATTTTTTTTCTTGGTTTAACCACAGGTTTAACCTCAAACCAAACATTCACTGGCTTAGTGTTTCTTAACAACAAGGATCTACTAAGATACTGTAGCAGTATTTCATCGCTTTGCTCATGGATGAAACGAGATTTTCTAAAAATGAAACCCCTCCCCCCTGCATATTGAATTTCATGAAAATCTTTGGAGCTATTTCCGAGATATAAAGAATATATGTACCTATATACAAAAATTGATCTATTCATAGATAGATGTATCCAGAAATAAATAAGTAGAAATGTCAAACATTATCGTCGATGTCAACAACGTTTTGTTTATAATAAAAATCATTTAAATAATTTGTTTCAGATTCTAGTTACGACACTATTTCCTCTCTGTATTTTGCATACATAATACCAAATAGACCGGAGCGTTATAGTTAACTTCATTCATAATGGTTATGTAACCATTACAAGCAGCTTTACAAACAAATAATGAAAGGTATGAATGAACTCAAGAGCTGATCTATTAATTTATTCACTCACTATTTACTAGGCCGTTTTCATATTGTTTTAGTAAACATTTCGAAGAATATTATGAAATTTGAAATTTTGCCTATTAAGTGGAAGTATTTCTAGCATAGTAGATGTAATATCGATTATAGTTTTACATAAGATATATCTAAAACAAAAATAATTAATGTTCTAATATTATTAAAAATTATAATATAGTTATCTGTAAAAAATACTTGCTAGATAATAGACTTATCTTTGAGATAAATACAGAGCCAAAAATGTAAAAGCCACCGGATAGTTTAGGCTGTTTCTAGACTTTTTTTAATTACCCTGGTGTCAAAAATAGCTTAATCGCAAAATGGCATAAAGTTGCGCTTTTTGCTTGATATCGTGAGTCACAGCTACAAAATCCCTATATCCCTATCTTTATCCCACGCACTTCCTATTAGGCATGATGGAGATGCAATCGTGAGAAGTATGTCGGCCTATTATCCTAGTAATGTACGATACTTTTATGGCCTGGCCCGGGGAACAACATATATCCCGGAACTGTTGAGTAGGCTGAGATTCGTTCCGGCCGACTGCGGGTGTTTGCGATACCAGCGACACGTACCGCTCTAGGACACTGGGCTCCCCTGACAAGGGCGGTAAAGCTAGTCAACTCGATCACTAAGAGCAATCCTAATCTGGACCTATTCGCTTGCAAACCCTCCTGCTTCCACAAGTCACAAACATTATTATCTATTATTATTTTTTGTTTACATATAATTTCTATCTTTGTTTTACCTATGTAATTTAATATTCACATATTATATGTGTCTGGTCATGTACTGTTAGCATATTGTTGACTATAAATAAATAAATATACAAAAAAAAAAAGACAGGAGAATCTGCCGACCAATGAAATCAATGTATCGTTAATATTGCGGCATATAGCGTAATAAAATACGAATAATATTTAACACTTTAATGTTGAAAGAAGAAGAACATTGCACTATCACAGATTTATGAATATCGAAGCGTGCTTCGAAAATAACTTAATTAGCCTTTGTACAATTTGGATTCACAAGAGATAAATAATGTATATCAATATATATCACACACAATGAACGGTCGGACACAATGAATAACCGCACTTAGTAAATGACGTCTGCTCACTACAGATTACCACCAGCCGTTTCCGTAGCCGCTGGACCAGCCTCTGTTCCAACCGCCGTAGCCGCCGCGGCCGCCGTAGCCGCCAGACCACCCCCTGTTCCAGCCCCCGCCGTAGCCGCCGTAACCTCCGTAACCTGAGTAACCTCCGTAACCTCCGTAACCGCCGAGCGAGTAGCCACTACCGCCGCCGATAAACCCGGCAGTCACCGCGCCCAGCGCTACGGCCACCAACAGAAATGCCAACTGAAAAATAAATTATTGTGGTCTTGAAAATATTACTTGAAATTTTACACGAATTATTATTTATAAATATAATAATACAATTATTATTATTTAATTTTTACTAAACAACTTACGAAGTATTTCATATTGTTGTGACTGCTTCGGATGTCGACTCAGTATGTAGCAAGAAGCGCATACTCAGGCTTATATATACTAATCCTCGCACGCTAAATTTATGCACTATTATAATACTATATCAGCTGCAGTTTAATATTTGCAATTTTAACGCTACACACACTAGGATTCGCTGTGTCATGAGTATAATGTTAATATTGCGGCACCCCAATACAATACAAAACAAAAACTTATCATTCAAATGTCTGCCTTACTGGAAATCAAATACCCACGATCAGCAGTCTCGTACGGTAACTATTGTGCCAAAGAGATCGTCTACGATGCGACGAATGGCATGCGATAAAATACGTAGGCACTTTGTAAAGACACACAGTTGTTCAATAACATTGTTTTCTTTTGTTTAATATACGAGTACTTCCAACTCATAGGTAAAGGAAAACATCGAAATCAGAAATCATGACGTTTTCCCTCGCTTTCCCGACGCCTAAGAATAAACAACAAGACAAGAAGACAAGAAAAACATAAGACGTTATTTATGTATTTATTTTTTATTTTATCACACAACACTAAGTAAAGCTTATAGCCTAACTAGTCTAATACATTTTCTTAGTTCTATTTTGCACATATAAACCAACTTTTTTACGGAATTCTGCGGGGTGACCAATAAAAAACGTCCAAATTAGCAATGTCAACGCTCGAACTAGTGGTGACCTCAATACTAATCTGCAGCACGGAACTGAAAATAGTTCGCGTCGCCTCGCACGAATGTACCTATCAGGAACGCTCAACGATAACATAGATAGTACCGAAGGATTAAAAAGTACTCCTCTAATCAAATTAAAGAAATATTCTAATTAATAAAGACACGTCTCGTCTTACTTCTAACGTCTCGTCTTACTTCTAAAGATTCATATCCTAACATGCCAAGTATAAAAGATGTATGTAGATATCCCACAAAAAATCCATACTGCTTAAAATACATCCATCTCAAACATTTCTTTTGGTGCTGGAGAGTTCGTACTCATGCTGAGTCTCTTCATATGGACTCCAGATAATTGCGCTGCTTTCCAATCTTCTTACAAAACTATTATATAGTATTTTAACTACGTTTGAGCTTTTAAGTTCATTTGCTTGTCTTAAAACAAACCCTAGTGATCTGTATGCTTTGGTTGATATCGTGGCAATATGCTCAGAAAAATTGAGGTTGTAACACATGAGGACACCTAGAACCTTAACAGATGACTTTCTTTTTACCACCCAGCCGATAGTCGGAGACAATGTAGTTGTGAGCAAGTGTAAAATATTATGTTTTAAGTGTCACTTTTGACCCTTTGCATTAAAAATATTTTTAGTTTTACCTGTAATTCCAACAAGTCTAGTTATAATTTAATCCATGTTATATAGTTTGAAAGGAAATCAATAAGTTTTCAATAAATATAAAACATACTTTACAAAGTGAAAAATAATTCTTAATTCATATAATATGTTACTTTTTCTTACGGATTACTAATATCAGTTCCACCTTATAGCTGTTGGATATATCAGTAATATGTGCCAATAATTTTGAAAGAATTTCATTTCAACTAATAGTCCTTGAGGAGTTGTACCTTCTCAGCTCATCTACACGAGATGATGATTAGTAGACGCAATTACTTGAGCCTTTTATGTATTTATGTCCTAACTGTGTCTCAACTAGGAACGGCCACAAGCTGGCATTTCCGAAATGCTGGCTTCATAAGAGAAGTCATTGTTTTATTGGGATGTCCATCAGGATATATAATAAAATCCCAATAAAGATTCAATCCCTGCCTTTAAGACATTTGAGAAGGTAGTCAAACAAGTACTTTGCCGCAAGGCTTACTATAACACTAAGGACTATCTTAATGATAAAGGAGCGTGGGAATTAATCTCGCTCGCACAAGGCTGTTTCTTCATAGAATGTTCTAGTTATTACTCGCATCTGTGAGCAGGTGGTAGTGGGTTGATAGTGTCTCACACGATCAGCTGTCACGTGTACCCATTATGGACCCATAGCCATTCTGTTATCTCAAGTATTTAATGTACTTTTTTTAAAAGAGTGCTGCTGTGAGTTTATTTCCGCCGCCTTTTTTCTCTCAGCTCAACATCTAGCCCAAACGGGCACCTAAAGGCGATGATCGGGAAAAAATGACATTCATTAAGCGAATATTTTGTATTCCTAATATGAAATAAATGATTTTCTTTCTTTCTTCTTATTCGGAAAAAAATATGACAAAGTCAAAGACTTTTATTTGCACAAATATGGGTGTTTACAAAAGGTGTTTTTATACATTTGGTTCGCTATATTTACCTTCATGAGGTATGCAAATATTACAATAATTAAAACTTAACTACCTAATTACAAATTAAAATGTACATTGAAACAAATTTATATATATGATCATATGATCCCTCTTACGCATCTATGATGCGGCATCCGCAACGAGTATTGCGGTTAAAGATCTAATAACTTTCCAGTGATTTTCCTTGCGAAGATCGCAGCATTGATGAGGGCTGTAAGGGTTAGTTCTACTGCAATAGAGAATGTTAGGAAAGGACGGTTACTTTTTATACAGAGATCAAACGTAATTGGTTCTTAGATTTTACTCACTAAGTGTTTCTAGTTTCTATGTTCTATATATCTCTTTGATATTGTGGAGAAAGAAAAAAAAAGATTTGTCAGTAGGAATTATTTTATCCATCCAATTCCCTTAAAAATATTGTGCGCCTGTGTGATGTTTTGAATATGTCGCATATTTTTTATCAAAATAAAATAGACGGTTTCAAGGATGGCCCTTGAAATTTTTATGATTTTATCGTTAAAAATTGGATACTTGTTCAATTTTATTTCTGCATCAGAAATTTTCTTCACCCAAGCACGGCCCCCGGGACGTAAATAAATATGAAATACTTAAATCGATAAACAGTTTTATTGTCGAAAAAAAATTGAACATTGTACTATCACAGAATAATATCGAAGCGTGTTTGAAGACCTTCAATAATAAATTAAGCCTTTGTAGTTTCAGCACTTTCAATTGCTATTAAAATTATCTCAAGATAGTTAAGTTTAATATTTGACGACAAAAATATTCTCCCATATTCTGCCTATTACTACACTTAACACAATGAATAACTGCAATAAATATCTGAAGTCATCATGATCTACTGGTTTACCACCAGCCGTTTCCGTAGCCGCCGGACCAGCCCCTGTTCCAGCCGCCGTAGCCACCGCGTCCGCCATAGCCACCGCGTCCGCCGTAGCCTCCAGACCACCCCCTGTTCAAGCCCCCGCCGTAGCCACCGTAGCCGCCGTAACCTCCGTAGCCACCGTGCGAGTAGGATGGTGACCAGCCGCTGCCTCCGCCGATGAACCCGGCTGACGCCCCGCCCAGCGCTACGGCTACCACCAAGAATGCCAGCTGAAACATAAATTTTGTATTCCTTGAAACTATAACAAGATATTTTACAATTTTAATGCCTGTTTATTGTCAATTTACTTAAAATTACATGTAATTTAATATCACCTATAATGTAACAAATAGTTTAGTTAATATAGAAGGCAGATTTAAAAAAAATTATTATTTTGAGACTTCTTAAAACAATTTTATAAAAAAAAACTTACAAAGTATTTCATATTGTTGTTGTGACTGCTTCAGCTGTCAACCCAGTATGTAGCAAGATGCTAACTCTTAGCTTTATATACCAAGCCACGCAAAGAGTCTACTTGTGATGTATTGCATCGAAATGTAACATGTATCACGTTGGCCGCAACCCTTTTTGCGTCCCACTGCTGGGCACGGGTCTCTCCCCATTATTGGGAAGGCCTGGAGCTTACTCCACCACGCTGCTCCAATGCGGGTTGGTGGAGATGCGGGTTAGTGGCTAACCCGCTGTCGGATGTTTTCAAACCGCCCATAAGGCCTCCGACAAGGTTTAACGACTGTTATCTATCGACAACAACCGGGACCGACGGCTTAACGTGCCCTCCGAAGCACGGAAACGCGCATGATTTTTTTTGCCACTAGCGGTCACCCATCTCACACCCGACCGCGCCCGTTTGGCTTAGTTGCATGGATCGTTTGCGTTCTACGCTAAGCGCCGGGCCATGCGCGCTTCACTTATGTATCACGTTACTACTCGTATATTACAGATGTCGTCCAATGCACTCGGCGAGCAATATAAAAAAATATCATTTCGGATATGTTTTACTTTGAACCAAGGTATGAGTTATTTCAGTTTATTTGGAAGCTATAAAGCTGTTCCACGGTTGGGCACAGGCACCATAGTCCACCACGCTAGCCTAAACGAATACGACAAATAATATTATATTTCGCGATATATATATATATACATATATATATATATATATATATAAACTCAACCTGCAACATAAAAATTATAAATCAATCATTGTAATCAGAAGAATATGACATTTGCGTGTCTTACCTTCGACCAATTAGTTTTAACTCAATACTTAGGCATAATTTATTCAATAATATCTTGGCATTGCCACCGGGGAATTCTTATCCAATAGAGTTAGAAAGTTTGGCTGGCTGGCTGCAACTATTTTTGCTTCCCACAGCTGGACACGGGCCTCTCCTCATTCTTATTGGCGAGTCCTGGAGTTTACTGCACCACGCTGCTCGAATGCGGCTTGGTGAAAATGCGGGTTTGTAGCCAACCCGTTGTCGGAAGTTTTCAAACTGCCCACAAACAAGGCTAAAGGACTGCTATCTAAGGATAGCAACCGAGATCGAAGGCTTAACGTGTCCTCCGAAGCACGTAAACATGAAGTTTTGTCAATAGCGATCACCTATCCCACCCCCAACCGCGCTCGTTTCTCTTAACTGTAAAGATCGCTAGCGTTCTACGACAGCCGCGAGGCCACGCGCGCTTTTAAAACTTATTGAAATTAATTTTAAACCTTGAGATAAACAGCAACAAATAATATACTTCACACTGATAGTCCTACGTGGCAAGGAGCACCAAGAATGAAATTCTTACAATAAGCAAGCAAAATCAAATGTTACTCGTATATACTGTGTCTTATTGATTCTCCCGAAGGGGCTATATTTCATAAAAAATAATAATCGTAAAAAGCAACAGGCACAGTTGTATATGTGGGACGGGGTCAAGGAAAATAACAATATTCTAATTGCTTAAACTTTATATTTTAATCACATTTTATTCTTACAATAAATTTAGCACAATACACGCGTGTCTATGCTGGCCGAAATCGTCTTCTTCGTTCTTGATCTCTCTGTATTTATAACCGTGTCACGTCCTTCTTCCTTCGTCTTCCATACCATCCCCCAGTCATTCATCATATTATCTTACACACTAATTATCAAAACCTCTTTTCTCTGGACACCATCATTTTAGCCATACATTCCACATATACATGTCTATAAACATGAAGTCGAAAAGAATAGCTATACCAGAACATACGAGTAAATACATATGGAATGGTTTTGATATTCACTAAATAATAAGCAATTTCAGCTTACATGATAAACAGAGATGAACACTGATAAAAATATATCTACTTAATACCAACTAACATAAAAGTTTCTAAGTGACTGATTAAGAGATGAAATCAAGATGGCATATTATCACATATATTTAACTTATTTATTAACTTGTTCCATAAACAATCAAGAATATTATAATCTCTTGTACAATAAAGAAAAATACTCCTAAAGGTTTATCTCGGAGGAAAATTAGCTCCTTGATAATTATTTTATTTCTTATTGGGAGTAACAACGGAACATTTAGTCACTAGTATCTTAATTTACCCATTTTATTCCTTATTGGAAGTAACAACGAAACATTTAGTCACTAGTATCTGGATTATTCATCTATTTTTAGGAAACCGTACCTCGAAAGGAAAAACGGAACCCTTATAGGATCACTTTGTTGTCCGTCCGTCTGTCTGTCTGTCAAGACCCTTTTTCTCAGCAACGCGTGGAGGTATTAAACTGATGATTATGACGATGTGAACAATGCTCTCTCTGAGGTGGTAAATTGGTTTAATGTAAATAACTTACTACTCAATAATAAAAAGACCAATTGTATTAAGTTTTCACCACCTAATGTTAAAGAAATTATTGTAAAACCACAATTGAATGGCGAAGAAATGAGCTTTGTTGATGAAGCTGTATTTCTTGGGTTAACTGTAGATTCTAGGCTTCAATGGGGACCCCATATCTCTCGGTTAGCGAATAGACTAAGTTCTGCCGTCTTTGCAATAAAAAAAATAAGATCACTTACAAATGTCGATACAGCTAGACTGGTCTATTTTAGTTATTTCCATAGTATAATGTCGTATGGTATTTTACTGTGGGGAAATGCTGCTAATATCGACACAATATTTATTTTGCAGAAGAGGGCTATTCGCGCAATTTATAAATTAAATTCTAGAGAGTCTCTGAGAGAAAAATTTAAGGAAACGAATATACTAACATTTGCATCGCAATATATTTATGAAAATATAATGTATGTTCGTAAAAATAAACACGAATTTATGACTTTTTTGGATTTACATAGTTCGAACTGTGTTTCGACAAGGAATGGCCACAAACTTGCATTCCCCAAGGGTAGGCTCTTATCTTTTATCGGGATGTCGATCAGAATATATAATAAAATCCCGGAAAGTGTTCAATCCCTTCCTTTGCACAGATTTAAAAAGAAAGTCAAACAAGTCCTGTGCCGCAAGGCTTATTACGATCTTAAGGACTATTTAATTGATAAAAAAGCTTGGGATTGAGCTGTATTCCCACAAGGCTGTTTCTATAACTGATGTAATAGATTTAAATCAATCAAACTGCCAATGTTAACAGATGGCTGTGGGACGACATTGACACATGCGGTAGCTGTCACGTATGTTCCTTATCTGCCCATAGCTACTCTGTAAGAAAGCTTATTATTGTATACCTCATATTTTAAAACAGGGCTGAAGTTTTTCTCCGTCTGCTCTTTTCTTCAGCTCACATTGCCTAAGCGCACCCAGAGCAGACAGAACAAAAAAAATAACGTTCACTAAGAGTTAGTAAATGAACCGTACAGTGAATAATAAAGAATATTTCATTTCATATTTGGAATTTATGTCTAATACTCAGCTGTGAAAAAATCAAACTTCAAAGCCAGCGTAATCAAAAAATGCAGCCGTTTATGCCGCAAATTCTCGACACTCGCAAGGGAATCAAAACCAACAGGGTATTTTCCGTGAACTCAGAATCTTGAAATTTGGCACGAAGCAACGTCGTATAGCACAGATAAAGGAAACATTGTGAAAACCGTAAATTTTTAGTTACATCATATATTAAAAATATTTTACGGAACCCTCGGTGTGCGAGTCCGACTCGCACTTGGCCGGTTTTTTTTATTAAATAAAGGTGATGAATTGTGCCCCAAAACTATATCGTGTTTCTTACAATATCAAGATATCAAAATAAATTTCTTGTTCCTTAATAATTAAATAATTAAAAAATTTTACCTTTTAGGAATTATTTTTTCTACTGAAGATGTACCCCATATATTAATCTGACGAAAATCTAAGCTCGAGTAAATCCGAAAATCCCCTCTTGGGCTCCTACCACCCGCCAATTCGACGTTCAAAGAAATGACAATGATTTGAAAGAGCTCTATGAAAATTTCGTTCGTTGAATTAAAGCTTCCTTGGCCGAATGGTTGTGTGAGCTGCCTGCGGAACTAGAGATCTGGGTTTAAACCTTAACTAAAACCATATTGTGTTTTTTTTAATTTTATGAAAATAACTTTATTGAAGTGAAAACTTCTTTAGCGGCGTTGTGTACTTTTTTTGGTATGGGTAAAATGTTAAACTCGCGTCAGGACATGCGGCTTTATCGAAAATTCGTAAGACGGAGGGGTGATAGCAGTTGACGGCTCGACTGTCTATACTTGTAAAATTCGTTTATATCAAGTATTTAAAATATGGACAATGAACAAAGCAAAGAAAAGAAAAAGAAAATGAGTGAGTACTTTATAAAAATACTAGATGAAAACCTACCGAAAATACTAGATGAAAAATAATACTAATAATAAAAGCAATTCGTGCGAAATTATTCCCTAACCATTCCAAAATATCAAAAATGCACAACGTTAATGTTCAAGTTTTCACTTCTGCCGGCACTATCGGAGTGCAACCCGTTTTTTTTATTAGGAGCTATTTCAGATGGCGTTGTTTAGTTTCACTAAGCAAATGAGTGTTTCGTTTGAAGTTAAATTGCTTTATCCGAGCAACGCTCGGTCGCCCAGGTACTTAATATTAAATGTAAAAATTTAAACATTGAAATGAAATATTTATTCAGGTTTAATGTCTGAATATTATATTGACATTGATATTGAATTCCAATCAGTTATTGTTTTGGGCAGCTGATTGCTCTCAACGCGCGCACTGCAACTGTATTCGACCTCTGACACGGATATTCTGCTCAAGGTTACATGTAGATGACCCATTAGCATCATTTGCATTCATTGACTGCTTAACTTCATTTGGTGGACATTTTTTTTTTTTTCAACCTTTTTTATGTCCCACTGCTGGGCACAGGTCTCCTTCTCACAATTGAGAGGGATTTAGGCCATAGTCCACCACGCTGGCCAGGTGCGGATTGGTGGACGTCATGCTTTCGAGAAATTATCAATTTCTCTCAGGCATGCACAGCGATGGAGAACATCGTTATCAATGAAATATCACGATATTTTCCATCACCGTGGAGCAGCGATAAATTCGCACATTACAAATTTCTTTGTCAGAGGTGCGCGCCGAGGATTTGAACCTGGGATCGGACGCGTCGAGGACCGTGGTTTTTTACCACTCGGCCATCGCTGCTCACTCGGCCATCGCTGCTCTTGGTGGACATAATGTTTTTTTATTAGTTGCTAAATGTTTCTGTCAGAGGAGAAACAATGTAAAAGATTATGTATTTCCAAACGCTTAATTGGATAGGTGGTAGAACGTACATGGTTTCAATAGGTATATTAGTATCGTGAATACACTAGTTTCGCCACACCACTGTTACTAACAGTTTATATAGGAAAAAAAATAAGTTATTTTACTATTAATTTCGCAATGCTCCCAAATTTACTAACCGTTTAAACCTTCCCTGGACTTCTACTAATATTTCAAGATCAAAATTAGCCACATCGGTTCAGACTTTCTTGAGTTTTAGCGAGACTGACGAACAGCAATTCATTTTTATATATAGAGATTACAAGAAAATATAAAAAACATGAATAAGCCAAAGACAATACTATACTTTATTAATCTATGAAATGAAAAAGAAACATAATTTTTTTCTTTTCATTTAATTTTGAATGGCCAAAAGGATTTTTATACAATACCGTAAAATGAATAAAAAAAATAAGAAACATAAAAGGCAGACATGACAATTTTGAAAGCTGCGTCTAAATGTAAATAAACAAACACAGAAAGAAAATAATTTTGTAAAGAGATAATAAAGGAAAAGCAAAGTATAAGAATAAAATAAAAGAGTATAAGTTATAAAATATGATAATGGACGTGAATGAAGTAAGTAAAATCATGTAGTGTATTTATAACACTACACGGCGCATTTCATTCATTCCATTTGCTTCCCGTGGGAATGAGATATTTTCCCGCGGCAAAAAGTAGCCTATGTCCTTTCTCAACAACCTTTCTATGTTTATGCCAAATTTCATCAAAGTCGGTTCAGTGGTTTAAGTGTGAAAGAGTAGCAGACAGACAGACAGAATTACTTTCGAATTTATAATATTAGTATGGATTGTATTAACAAAATAACATATTTTGTACATTATAGTGATGGTGGTAACAACAGATTCCGTGCGGGTATTACACACTCGTAACTTTCTCAATGAAGTGCAATCATATTGCTGACATTGCGTAGATCTCATCTGACACTTTAAACGTAGTCAAGCTATCAGATTACTTACCCGAACAAGTATGTTTAGCAATAACTTGTGAGATAGAATTAATTCTCTTAGTGAAGCACAAAAGAAACACAAAAAACATTTAATTTCTTTTATTGTTGACAAAATAAATTTTTTGTACTTTCACAGATGGATAACAAAGTAGGTATATTTGACGAGCCTCGTTAGAAAATTAATTAACCTTTGCACAGTTCTATCACTTTTACTTTTTAAAGAGGGTTTATTTAGGATCTAAAATGAAATATATATCACAAATTTGAAGACCCTAGATCTTAATTAAATAATTATTAGCAGAAGAAATGTGGATATATTTCTTCTGATTTCTCACAATGAATAACAGCACTTAATAACTGAAGTCTTTACTACTGGACGCATTACTGGTTTACCACCAGCCGTTTCCGTAGCCACCGGACCAGCCCCTGTTCCAGCCGCCGTAGCCGCCGCGGCCGCCGTAGCCGCCAGACCATCCTCTGTTCCAGCCCCCGCCGTAGCCGCCGTAGCCACCATAGCCGCCGTAACCTCCGTAACCGCCGAGCGAGTAGCCACTACCGCCGCCGATGAACCCTGCAGACGCCGCGCCCAGCGCTACGGCCACCAACAGGAATGTCAACTGAAACAATTGTAGATTCTTAAATAACTAGCAACCAAATATACCTTTTGATAATTTGCTTAGTTAATAGTTTTACCAATACAAGTTTGCTTTACCACCTTAATATAGACAGGTTTGTTGAAACCCTGCAATTAATACTCAATAATTTATAGTCGATAATGACCCTCCTTCTGGCACATTCGGGTAAAAAGTATTTGTAATGTTTAATTTTAATTAATATATCTTATTAAAAACTTCTAAGCTATTTATTTGAAAACAACTTACGAAGTATTTCATATTGCTGTTGTGACTGCTTCGGATGTCGACTCAGTATGTAGCAAGAAGCGCATTCACTTGTTTATATACCGATCGCATTCTCATGGCGCCTGTTTATGACGTATGATACCCGAGGATAGATTCAGATGTTTTACTCATACTAGATCAGCTGGTTTTGTCAACGCTGCATCAGTTAATATAAAAAAATCCTTGACAAACTCTCGAACCTGTGAAAATTATAGGTGGCTATCACATTACACACAGTTTTTTTGGTATATTATGACATAACCTAGGGTGAAGTTCCGTTGTGTTATTCTCTCAGTGAACCGCTCCTCTGGTTAAGAAGTTTGTAATTTGCTTATTTACCACTGTTTCTGGTAGGAGAAGTATAGTAGCGTAAATTATGATCTTTTAATTTATTTATTTATTTATTTATTTAAGGTCCACCAACGTAGATTACACTTAGACAAATATATTTGTAAACAATAAAAATAAGATAATCATGAATCCACAATTACAGGTGGTTGGGCGATTTGTTATTATAATGTTACTTTCATTTTTCATAGGTTTAATATCTATATAAAACACTCTCAATTATTGCTAGCTTGCCAGCATAATGTTTTCAGGAGTGCTTATCGGTTTCTGATTCGCAGTTTACCGAACTCCTTTCATATTGGATGAAGGAGAACAGTATCATAGGCCATAATCTTTGTCTATGATTAGAAAAAAAAATAGAATATTATCTACGCCTGCGCCAGTATGGCGGCGTGCGTGGTTGCATACGTACGGTACTCTCGTCGACTAACGTTCTTTGGTTATGTTCGACAATATTCTTAAGTACTAATCTAAAACCCATCAAAAACTACAAGCGGAACCTTGAAGCGGCAGACTGCAGTCTGGAAGAACGTCCAGGATCCTGTGACTGTATATAGGAGAGGTGGCTTCGATTCAAGAATTTCCGGTGAGTAGTTTCTGAATTCTATTGTGCTGGCATTATGCTGGTACCTAATTGGGAGTGTTTACTGTCCCAACAGTGGGCTTGGGTCATAATTGCGCGCCCGCCCATCCAACAGGTGAACACGGCATACATATGGAGGACGCTGTATATATTAAATTAAATATGAGTAAAAAAAATACAATGAAAAAAAATACAATTAAATTGATTCACAAACAACACAATCACAAAAAACTAATGAATATTTTTTTTATTTAATTAAATTTATATATTTTTTAATTTATTTTATTTTATTTAATCATATATTATGCATAACATGCAGCCTGCATTAAAGTTACAAAAATTTCTAAATATGCCATGTACACCAAGTGCAAATCGCACTTAGCCAGCGTAATTTACTATGATTAGAGAATTGTTGAATTAAGAGAAAAAGAGCAGACGGAGAAACGATTTAGCTCTGTTCTAGAATATTGTATTCTAAAATATTGTTTGATTGCAAAACGACTTTGTTAAAATACAACTGGTTTTCCCGAATAATACAAGTCGGCAATTTCATACCTTAACCCTTAATATTATAAAGGTAAAAGTAACTCTCTCTATCTCTTTCTGTGTATCTGTAAACTACTAAACTACTGAATCAATTTTAATGAAATTTAATAAACATTTAGAACAGACTATTGGAAAGGACGTAGGCTAGTTTTTATCGCAAAAAAGGCTTTAAAGGGTTGAAATAAGTGTCTAAAATTTGTAACAAGTGTTGCCATCGTCGAAGATAAAAACATGAAACTTTGTATTTAGGCCCTGAATAGGGACTAAATAAAGATTTGTATGAGAGTTTTTGACATTTCAACCTACAATATGAGGTAAAAAAATTGTGATATGATAATCAAATTCCAAGCTTCTGAACCACGGACGGAAACTTAGTCTATACTGGGTGATTTGTAAAGGAGATAATTCCTTTTAACACGTTCGCTGCGGCACCAATTTATGCATACGTTCCGTTCCTGCGGCACGAGGTATTATCGGCCCGCATCGTGACCGTGACGTTGGGGCGACACGCGGTCTATTAAACCTTACCTCCCTTAACAGACTAAAATCCATTTTCTGGTGCGAAATCAAAGATAAATAAGAATGTTGGTCTTTATTAATGTAGTGTAGACCGTGAATTGATGAACCCTGTGGATGAACCCTAATCTACCATAGTTTCGGGATCTGATAGCTAGTTTAGAAATTATAGGCAAAATAAAATATGGGATCTTATTCACCTCATGGCAAAATTTTCGTTGAGATTGATTGATTGGAAAAATAATATCGACGTGTTTAATTTAAACTGTTTATTGAAGATATGTACTAAAAGCCACGCATAACTCCTCAACGACTTGACCGATTTGACCTATATTTAAAAATATTATGAACTCGATTGATACTCGTTTTAAGCCTTTCAGTAAGCGGAGTCCCACCTAATTTAATTTCTGTTCATATTCTGCAAATGGGTCCTGTATGCTGCAAAAAAAATAAAGCAAGTATTCAACTTAAGGTTTTCAACATAGAACCTAAATCTAAGATATAGTAGGCATGCTTTCTATTTAATTTGTTTCCTTCTTTAATATCCAAGTAAGCAACAAAGTATGCCACAAACAAACAAACACACACAGCGTACGATAATCTAAAATCTTATAACACTTAGAACTTAAATTAACATAAAATATTCAGGCTCAATTTTTTTTAATAAAAATCTCAAAATATAATATTTTTTACATATTTACGAGTGTTTTTCATTGAAACAGGGTAGACACTAAGATTTTTTGCACTGAGTGCACAGAACAAATCTTTCAACAAATCTTTAATAATAAATAATAAAATCATTAAAGTCAAATTCTCTATCGACGCACAACAATGGTCGCGGGGAGCTCGCGTAGGGTGGTGTATGCCTCATTTCGCACTGCATTAAAATTATATTAACTCAGTGCGGCACGAGGCCTAAGACATCCGGTACTAAGGTAGGTATACCACCGAGTCTGTAACCATTAGCACATCTCAAATATATATTTATCTCTTTCCTACACTGGACCAAACCGAAGTTATGCCCGTCGCACCACAGAGAAGTTCACGTTTTTCCTTGCTGCACCACAGGGAAGCTGCATGAAGGATGATTTAGACCTCATTACGTACTTAACGTGTTAAGGGGTGAAAGTATGGACCATTTGCTGTAAAATAAGTCAAGTAACACCCGGTCCGATTTTCATTCAACATCATCATTTAAGACTTTCATGGTCCACTGCTAGGCCTCAATTTTAGCTCAATCGGTAACCGGAAAGTGGATCAAATTTAATTTGCAAGATTTGATTATCGACGTCGTGACAGGTAAAGTAAATAAAAGCTTATAATTAACAAAATTATAACAAATAAATCAACAAAATTTAAAATTACCGAATAATACGTCCGGTATTACGTTAACGTCAGCGTTACCTAGTTTAAGTACGTAATTCATAACTCGAAATAACTTCCTTTTACCAAGATTTGGTGCTTTTGTGACATTTTTTTGTTTATATTTTCAGAATAGGTAATTGATAAGATAAGATTTTTGAAATAATTCACCAATAGGTAATTTGTCAAAATTAAATAAAAAATAATTTTTATTTTTTAAAACACCGTAAACAACGTAAATTAACATATCCGTTTTCTTAACTTTCCAAAAATGTGTTGTAAGTACAAATTTTTTATTGCTGTATTTAGTATAGGTAAACACGCTTAGTTTTCAAAAGTTGAAAGCGAATCCGATTGTGATGAGTCTTTGACCTGAGACGGGATTTGCGCTAATTTCACAATAAAATGCACAGGTTTTTTAGCTGCAGTGACCCTTAGTACCCTCTACTAGAATTTTGATTATAGACATTTATTGTACCTTAAAATATTCAAAAAATAACTTAATCATTTTGAAAGATATATTAAAGGACTGACGGTGGTAACAACAGATTCAGTGCGGGTATTACATAAATTTCTTAATGAAGTGCAATCCTATTGCTAACATTGCGTAGATCTCATTTGACACTTTAGACATAGTCAAGCTATCAGATTTCTTACCCGAAGATGTATGTTTAGCAATAATCATAACTCTTGAGATCGGATTAATTCTCTCAGTGAAGCGAGAATTTTATGGAAAGAAAACCCAAAAAAGATTTAATTTCTTTTATTGTTCACAAAATAAGATTTTTGTACTATCACAGATGGATAACAAAGAAGGTATATTTGAGGAGCCTCGTTAGAAAATTAATTAGCCTTTGCACAGTTCGATCACTTTTACTTTTTATCTAAAATTAAATATATATCACAAATTTGAAGACGCTATGTCTATTAAATAATTAATAGCAGAAAAAATATATACACTGTTCACAATGAATAATATCACTTATTAACTGAAGTCTTTACTACTGGACGTACTTCTGGTTTACCACCAGCCGTTTCCGTAACCGCCAGACCAGCCCCTGTTCCAGCCGCCGTAGCCGCCGTAGCCGCCGTAGCCGCCGCGGCCGCCGTAGCCGCCAGACCATCCCCTGTTCCAACCCCCGCCGAGGCCACCGTAGCCGCCGTAACCTCCGTAACCGCCGAGCGAGTAGCCACTGCCGCCGCCGATGAACCCTGCAGACGCCGCGCCCAGCGCTACGGCCACCAACAGGAATGCCAACTGAAACAATTGTAGCATTCTTAAAATTCTTACAAGCAAATATACCTTTTGAAAATTTTCTTAGTCATCATATTTTACCAGTATAAGTTTTCTTTACCACATTATTATAGGTTTGTTAAAGCCCTTAAATTTAGATTTTCATGAAATAAGTTTTAGTACTGGAAAATGTATTACTTACTCCATAATTTATAATAGCTAAAAATGATTTGTAATATTTATTTTAATTACATAATTATATTAATATAATAAAAAAACTTCTAAGTTATTTATTTGAAATATATTTGAGAACAACTTACGAAATATTTCATATTGCTGTTGTGACTGCTTCGGATGTCGACTCAGTATGTAGCAAGAAGCGCATTTGCTTGTTTATATACCGATTGCATTCTCATGGCGCCTGCTTATGACGTATTCGACCCGAGGATAGAATAAGATATTCTTAAGCTGGTTTTGGCAACACTGTATCTATAAATATAGCAAAAACTCTTAATACATTGTTGCACCTGTGAAAGTTGTAGTTGGCTATGCGAAAGGAAGTGGAAGACATGCAGTTGTATTTTTGGTAAATTATGATATGGCTGCAACCCTTTTTGTGTCCCACTGCTGGGCATGGGTCTCTCCCATTATTGGGGAGGCCTGGAGATTACTCCATCACGCTGATCCAATGCGGGTTGGTGGAGAATAGTGGAGATGCGGGTTAGTGGCCAACCCGCTATCGGATGTTTTCAAACCGCCCATAAGGCCTCCTACAAGGTTTAACGACTGTTATCCATTGGCAACAACCGGAACGATGGCTTAACGTGCCCTCCGAAGCACGGAACCGCGCATGAATTTTTTTTGCCACTAGCGTCCACCCATCTCACACCCGACCGCCGGGCCATGCGCTCTTCAATTATGATGCAGTTAGGGTTTAGCCTTCAGTAGGGTTTAGCGTGCAGGTAGGGTTAGGCCTTCGGTCTCCGATGCGGGATTCCTTCAGTTAACTGCACCTCTGACTAAGAACTTGTAATGTGCGTATTTATTGCTGCTTTAATAAAATAAATAAATGAAAAAATGAAATTACAGCTTAAAAAATTATACACACAATTATAGACATAAGGTATTAGGAAATGTCGTGTTCCTTACAGCCTCTTTAAACTTTTAAAGATCAACGAAATTTAAAACTATTAACTATAAACTCTTAGTGAAAGTTATTTCATGGTCTGCTCTGGGTCCGTTTCGGCAAGCTGACCTGAATAAAAGAGCAGACCGAGAACGGCTTCAGCTCCTAAATATTGGTGTTGTATAAATAAATAAGCTATTTATAGTGTAGATGTGTGTATATTATCTTTATATGTTAAATATTTGACATAGCCAAAAGCACGCAATCTATGAATAAATAATAACGTTTCACACTTATAGTCCCACAGAAGGATAGATATACCCTGTGTCGTGGATACCATGGACACGTACAAAGACAGGAACACAAACACCCAGACCGAGAACACAAAAAACTCATCATTCAAATTTCTGCTTCGCCGGGAATCAAACCTGGGACCGTCCGATTGGCAGTCCGGTATGGTAACCATTGCGCTACACGGGTCGTCAAGAACATAAATCTACATAATTAGACATACACAAGGTCTGCAGAAGTCTGTTGAATTGCAACGGTGAGGTATTACTGGATTGATTTTTTTATACAACTACGATTTTTACACGACGCGCTGATGAGTTGGTTGATATTATAATACCAATTACTAAAATGTTTTTGTTTCAATTTGATTTAAAACAATTGAGACTTAAAGGAGAAGCCACGATTCCTCTTTTTTATTTTGTGTTTCTCCATTTTTTCCATCGTGCGACATTTTCATGCTATACCAGATACTGTTTCCTATAAAAATGTAGGTACCTACATTCAACTAAGGCTATCAATATTTAAAAAACGCTCATGTTTAGGTGATTGAACTGCTTCCTAATACATTTAATTTAAACCCAATTTTTATTTGTAAACTAGTGGACCCCGCAGACGTTGTCCTGCCTTAAAAGTATTGAAAGAGAATTAGTTTCTTTATCATCTCAAAGAGTTTCTATGTTACTGTCAAATAAATAATATAAAACAAATAGTGACAGGTGAATTGTTATTCGGACTATGTCAAACTTTGGACGATAGCGCTACAGGTGCGAAGAACCAATGTTTGACAGTTACTAACAGTTTACAATATAGGAAAATAAAACCGTGCCCCTGTACTCTTTTCTTTAATCTACAATTGTATGCTTTGTTGTGTGTACAGAAATAAATTATTACTTAAAAAAAGTTGTTTTACTATTAATTTCGCAATTTTTCTATATTTTCTCTCGTTTAAACCTTCCCTGGACTTCCATTAATATATCAAGACCAGAATTAGCCACATCGGTTCAGCCGTTCTCGAGTTTTAGCGAGACTAACGAACATCAATTCATTTTTATATATAGAGATTACGTTATGACATCGCAACTTTGACATTGGCAAATGGTGGAAAGACCAAGATGCGATTCGATAAAAGAAAAAAAATTTACAGACACCTCGTGTCATATTTATTGATTACGTTTTTGACATGTTCGTGCGTTCATTCATAAGAACAACAAATGAAATGGACCGTTTATATGGAAAAATAAAATCATTGAAATATTAATAGAATTGAGATTTTTATCATATTTTCATACTTATTATCCTATTCCCGGCGAAGACAAATCCAAAAACATAAATATCATAAAAATTGGTTCAGCCGTTCTTGAGTTATAAGTAAATGGTGTAGCTAACACGACTTTGTTTTATATATATAGATGTATAGGGAATCCTTACATGCATATACACAAAAAATTGTTAACGTGCGTATCTCTTGCACCACTATTAATATGTTATTACGATGATTTATAAAATTTTGAGTAAAACAAAATACATTTAAAGCAACCACACCTCGTCGGACCTTTTTTTGGAATTTTACCTTCGAACGGTACCCCCGGCACCTTGGGGGAGAATTCCGGGTTATGTGAGATTTGATCGCACAAAAACCCCCTCGGTGGCTGCCCCTGCGCTTGGGGAGGACTCCGGGATTTCCAGTGGAACGCGCTGGTGTCCTCCACGAGTCAGAACAGGCCCATCTTCGGGAGAGCAGATGTGCCGCCCTTCCCGGGGCTGCTGGCTGGATGGATCGAGCTCCGACTCTCACCGACCACAACCCCGGAAGCCCCCTTTTAGTCTCCTCCTACGATCAGGCAGGGGATACCGTAGCTCTATTCTTAATCCCGAAGCTACAGGGACTACCGCGTCGGGCCACCTTGAATAGCTGTTAATTACGCATCTTTTCAAACCCTGAACAGTTTATTACGTATCTTTTCAATTTTAGAGTAATCAAAACAATATGTCTATAAATAAATGGGATAGCTCTATTGTAATAAATTTTATGATGTAAGGGCGTTATTCATACATAAAATGTAGTGTTAAGCACAAAAATATTTTTTTTCAAGAGAATAAGTAGGTACTCATAAAATGTTCTTCCTGTCGATTTACATTTATAAAATTCGGCAATACATTAAAGATAAAATTTAACAGTCATATAGCTCGAGTTATAGCACAAGATATCGAAAACGATGAACTTCTGATTACATTAAGAACAAATATTTTTTATAAATAATTCCAGCATGCATGATATAGACTGCTAATGATAACCTCTACATCCAAAATAAGTCAGTCTAAGTTCATGTCGGTCACACAGCCGCAATTTATAAATCACCATCAAACTCTAGACCTCAAGGCTATTACGATTTTATAAATAAAAATAATGCATTCAGATAACAAACATCTTATAATGAAACAAGGTATCGCATTTGCAAATATCATTATTAATAAGCTGAACTAATACGACAATGTGTTTTGATGTCATATTTTCTAATATCATAAGGAAGGATTTTGTATTATTAAATATAATATTATGTTTTTCTTGCTTTGTGAAGTACACGGTTTGGCAAACTTTATATTTTAAATTTGACTTTGTCTTGATTCTTGGGTTTATTATGTGACTATGAACCCTCTTAATATTTTCCTCGTATTAAAAATACTCCTAAAATACATAACTACATACATACTCCTAAAATATATATATATATATATATATATATATATAAGATATAAGTATATATATAAATGTTCAGATATCGTTAACAACATCAACAAGTAAAAATAAATTCAATAAAATACCTGTAAAAAGGAACAAAATATGAATAAAAAAATGCGATCAAAAGATTTCTAAATTTAACAAAAAATATTAAACTCTTTCAAGAATTTTGTATCTGTTTTCGGAAATAATTAAAGGTAGCAAAATTAACACAGAGGAAAAATAAACTAAACAAAATTTGCAATGTATATTTAAATAGTTTTTTCCGAGGCCTTACGTAGCACTCCGGAACATTCATTGTTTATTATAATAACATATTATGAGTTAATTTGAATAGACCATTAAGATAATGATACCTTGATCGAAAACTAAGATAATTAATTACGGTTGGTCTAAAACAAAAATATTAATAATGACCATTAATATTACATGATCTGTTTTGGTAATAATCGGCATATATTTTTAAGCTCTCTCACTCTGAATAGAATAACCACTGCTATCTATTTATATTTCAAAAAGAATCCCCAGAGCCCTTAGTGTAAGTTCTTAAACGCGCAAACTTTACTACTGCGTCCGAGTTAACGTTGACAGATATATCTTAACCGGAAAGGAATAAGGTCCATAATTAAAATCTTAACGCAAACGCGATAGTAACGTTTTCACGTGTGCAGACTTACACTAAGGCCTCAGGACGGACGGCTAGACTTTCCCTGCCAAGTATTCCGAATCTATGATTATAAGTAATTTACGAGTATTTACCACTACCACTTTACCCTTGATCGCGTCCGTATTGCTGAGCCGTATAAATCTGTTTAGTAACATTTTCTCAAAAGTGACAATCACGAGAACGATATATATTTTTATAAACTGCATTGGTTTTTTCAACCGTCCTCCTTAAACCCTTGAGAGGAGACCCGGGACATGCCACTTTTTAAACATGATAGGGTTATAGGCAATAGTCTACTACGCGGGTCAAGTGCGGTTGGTTGGACCCCATGCCTTTAAGAAATTATGATAAGATCTCAGGCACGCACGGTGGTGGAAAACATCGTAATTAATTGTCACAGTCACACACAATGTGACCGTACAGTAACAGTGCTTCAGACGTCGTCAGGCAGCAGTTGACAAACCTTGTCAGAGGCCTTGTGGATGAAGAAAAAACGACAGCAGGTTGGCAGTATTAACACGCATTTTCATCTAACCGCATTGAAGCAGTGTAGTGGATTAATCACCAGAGCTCACTAATTATAGAGAGAAACTCCGGCCCAACAGTAAGAGATAAACACGCACATAACAACTTTGACAATAGTGCGCACCGGGGTTACCGCTCGGCCATCGCTGCATATGATTAGTATTCTATATTTATATTCATGAAGTATAACATTTTAACTGTACCAGTAATGTACATAAGAGAGACATGTTTATTTGTCCATTGGTACCCTGAATATTTAAAGAAAAAAGTTGATGATGTGAGTAGAATGACAAGGCATAAACATATGCTTGTTATAACTAAGTGTAAGTTAAAATTTTAAAAAATAATATTTATTACATGGGTATATATTTACAATAAATACCAGATGTTTTAAAGAATTATAAATATGATAAATTTAAATAAAATTGTTAATAAAAATAATTGTATTCACAGCGTAGATGAATATTTAAATTTTCGGTAGATAATTATAAATTTAAAGTAATAAAATTGTGATATTTAAACAAATAAATAATAAATAGACTAATATTTTAATTTTAATTATATAATTATAACTTTAATAAGCTTTGAAATATAGACAAATAAATAATATATATGATATTAGTGTAGATGACAGTAACTATTTTTTTATTATATAAAAAAAGCTTATACAAATCGGACATTAACTTAATCCCAAACAGGAGCTTTTTAACTAGGTATTTTCCCAGTTTTTTAGTATAATTTTTGCATTTCGCTGACCGGAATAAGCTGGAATTGTGTTTTAGACTATAAGACCTATGAAAAACCTTATTCATGCAAATAAAGTAATTTGATTTGATTCGGTTCTCAGTTTTATGAGATTATGAGCATGAGTAAAAGTGTATAATAATATTTTTTTGATTTGATGTTGATTATTTTCTTTTTTTTACCAGTATATTTATGGAACTATACAATGTACTATACGTAACAAGAACAATAAAAAGTTCTACTTTGAAGCCCTCGTGTCCTTGGTAACAGTATGTAAACAAACAGATTAAATAACGTTTATGGTAATAAGCTTTAATAAAATCAATTGATAGTCTGATATTAACACTTATGAGTTTATGAGTCACCTCTCCTCAGTAGGCGAGGCTAATGACTGATCGGCAAAATGTCGCAATGCATCCACTCAATATTAGAAACTGGCTAATGCCCGTGACTTTATATGCAAGCCTAAAGCTTACTTTTAGCAACTTTAATCTTTTATAAAGAAACAATGTATTGTGTACGCCATTTTTTTACCGACTTCCAAAAGAAGGAGGTACTGTATTCGGTTGTATGTTTTTTTTTTTATATATGTTCACCGATTACTCCGCCGTTTGTGGACCGATTTTCGAAATTCTTTTTTTGTTCGTATGCTTATACTCCCGAGGTGGTCCCATTGGCACCAAATCAGGATCTGATGATGGGATCCCAGGGAAATCGAGGGGAACTCTCAAATTTTATAGGCACACACATTGATTTTCGTATACTTTCTGAAGCATAAGAGATATTTGTGCATAGTAATCATCATCTCATGTTGCTGAGCTGATGATGGAAGGTACTGCAACAGTGAGGAGTTGAAAGCAAATTCTTTCAATAAATAGTTTTTTATTCCAAATCTTACATTCCTGAGGTGTTCCAACTGTAACCAAGTCAAAGTCTGTTGAGGGGATCCCAGAGAAATCGAAGGGAACATTCAAATTTTATAGCACAACAAATGATTTTCATATTTTTACTAAAGCAAAACAGGCATTTTTGTATAATTATCATCATAGCATGTTGCTGAGCTGATGATGGAAGGTACTACGAAGGTTAGGAGTTGAGAGCAAATTCTTTCAATAAATGGTTTTTTGTTCGAAATCTTACATTTCTGAGGTAGTCCAACTGTCACCAAGTCAAAGTCTGATGATGGTATCCCAGAGAAATCGAAAGGAACATTCAAATTTTATAGCACAACAAATGATTTTCATATTTTTACTAAAGCAAAACAGGCATTTTTTAAGTTCAAAGCAATTTAATATTCGCTATAATTTAATTTCTAATTTCAAATTCATAATTTTAATATTACAGTATCCAAATAAATTGATAAAATATTATATTTCCTGAAAACCTTATTATAATGACAAAATTAACATAAAATAATATATATATATATACATATAAATAATATTACAAAATATATATGCCATCCAATAAACCATCCTGCGGCATAGTTCCCAGAACGCTGGCAGCATTACCTCGCTGAACTGCTAAGCTAATTCTTTGTGCAAGGTAGCTGCCAGCTCTCTGGTCACCTGAAGCGAGGATGAGCTTGGTCGACATGTCTCTCATGAAACCTTTCATATCAGCCGACCATGGACCCATAGTTTCTATTGCAAGCGCCGCGAATTCATAATTTATAGCTATCGATGAATATTTGCGGCGCTTCAAAAATTGGGCATGATCGGCTGCGGCCCCAGCGTCCTTGCAGGTGTTACTTAAATAGGATAGGGCCAGAGTGTCAACTATTGTGACATCCCAAACTAAGGCACGACCAACACGCCATGGCACCAGTGTTGCTCCATCAGGTCTCTTGCCATCATCTCTATACATACCAACTGGTTCTAGTGAAGCTGGTATAGAGACGGTGGCAAGAGACCTGCGGATCAAATCATTAATCGCGCCATGACGGTATAGTCGGCCAGCGCTCCTTGAACAAGAAAGGCCATGCCGACCAAAACCATCCACATTGCGGCCGCAGGAGCAATGATGAGGCTCACAAACTTTGGAACCTATGCGAAGACCAACTGATATTCTTAATGTTGATGCATCTAATGGCTGCAACCCTTTTTGCGTCCCACTGTTGGGCACGGGTCTCTCCCCATTATTGGGGAGGCTTGGAGCTTACTCCACCACGCTGCTCCAATGCGTGTTGGTCTATCTAATAAAGTTCCTAAATTTCGAGAAGGTAACGCGTGCAACCAGTGGCCAGAGTCCGTTTCAGATACAGCAAGCAGCCTCGCTCGGTCCACGCTGTCAGTACAAACATCTAGGAGACAAGCATAGGTATCCTTGACACCAGGCAAGTCCCAGAAACGCTGATTAGATGTTTTATCATCGATAATAGTTTCACTCGGGAACGTAGCCCTCCAGACCTCCACAGCTTCATCCAAATTCGCCATCCGAACATCAGCTTCATTTATGTTTAATATACTGCTGATGAGAGATAGCGAACTATGGGTAGAAGCCAAAAAAGCCGGGAGCGCTACACTTGCACTAGTGCGAATACCTAACCCTCCAAATTTAATCGGAAGGCTAGCTTGTCGCCAAGCTCGATCATCGAAATTTAAATTTAAAATTTTGGACACACTTGCTCTCAAAGTTTCGTCTAAATCTTGTAATGCCAAAGGGAATTTCCAAATCGGACAGCAGCGGAACAAGTACAGATATTTTGGTGCGAAAAGGCAAAGGCGAAGAATGTAGGTAGCTATGTGTGGCTCAATTTCGAAAAGACGACTAGAAATATTTTTAAAATATTCTAATTTAGAATTTAGAAAGGTGGTAACTGCATCTTCAAACAAAGGTGCTCCTAAGAGAGTCAAGTTTTTTTTAGATTTAATCGAAATATCTGTGGTTATGGCCCTAAATTTTTGTATTATATCGTCATTTTCTTTGGTTGAAATATGGTTTGGTATAAAAATTTCGCATTTGGCAGAATTTATTGTTAAACCAATGGAACCAAAATTTTCAACAAGAAATTTAAAGTCTTCCAAAACTGTTGATGGTATTTTTTATAATTATCATCATAGCATGTTGCTGAGCTGATGATGGAAGGTACTACGAAGGTTTGGAGTTGAGAGCAAATTCTTTCAATAAATGGTTTTTTGTTCGAAATCTTACATTTCTGAGGTAGTCCAACTGTCACCAAGTCAAAGTCTGATGATGGTATCCCAGAGAAATCGAAAGGAACATTCAAATTTTATAGCACATCAAATGATTTTCATATTTTTACTAAAGCAAAACAGGCAGTTTTGTATAATTGTCATCATATCATGTTGCAGAGCTGATGATGGAAGGTACTATGACGGTTAGGAGTTGAGAGTAAATTCTTTCAATAAATGGTTTTCTGTTGGAAATCTTACATTTCTGAGGTGGTCCAACTGTCACCATGGCAAAATCTGATGATGTGATACTAGGGAAATCGAGAGAAACACTGAAACTTAATAGGCACACACATTCTTTTAGTCATATTTTTTAACATAATACAAATATTTGTGTCCGGTAATTATCACCTCACGTTGCTAAGCTGATGATTGAAGGTACAACTCCTCAACGGTTAGGAGCTGAGAGCAAATTCTTTCATTAATTTATACGTTCAGGTGGACTTATAGTAGTATTCTTTCAGGGTATAGGATGGCTATTAGATAAACATGATTATAAAAGGTTTCTCTTTAACGTTTAGAAATTAACTGAAAAAAATTCCAATTATGCTTATACATATGTGCAGAATTATTAAAATTACTAAAAAGAGTGAAATAAATTAAGTTTTTAACAAAAAAATAGAACCGACTTCAAACGGTAAAAAATAAAATTGTTCAGTACCTACTTCTTCTTGCTTATGGTAATGACTCTTAAAACTATTTTTGAAGTCGGGCTCTTAGTAAAATGTCCTGTCTTAGTAAATATAGTGTACCTTTCGTTCTGAATGGGCACAGACTCCAATATAGTTTTAACAATCATTACCATAATCAAGAAGAAGTAGGTACTGTCCCACTGTCTGTACTGTCGTTGCCCATTTAGAACGAATAGTACGACATTTTAGTAAGGGCCCGACTCCAAAAATAGTTTTAAGAGTCATTACCATAAGCAAGAAGAAGTAGGTACTGAACAATTTTATTTTTTACCGTTTGAAGTCGGTTCTATTTTTTTGTTAAAAACTTAATTTATTTAAATTATGAATCCGGACAATATTGCAAACGGGTTGCATGATGTTATTCGATCACTGTCTCATGTGGACACGAGCAACTCCAGGTGAGCATTACCAGCATTGAAAGAGAGTTTTTTACAGCTTTCTTGAAGAACTCCAATGCCTCAGCTGCGAGGTTCTCCAACAATTTACATATCCGTGGCAAAATGGCCACGAGACCAGATGGTGCAGATGGAATTTTAACCTTCTGTGGTGGTATAATGTGAAATAATGATGTTGGTATCAATTTGAACAGTTCCTCTGAGCACTCACTTTATATGTTTTTAACAGAAGGCAATAGTGAAAAAAGTTTTCATTTTTTGTTAGATGATATAGCTTAAGAGCATACAGGCCATAAAGTGGCGACTGTTTTTTTTTCTTCAAGCAGAGTTTGCTATGCCATAATTGAAGATTGATGAATATGCACAGGTATATTATCAGCGTCAAGTATAATTTTTGCATAATTTTTTTGCCAGTTTCAATGAAACTGGAAGAAGTTATAAAAGATAAAGTCAGTAGGTCGTCAGTAATCAGTCAGTCAAACATTCAAGTAAAGCGATGGCTTCCTCGACCAGAATGTGTCCGATGGAATTGTGGTGGCAAGCAGAGAAAAGCATCATGCAGCTGCCTGCACTGCAATCGACACAAAAAATGGCTTTAAGTCACACACACATACGAGTACATAAAGTATCACAGTTTATATATAAACCTACAAGCTTTACTTTGTGTAATATTTATATAGACGCTGGTGAAGATTGTGTAAGATTTTTGGATCTAAAACACTGAGCGGTCATAAATCTTTTGCGAGTCTATGCATTTGCAATTAAGTAGATCCAGTTTTGCTTTGTTCTAGTTTTTGCGCAACAGTTGATATGTTGTAGTTTTAGACATTTACTTTTATTCTTTTTAGACATAAATGAAGTTCATTTGAAATATTGTGAATGTAGTATTTAATCGTAATTATAGATGTGGTAATTTACAAAATGGTTAAATTTTCAACATAATTAACATGGTTATACTTTTTGTTGTACCTTATCCTGTGGAGAAGATTTTTTAGAAATTTTTAGAGAGAATAAGTACCTGACGACCCGTGTGGCGCAACAATTACCACGCCGGACTGCCAAACGGGTGTCGAAGGTTTCATTCCCGACGAAGCAGAGATTGAGATGATGAGTTTCAGTTTCTTTTCACGGTCTGGATATTAGTTTTCATGCCTATGTGTGTGTCCATAGTACCCACGACACAGGGTAGGTATACCCTATTGTGGGGCTAAGAGTTTGAAACTTTGTTCATTATTTATTTATTAAGGGGCCGTATACGAAATTTTGCTGATTTTGCTTATTTACACGATTTAACATATGAGTTTTTGCAGATAAATTACAGTACTTCTACAAGTATCATTGCACAATATAACTTTTCATTTCATTATCTAATACATTAGACACTTTTATAGCTTGCGTCAAGAATTATAATGCGAGATTTAGGTTACTTTAAAAGATGTTTAATGCCGAATTATCATTATTAATAAGATTTTTTTTCAGGAAACGGATTTATTATAAACTGTAGAGTACTTATGTCTAATAAATTTTGCGAAAGATTATTCCAATTTGCCGAAATCAAATACAATTTCTGGGCCATTTTCTCTCAAAATTGACTTAGTTCAATGTTTTTTTACTAATATTTTTTGTATGAGATTGGCAAAAAGTCGCTTATACACTATGTATGTGATTTTTACAGCAATACATGGCATTTTTTCGATCTGTTTAGACTTTAAAATGATCCAGAAATATGTGATATTCTATACCTATTACAGTAATATTTACAAAACTAGCACCGGCTTCAGGTCTATTACGCAAAATAACGAAATAAAAATTAAAAAGTGGCTCATTTAATAGTTTATTATTGAAATGATCAGTCATATTGTGCAATAAAACTTATAGAAATACTGTATTTTATCTGCAAAATCTCCTGTGTAAAATCAGCTAAATCAGCGAAATCGGAAAAATTTCATATACGGCCTCTTAAAGGTAATTTTACGAGACAATTACCATAATGTAAAAATAAATATTTTTACAGAAAATTCTGTAGTGAATATTTAATGAGCGTGCCATAAAAGCTCAGTGTAGTTACGGTAAGGTTTTATATACAAAGAGTCTTACAAGTTTTATAAGCACAATATTTACGATATTTATGTAGCAATTTGAGACTTGTTTTTGAAACAAAACGTGTATGGAATAATACACAAAAATGTAATAACACAGTTTATTGTCGGATTAACAGTATTGTACTATCACAGAAATTGATCGAAGAGGTCGCAGGAGCATCAGCCAATGTGTTCGAAATAATAAATAAGCCTTTGAACAATTTGAGCAATTCGGATTCATTTAAGAAGACAAAGATTTGCAATATAATAAATATTAAAGTAAAACCGAGAGTCAGTTACAGGTACCCAGGAGAATGAAAAACGTTCTAACGTGGTAATATGCGGCCTATCAATAAAACATACTTACACATTTCAAAAGACCAATGAAAGAAGACACAATTGAAGATATTACAAGGTTTAAGAAATCACTTAAAATTTACTGTCAGTCACAAGTGTTGAATATAAGAAATAGTTCAATCACTGTACATACGAAGAAATATACGAGTATACACATCGATTACGCCGCACTTTGTAACTGAAGTCGTTCAGTATTGACTGATTCACCACCAGCCATTGCCGTAGCCGCCGGACCAGCCCCTGTTCCAGCCGTTGTTCCAGCCGCCGTAGCCACCGTAGCCGCCGTAGCCGCCATAGCCGCCGTAGCCGCCGTAGCTACGGTATGCGGGCGCGTACACCACGCGGCTCACCACGGGACTGTAGGAGTAGGAGGGCGTCCAGCCCTGCCCGCCGCCGATGAAGCCGGCCGACGCCACGCCCAGCGCTACGGCTACGATGAGGAGTGCGGCCTGGAAACATTATATTTGCGTTGTAAAAAGAAGAAATGTATAAAATCAATGTCGTCGTTGCAAAAAATATACCTTTTTACGCTTTTGTTGAAGATTACCGTGTCATTCGTAAAGGCTTCAACCGTTTTTAACCCCTGAGGCAAAAATGACGGGGTGTTATAAGTTTCACGTGTCTGTGTCTGCTCGTGGCATCGTAGCTCCCGAACGGATGAGCCGATTTTGATTTTGTTTGTTTTTGTTTGAAAGGTGAATTAGTCGCGAGTGTTTTTAGCTATATTTGATGAACATCAGTCCAAGATGGCCACCGCCACATAATGGTGGAATATATATGTATTTTAACAACTCCCTCAATATGGATATCAAATGAAAGGTGTTGAATAGTAGAATAATGTACACTGTACTGAAAGGGAATGAGGTATTTAACTAACGAAATGAAACCTGGCTGCAACCCTTTTTGCGTCCCACTGCTGGGCACGGGTCTCTCCCCATTATTGGGGAGGCCTGGAGCTTACTCCACCACGCTGCTTCAATGCGGGTTGATGGAGATGCGGGTTAGTGGCCAACCCGCTGTCGGATGTTTTCAAACCGCCCATAAGGCCTCCGAATAGGTTTAACGACTGTTATCTATCGACAACAATCGGGACCGACGGCTTAACGTGCCCTCCGAAGCACGGAAACGCGCATGATTTTTTTTGCCACTAGCGGTCACCCATCTCACACCCGACCGCGCCCGTTTGGCTCACCTGCATAGATCGTATGCGTTCTACGCTAGCCGCCAGGCCATGCGCGCTTCGAATTCGTAAAAACTCGAAAAATATTTTTACCTACCTAGGTTACTAACTCAACTAACTAATCACTATAAATAATTACCTAATATTTATACCTACTTTAAAAAGGAAAAAATAAAAGTAAATTATAATAGGTTTAAAATATTATTTCTTAGTTTTTAGAGTAATTTAATTGGGTCGGGGGGTTTTTGAAATTTTGAAATTTAATTTTATAAAAAGTTGATAAGATCAGAAGAAATCTAATGATCGCCTTGAAATAAGATTATTGAAACTCGATGATATTAGAATTTTATCAATGTAAGAAGCTCGTTGAAGTCTATTTCTTTTTCTCGTATTTCAAACTCAACGCTTTAAGATAAAATCAAACTCATAAAAAAGCTTATCAGCAAGAATAAATTGTGTGCAACATCTTGTTATTGATTACGTTTTTATGTTTTTATTACTTAATTGGTTATCATTAACTGCTACTATTTAACGAGGCGTTGAAGCCTAATCGATTCATTTAAATGCGTAAAAGAAAATAAATATTGTAATAAACTACTTACGAAGTATTTCATTTTGTTGTATCTGCTTCGGATATCGAATCAGTATGTAGCAAGTGGCGCATCCTCAGGTTTATATATGTGTCGTATGTGTCTTCACAGAGGCAGGTTGTGACGTAGTTGACCTGAGGATGTACTAAAACAGTGCAGCTGGAGACCAATCGGAATCATTTTGGTCTCCGACGATACAAGGACGAGCCTATCCTACAACGGTAATAAACAGGCACCTAGAAACTACTTACTCTACACTCAATTCAGTATACATTGCGCGGTTCTGTCGCCTATTATATTACTTTTTAAACACAGGCAGCTATGTATTTTAAAGTAGGAATTTTTTATTGTTATATTTTGTTTTGCTTGTGAACGCATATTATGCGTGGGTTACTTGGAATGTATACGACGGGTCATCGAATTAATATCAAATTTATGTTTTATCGTCTGATTTACTAAACTCATAAAACCTTGTATGAACTGCTGAAGGCGAGAATTGGTTTTGATATACATGGAAGTTTATAGAAGTGGATTCCATTTAAAGAAATTAGAAATAGTACATAATTGATTTATTGAAATTTATACGGCCGCCATCGCATTCTTATTATAAGCTATTCTGTGTGTCAAAAGATGTATGAAGATACGATGGATTAAAGAAACTCGTGTGGCGCAGTGATTACTATGCCAGACTGTCGAGGGTTGGGTCCTGGGTTCAATTTCCAGAGACTTTGATGGATTCGTTTATATTTGTGTTCTTAGTCTAGGTATTAGTGTCTTACACTTCTCTGTGTCCATGGAGCTTACGAGCAAAGGTGATGCTGGTGTGAATCTATGAGTGTGAAGGGTAAATTTCAATTTAAATTGAATTTTAAAGGAACTTACATTATATACGTAGTTGGATATACAACTATTACAATTCTTATTTGGACATTCATGTTTTGTTTTATTATTCCCGCATATTTAGTCAAACGATTAACTTTGGCGTCGTATAATCATATTTCGATGCAATTTTAGTATGCACGTGATTTGCATCCGACTGACCTTGCTGGGAATTTGTGGGTGTAATAAATTTATGATTTATGCTAAGAAGACAGAAATATTATAATTTATGTCCTTACATCCATAAGATACAATTTAACATGGAAGACATATAATAATTACCAATATTATGAATATTTTGAAGTAGAATATTAATAGTTCGAGTGGGAAATACCAGCGCTGCACCCTCTTCAGCCGTGAAGCAACTCTATTGTGTTCCTGTGGAAAGGTGCAGTTGCCGGCCACACTTACATGAGACAAAACTCAAGCTTGCTTGAGGTAGTATTGTAATCTATTGGTAGTATGGATGCTCGTCTGATACTCCATTCAAATAAAAAAACTCGTAGTCCTGAGTTTCTACATTCTTAAAACAATTTAATTAAAGGTCATTTTAGTAGTCGAACAACAAGGACACGAACCTTCAAACTTTCTTTGGATCTTCCAAGTTCTATATCTAGGTACCTAACCAAATGAGGTATAACATTATGATGATTTTATTACGTTTTATAGTATTTCCTAAGTTGATTTTAAATACTAAGTACTTAGGATTTGTATAAAACAAGTTATAAGGCAGGTTATTCAGCGCGGAGTTTGAAACTAGGCAGCTGTCAGGTTGTTGACAGGCCGTCATTAGTGCATTCTTGTTTTGATGGATCGCCCATTGCATTCGAATGTCACAATCATCGATATATCACGAATACCGTCTTACAAGTGACAAAATCTACATACTTACGGCAGTTAAAACTTTTACCACCGTATATCTAGATCGTAAGTATAATCATATACTTAGTTCAATCGCAAACTTCTGAAATTGATAGGAAGCTAGCGATCTACTGAGTGATTTACGTGCTTTCGGATACAATATTGGTCTAATTAATACTTTTTCGCGATTCGAAGGCAAAAAGCTAGTGGTTGTTTATAGGTGAATATTATTTCAAACCTTGTCGTATGCGTTTTGCTTAGTTGGAAAAGATCCGACTGCGGGTTGACCATTAACCGGTGTCTCAACTACCACGCATTCATGCAGTGTAATAAACTACAGGCCTCATTAAATATGAGGATAGAAGAGGAATATAAAAAGGTTGCAGCCAGTTTAAAACCCAGCGGCTTGCACATTGGCACATACATCACGAATAGTGACAAATACTATAAATTGATTAGAGTTTTATTTGTATATTTTACATACATTACATACAATATGTATCATATGATTGCTAGAATACTTTTTCTATTCCTCTGTAGAAACACACCACGCTGATCCAATGCGAGTGACAACCCGGAGACACGATTTATTCGCCAATCTTCCATGGACTTTAAGACACCCGTAAGACACTGATCAAGGCTATGAAGAAATTATGAGTTTCTCTCAGGTATGCACGGCGATGGAATACATCGTTATCATTTAAATTACAATATTTTTATATATATTTTTGATCAATTTCGACTCTATTTGGCAGGTTGATTTTTATGCTATTATTTATATTAATAATTTTGTTTGTCAAAGCCAATCCTATATATTCTAAGTTATCTAATACCTTTAAACGAGCAATCCCTATATCCCTATCCCTACTAATATTATTAATTCGAAAGAATTACTCTGTCTGTCTGTCTGCTGCGCTTTCCCGCATAAACTACTGAACAAATTTTAATGAAATTTGGAACACAGATAGAGTGGACCCTGGGGAAAGGACATAGGATGGTTTTTATCCAACGGGAACCTATAATACGGATCCACGCGGGTGAAGCCACTGGCGAAAGGCTAGTAATATTATAAATTCGAAAGAAACTCTGTCTGTCTGTCTGCTACGCTTTCCCGCTTAAACTACTGAACCAATTTTAATGAAATTTGGAACACAGTTAGAGTGGACCTTGGAAAAGGACATAGGATGGTTTTTATCCTACGGGAACCTATAAAACGGGTCCACGCGGGCGAAGCCGCTGGCGGAAGGCTAGTTCTTGTATATACTTAAATATATTTTTTGAATTTAAGAAACGGCTCCAATGATTTTGATGAAATTTAGTACCCTGGTTTCGGGGGTGTTAAGCCAATCCAGGGGTAGGTTTTATTTTTATAAATTATAAAAAAAATTCAGCGATATTCAACTTAAATATGACACTGAAAAATGCGACTCTTCCTGACATCTATTGGAGAGCATTAATAATATTATGGCGTGGAACGCCGTCTAAAGCCATCCGTCAATCCGACGTTCAAAGAAATGACAATGTGGATTTGAAAGAGCTCTATAAAAATTTCGTTCATTGAATTACCTATAGCTTCCTTGGCCAAATGGTTACGTGGGCTGACTGCTCGAACCTCAATCAAAACCACATTGCGTTTATTTTTTTTATTGGGAGCTATTTCAGATGGCATTGTTAAGTAACACTAACCAAATGAGTGTTTCGTTTGAAACTAAACCAAAAAAAAATAATTATTTTTATCCGAGCAACGCTCGTGCGTCCAGGTACTCATAATAAAGTGTGTATACTTGAATTAGCTCCGGTGTTCCGACAAATGACGTTGTCACAGGCAAATTGATTGCCTTTTAATTCGCGGCATTGGGGGCGTGCGCCTCGTTATGTCACATTATCACATTTTATGTTATTGCCAAGGATTTTCAAACGGCTACCAGAGCTTATCATCGAAGGTGATTTAAGTGGGGACAGGTAGTGCTCCCGGTAAGACGAGCAAGCGAAGTGCAAGGGTAATTCGTGAGCTTTGACTAAGGTGCAGTGTTTGTGGTGTAAAGTAAGACTTTGTCGAGTCAGGGCGAGTAGAGTTAAAAGCTCTACATGAGATCCCTACAAGTTATAGACAGTCCGAGCCACCGTCTCGTTTTGGCAACATTTTGAACGAAAATATTTTTAGTAGGATTTCATATGCGGGTACATACATGACCCGCGTGGTGCAATGGTTACCATGCCGGACTGCTGATGGGAAGGTCCCGGCGACGCAGGAATTTGAATGATGAGTTTAAATTTCTGTTCTCGGTCTAGGTGATTGTGTTTCTATCTTTGTGTGTGGCCATGGTACCCACAACACAGGGTATACCTACCCTACTGTGAGGCTATGAGTGTGAAATTATTAGTAACAAGTATTAAAAAATTAGAAATCAAATTAAATTCAGTAAAAATAATAAATAATATTACTTAGAACATTATTAATGCCCAAACTGGAAGAGGTGAGCACTGCATCCTTGACCTTCAGCTCATTGAAGATAATAATACTGTGTCGAGAATTATCAGAATGTGGCTACATTATTTGTCAATAATTATTATTGTACTGACATTCCAGTTTACAAATCTAATACTCTTAACTTAATTCATTCTCTGACGTTGTTAAACTGTAATTCAAAGAAAATAGGAGTGAATCCAAATATAACTTTAAACTTAGACATTTAGACACCGACATTATAAAAATATTGACGGATAAAGATGAAATTTGGCATGATTTTGCACTAGAGCTGGATCTGGAATTTGTTAAATACATAAATATAAATTGGATTCCTGTCTAACTGATAGTATCTAACGCGGGTGAAACCAAGTTGTATAGCTACCTATTCCTTTATATAAACTATACAGTTATACCGATGTGATGAATCAGATACCCATTATGTTCTGCTTACGTGTAGCGAAGTATGCGAGTAATTCTTAGCCAGTTAAGTTTACTTTAATTCACGAATAGTATAATTTTACAGACCCTTTTTTCAGTTATTACTTCAGGCTTGAGAGATCTAGGATGCCCTAAGTGAATTCAGTGACCTACGTAAGTAAAGCATTTGACAATCGTTTAGCATTATATCGTAAACTCAACCATTACTTCAGCATTGAATTTGTCGCGCTCTATGGTCGCGCTTAAACGCCTATAATGCTATCTTTTGTATTTTTAATGTAACAATATTTTAAAGATCGAAGTACGCCTTTCGTAACCCGACATTCAGTCAACTACGCGACTCTTAGCTTTAGTCAGCTTCGGTAAAATTAGCTGGCCTACAAAATTGTTTATGTAAATAAAATGCATCCGCTTGCTTGTATAATCTATTCTAATGTATTCTGTGTTTGTAAACAAGCAAACAAAATATTTTCATCTTGACATTTTGAGACATCAGCGGAAAGGACATTTAATTAGCTGTGTGTTAATATTCATTATTAACAATTAAGCATTAACTGTAAGAGGCAATCATAAAATGGGATAATATTTTAAACATTGTCCATTTTATCAGATCTATGATAGATCTGATAAATTGCTCCAACAATACTATTGAGCACCTTGGACATTTTAGTGTGACATCTTTGTTGAAATATCACTTAGTGTTATATATCACTTAATGTTATGCTATTGATCAAAAATATGCAAGAACGTTCGTATCTAGAAACTACTGCACATTTGTTGTTGTGGTTTAGATTTTGATTATACCTATCTGAATAGAACAAAAAACTTGGTCTAAAATAATTTCGTTTCATGAAGCATAATTACCTTTTGTGACCTTTACAATCCAACAGACGGTTCGCTCAGACCTTTCTAAAGGCGCATCCTTATTGCTTCCTGTTTACGTAGGTTCGTACCAGATATTATCATATAGTTTTGAATGTGGGTGGCCTCAATTAATTTAGGATCCTCCCACTCCGGACGTGTAAACTTCCTAAATACTAATCTATGTTATGAATTCTATAATCTAGCTATTCTTAGCAAAAATGTTGACCTTGTTTTTAGCCGTTTTGGTTTCTGCTAAGTGTCGTTGCTATCACTATTATATATCAAAATTTCAGATTGGCTACGTCACTGGTATAGTAATGGTACGTGTTGCTGTTGGACCTTGTATAGCTAGTGGTTGAACTGTTAAGTGCTACTGCTGCACCTATTGTATATCTCTCTATCGGCCTGATTTACACGATGCGAACCTCATTAAATCCAAATTAGCTTCCGGAGAAGTATCGTGATTCTATGCAACTCCAGACAAACACGTTCTTGGTCTTCCGTGAAATCCATAGCACAGAATACTAACTATCTAATAGGTACTAATATAAAAATAATATTATAAACGTGAAAGTATGTTTGTTCGTTTGTCCTTCTTTCACGTAGCAACGATGCTATCCTAACCTGCATTTTTATACAGATAGGCATGTAATTGGGGGGGCTGGTGCCACTCTTCATAGAAGCTTTGACTGTGATTTTTTACCCCAAGAAAATATCGCTTTCCTATGATAAAAATGAAAGCTTGTTGTATATAGATTTATTAATATAGTAATTTCTTTGTCAGAGGTGCGCGCCGAGGATTTGTACTTGGGGTCGGTCGCGTTAAAGACCGCGGTTATTTACCACTCGACCATCGCTGCTCATTTACATTTACATCTATTTTATTATTTTTCATATTTGTTCCCATTTTGTGCCTTTTATAAATTAAAATATTTATTTACTTATTTATATTTCGGATCGGATCCAATCGTCGGCTTTGAGTACTCATCTGTGAACATGATTTCATTAAAATTTAGTAGTTTAAGTGTAAAAACGTAATATACGCAGACAGAGTTACTTTCGCATTTACATTAGGAGGACCTGCCTATGGACCGTCTTCGTGAATATACATTCTATTGAACGAGGCCGTATTTTGATCCATTAAATTTAACGTTGTTTATCATTCGCTCGTCGCGCCTTTATTTATTACTAAGAGCGGATATGATGCTTAATTGATATTATTACAGTAATTAAATATTGATGGCTTGTGTGAATACGATACATCTTTGAGCGATTTGATTTATAGCGAATTAGCCTCTAGGACATGAGTACCAAGTGCTAATTATAGGTTTTGATTGTTCCTTTTAAAGTAGAAACAATTAAACTTGAACTTTCGTGATTTATAAAATTTAATGTGTTGAGATGGAGCTGTTAGATTGTTTTATTTTATTTATTTATTTAATCTTAAAGTATTACCTTACAATAAAGGAACACAAGGGCGTGCTTAATGCCTAATGGCATTCTCTACCAGCCAACCCTGGGTGACGAGTAGAGCTTGTGGTAGGCGCAAACTAAGTTGATAGAGAACTGAATATTTCTATATAAATGAATACACATTCATACTAAATAGATACTCACATATATATATAATTATAACATACCTAATAAATAAATAAATACATATTATACATAATATATATATATACATATATATAAGTATATATACCTGTATGCCAAAAACGAGAGTTGTTATAATTAAGCAAAATCAAATGTGCAAAAGATTCAGGTGTCTGTAGTAGAACCACTTAAAAGGTGATTGCGAACAAGTCTCTTGAACACACCTTTACTTTTGGCTTTTCGAATGGACTCAGGTAGGGTGTTCCATAGTAGTATAGCCTGAACTGTAAAGGAATATCGGAAGAAGTCACTTTTGTGCGGAGGAATTTCGAGCTTAAAATTATGGGAAGAACGCAGACCTCTGTTGTGAGCAGAACAGAGGTAGTGAAAGTTTTCCTTTAAGTATTGAGGAGAAGTTGGATCATGTAAGATAGAATACAGAACCAAGAGAATTCTAGAGTTACGCCTCTGTCGAATAGTAAGCCATTTAAGCTGGCTTCAGTAACTAGAAATGTGATCGTATTTACGAAGATTGAAAACAAATCGGATACAATTATTAAGGAGGCGATCTAGTTTATCCAGAAGTTTTTCATTTAGGTCTGGATATGACACATCACCATAATCAATTATGGGAAGTACAAGGCTGTGCATAAGCATTAACTTTGTTTTATATGGCAGAAAGTTCTTGAGGCGGTAAAGGGACTGTAAGCAACCGTTGACCCTTCTGCTTATCTCATTAACCTGAGCTTGCCAGTTCATCCCACTGTCTAATTGTAGGCCAAGGTTCCTTACAGTATTATTAAAGGGTATAACGACATTGTCATATCGTACTGCTGGAAGACTCGGGATATCAACTTTGGACAGTAATTTAGAACTGCCAATCAGTATACCCTGGCATTTTCTGGGATTAACGCTTATCCCATGTGAATCTGACCACATTTTAATGAGATCGAGATTGCGGTTAACATCACTAATTGCAGTGTGGAGAGTTTCAATTTTGGAGTGGACATATAGCTGTAAATCATCCGCGTAAAGATGGTACGAACAATTTATAATGGAGGTGATAGAGTTGATAAACAACGAGAATAATAATGGTGAAAGAATACCGCCTTGCGGAACGCCAGTTTTAATGTCAGCCCATTTGGAACATTTCTGTCCCGAGTGAACCGACTGCTGACGATCGCGAAGATAAGATGTAAACCACATTAGGGCAGCGGGAGAGAAATTACTGTGATGGGAGAGTATGGAGAGGAGTATATCGTGGTCAACGTTGTTTGATTAAGAAATAAAAAACATGTTAAAGGAAAACAGAACAGATTTATTTGGTGTCATTTGGCATGTCTTAAATTTACCAGCCGCTGGCGTACCGAGGAGCGGCAATGTATTTGGTGTGGTGGACGACGGGGGTCTTCACGATGATGGTGGGAGCGTGGTGCAGTGGGGAATGGTGGCTGGCCAGCAGCGGTGCGGAGAGACTTAGGGGGGCATGGAGGGCGGGAGTGGCGTGGAGGACGGGAGCGATGCGGATGGTTGGAGCCACGTGGCTGGCAAGGAGAGGAGCGGAGTGGAGAGAATGGGAGCTCAGGAGCGGCGCAGAGTGCAGGGAGTGAGAGCTCAGGAGTGGTGCTGAGTGTAGCGAGTGAGAGCTCAGGAGCGGCGCAGAGTGGAGCGCAGGAGCAGACAGCAGAGGTGCGGAGTGGATCGCAGGGGCGGCTAACAGTGGTGCGGAATGTAGTGCATGGGACGACAGCAGTGGTGCAGCGTGCAGGGAGCTGGAGGACAGCAAGGGAGCGGCGTGCAGGGAGGCGGACGGCGTGAGCAGGCCGCCGGGCTCGCCGAAGATGCCGCGCTTCTCGCGGGACGCGCTCGCCGCCGCCACCAGCAGGAAGGTACACACCTGGACAATTCATATAGAAAATTCGATAAAAAGTGCCGTCAGCGTGGTGGATCATATCCTGAATCTATCTCAGTTCCTAGATGAGATATGTGCCCAGTAGTGGTACATCCAAATAGTTGGCAAACTATAACATATACGCACAGTATTTACTCCTAATGAAAATCTGTCGAGTTCCGTCTAACAAGTAATGATATCTGCTTTATCTGGTTCTAAAATATATGTTTATGACCAAAGATTATGCCGGGCAGGCGGATAACCTTTACATAACACCTATCAACACTTCTACAATTACAAAGTATTTTTATGAAACAATTGCTATCGAAATTTCTGTGTCACCATTTTAAAGTACACAACAAGTAATTTAATTACCTCGTTTAAGAAATAACGAAGTGAGCTTTGGGAGAATTACAAAAATACATTTGAATACACGACTGAATAAATCAGGTGTGTTTGGTAAGCGGCCGTGAGACGGTCTGACTCTCGACGTGGCTAACTGTCATAATATGTTAAGCGGAATCACCACAACATTTGGGTCATCGTCGCTCTGATACTCATTTTGACAATGAATTTGATTTCGTTTACTAAATTGATTGGCATAGTAGGGGAGTCCGGGATGCTAAATTTGCAGTTACTCAAGCGTCATGGGGACCTATTGGATTGTGAAGATTAGGTCCTGAAACGAAAAAAAGTGTATTCTAGTTTGTCATTTTAGTGGGGAGTACAGGTTTTGAAAAAAAAGGGAAAGGGAAAAAATATCGCTCGTGGAAATTTAAGGTCGAATAGATTAAATGCAAGTAATATTTATGTTCTCACTTATAATCACTAATAAGTAATAACAATTTCAGTAATCTGATAATTTGGGTTTTGGCACTGCAATAAATATAGTTTTAAAATAAAATAAAAATACATACAAAATAATACATTATATAAGCAGAAAATAATAATGAACAAAAGATAATAGAATTATTGTGAAAAACGTGTGGGTTGCTCGATATGAAAAATATGGCACAGAGCGCCCCACGCTTTTTTATAATAATAACAGTATTTTTGTTCATTCAGTTTTTTTAACTATATTTATTTTTCATTTTTAGTTCGATTTATTGTTAAAAATATTTTTAAGTTCTCGGAATTAGATAAAGTCATGAAATTATCGTATTGCCGCCGATTCTTTATAAGTGTCCAAAGTTTGAATTAAATCTGTCCGTTGAAAGTAGGTCCATATCGAGTCCAAAGGAGAGTTACAAACAATCTTACAAACATGCAAAATTTAAAAAATACAATTCGACACTCTCAGGCGTGGTTCGGAATTCATTATTTTTTATGTAAAAGTAAATCGCTAAACGATAGTGTGAATTCTAATCTGATAATTTTGACAACTGGAATGGATGAAAAAAAATACAAACACCTTTCCTATTTGGAGGGTTTCTTATTCTAGGAATACTCAACCGAGTGCAAGGTATACCCCACAGAACATTATTAAGAGAGGTAGAACGGCAATAATGCGCCGTTCGTATGAAAACTGGTGTCGCCGATCAAGCCCCGCCTTTCACCTCAATTACATCTGTACTTAAATAAATACAAAATTTACGCACATATTTGCAATTTCAAATCTAGCCAATCTTAGCGCCGCACAATCACGCGATTTCAAATGAATGAATCACACCCAAGCACGCACACAAGCATGCATATCGTAGCACGATCGCGTGTTTCTCTAGAGATACGAGCGTTTGCTTAAAATCCTTGGCACGTCTGCCCCGCCCACATTTCCATTCTAACCTCTTTTAATATGTTCTGTGGTATACCCCATATCTTAATCTGAAGCGCTAGAGTAAATGCAAAGATTCCCTCTTGGGTTCCACTACTATTAAGGGCACGTTACATTAGGTGTAAAAAAGGACTTTAGAGTCTAGTGGAAAAGAATGATACAAATGTTCATTATGAGTTGAGAAACCCTTTGAAAAACAAATTTGAAGTTATAACCATAATCTGTATGTGTTTACGCCCAAAAACTGGCAGTCGTAATAAGGTTAACTTAAAGGTAACCTTAGTAATAAAGATAATTCTGAATCGGTTAAGAAATGCCGGACTTTCTTGAAGTAGTTTAAATGAACATCTTTTGAGGTCTAAGTTGCTGAGAGTTCATTACTCCAGTTTTGTAAAAAACATATTTTTTCCATAGTACCAGCACAAATTGCTGTTTAAAATAACTTCTCGACCATTTTGACCATGATCTGATAGATTTATTTGTTATACATTTTTTGACCTTCTAGGAATGCCCGTAATTAAATAAATAAACATATATTGTATGGGTACAATAAAACTAATAAGTAGGTAATTGCGTTACTACATTCCAAATTTTGAGGAGTTGTGGGTTTTGTTAATTTGTGTTAATTTATGAAATGATGAAAAACACCACTCGCATTTAAATTGAAGTATTTCGTAAAATATTAATTTATTATACTTACATTATATTATATACATAACGCGTGTATGCAAATACTGGCAATTCTACATTAATTATCTCTTGGTTCTGCAAATGTTTCAAAAAGGAAATACATCTGATTCGTTATCAGTGTCAACCGCTTGATTAATATGCCAGGCTACGAGTTTGAAGTACAAATTTATTTGATTTTTAATTTTACATATTTATTTGCTTGTTTCATAAAAACAGATAATATTTATCAGAACACCACACAGTTATAACTATATGTAATTTAACAAATTGAAGCTCGAATTAGAAGTGCAATCATTTGAAAATTGGTTTACCTATTTTGATACATTTTCTTTTAAATTGAGTTGATTTTCGAAAATTACTACTAGGTATTACGAATATTACCCATTCTTGTAGGTTTAAGTATTTATATTCTGTTAGTCTGTTCTATTTCCTTAAGTAGATAAGGCCAGTCTTAAATCATCAACTACTGCGTGTCATATTTGAATGGAGTAGCAGACGAGCATGCAGGCCACGTGGTGTTAAGTGGTCGCTGCAGCCCATGGACATCTACACAACAAGCCGTGCGGAACTGGCACTGTTACTCCCAAGGCAGATGTAAGTCTGACCGGCAACTGCACCTTTCTACAATAGAAATTACTTCCCGACAGAAGTGGGTGCAGCAGTGGTAGGTACTTCCCCGGTCGAACCATTAAAGATCTACCACATATAATTGTATTACAATTGTTACAATTGTTTAACGCTTATTTTAAACTAAGAACAGAATGAAAAGTTAAAAATGTAAACTTACAAAGAATTTCATGTTGACGATGGATGGTTGTACAGCGAAGGGCCGATGTGTGCTCCCTTAACCTAAACTTGGGCATTTATACTCTGAATCAGTTGCAGGTATTTGCATAAAGGGTTAGGCAACTGCCCTCCGATCTGATTTACGGTGGACCATCGCCTGACGAAATTGTCAACTAAATAATGCTAGGGAGTGAAGACATTTGATCGCAACGGATCGGAAAGAGGAAAGGACCGGTACACAACATAAAACTTGAATATTAAGGTATACCTAACAGCCAACCCCCACTTCCATTTTTAAGCACAAAATCGCAATAGAGTATTTTGAAAGTTGTTAAAATGCGCGATTTCGATGCTGCGTCTAAGTTGCCAAAACGTGATACAGCATCGGTGCACATACAAAATCGACAATAGTGTGTATAGAGTACATGAGCGTGGGAGCTGCGAGGTATTGAGTGGTTTCTGCAATCCGTCTACAAACAGCTTCAAGCGAGTCTCTGCGGAATCATACAATAGGTTTTCGGTAAGCCCCTAACATTACATCGGCTAACAACCTCAAACAAGAGTCATTCCTTGGACTTTAAACATCCACAAAATGTCCATTAGGCGACCAACTGCTCACTGCGTGGCCTACAGGCTCGTCTGAAGGTATAGTAGCATTTTATAAAAAAGCTACATATGTCCAATAAGTACATGTCATAGTCATATTTTTAATTCAGTATTGCCTAAACCAAAAATAACGTCCGCTAAGAGTTTGTAAAATAATCGGACAATAAATAAAATATTTTCATTTCTTTTCATTTGAATGACTGTGGTGGCGAGGCATGCGTTAAATAACGAAAATGTGTATAGAATCCCCCGAAGAAAACCGGACGGATATGCGACGTCATATCGAATTGCTATTAAACTAAGGTTGGTTTGCGTAATGTTGGCAAGTTCACCGTCGCATCAGTATTCACAAACCCATTAAAGCCACCAAATTAATATACTGATTTAATTTATGGCCTCTTAAATAATATGCTTGTTTTTTCTCGTCTGCTGCGGTTTGAATGGTTCTACCGGTAAATCTGGTAATTTTGCAAACACGCGTGAAATGGCTGTTAGCGATGATGATACATTTTTGACTATATTCTTAGTATATTTACTTTAATTAGTAAATTAACTTAACTAATAGAAGGAACGATAACAGTTTTAACAATAATTTGTATTGTTTCTACCTTAGGTACATACTTGTTATGTAGAACATATTTACTAAGTGGTTTTGGGGACGGCGTAGTCTGCTGCGACGCAGATTTTACTTTTGCAGTGGATAACGATCAATATGTGTATCGCTTTATTATGTTCACTAAAAAATCTTCGAATCTATGATTGTCAATTATTTTTACCGACTTCCAAAAGGAGGAGGTAATGTATTCGGCTGTATGTATTTTTTTATATATATGTTCACCGATTACTCCGCCGAAAGAGTGTTTCGCCACCGAAGTTTTTAACAAAAAAATAGAATCGACTTCAAACGGTAAAAAATAAAATTGTCCTTAGTAAAATGTCCTGTCTTAGTAAATATAGTGTACCTTTCGTTCTGAATGGGCACCGACGTCAATATAGTTTTAACAGTCATTACCATAAGCAAGAAGAAGAAGGTACTGAACAATTTTATTTTTTACCTTTTGAAGTCGGCTCTTTTTTTTTGTTAAAAACTTAATTTATCTTCTTTATTCTTTTGTCACATTGTCCATAATTCTAAAATGTTTACTAAATAAAAATCGTTTTTTTTTTAATAATACTAATATTATAAATTCGAAAGTAACTCTGTCTATCTATCTGTTCTGCTTTCCCGCTTAAACTACTAAACCGATTTTAATGAAATTAGGAATACAGATAGAGTGGACCTTAGGAAAGGACATAGGATGATTTTTATCCTACGGGAATCTTTTAAACGGGTCCACGCGGGCGAAGCCGCTGGCGAAAGGCTAGTCGTTTAATAAGCTGATTGCTTATATTGCTTATATTATATTTATATTGTGCCGCTAAATACATAAATAAGAGTTCTATGACGTAACAAGTACTCGCGAACGTTCTACGATAGAATTACGCGAAAATATTTCGAAATTGATACATCAGTCAAGCGTGGCGCAATGGCTGCCATGTCGGACTGCCGATCGCATAGTCCCGGCCAGGATTCGATTCCCGGCAAAACAGAAATTTTTGTTCCTGTCTGTACCTTACTACAAGGAGATAAATTTCATCGAATTAATTGGATTTAGGAGTATCAGACAAGCAAGAAAAAGCTGTGGAACGATCAGTGCAGTTAATGTTCTACATCGTGCAGTAGTGGCAAAATCAGCCTCGGGCGTACCGAGGGGGGGATAATAAAGAATCAGCTAGATATGCTACCTCCTGCTGTTTCCTTTGTATATTTAATATTTTGTGTGCGTGTCTTCGTGCAACGTGGAAGGCAAACCCCCCCCCCCCTCTCAACAACGCCTGGGGCCTGGGTACGCCCATGAAATGAGCAAAAGGGTGCAGACGCAACGCCGGCCTAGCAGTGAGTGGTGAGACTGGTGAACCTATGGCTGCGACGTCAAACGCAGTTGATGTTGAGCATCAGCTTTCTTTCTATAAACAGTGCAGACGGGGAAAGAAAGAAAGCTGATTTAAACATCAGCTATCGTTCTTTTAACGATCTGTTTGGCAGCTAAAGCTATTTCCTGGATCTGTCGGAGTAACAGGTAAAGCAAATAAAACACGGATATATTCGAAAAGTTTATTACATTCAGTTACAGTAATAATTAGAACCTACTTTGTACTTGCATAAAAACATACTAGCAGAAACCTTATCGTCTATTACCTCAAGATCTTCTACTCAAGATTGTTTATCGTAACTGTTTTTTATTAAATGCTGTTTGTTTCTAGGTAAAATAAAATCTAGTCTACTTTCCATTGTAATCTAGCACCATGTGTTCCTGACGGAGTCCCACCGGAGGCCAGGGGAAGGTGCGGCGTACACCGACTGCACAGGCTGGCTCACTCTGTATGAGTTTGAGTTGTATCCATAAGGAACGTGTTCAGAGTACGAAGATGCCTTCTGAGACGAAGCCTCCGAAGATTGCCATTGCCTCGACACGTACTGGGGAGCAGATACAGCTCGAGAGCTTGCGTAGTATTGAGGGGAAGCTGACACTATTTGGGCAGAGGGAACGTACTGTGGTGATGACGCGACGAAGTCTGATGAACTAACGATTTGCGGTGAAGAAACATACTCTGTAGAAGGCACGTATTGCGCAGATGATACATATTCAGGAGAGCTTGAGACGTATTGCGGTGATGAGACAAACTCGGCGGATTGAACGTACTGGGGTGATGACTGCAGGTACTGTGGAGATTGGATGTACTGGGGCGAAGATTGAATGTATTGAGGAGAGGATTGGATGTATTGAGGGGAGGAAACGAACTCCGGGGTCGATGACACGTACTGCGTCGATGGGACGTACTGCTGAGAAGACGAGTAGTACTGCGGGGAGGACGAAACGTACTGCAAACAGAACAAATAATATATATTGGCATAATAATACGAATTTGGTTTTGGTATTATATTGTATGGTTTGGTTGTAAAGGAGATCTTCAAAAGGTTATAAATCCAATAAAATATTTAATTTAGTTAAAAAAATACAAATAAATTTTATGTTAAACAGATTACACGAGCTGTTTTTGAGTTTTTTTCATCTACTCTGGTTACCCATTCAAAACTTGTTTATAAAGATCAAATTATACAATTAGATCGAAAGCATACGATTTTATAATGACCAGTTTTATGTCTTTAAGAACCTGTATTTTCACTTTTTAGTCTCTAGACGCTCTATCTCTGATTGGCTCTGATTCAGAAGATACATATAATTAACATTACGAAAAGTTTATGGAACATTCAGGAGTTTCGGTAGATCTTGCAGGTTCGACCGAGTGTTCATCCTAAGGGGTAAATATTATGGCAATCTAAAATTTTTTGTAAAATCTTCTTCACCCTTGAATATTTTCATTAATTTTTCAAACAGTTTCGGTGGAGAGGTGCGTTTGCCGGCCACACTTACATGAGGCGACCACCAGCCTCCGGAGTAGCAGCGCAACTGCATACGGCGTCAGAAAAGACTTAGGTACCTATGCTTGCTTGAGGTTGTATGTAGATGTCTATGGGCTGCAGCGATTAATTAACACCACGTGGTCTGCATGCTCGTCTGCTACTCCATTCAAATAAATAAAAAAGTTTCGGTGGCGAGGTACGGTTGCAGGCCAGACTTTTTTTTCAACCTTTTTTTGTTCCACTGCACAGGTCTCCTTCTCACACAATTGAGAGGGATTTAGGCCATAGTCCACCACGCTGGCCAAGTGCGGATTGGTGGACGTCATGCTTTCGAGAAATTATGAATTTCTCTCAGGCATGCACGGCAATGGAAAACATCGTAATTAATGAAAAATCACGATTTTTTCCATCACCGTGGAGCAGCGATAAATTCGCACATTACAAATTTCTTTGTAAGAGGTGCGAGCCGAGGATTTGAACCTGGGATCGGTCGCGTCGAAGACCGCGGTTTTTTACCATTCGGCCATCGCTGCTCTTTTTATCACTCGGCCATCGCTGTTTAGGCCAGACTTACATGAGGCGAACATCAGTGTAGGGAATAGCAATGCTACTGAATACGATCTCAGACAAGACTGATTGCTTTTCCATGGGCTGCAGTAACCACTTGGCACCACACGGCATGCTAGTCAGCTACCACTGAAATAATAAAAAAGTTAAAAGCAATTACTTACAGAGGCGGGTTGCTGGTACGAGTAGCCCGAGGAAGCGTCGAACAGTTCGTAGCTGCGTTTGACCGGCGACGCGACGGCGGCCGCCGCTACCACCAATATGACCTGAAAAGAAATATTTATTAATAAATTAATTCAATAACATAAATAAAATTGTCCTTAGTAAAATGTCCAGTCTTAGTAAATATAGTGTACCTTTCGTTCTGAATGGGCACCGACTCCAATATAGTTTTAAGAGTCATTACCATAAGCAAGAAGAAGTAGGTACTGAACAATTTTATTTTTTACCGTTTGAAGTCGGCTCTTTTTTTTTTGTTAAAAACTTAATTTATCTTCTTTATTCTTTTGTCACATTGTCCATAATTCAAAAATGTGTACTAAATAAAAATATTCTCTACTCTCCTAGATAGTCTTTGCCAATCTCCAATCTGTGCCTTTGCCAAAGTTATCGTCATAGCATGATTGATTATAAGTGGAATTGGTAGATATAACGCAGTCTTACTTTAATTTTTGGTTCTTTTTATAACATGCTTAATAAGCTTTCAAAAACGATTAGAATTATTTTTCTTACATGCATTGTAACATGGTAGATGATTGTTAATTCACTTTATTAGGCGCTTTCAAACAGAAAAGTAAATAAAAGCTTTGAAATTAATGAACTGGTCAAAATATACACATATTCGTATTTATATAATCACAGTACACTTTTAGGGAAGCTGGACTAGTTACGGACCTAATCGAGGTTCTTCCTCATGAGACGAAAATGTGCCGCCAGTAAAGCCGGTTCTAATGAAGTTTAGTTATAATCACGATTAGTTTCATACTGTACATTTTACTAAGATAAACTAATATTATCTTAAAAACGTAGATAATTTAAAAACATCTATTTAAATATAGGTACCTAACAATTTCACATAAAATACAAACAAATATACACTAAAGATTATAAAACGCCTGAATGAAAATAAACAGTACAAAAGTAAACACTAAACTCACCAAAACTTTCATTTTTGATGAGGCGTTCAACTAGCACTAACCGTCCTTCGGCGGGCACTACGCGGTGACCCCCAGGTGATGGTTATATATCGCACCTGGCTCTCGACCAATATACCAGTACGCTGGGAAACACACCGTGGTGTCGAAACAGGATTCAGTTCGGAGTGAATAGTAATATTGGTAATAACGTACGAGTAGCTCTGTTACTAGCTACTGCGGAAATTAGGAATAGGTGCGAGGATGATTAAAACCATTTCTTTTTGTTGTCAAACATCTAATGCCCTTTGCATAACGATTTTTGCGAGTGGAAATGTTTTGTAAACTATTTATAATATATTAATATTCGACGTAATTCAGAAACCGGTGCATCGCAGTATAGTTATTTTAAACAATGAATAGAAGACTGAAGAAATTTACCCACATCTAACAGATATAACATAATTTGAATAGATCAAAAAGGTTAGTACTACCTTTTCTGCTTTGATTGTGTTTCGCTAGAGTGACGGAAGTCAACCACACTTACTGGTACATGACGTAACTATCGATCTCTAGATTAGCAGTGCAACAGACTAGTCGGTGGTACACCTGAGGTTGAGCTTAGTAGTTACGAAGTTACAGAGCGCACTATCCCCATCCGTGACCTGTATCCTACTATTTTATTTCATAATGACCGTACAATGAAAAACATCAAGCGTGTTGAGCTGCAAGTAAGAGAGTTATCGAAACAATATCAAGGCATCTCAACGACACGGGGTCTCTTGCAGCGAAAAGAGCCTAACATCATTTTCAAAATTGGTATATGTTGATAATTGATGATCATTTTAATTTTAAGCATTTTAAATAAGTAGATTATTTGACAGTACGGTACGGAACCATTAAGGATTTTAATTACTGGCTTAATGAAGAGCACACATCCGTTTTGCTAATGAGGTGGACCGAATAGAACTGGAATGGGCCATGATGATATATATATTGATGATGATATATGAATAAATAAATAGGCTTTGCATTCCTATAGGTTATGTTTGCTCTCACTCTGTTAATCGGTTATATAAAAGAGGCGAAAGAGTCGATGACTTGTTCTGAAGGTTCGAATTTACATACACATTACCTTTATTAGTTTCAAAATTATTTAATTAAAATAAATCTGTCAAATAAAACGCCCTGAGAGGTTAAGGTCAAAGGCTTGTGTCAAACATTCAAGTAAAGCGATATCTACCTTACCAGAACACACGATTGGAACACGATAGGATTCTGGAGGCAAGTACCTAGAAACAAACATTGTTATTCTATTTCACAACATTTGTGCACTGTAATTAACCTATATCAAACAAAATGCCATCAACTTTATCCGATATAGCTCAATAATGTACCAAGAAAATGAAAATAAAACAAAAGACATAATCGAAAAAGACTTATTGTGCTCTTGTTTTATTTTTACTTTCTTGGTGTATTTTTGAGTTATATCGGATGAATTTGATGGCATTTTGTTCGTATAGGTTAATTATAGTGCACGAGTGTTGTGAATCAAATAACAGTGTGAAGATAGATTTTTTCGGCTTGCCTCCAAAATTCCATTGGTCACGTTCTGGTAAAGAAGCCATCGCTTTACTTGAATGTCTGACTGATTTGACTGACTGATTACTGACGACTTACTGACTTTACTTATTATTACTCGTTCAGTTTCACCGAAACATTCAAATTCATTAAAATTGGTTCAGTAGTATAAGCTGGAGAGCGTAACAGACAGACAGAGTTACATTCGAATTTATATATAGTTCTTTAATTTTGTAGAACATAATTATGTTCTTTCACCGCCGCGCAATCTTTTCTCGCATTTTTTTTTTAATAAACCGTACAAAAAGGCAGACGGGTCGCATGGTGTTAAGCGATCACCGTCGCCTATGGACACGGGCAACCCCAGGGGAGCCGCCCGAGCATTGCTGGCTTTGGAGGAGAGCTTTTTTACAGCTTTCTTGAAGAACCCCATGTTATAGTCCACTGGAAATGCCTCAGATGGGAGGTTGTCCCATAACTTAACACGCCCGTGGTAAAATGAGCGTGCAAAGCGGATTGTGGAGGACCGCCACGAGTCCAGATATAGCCTATGTTACTCAGGGTGAACGTGACATTCTAATGGTGAAAGAATTTTTGAAATCGCTACAGTAGCCTTTGAGTTTATTCATTACAAACATACACACAAAAATAAAAAAGCTTTCCTTTTTATAATATTAGTGTAGACGAAAGAAGGTTGAATACATTATGTTTGAATTTATTCATCTGAAGTGTTTGATTTCATCACATTTGCATGTAGGGATTTATTTATTTATTATAGGTCACCAACATACTGTACACTGAGACATGTAAATTATATACAATAAATATTGTTGCTGCTTGAGTGTAAGTACAGTTACAGGTGACGACTAAATGCTAAACATCACGTGAATTAATTAAATTTAAGATTAAAAATTAAATGGCTGCAACCCTTTTTGCGTCCCACTGTTGGGCACGGGTCTCTCCCCATTATTGGGGAGGCCTGGAGCTTACTCCACCACGCTGCTACAATGCGGGTTGGTGGAGATGCGGGTTAGTGGCCAACCCGCTGTCGGATGTTTTCAAACCGCCCATAAGGCCTCCGACAAGGTTTAACGACTGTTATCTATCGACGACAACCGGGACCGACGGCTTAACGTGCCCTCCGAAGCACGGAAACGCGCATGAATTTTTTTGCCACTAGCGGTCACCCATCTCACACCCGACCGCGCCCGTTTTGCTTAGTTGCATAGATCGTTAGCGTTCTACGCTAAGCGCCGGGCCATGCGCGCTTCGTTAAGTAAAAATTAAATAGTATTAAATAATATTAACAACAAATAACGCATTGTATGTAAAAATAGTTTTTTTACATTATTAATAGAAATTTAGCAAGATAATAATAAATATAAAATTCAATTAATACCAATATCAAATTAAATTAATAACAACTAGAAAGAATTAAACATAATATTTGAAAAATCTATAAATTTATAATTTGTATTCAGGTTAATTTAATAAATCTTTCTTAAGCTTGCTTAAGTGGTCGAAAAATAGATCTGCCTGTTTTGGCAAAGGGAAAGGGATGGCGAAAGATCATTTTCCTTGCCGATGCGGACAATGAACGTCGGGCCTTAATGTATAGAAATAGGAGTGCCCTTCAAGTCTATAAGAAAAGTATGACTGTTACTACATTATTCTTTATTATATCACACAAAGTAATGTAATAGGTATTTAAAAAATGGCATTTAAAGGGAAAATAAACACTAGAATTTCTTAGTAACTGGTTTAGTAAGCACAAGTGTGAACCGTTTGTGGATGGCAACCAAATAGACTAACTGCTAAACGTGCAAATCCATATTCCTAAAACACTGAATATATACCTAATATCATAATTCATAACACAAATATTCTTTGACGTCAACTGGTCGTTATGTTTCAAGAATTTACTTGTGTATACTTCACTTAGGTTTATTGCTACCCACTAAGAGACGTTATTTGTTCCTCCATGGTTACATCACCACCTATTAATTGCCTATCTGCAAATATTATCAGCAAATAATTATAAAGTACGAATGGCGTGGCGCGGCGGGCGGCTGGCTTAGAACGCAAGGGATCTACGCCGCTAACCTAAACGGTCGCAGTCGGGTGTGAAATGGGTGGCAAAAACATTTCATGTGCGTTTCCGTACTTCGGAGGGCATGTTAGGCCATCGGTCCCGGTTGTTATCAATATATTACCGTCATTAAATCTTGTTGAGGGTCTCATGGTCGGTTTGACAACATTCGGGGTTGGCCACTAAACGAAGTTAAATTAACATCGTTCATCACGAAATAGGTCCTACGTCTTGCTGTTGCGTTCTTTCACATAATATAATTTAAAAATGTATAATCATTCAACACACACACACACACACACACACACACACACGCACGCACGTACGCACATACGTCGTACGTACGTACGACGACGGCTCATGAGAAAGGACCTCGTTCAGGTCCGAAACTGTGCACCGTGCGTATTGTCGTTGTAAATAATCATGTTTAGTTACGTTTACGATTCGTTATATAATAAAAATGTATAAATTGATATCGTTCTTGCTTAAGTTTTGGCAAAATTACCAATGTAGTGCGGAGATCCTATGGTTGGTATTAAATATTTTGGCGCTCTGTTTTTCACCTACACAATGTCTAACATTTTATACAACGCTCAATATATAGCCGACAACCGGCAACACACATATCTACCTATAAACAAGTCAGCTACCTAGTGAGAGTGACATACGATACGAGAGCAGGTCGCGCCTTCGCTTATTTGTACAGAGTACAGTCTAACGCAATACTTGCACTTTTCTGCCGTGCACCGGCCGCGGGGCAATGGCCAGTTGACTCATAACCGCTTCCACTGTTGCACCAATTGGGGCATTATGGGAACATGTGGATCAACGCACAGATTTGAACCTGATATCCCTTATCTTGAAGTACATTAAAATAATTTAAAATAAATTAAAGTGCGTTGCGTACATAAATTACACAGAAAAGCATTGTACCAAAGTATTATACCATTTCTGTGCTTGTATCCTAGTATTGCCTCATATTAACGTGATCGGAATATTAAGGGAAAAGTTATTGAGTAAATTTTGGAAATATTTCGGTTCAGATGCTATTTTAAAATGTCAAGAATTCTTTTATGACTTTTTTGATACAAAATCTTTAGAATATCCTGCTGTAACGTCTGGAAAAAGTGTCTTTGCCAGACTAAATTTAATGTTTTACATATACTTAAGTATAAATTTTGGACAGGATTTTTCCAAACTGTTATCAAATTTCCTATAAGACCTTTTACCCGATAAACTAAAGTTTTTAAATTAAAAAGCTTAGAACGAGATGGAATGTCGATTGTAATAGGAAGAAATGGGGTATCTTGCATTTTTTGAATGAATATTAATATAAAGGCGATGAACTTAAAACAATTTACCTCTTACTGAAGTCGCTATGAAAGAGAAGGGGCGCACCATTATATCATACTGACGACTACTATCTACGGTCAGTGTTTACTCTACATATTATGCAAAGGCGTCAAGACTTTATTACCTATAGGTAGTTATCTAGCATGTTTGGTTTTCTAGCATATTTGGTTCTTACTTCACATTAATAATATTCCCTTCGTTTAAAAAGTAGGCAGAACTTTTAACCACTCCAATACATATCTTAGCATTGGCATAACGTCTGGTGTCGCAAACTTCCGCAGAAAATATCCTTTGGTTTCCGCTTGCGACACCCGCACCCAACCTGACGTTCACCTTCTAATACAGGTTGGTATCCTACCTACGTAATGTATTTAACGTTTTGACTCTTAATTTAGTCACAATACGTACTAAATTCGAAGGAAATAATTTTCCATGACAGTAGATTTATGAGCTTTTTTGGTGGATGTACATGTAAATTGGACGTTTGGCTGATCCGGTACTGGTTATTTTGATTCGTATGTTTGTATAAAGGGTACTAAATGTTTATACCAAATATGGATGTGATCAATTAAAATAGATAACTCATAAAATGTTATATTTCTCAACAGTATTTGTCATTAAACTCATTGCATAAGATGACTTTAATTTTAAAAAACTGACGCCAATTTTCATTCAAATTTAGGTGCAGAGCTAACTACACTTTTTGTATCTATTCCATGACGAATATTGACATCAAGTAATGATAATATCAAGTGGTGACCACAGAAAACCTACATATTATTATATAAATATAGATTTGGCTTTTTTGAAAAATAAAAATCCAAGCAAAGTTTAAAAAATGTATTGACCTTAAGTTGTAATAATCACACGAAGACACTAATTTGGCACTGAAAGGCCCACGTGGCGCGTCAATTCTTCGGCGGGTTAAAATTTGTGGACCATTGCTCGTTTCGTGGGCATGTGTCTCGTTCGTGGAATTTAGGCGAGCAATGTATACTTAACATAGGCTTAAGATAAGTTTAGTGCCAGCCGTGGCCGAGCCCGAGCAGCGGCGCCCCGATGTGTCCGTCGTAGAGGCCGTGTCCGCCGTAGTATCCGTGGCTGATAATGGGCGCGGGGGCGGCGATTGAGTGGCTGACGACTGGTGCGGAGATGCTGTGCCCGTACAGCCCGTGGCCGCCGTAGTAGCCGTGGCCTCCGTAGTAGCCGTGGCCAATCCCGTTGTAGAGCCCCAGCCCGTGGCCGTAGTAGCCGTGGCCGAGCCCGTAGCCCAGCCCGAGGAGACCCCTCTTCTCGTTCTTCTTCTCCTCCGCGCCGTAGACTGCCACCGCGGCCACCAGGAGTACGCAAAGCTGAGGACCACAAACAATTATATTCGTTAATTTGTATAGAGTAAACGTTACTTTTTAAAATCATTTTTGAAATCATTTAATTAAACATATAAGTCTTCAAATTCGTACAGATTTTTTGTGTTGTGGGTACCATACACAATGATTAACCTCGATTAGTAAAACATATAAAAAAATAATATTACATTTCCTTCGAACCCCTTGCCTTGAGAATACTTCGTTAATATTTTACATACAAAGATGAACAAAACCATTTTGAGCGTTGAGTTAGCTAAAATCTTCGAACAAAGCTTGCTTTACATCAAAGAGCAAGTGATAATTGATACTAAATACGATATTGAATTATAAATTATTCATCGTATGAGATTCCAGTACTAAAATTGACAAATCGTCAATAAAAAAGAATACTGTTTTGCACTTGTTTTGTCTTTCCTTTGATTGCGTTTGAGGAAATTAAGTTTTCATAATTAATGACACCCCATGATAAATGAGTTAAATTTTACGAATTATTATCGTTCGATACTTACGATAGCCTTCATGTTTTCAGTTGTGTTGTAGAAGGGCTCAGTCGGAACACTGGTCCTTGCTGGCCGCCCAGCCTTCTTATAGGTACAGCCGCACAGACCACCCCTCCCTGGCCCTACGACTAGCCTTTAGGATTGCGGATCAAGTCTAGAGCAATAAACTGCGGTGTCTTTTTGGTGTAGGAGGCCAGCGCAAACTTTGACATGGTTTTTGTAACAATTTCCCTGAAGTAATGTGTACATTGGGAACAATAAGTCCCCTATTTATTTTTATGCGTCCACTAAGTACACATTTAATAATCTAAATAAAATAATTGAATCTAAAAGATAAGACCAGGTTTAAAAAAGTCCTGGATGCGAATAAATAGGGGGTAACCAGCATAAGAAGACTTATTCGTATTTATCTGAATAGGGATTGAGTAAGGAGAGCCCCAGCCCAGTAGTGGAACCAAGAAGGGTTGCAGCCACTCAACAATCGTGACACCTGTTATTAAGATGGAACATTGAAAAAGTTTTAAGTAGCATCTGACACTACCATTCCGATACCTTAGGGGCCGCTTAGTTGCTTAACGGGTGTTTCACATTTTTGTTTTCTCTGTGAAATCCTTATCCATTAGGCCATCCCTAGTTTAAAGTATCGTAAGAAATTAAATCACCCCACAATAATTTTTTAACATGCTTATATTAGCTTGACCTGTATGTATGGATGTATGTAACGGAATATTTTAACTTCATTTTCACCTACTTCTAAGCGTCTGATTAACTTGAAAATTTGCAGGATTCAAGGGCCGATTACAATGCAATAATATGAAAAAAAATCCAACTAAAAATTTTAAATAAATAATGTAGTTTAAAAAACTAAAAAACACGCTTTTGTGAAAATACGGACTAAAAGTAAAAAATAAGAAGAAAATGTATTTTACTGTAAAAAAAAGCGTGGGGTGCGTGGTGTCAATAGTATCTTAAAAAGCACCCCACGCTTTTTTTTTACAGTAAAATACATTTTCTTTAAACTACATTATTTATTACATAGGCTCTCAATGTTCAATACGTTAGATTAAAAATAAGGGGACGGTTGGGCAACCTTTTATCAATATCGGTTTCACTTGATTTGTCCAAGTTTTGATTGTTTGATAACAACAGGACGAGGACGTAGTATATAACGAAGGAACGATATGCATCTATTAACTGCGCCCACGATGTCGTTTTTTCATCTATTCATGTAGACTTCCGTCTACAGAGACAACGCTTTCGCTTCATTTCGATCTTATTCAGTCTCTAAAACATCACCTAAATTAATACGGAGTAGGATACCATAGAATAGAATCTATTTACCGATTATAAGGTATTTAAACATAATACTTTCGTCAAAATTGCCTTTTAATAACAGTCCTCAGTTAAGTAGGTAAAGTCAAACGTCCTACACCAAACTAGTCTCAAAGTAACTGCATAACATAGTGCAATATAGCGCTGAGTCACCGCCGATCATTTTTGTACAATTCCACGATTTAGTTTTTACGAAGCAGGTATCGCAATTTCCTCTGTCGTGTGCTAAGTATGAAGAAATGTGACCCTGTTACTGATACTATTATGCATTAACTACAGGAAGTTTAGTTGGATCGAATGTCATATCATCGAATATCATCTTTATAATATTGCGTTGCGTGGGCAACCACGGTGGACAACCACAATTTTCTACCGAAACACAAAAAACTTTTTCCCCGGCAGAAATAGATGGAGCGTTAGTACTTTATCAGAAGGAAATGAAAATTCTTAGTCTGAAAAAGTCAAGGACAGTGTTATTTGACCACAAAATCCCTGGATTCAGCAAAGTCGTAGTAGATTCCAATATATTTTTTTTATTTGAACGTGAACAAATTATTTCTCAGCAATAAGTGATGGGGAGTTACCTTTCTGGTCGAAAATATGATATATAAGTATAATAATAAGTACTATTGTACTTTATGTTGAAACTATTCTCAATGAAATAAGACTCAATTGCGTTTCCCTGTGAAAGGAAGGAATTTATTTAAATTAAATATTACTTTACCTAGCACAATCTTATGTTACAATAAACATTTCCTTACCTGTGAAAGGAAGGAAACAACATTTAAAGCCCTTATTCCAGCTTTTACAAATAAAATAATATTATTTAAATTCAAAATTTACGCAATGCGCGTCAATAATTTTTATAGAATGACAGAGTACGTCTGTCATACTTATTTTTTCTTTACATCTCCCCCCTTAGAGACAAACAATTTCATGACAAAGTGCATGTAATTGTTCACTAGCTACTACTGGAGTCAATTTAGATACCTATATGATAATAATTTGATTCTTCTTTTTTGTATCCAGTATTGACTTCATACATCGTGTTTGAAATTTTCCTTATTATTTTGAATGGTCCTATCTTCAACTCATGCATTTTTTTTCTATTAAGTCTATTGCCATTATCAACATAAACATTATCTCCCACTTCTAGCCGTAATTCTTTTCTGTGTAGATCAATTTTTTTTTAATTATAATTGTGAGATTTAATACTATTTTTAAATGCTAATTTTCTGTCTTTTTTTAGATTTTCTTCCGTACAATGTATTTTCAATTCGTGTGGTAAAACATTTACATTTTCTCCTTCTAAAAGATATTTTGGGGCAAACTTAGTGATAGTATGTTCGGTTTCGTTATACTTTTCTATACATCTGTGTGCAATAGTTGTCCATGCCGTTTTCTTATCACTTTCATTTATTTTACATCTGATTCTGTTTACTAAAGTTTGATTTAGACGTTCATTAAGACCATTAGAAAACGGTGCATCAACGGCAGTGAACACTATCATTATATTTTTCCTCTTTAAAAAGTCCTTAAATTCTTTAGAATTGATTCCAGGATATTGGTCTGTTAATACAATATTAATGTCATAGCTTTGTATCACCTTATTCATTAGCTTAATAAAATCTGCGGCGTTTTGATTCCTTGATGTGATGATGTATGCATAACGTGTGAAATGATCAACCAGAAGATGTAAATATTTTTTTGTGGATCGCGATCCTCCAAAGCCTCCAATAGTATCAATTGAAACTATTTCAAATGGCCGTGTCGCTGGCCCTAAATGAGACATTAAACCAAATTTTGTCTTCCTCCTTGACTTGTTTTTGATACAAATTTCACATTCATCACAAATTTGCCTAATGTTAGCAATTATGTTCTTTGCTGTGTAGAATGGTGTTATTTTATTTATCATTTGAGTTCTCCCGATATGACAATAATTAATGTGTACATTTTTTATTAAACTTTTACAAAATTCTTCTGACAGAATTATTTTTTTCTTTTCTTTATTTCTTTTATAATATATTTCATTATCATAAAAGTATTGGTTTTTTCCGTTCTGTAAGTCTAAATTTTTGCATTGATCATTTTTAATATCCGTTAAGCTTATTAAGTTTACTACTTTCAAAAAGTCATCGGTATTATCATATACTTCTAGAACCGGATTTCTGCTTAAACAGTCTGCTTCTTGATTTGATTTTCCTGGATTATATTTTATTTGAAAATCACATTGTGATAAATAATATGTTAGATCACCCAACTCTTCATCAGTCCTAACCTTGATATTCATATTCTCTAATGGTTTGTGATCAGTATATACAATGAATTGTTTACCCATTAGCCAATGTTGCCAATATTTTACAGCTTCTTTTATTGCAAGACATTCAAGATATACTGCCTTCTTCTTTTTATCTGATTCCGTTAATTTCTTTGAAAAATAAGCTACCGGTTTACTATAACCGTTTTCATCTTTCTGTTTTAATACTGCTCCCACTCCCTTGATGCTTGCGTCCGTATAAATTTCTACAGGTAAATCTGGATTAAAAATTCTCAGAATTGGTTTCGGGCATAGTAGTGCCTTCATTGTATCAAATGCTTCTTGACAATCTGTAGACCAGATGAATTTGACATCTTTTCTCAGTAAATTGTGCAATGGGTCAAGAATAATTGCACTATGTGGAATAAATTTATGGTGAAAATTTACTTTTCCTAAGAACTGGCGTACATTTTTTTTTGTTTGTGGTGTCGGAAAGTTTTTAACAGCGGTTAAATAGTCTTTCAAAGGCCTTATTGAATTATTTTCTATTACATGACCTAGATACTTGCCATAATTATTTGCAAAGATACATTTCGAAAATTTTAATCTGAATCCTTCTCTTTGTATAGCATCTAGCAGTTTCGAAAGATGTAGAATATGTTCTTCAAATGTTTTAGAAAAAATTAAGATATCGTCTATAAAATTGACAGCAAAACTCGATAGTTCATATTTTCTTATTATATTACTCAACTAGCTGTGCCCGCGACGTCGTCCGCGTGTTTAAAGACTTTTATAAAATGGATTGATTAAAAATTCTTCTTCTTCTTCTTCTTAGTCGTTCGCTCTTGTCAGAGCGGTCGTGGTTGTTCTGATGACTGCAAAGAGAGAGCGCTTCTGTCCTTGATTAAAAATTAAAGATTATTTATTTGCATTGAATAAGTAGTAGGTAGATTATTCTTACATATAGTGAAATCACTTATAATACAATGTTCATATGTTCAGAAGAAACCTAATGTATTTTTTCTAAATCCTTCAAACCTAAAACAGTAAGGAATGCTTACTGTACTGATCTTACTATCCACTTTTCTCACGTTTCGCTTTTCTCGCGCAATCAGATTCTCTTTACAAATATGTACCTCGTTTATAAAAGTTAAGAGATACTGCTGTGCCCGTGGCTTCATCTATGTTAAAAATAGTATCTTTAGTAAATTGGGTGAATTTATACTGCAAAGAATGTATAGACTCATTCTATATACATAGCTTTAACCTACTGCAGAAAAGAGGTGCACTATACAACTACTTGTAGTTGGGAGATAAAATTTCTAAACATACACGTGCTTAGGATTAAACAATCGGAAAAATAATTGTAAGGTAATTTGTAATTAATAAACTATAGGTTTAAAACTTGCGGACAGCAATTTGGTCATAAGTGATAACTCATATAACATTGTGAAAACTAAAGCAGAAGGCAGGGTCTCTACACAGTGTGCTATCAATCTTTAAAGAATCCTTAATATCTCCATCAATCAACGTGTGTGGATGAGCCCTCAGCCCGTACGCAATAAAGAGACGCAAAAAATGAGTTAAGTTATCATTGGTCCAATTAACAATGTTCAGCATCATACGTATACCTACCCAACGATGGGACAACCCGCGTGGCGCAATGTTTACCATGCCGGACTGCTAATCGAACTGTCCCGGGTTAGAATCCGGGCGAAGCAGAAATTTCAATGATGAGTTTAAACTGTTCTCGGTCTGGGTGGTTGTGTTTCTGTCTCTATGTGTGTTCATGGCACCCACGACACAGGGTATATCTACCCTAATGTGAGGCTATACGTGTGAAATGTTATTTTTTATTTTTTTTACACTATGTACTTACTTTTATTAGACTTAAGGCTTTTATTTGAAATTATCTCCATCGATTCACTTTGGAGAAGAAATGAATATTGCTCAATAACACCATCTACCGTATGACATGTAAACTTTGTGGTTGATAAATCGAATGTCAAATTACCAAATAGGTAGATATTGAGATTAACAGTTGGTTCACAAAAAGTTTCTATTCGTCACCTAGATGTCTACAGTGGCTTTGCACATTCTGTATGAAGGTTTAGATTCCGTATCTTACAACCTTAATGCTGGATGCATTGAGATTGTAAGATTTGGATTTCGGTTCATCGGAGCTTGAGGCCTCCTCAATATTGGGAGAGCTCCATGCTCAGCAGTGGAATGCTAAAAAGGTTGCAGCTTGATATAATGTAGCGATAATAATCGTTTCAGCTGCAGCCTGTTCATAATCTTCCACCCCAAAAGAAGACTAATAAGATGAGCAACTAACTCAATGGAGCCCTTGATGTAAGGTTCGGCGGCGGTAAGGCTCGCGATGCGCTTATTAGGTACCTAATAGTCTAGGCCAACGAAAGAAAATACAGTAAGCTGATCTAAGTATATTTAATATAGTCGACAATATTAGTGAGAGTTCAAAATAATTTTACTTAAATTTAAACTTTTATTTATGGTTTTGAATGGGCTGTTACCGAAACTTTCATACAAAATCCCCAAAGTGCCTTTTAAGTTTATGTCGCGTATTGTGTAAATGAACATAACTTTTTTGTTTATCACCCGATTGATATGAAATACACACTAATGTTACGGAAATTCATTCAACAATATATCAGTAAACACATCATTCAAAGAAGGGAAAAGACTTTGAGAATGAAATATTAAGTTAAGGTTAATTATTGTACGCTTGAGATACCAACTTTCGAATCCATTTTATTTGCTATTGAGGGGTAGTTTTGAAAAAAGCTTAAATAGAATTCTTACTATGTTAGTAAAAATTACAAATACAAAATTATAAGTATATTACTCTGTACAAAAATATTCTGTACATCAAGTTTCGACACTCAATTTTCAAAGAGTTTCAAAGAAAATTGACATTTAAAGGGTGAATTTCGGGAAATGCTGAAACACGTATTCTTTTATTTTGGTTAGAAAATATTTACACCAAATTTCAAGAAAATCTATTGAAAAAATTCAAGTTTTCCATACAAATTTTCATCGCTCATTTCACACCCTTACAGGGTGATTTTTAAATTTATCTATAGCTTAAATGTTAGCGAGGACAATATATATAAAACAAAAAAAGTTTCATCAAAATCCGTCCAGTAGTTTTTGCGTGAAAAGCTAACAACAGACAGACAGACAGACAGACAGACAGACAGACAGACAGACAATAATTTCAAAACTTATATTTTTAGCTTCTGTTACTTATAAAAAGACCCCTAGAAGTATTTTTTTTAATTTATATGCAATGTACAGAATTGACCCTGCTTACAGTTTTATTATATGTATAGATATTCTTTGAAATATGGCTGGAGCCGTTTTTAATCCAAAAGGAAGGCACGTCCATTGGAAATGACCTTCTTGTGTAACAAATGCGGTTTTGTATCTATCTTGAATCTTTAAAGGAATCGACCAAAATGCTGAATTTATATCCAAAGTAGAGTAATACTTACAGTTAACAGTTTTTACCATTAAATCCTCAATTAAAGGAAAAGGTTGTGCTTGAGGGACGACGATTGTTTAGTTCTCTAAAATCGATACATAACCTTGATTTTCTATCATCTTCTTTTTTATACGCCAATGTTACTGGAGCAGCAAATGGACTGTATGATTCCTCAATCAAATTCTTATTTAAGAGTTTTGATATTTGACTTTCAATTTCTTTCCTATCCTCAACACTGCATCTGTAAGGACGTTTGTAACAGTATTTATCAACCATTAAGTCAATATGAGCTTCATAATCTCGAACAGTGCCAATGTCGTATTTGTCTTTTGCAAAAACAGTTTTATATTTTTCAATCAATTTATCTATTTCTGATTGTTGGTGTATACCTAAATGGTTCACCAACATTTCAAATCTATCCGAACAAATATGTTCGTTAAAATTTATTTCGCACTTATCCATGTGTTTAGCCTCTCCTTTACCTTCATTATTGTCACCTAGTACATCAGGAATATTGACATTTCTTAAATTTAGAGTATCATCCTTTGAATACTTTTTTATATTCTCATCATTTGAAGTTGGCTCATTTTTCTTTATAACATTATATTGCATAATCTCTAATTCCTCATTCTGTATCAGTTTGAAATTTTTGATACAATCTAAACCAATGAGGAAATCATAATTGAAATTTTCACTATCTACTACAAAGATATCCATATTCTTTTCAATGTTGTAGATTTTGATTTTGAATGACACTATACCTTTAGTCTTTCTCGCACCATTAATAGTTTTCAAGTTAATTTTTGTATGACCTGAATCTTCTTTCTGTCGTATTTTTAATAATTTAGAATTAATTAATGACACATTGGAACCAGAATCATAAATTCCAAATACTTTTAAAGTATCATTCAATAGTAACTCTACTTTAATTAATGGTGCCACTTCTAGTTTTTTGGATTCTTTTCATTGAGTTCTATTTCCAATTCTGAATTATTAACATTTTTTACTACTGATTTTTTATTAGTTTCATTAAACCAACAGTCTGCTTCAGAATGGTAACGTTTCCCTTTTTTCTCTTTTAAACAAATTTGGCATAGTTTTTGTTCTCTATTTGTTTTAAAATTAATGTCAGATGATATTGTATGATTTATTTTATCCTTTTTTCTTGCAACCAAATGTTCCAATTTTCCTAATTCATTGCAGAGATCTTTTGTTTCTTGTAACGCTTCTCTGTCAATTTTATCAGCAACATAATTAGGTAAACCAAATACAATGAGATCTATAAGAGTCCCAATATCAATAGATTTTCTAAGTTCTAATATTAATCTTTCTTTTTTCAGTGCATACTCAAGAAACGAACCTGATTGATATTTAAAACCCAGAGCAAATCTTATGGTCCATCCTTTATTAGCAAAAGTTTCACAAAAAATATCTTCCCACGTTTTCCATTCAGATTCTACTGAAAATTTCAATAACATGCAACTATACCAATGTACACTTGATAGTTCCAAAAAATTTTTTAATATTTCTATTTTTTTCTTATCATCATCAATATTAAATCGTTCACATTCTTTATTAAATTGTTTAATCCATTGGCATGCATTTGAATTTCTTCCTGTAAATTTTTCAAGCTTAAAATCTCTTGCAATTTGTCCTAAATTTTGTGTTTCCGATTTTTTTTCCTTTTCTCCAAGTAACTTCTCTAATAGTTTTTCCAAATTTTTACTAGATACACCTGATTCATCATTTCTTGGTTTTTCTGAAATTTCTTCTAAATAAAAATCATTAAACTGTAAGTTTTGTTCTTCGTCTAGATATATCTTTGACATCTCATTTGTCAAAGTAATCCATATTTTTCTTGTTTGATATCTTTTATGTAATGATTTTCTTACCTTGGTGTAATTTGGAGTATTTATGATAGCTGTATGTAAACTTACAGGCTGATATTCAAGGGGTATTTCAAAAATTTGTCCATTAGTAGTGGTTATTGATGTGATGCAAACTACGTTTGTTTTTCCATCTGTCGAAGGTTTCACTGCAAATTCGAATCTTAATCTTTCCATGTTATGATTGAAATAATTGCAGAAAATGTTGTTTTATAATAATAAGTACTATTGTACTTTATGTTGAAACTATTCTCAATGAAATAAGACTCAATTGTGTTTCCTTGTGAAAGGAAGGAATTTATTTAAATTAAATATTACTTTACCTAGCACAATCTTATGTTACAATAAACATTTCCTTACCTGTGAAAGGAAGGAAACAACATTTAGAGCCCTTATTCCAGCTTTTACAAATAAAATAATATTATTTAAATTCAAAATTTACGCAATGCGCGTCAATAATTTTTATAGAATGACAGAGTACGTCTGTCATACTTATTTTTTCTTTACATAAGTATGATCCCATTTATTAATGAAAGCCGGGAAGTTCGTTTGTTCTTATAGGAACTTCCCGGCCGTGTAATGTTAAGCGGTCACTCTTGTGTCAAGTAGTGGCAATCTTTTTTGCATCCCACTGCAGGGTATGGGTTCTCCCCGTTATTGGGGATGCCTGGAACTTACTCCAGGCGGGTAAGTGGTCAACTAGCTTTTTTATAGTTTTAGTTAATTAGACTTAAACCCAATTTTGTGCTTTTTATAATAATTTACCTATTTTATTTGAGCCATACGAGGTTTGCCGTTAGATCGCTTGTGTTCTACGCAAGCTGCAGGGCCATGCCACTGACACTTTAGTTACCATTTTCCCGGAAGCACTATTGCCCTGAATCTGGCGTATCCTTATCAAATTACTCTCGCATTTAACTATTTACTACATGGTAGTGGCGTTTAAGTGATTGATTACATATTGAGTAATCGATACTCTATGACAACATGATCAGCACTGGATTGCGGTCAGTTCTGCAGTAGGAACACGGTAAGTTCTGTTGTGATGCGGTTTGTAGCGAATTTCCCTTAAAATTTCACCCGTAATAAATACTTATAAGCTGATAAATTTTCTTCTGCGAATGCTGTGTAGAATTCTTAGTAGTTACGAACATTTAGAATGCCTAATTGAAGCATTGAGCCGCGATAGCCGAGCGCCAAAACGCGCAGTCTCCGACACGATGATACCGAGTTCTAACCCCAGGCGTGCACCTCTGACAAATAAATTCGCATTTATCGCTACTCCACGGTGAGGGAAAATATTGTGATATTTAATTAATTACGATGTTTTTCATAAGTTTACACAAGGATGTCTTTCTCTTTACTCCTTATAGCGTCTATTGGAAAAAATTGTATTAAAATAAGAATCGAATAAAATTTGGTATAAACAAAACAATTCTTATTTGCTAAAAGTAAAGTATTATGTTTTTTCTTAAACTTTGGCTTTTAAGATTAACGAGTGTTACTATTACCATTATTTGCTCAATTGAGCAAATAGTGAAATCTTATAGGCTAGGCTGTACTGTAACTGTAAACAACCGAACTTGTATAGTCTTAACTAACAATAGTGGCCAACCCGCTGTCGGATGTTTTCAAACCGCCCATAAGGCCTCCGACAAGGTTTAACGACTGTTGTCCATCGACAACAACCGGGACCGACGGCTTAACGTGCCCTCCGAAGCACGGAAACGCGCATGAATTTTTTTTGCCACTAGCGGTCACCCATCTCACACCCGACCGCGCCCGTTTTGCTTAGTTGCATAGATCGTTTGCGTTCTACGCTAACCGCCGGGCCATGCGCGCTTAAATATAATATAACAAAACTAAAAGTATATTCTAACTTGCATAAGGCAACTGAAATAATGATCGGGCCGGTAAGAATAGCCAAGCCCTGTGGGTGCTAAATGGGTACCGGACCCGGGCTTTGCAATCTCTATATATTATGTACGTGTAACTATTACAATTATAAAGCGATGTGTAGGGGACACCAAAAGAGATAAAGTAGGGAACAACAGTTCAGATCCCATGAAAGGTAAGGAAAATATTAATTTTATGCTACTGATCCTTTGCAACGCGGGCGAAACCGCGGGGAACTGCTAATCGTTTATAAATACCAATATTTTACTGTCCCTCTTCCTCTTCTGGGTACATGATTAGGTCCAAAATAAATGAAGTAATCACAACCACATGGTACATTTATGGCAGCAATCTTTCTCGTTGCTGTCTTACCACGTGCCTTATCGACCCTTAAGGTGCGTTTCCACTGACGCAGAGCTGGACGAAGAGGAGCGGAGAAGAGCGGTGAGTGTGTTTCCACTGAAGCGGAGCAGAGCGGAGTAGTGAAGCGGAGATATCCGCACCCTAATGCCCGCTGTCCTCCGCTCCGCATCGCCTCGCTGTATTTTTATGAATATCCGTTCAGATCTGCTCCACTCCGCTCGTGCTGTTTCCATTGAAGCGGAGCGGCGATTATAGTGATTGGTCAATTCATGCACCGCTCTGCCCAGCTTCGCGTCAGTGGAAACGCACCCTGTCTAAACTGAAAGGTAATTCGTTTGGATGTTTTTCCGGGCAATTATTTGTATTGCCCTTATTATTAATTGACCTTTTTTTCATTTTGATCATTTTTTTAACTTCTTGCTATTTTTATCGCACAGTCAGTATTAAACAATGAGGTGCCTGTTAATATTGGAACTATAGGATAATTTCCAGATTAGAGTTTGCTGCAGTTCCCCAAAGTTCCGCTTCGTAAGACTAAATTGCTGAGGTTTGAGGATGGTTTTATAAGAGAGAGAAGTTTATTACAATAACTGCGCTACGATACACTATATACTTAGGATACTTACGGTAGTATATGCTAAGTCTATGCTATGGGCTTTCCTGAACCATTTCTGATGCTATAACAATTTTTCATGACGTGCAAGAAGTGCAGAATCATCAGCTAATGTTCTCACGAGGCCATCTTCAGCAGTTGACAAGTCGGAGGTAAAAATTAAATAGAGAACACGACTCATGATACTGCGTTGAGAGACATCTGCGTTTATTTTAAAGCTTTGTTCTGTCTTGTCGCCATGTAGCCATCTGTCGCCATGTTTTACATAGAATTATATATTTTTGAGGTACGATTTGATGATGCAGTAATTTATTGGTAAGGCTTGCCAATCTTAAAGAATATTATTGCACCCTCATGTTACAAACACACATGATCAAACGCTTGGGATATGCCTAAAAATTATGCAGAGAATATTTTTTGCGTTCAAATGCGTCATTTACCTATCCTTTCAACCAGCTGATGGACTTATTCAATGGTTCTATGGAAGCCAAACTGATGACTTTGAATGAGTTTGGTTATATTCGTGGTTATAGTTCTAGCCGTGGTCACCTTCGCTCTATTTGTATTGTGCCTTTGTATTGTACCGTGGTTTTAGAGTCATAACGTTTCAAAAATAGAATTTCCATAATCTTTGATGATACAGACTCGCTTTTTGTATTGTACTGTAAGCCTATAGAACCGTAAGATGAGCCCTATTCTGGGGTTTTGTTATTTGTAGGAATGAGAATAATTTCAGTCACTTTCCACTGGAAATTGTCGTAACAAAATAGAGTTATGAACCGTAATTAGGAGCGCAACATATTTTTTAGGGGAGTTATTTCATGACGCGTGCTGTGGTTATCAGGTCATAGCTTCGTTCAAGCTAAGTTTACTTTTAACTCAGTAAACTTGTAAGGTAAGAAGCTAAAATTGCCTTAATAACTCTACCTCGAGCAAATGTAACAGGTGCTCAGAAATAAAGATTTTATTGTTATTTATTAGATTGTATTATTTGCCAGCCTAACTTTTTGTCCAACAGCCATCGTCCCGACGTATGTAATGGTGATGGATCTGGTTATTTTCCACAGGAAATAATATGTTGCAGAAGTTGCATGCACATCAAACAAGCGACTTAAACTGCTGGTTTTTATTTAATTGAGGATCCTCTTGACTTGCTTAAGCTTACTTATTAAAGTTTGTTTTATTTTTGGGCACTGCTTTCTGAGGTGGCGGCTGACTGGATGCACTTGTTGAAGGCGTCAACAGCACATTTGGTGTCATCATCTGATTTAAAAGAAATATGTAGATCCAGTGTATTCTCCAAGACCTCCCTAAAGTAATCTCAATATTTTATTGTTTTAGAGGATTTTACAAGGGTGCCTGAGTAACACAGGCTAGCCGCTGTCTAGACTAGAAAACCTGGTTTCTGAAATGGCTAAAGTACTTTTCATACTGTAACCGGTCGCAGCGGTTGTATAGAAGACCGAGAAGGAAAACCAGCTGCTATAAGTACCTAGTATGTGTGTGTATTACCTATGTGTCCTATAAGAAAACCTTTGATTCATTGATTGTATCGAGATTTTCAATACGACTCGATCTCGATCTCGATTTCGACTCGAGAACTGATTGGTAAGGGTAATCCATCGATGCAAAATTCACTGCCGCAGGCGGAAAGACGGTCCCGCCTGCCCCTATCGAAGATGGTCTCAGGCATGATGACAGATTTTTAAATACCTTTCTTATTATATGTACACGTCTCCTATTTTTGAAAAAAAAAACGGCAAATTGTTTGTAAAGTAGGTTTACGATCGAGATGTTTACGTGATAACGTCCGCACGAGAAAATCTCCATTCGTTTGTATGCCGCTAGAGTGAGAGAGACGGAAGATCGGTCCACTCACTCGAACGCTATGCCAGCCTCCGCTCGTGAGGATTCCGCGTGACAAGTTTCACGGAATGACTGGCAGCGCTCGAGATGAGACGGGAGATCGGTCCGTCTCTCTCTCGTTATACCTGCGATCGCGCTCGTGAGGTTTTGGTGTGACACAAGTTTCTGAACATGTCACCCGACTAAAACGATTTTAAAGACGTTATCACTTCAAAAGTTTATTTCAGCAATAAACTTAAGTTTAAACGTAAATTAATGTATTTTCTGCTATGTGATTTGAATTAAGCGCGAAAATGCTCGTAGGTGTCATGGCGTCTCGGCTTGCTCGTCACACTTTTGTAAACAATGTAAACATTGCATTGTGTACTACTCGGTCGAGTTAACATGACACCTGGGAGTAGGGTTACCAGATGAAAAAATCAAAAGTCCGGAGATCAAGGCCTGATTTCCATCGAAAAATCCTGAGATTTTTTCAGTTTGAGATTTTTTTCACAAACATACTTAACAATTTAAAAAAGTCGTATTATCGTTTTTATACATTGCAGATCTCGCTCACGTCACGTGTTCCATATCGGCTATCGCACTCAGAGCGTGGCACTCCCTTCCCACTTCCCTGATTAAGCATCGACTTAGATAGGTTACCAAAGGAAGATTATTTATAGTTTGTTTAAATTTATGTATTTTCTGTTAAGTAATTTGAATTAATTGCGAAAACGCTCGTAGGTGTCATGGCGTCGCTTGCTCGTCAAACTTCAAGCAACACGATGACATTTACTGAGACGAGACGTCATTCCTTTTGATTGGAGTTTCAGTTAACATGGCCGATTGTGCTGTATTTTAATAATTTTATTTTATTGAAAATCTTATTAATCTTAATGTTTATATTAAGACGGGATCATATTTTAGAACTTATTTAGCATATATTTTTCTGTTAAAACCGTTTATTCTCTGATTCTTTAATAGTGTCATCCTCATCATGCCTTTTACTTTGATTGAAATAATTTCTTTCAGAATTACAAAATGGGCTCACCATTGGCTGATTTTTAATTCTGAAAGAAATTATTTCAATCAAAGTAAATGAAATAATTTCTTTCAGAATTACAAAATCAGCCCTCTGATAACATGGCCGATTGCAGTATTTTATACTTTTATTTTTTTGAAAATCTTATTAATCTTAATGTTTATTAAAACAGGATCATTTTCTAGAACCCTTTTATTTTTCTGTAAAACCATTTATTCTCTGATTCTTTAATAGTGTCATCATGCCGTTTAAAAAATATGTGCAGAGCTTAAACTAAGAATAATGCTATGCTATTAACTATTTCTCTTCTTTTTTTGTATTCCATTGGTCACGTTCTGGTAAAGAAGCCATATCGACTTGACCTGACCGACTGTTACGAACTAGGTACGCGTGACGCGGGCGGTGGCATGCGGTGGCTTTATTTATCTATTGGTTTGGTTTCTCTCTACGTTGTTGATGCTCTATGCATAAGAATATGCTCTATGCTCTAATTCAAAGCATAAGAATAAATAATTTTATTTTATTTATTTATTTAACATTCGTACCACCTTAAATTAAGGGCTACAGGGTTAAACTTAATGCCTAATGGCATTCTCTGCCAGTCAACCCTGGGCGATGGTGAGAGCTATGGGTAGGCACGACATAAATTATAAAAATGCTTATTATATAAAGAGAAAAAAAAAATATAATTAAAACAAGTAATTGAATAAACAAAGACTATTTATTAATAATAGGTATATATAGAAATATACATATAAAAATTAACATAAATATACATACTTACATACATACATATACAATATACAGATAACATATAAAATAAATATATTGTTATAATAAATATTTAATATAATAATAATAAATATATATTATAATAATAATTACATAGAACGGAATCTCCTTTGACCGCCATCGATACGCCGCAATTTATATACCTACTTCCCTCTTCACCTCGTTACGCCCCTCTGTCGCCCAGGCGTGTTGCCAGGGTTGTCAACTGTTAATAATTCTTATGTCTTATATGTTATAAGTTATAATATCGCTTAAATATAGGTTTTCCTTTTTTTACTTAAAAATCATTATTTTGGTTTAGTAGGTATTACAAAATATGAGAATTATCAACACTATAAATACTTATGAATAATAAGTTATCATAAGTATCATACCAAATGAAGCCATTAAAGTAAGTATTACTTACCTAAAAATATGAAATAAAATACATACAGATTCACGTAAAACTATTAAATAAGTTTATTTAGCGTTGGGTGAGCTTTTGAATTTTCCTGTTCATAGAGTCAACTACCGAATCGGCTACACAAAAAGAACTGTTCATGTTCTTTTGATAAATTGGTACGGAAACGGAATAATATTTAAAATATATTACTTACCTCGCATCATCTTTGGGCAAACTAAAAAAACTTAAGTGTGGCATTGTTTTTGCATTGTTTGTGCAACCAAACACACCACAATAACTATCCTTATCCTGTCCAAATTTCTGATCCTTTTAGGAATTTAGAATTGAATAATGATTTCCCCAGCTTGTCATTAGCAAAGTGGTCAAAAGACCGAGACGCCATTAAGAAAAAAAAAATTGACGCCATTATTGTAATTGACGCGCCGGCCGAGACAGCCCGACTTATTACTATGTTTAACACAACACAAAGACCAATAATCCTAAAGACAGCGGCATAAGAATAAATAATAATTACATAGAACGGAATCTCCTTTGACCGGGTGGAAAACGCCGCTATTTTTATACCTACTTCCCCCTTCACCTCGTTACGCCCCTCTGTCGCCCAGGCGTGTTGACAGGGTTGTCAACTGTTAATACTGCTTTTTTATAGATAATATAGGTAGCTAAAATATAAGTTTTCCTTTACTTAAAAATCATTATTTTAGTTTAGTATTACAAAGTATGAGAATTATAAATACTTACCTACACTATAAATACCTGCTCATGAATAATAAATTATTATGAGTACCATACCAAATGAAGCCATTTAAGTAAGTATTACTTACCTACATAGGTGTAAGTACTTACGTAGTGTAGGTTTAAAATAAACGAATTACATATTAAGTATAACGTGCGTGCGCCAGTGCCGCGGCGCCGCAATCGCGAGGCAAAACAATCGAGAAAGGTTCAATGACCGATGGCGGGGGCTATTAAAAAATATTTTGGCGACATGTTAAAATGATGTAGTTATCTAACATTTTTTTTTATAATTGAGTGAAAGTGAAACAATTGGCTACACAAAAAGAACTGGTCACATCCTTTTGATAAATTAGGTACGGAAAAGGAATAATATTTAAAAAATATTACTTATCTCGCATCATCTTTGGGCAAACTAAAAAAACTTAAGTTTGGCATTGTTTTAGAATTGTTTGTACAACCAAACACACCACATTAACTTGGCGCCGTTATTGTAATTGATGCGCCCGTCCGAGACGGCCCGTCTTCAGTAGTCGGTTTAGCCGAAATTAAAGTGTAGGCTAATATCGTGACCTTGAGCCCGTTTTGAGCGGGAGTTGCCGTTCTACGTAGTATTATTTATTCTTATGACAGCGGGTCGGTGTAACCACTTTGTTGGCATCTCTTTTTCGCAGCCAGTGTTACCCACTTATCATATTTTCCCCCAAATTTGGTAATCTACAATATCAAGCAAGTAAACTATAAACATTGGCAGACCAAACTGTGAAAGGATTTATATGCTTGTGCATTATGGTTGGTTGTTTGTGAGTTTAGATTGGTTGACTGGCATAAAGTTAATTGGGTCAGCAAATTACAGGACATACATATAGGAGAAAATAAAAGACAAATACAAAGATTTTTAATGGCACCAATATGGGTGTTTACAAAAGCTGTTAATACATATTTAGTACGTCATATTTACCTTAATGAGCTATGCAAATATTACAAAGATAAAAGTAAACACTTAGTTATAACGCAATATATAAAAATGTACATTTGTATCAATTTTATTATTATTTTTCTTCCCTTTATCCTTTTGGTCAATAAATGGCTTTCAAAATAGACCGAACAAATTCGGAATTAAATTGATGGTTGCCAGTCAATACGTCCAGTGGCCTGAATCCATTTATTTTCGGCAAGAGCGTCAGTTGGAAAACTGAAAAAAATATGACAGCAACATGAGATGAAATTCGTCTGGTAAACTTCTCATAATGTCTAATACAAAATGTATGGAGTATCTTTTTATAGTCTGTGTGAGTGAAATTTAATATGTCGGGAAAATGCTCATAACGTGCACCCCAGGCGCGGTCCCAGGTGGGGGGGTCACAGGACATGACCCCTCCCCCAATCCGTCAGTCATGCGTACATGGAAGGTAAAACAAGCGAATTTGAGACACTTCTTCCCTCAAATTTCTTGGCGACCCTCCCCCCAAAATTGAAGGCTGCGACCGCGCCTGGTGCACCCAGCCTATAACATTTTACTGGTCTCCACTTAAATAGTTATATATAAACAGGGGGTATTTGAGCCTCCCGCTTGAAATGTAACTAAACTAATGAGGTAACACATAATCCTTGATATTATTATTGTCACTGTTTTTGTTAAAAATAATTATATTTAAATAAGATGGTTATTTTTTTACTAATACGGGGAGGAAATTTTGATTCGAGATCTGACAACACAATTTCGAATTTGACAATGTTTGAAATAAACAAATATAAGTTTATTTTCACGAATTTCACTATATTTACATTGAATGACTAGTTATAAGACAAAAGTAATTAAATATCTATATATAAACAGTTTATATTTAGTACATTTTAAAGAGAAGTATTTAACTTACGCGTAAAATGTAATACCTTCCGGCAGCCTTCCTGTTTACGCTCACTGCGGCTCTTACAACCTAAAATACTGCAGCTCACCATATTATGGAACTAGAAAAATGTTATTTGCTTTTAATACAACACAATTTACAGCTGTGAGAATCGATTTTAACACATAAATATTATAAAACAACAATGTCACCCCGACTTCCACAGTTTGCCTGCCACATAATTAAAGGGCACTGTCAAAATATGTGGTTACACCGAAAAGGACAGAAAATCTCGCTCCCATCTCTTTTTAACAAGTTCTTTAAGTATATTTCGATCTCGCTTTAGCGTGCCGTAATGAAAATATGCCTCTGTCTATAGTACGTAAGTACATTATTCTTATACCTGCCCTACACGTTGCGAGAAATCGTTCAGAGATCGGCCGATTTTTCTCTGAACAGAGAAATCGGAAGCCCCTAGTGCCTCCACTCCACACGTCACCGATATCTGATTCGATCGTCAGTTTTCCGCAGAAGTTCGCACAATAAACATGTTATCAAGATGAAAAATGATGATGTTGCTCTTGCGTTATTTATTAATTTATTCATTTAAACATTGGTATGAGGCATTTAGTACAATATTTGCAGGTCTTAATGCATAATACGAGTTCAAATAAATGCTACCTTTTCAGGCATCACACATCATAATATTGTAAACTTACAAAATAGAATATTAAAACAGTAATTATGTGAGAAACTTAATATTTATCATTAAATGTCAATAATAGAATTATAATATTATTATATAACGACGACCCCTGTGGCGCAATAGTTATCATGCCAGTCTGCCGATCAGAGGGTCCCGGGTTCGATTCCCGGCAAAGCAGAAATTTGAATGACGGGTTTAAAAATTTCTGTCCTCAGTCTGGGTGTTGTTGTGTGTGGTAATCTCAGAGTATACATACTCTTTTGATATGTTTGGTTTATGTATAATGTTAGAATGAATTATGTCATATTTGTTGATTCCGTGACAATCTTTTGAATAAGAAACATGCATAGCTATCTGACATAATTTTCCTATTTTATAAAAAAATACGTTTTAATAATAAGTAAATTCTAAAATGTTTAAGTTTCAAATAAATAGTTTGCTTATGAATCCTTAAGTGTCTTTTTGATTTGAAAGTGATCCTATTAGCCACATATTGTGTTTGTGTCTGTGTGTGTGTGTCCATGGCACCCACGACACAGGGTAAATCTGTCTTACTGTGGGGCTTTGAGTGTGAAATGTTTATTATTTATTATTATAATAATGTCCGACAAAATATACGAGAGCTGTTTGATAAGTCGTTTTAAAAAGTTAAAAATATATGTTTTGAAACAATTATGGTTTAAGTCTAAAATAATTGTAATTTTTCAATTTATCAGGTAGTTGGTTGTATATTCTAATTGTCATAATAAAACTATTTCCAGATGTCAAAGATAATTTGGTTCGATGCATGTATATACATACATATAATTTGTGACTATTTAGAGTGCGCAAAAAAAATCGAGGTGCATACATATTATTGCATAAAGCACGCTTTACATGATACGCACGTCCGAAAACAAACGGGGTCCGAGACGAAGCCGGCGAACTGTCGAGTGCCGAGCCGAGTTCAGCCGAGCGATCCCGAAGCCGCCCGAACCGCCGACGAACGATTTCTCTGATGAAATTTCATACTGCCGACGACGTACGAGAAATTGAAACGAATCGGAACGATTTCCATCCACACAGTGCGAGAAATCTGAAGAAACAGGTTTCTTCAGAGAAATCTGAAGTAATCTGAACGATTTCTCGCAACGTGTAGGGCAGGCATAAGCCAGTTGTTCTCTCGAATATGTTGTAGATATTCCTAATATCAAATACTTTCTTTCATTTATTGTCGCACATTTGTCAGCATACAAGTAGTTTCCTGATATATTGAACTAATGGGACTGGTCCTTGTACCTAAAAGTCTCATTTAATTGTTACTCTAAAGCACTAGGATTAAGTATAGCTCGAGGCACGAGCCCGCATTGCGCCACCCTCGTGATAGTTTGACAGCTCACCTGCCGCTAAGTAGGGTGTACAATGAGCAATCAGGGCTGCCACTCAAGTTTACTACCATTTTTGCTTCTTCAAAAACATTTTTTATTTATTTATTAAACACAAACTACATCTACCTACTATTACAAGCGTCCTAATTTGATAGAGTAGTGACAAATATAAGTATAATTGTATTTTAAATACAAGTCACCTTACAAATAAATAGTGACAAATATAAGTATAATTGTATTTTAAATACAAGTCACCTTACAAATAAATAAACATAAATGAATGTCAGATAAAAAATAATTAAATAATATTTTTAATTTATGGTTGAAAAATTAAATTAAAAATGAAAAGAAAATGTCACAATTCAAGGCCAAAAATTTATCAGTCATTAATAATTAATTACAAAATAATTTATAAAAAATAATAGTGACCTCATCCAGTGTGCAGCTAAAGACGTCCACATGACCTGCCACAGCGAAAGATTGGTTTGGTTAATTTTTTGGGGTATCGCACAAGTGATGCTCAGCTTGCTCAGACGGTAAGTATTGTTATAAGTTGGTCGATTTTAGAATTTAATTTTAGGTGAAACTTACTTTTTTTTATTTATTTCCAACAAAAGAGTGTACATTATCTGCTATTTCTGTGATTGCCAAACTGTAAGCCAGTTTGTCGGCAAAATAAATCAAGTTCCTCGCGTCGCACTCTTACATAATTTTACTTATTTGGCTATTTATAATATTAACAATTTGTTATAACAGTTTATATTGAACAATTTCATCACTATGGACACATCGACAAATAGTGCTTTCGTAACATATTTTTTACTTACTTGATATTAAATATGCGACTAAATTTAAAAAATAGTTGGGATTTAAATAAATTTTACTAAACCGAGGCCAATGTGGTCAACACGGAGGAACTAAAGTCAGTGGACATTACTAAAACTCAGATAAAATAATTTAACTAAGTCTTTTGGGAGTGATTCACAAACAATTTGAGTATTCCCTGAAAGGGCTAGAAAACTATTTTATGCTGCATTGAATTCTACATTGAATACACGTGTGGCGCAACGGTCACCCGATGGTGTCCCGGGTTCGATACCAGGTGAAGCAGAGATTGAAATGATGCGTTTTATGCAATACATTAAAAGGTCTTCATGATAGGTCGCTACATCGAGCAATTCGTCCAAAACAAGTTGCTTTTTTCTCATTATGTCACTCGTAATTGGATAATAATATAAGTGGGCATTCGCAACGTGAACCAAATAAAATAAATGTCACCTGAAAGGCGACAGCGTTATAATTATGTGCAATATTGCATCGACGACTAGTTTTTATATACGGCTTTATCCACATATTTTAATTTAACCAACTTCAAACGTAGGTATAGAAATTTTCAATTTGTTATTATTATTATGTATTGTTATCAAAGGTTTGTTTCAAAAAATGGATACGAGTAAACTCTTTATTATCTTTATTAAACCTGGCATTATTAAATATTGTACCTAAATACATTTTCCGATTTTTATTATGACTCAATCACAGCTTTATCTATGCTGTGCGCGCTATAAAATTAAGGTCTCAATAAAAAAATATTTTTAAACTCTACATATATACCTACAGGATATACCTGTGGAAAGATACCGGATTATGTAAGATTTTTATTGCACTAAAACACAAATAAATCCCTTAAGTGGCCTGCCTGCTTGGGGAGAACTCCGGGATTTTCAAAAGAATTCACCGGTGTCTTCCATGCGCGGCGCTCAAAACGAGTCCGTCATCTGGAGAACGATGCTGCTATGGTTACCTGGATTCGACATTTAGAAAAAACCCAAAGCACGTTAAAAGTCCATCTTCACTATCTTTATCATCAATTTGGAAATAGAATGATTGTCGACAGCCCTATGAAATCCATTGTTAAGAAATAATTATAAGGAATAGGTTTTGCAAGTCCTATTATTTCGATAGCATAGTCTTAAGGTACTCTAAGTATTTGATATATGTAGTATACCTATCCACGAATCTACGCCGGACTACGCCTAATGTTTCAATTTGGTAAATTCAATGCTTACCTTATTTTTGTCATGCTGTTTTTTCAAAGCTGTGAATCTAATATGTCTGTCTAGCTTGGTCAAATATTGCGATAGTTATTCGAGTATTATTCAATTCATGCTCATCGATAATCGGTTTTATGTATACCTAATAGGTAATATTGAGTACCTTTATTGTCTTTCATACACAAAATTATTATGTTGAGAACAAAATCCTATCCTATTCATGTTGTTAATTTTAAGACCTATTGGGGCTACGTATGATTGTGTATGATTTTCGGTATAATATATTATTATATTCTTGCACATAAAAATAGAACATTATTTTCATGGTAGTGTAGTTTATAAATGTCACAAATAGATAGATAAAATAATAATCAGTTAGTAAACAATTTAAGCTAAGTAATCTATCAAGATTTTATTTAGATATAATCATAAAGGATCTCGAATGAGGCCACCTAGAGATTGAGGCTAGTTGAATTTGCGATTTTATTATAATATTATAATAGGTACGAGACAGACCTATTTACTGAAGTCCAATTAAGTTCTGATACCGTTCCGATAAAGGCAGGTATTAATGTGTTGTTCCACACGTGTTTACATAACGTGTAATCAAAGGAGCTAAATTATGGCCGCCGCTATTGCGTGACTCCTGATCTTAAGCTGTAATCTGGTTTGAAATATTATATTTCTGTTACCACCTTTGACTGATAGCAATACAGACTACATATATTGTATTGGTGTATATTTTGATCGATAAATTGATTATTTACCTACTTCGCAGATATCTCGAAATATTTTGTTAATGAACTTGTTATGTATCCTTTACAATGAATCAGTTAAATTTAGTTTAAAATCTCTACATCATTACAAACATTTTATTTCTAATTCTGCATGATTATAAAAAGGCAAACAATAAGCAAATTGCGTAAAAACCACGATAAAATTTATCTATAACAAAAAAGTAAAAGACTGTTTATTTCTAGTTATAATATAGGTATATCGATTAAAAATTCCTGCTTTTTTGTTCCTGCTTATTCCTTGTTATTACTAGTTATATTACTAGTTACTGCTTATTACTAGTTAAATAAGGCACTTATCATGTAATCACTGTCTGAACAGATTTCACTATTTAAACCCAATGAAATATAAAAACTTCAAACTCAACTAATATGAAAATCTCCCCTGAATCTTGTACATCTTTCAAGTGACCACGAGTAACACCATTGTAACTTTCACATAACTTAGCGTTCACGAATTCTTGTCTCCAAAATCGTACAGCGGCTTCCCGCAATCGCCACATAGCCACTCTTCCTCCAGCGGAAGCTCCCAGAGTTCCCCAAGGAGTACATTTTTAGGTTTACAGTTAGGATGAGGTATATAGCTGGCAAAGCTCAAATCCAGCAACGTCTGTTCGTTCTCTATGGCACGAAGAATTTGGTGTGCTCGAAGAAGCAGCCGGGTTCGGAGAGCGGTGGGAATCCTTTCCGTCTTCAAGACCTTGTCAGCAATAATCGCTAAGGCTCGTATCAGGCGATTGAGAGGAACGCCAGTGATTATACACTGCGCGATTGTTAGCTCGCTCCTTGAATACAGAGTGTTCATCACAAGAAAATTATTTGTTTTCTCAGCGGTCGTTTGTCGTAAACTGATTTTGTTTGAGGATTGTTACTACTTTTTAAGAAGTTAAACTATCTTCCACTAATTATCTTTGTCATTACTAAATATTTACTGACACGCATTGCTTAATCACCCGAAATGGCCGTAGACCTAATGTGTATTTCCTTTATATAGTTTATTTAATTCTTAAAATATCCATTACGATACAATGTACAATTCCCTAATCGTTCATTACTTTGATAGTATTTTATAAGCTTTTGTCCTAAGTTGGAGAAGTCCATAATCAATTCTCATTAGGACGGAATAATTCATCCCCACGAAGGTGTTGCAGATTGTAATGGAAAATTTTGTTCTTATAGCTATCTCCTAAACGCTTTTAATAAATGCTTAACTTATTCGATTTATTACTCAACATCGATCCGAACAGTGATTAAAAGGTACTTCCACTAAGGTGGGCAGGTCTAAATTGCTATTAAAATACTTTCCGTGGTTGATGCCCTTATGAATGAAAAATTATTTTCTCCACCTTTGGCTGACTCAGTAATATAAATATGAGCGTACCCAGGTTCTTGGTCAGGGGGAGTAATTTTTTTTCAAGCTGGGTATCGCGCGTAAATTCCACGTTGCACGAAGACACGCACACAAAATACAAAATATACAAAGGAAACAGCAGGAGTTAGCATGTCTAGCTTATTCTTTATAGATTTATTTTTTCATTTGGGAGATCTTTTGGGTTTCTTGAATCCCTGAATTAAAACACTACAAAAAACGGTTCAGGCTCTTTGATTCTATGATCTCTATAATCCATTGTACCTGCATGTTTTGATTCCCTTGCGAGTGTCGAAAATTTACGGATATTTGTGGCATAAACGGCTGTAACTTTTGATTGCGCTGGCTTGGAAGTTTGATTTTTTTTACGGCTCTAAGGGACAGTAGTCTTGAGTATTTGATATAAATTCCAGATTGATACTCCACGCGTTCCTGAGAAAAAGGGTCTTGAAAGACAGATGGACGGGCAACAAAGTGATCCTATAAGGGTTCCGTTTTTTTCCTTTCGAGGCACGGAACCCTAAAAACACAAACACTCGTATTAGGTACAGACATCTAAAGCCTTTCTCCCTTTAAGATTTCTCCCTCCCTCCTTCTGCCCTTTGCTACTTTGTACTAACAAATCGATCACACGGTACGTCTCAATAAAATTTATATAATATATTAAGTAAGCAGTCAGAACCTATTGTAAGCTGACCAGAGATAATGACTGTAATAAATTAGCAGATAGTGTATTTCAATAAAGATACCTATATATTGGCGTAAAGTTCAGTCGGCAAGGCAGCTGTGAGCGGCCAAGGTGACGAGGTTTCCCATGCATTGTGGTACCAATGCTTCGATTAACGCAGCCTCGCTAAAGGTTTCTGAACTGTATTTGCTTGTTAATTCGATGCTTGGATCTAGACAGCTGCTTTACATAATTTACAGATAAATTTGCATATTGCTTGTACCACTATAGATAAACTTACTTAAATAGTAGAATTTCATATAATCAAAATAAAAGCTTGACGAATTTTTCCCTTCATTTGTGCTACACGATACAGAGGGCCTACTCTGTACGCCCGTATTCGAAACTAAGTGAATTTTCGGGCCTTATTTTTGGATTAGATTGAAGAAATTCTAGCAATATTATTCATTCAATAGCTTAATATCATCAATGACTACGCTTATCTTATCAATTCATGAAAAAGAAGCGATCTGAGTATGCTAAAAATGATGCCGAAAATGTTAGAACTCACGAACAGATGCTTACAGAGTGGGCCCTCAGCTCCATTATTCAATGACAATGTAAAATTAAAATCTTTAGTAAAAAAAAAGGTTTTAATTTCCAAGGAAATGCATGAAATATGCGGTATAACGCGATCCCATAATGTTTTCATTTTATCTTTTGCTACTATGAAATCCTAAAATTAAGGTTCACTTTCAATCGCCACAAAGTGAGTGATGAACTTTATTTTTACAATTGAGTCTTGTCAACACGCATGAAATTTTACGCCCATATAAATATGTATTTTGTACATTCATTCATTTCGTTTCATTTCATTTTTTTAACTTCTGTCACAAATTTTGAAAAAAAACTTGGGATAAACTAGTGCATCAAATGTTGACGTCATTAGGAACCCACAGATCAAATTTACATTGTGTTATAATGTTTTGTTACTCTCACGTACAAAAGACTTCAACGAATTACGTACACGTTCCCTAAGATCTGAAATTCAATCCATAAAAGGCTATATTAAGTCAGTAAGGATATTTATTGAATCATTTACTATCAGTAGGGAAAATCAAGTATTATCATTATAATAAGACATAAAATTTATTATTCATACTTTTATTGCCTTTTTTGTATCGGGGGGAACGGGGGGGACCTTCATAAGGTATGCGGCACCTCGGGAGAGGATACTGGGTAATGTGGGATTTGTACCGCACTAAAACCCATTCGGTGGACTCGGGGCCTCCAGTGGACCGCACCGGTGTCCTCCGCGCTCGGCACCCAGTACAGGTCCGGAAGAGCAAATGTGCTCTCCTGCACCTTCAGATGCTTACGGCGGCATGCGGCTACGCGCACACTGCCGTCCTTCCCGAGGCAGCTGGCTGGAGGGATCGAGCTCCCACTCTCACCGCCCGCAACCCCGGAAGCACCCTTTTAGTCGTCTCTTACGATCAGGCAGGGGATACCGTAGCTCTATTCTTAATCCCGAAGCTACAGAGATTTCTCAGTAGTGTCTCTCTGTCTCTCTGTCTCAAGCTCATAATCTCAATCTCTGCTTCGCCTGGAGTTCAACTCGGCAGCAAATTGGCAGTCCGGTATGGTAACTGTTGCGCCACACGGGTCATGATGAACGTACATAACAGATTTATTAGCCGGAATTGCGTGCCGGGATTTAAGTCCGTGGCATCGGTACGGGACTCCGGCGTCTGAACTACTAGGCTGTCATTGCTCGAATTTTATGTCCGTAATCCTTTTATCACGTATTAAGGTGTGTGGTTGTATGGGCGCGATATGCCGACCACGTGTGCTCCATATCCGGCTGCAGCGCAGTCGTGTAGGCACGTGCGTTGCGTCACTGCCCACTGCTCTAGCCGCTGCCACTGTGGCCACTACCATTGAATAAAACAGATTTCACAATTGTAAAATGTTTATATTTTATATAGGATTGTTTTTTTAGTTTAGGATTGTGAGCAGCGATGGCCGAGTGGTAAAAAGCCGCGGTCTTCGACGCGACCGATCCCGGGTTTAAATCCTCGGCGCGCACCTCTGACAAAGAAATTTGAAATGTGCGCATTTATCGTTGCTCCACGGTGATGGAAAATATCATGATATTTAATTGATTACGATGTTCTCCATCACCGTGCATGTCTGAGAGAAATTTATAATTTCTCGAAAACATGACGTCCACCAATCCGCACTTGGCCAGCGTGGTGGACTATGGCCTAAATAATATAAAAAAAGGTTGAAAATAATAATAATATAGGATTGTTTATGTTGCACGCATTAAACACAATCACCCAGACTATGAACAGAAATTGAAACTCATCATTCCACTTTTTCGACCTCTAGGAATCGAACTCGTGACCGTTGATCGGCAGTGCGGTATGGTAAAAACTAAAAACATTGCGCCAGACGCGTCGACGTGATACATACTAACAAACATGTTTGAAACTCTCTTAATTTCTTTTCCATTCTAACCTCTTGCATGGTTCGACTTTCGACTAGGAATAACCATCGCTGAGCCCATATTTGTACCGTGAAACAATTATGTTGTGTTTCGGCTAAAAGGTGCGATTGCCGGCCAGACTTACATGAAACATCTGTCGGCTTTTAGAGTAGCAGTTAGCAGTGCAACGGCATATAACCACAGATAAAGTCTTGTAAGCTCGCCAGTTTCGCCATTTAATAAACGACAAATAGAATTTCGGTCCCTCCAACCCGCATTGGAGCAGGGGTTGGTTGCAGGTTGCATTCAGTTATCAATGGTTTTCATCAGAAATCCAGTAAGGATTGTAAGTCATATTTCTACAAATGTTAATGTCGTTAAAAATTTGGAAAATAATTACATATAAGTTTAGTGAAATTTAAAGGATTTGGAAGCTTTCAATGAAAATATAAGTAAAATGCAAAACAATTTTATTTCACAACAAATAAATAATCTTAATGCTATGTTAATAATACTTTCATAAAAATAATATAAGGCAATATTTACAATTAGTGATTTTATTCTATAACTAACAAAATGCCAACAGCCCAAAACAATCATCCAAATTCAACCTTATTTTTTCAAAATACACTCATCAAAACACCTAAAACATATTTGTACAACTTAACTAATCGCATATCTATCATTCGCAAAGTCAATAAAAAACCGCTTGAGTTATCACGAAACATATGTACGATACAGACATTTTGGCTGCCATGCGATTATTACTATTTGAAATTCTGTAATGTTGGGAGTCCCCCAGTAGAGTTTGTTTGTTTACAAAATAAGTCTAGCGATTTTAAATTGACTCCATCCATTTTTAACACTTATCACATACACTTTCGACGAGGTAGCACTGCGCATTGACTATGAAGCGAAGTTTAACTTTGAGTAGGCGCTAACAAAACTTTCTTTAATCCCTGAAGATATCTTTTTGCAGTTTTGAGATTAAGTAGTCTTAGTTAAGTCGGGAGGCCCTTCATTCATTTACTTTACTTATAATCCCTTTAGGTAATCGTCCTTTTAAACTATAATCTACTTTTGCGTCAGAATCTTTTTGGTTGAGCGCCTACGCACAACGAATAACTACATCCTATAGCAACATAGGGGTAACTATTGGAAGTGTTCAAGTGGTCGATCTATGGGTGGCTGCAAGCCCAGGGGAATGTGGTTGTGGAATTGCGGCTGACCTTGGTCAACCTGCTCGCCCTGGTCTCCGCTCCGCCCCTCCACACCCTGCTGCGGGAGACCGTATTCCTGCCCTGGTTGACCTAAGTTATAATCGTTTTGGGAGAAATCCTGGCCGTGTTGGCTGAAATCTTGCCCATGATGTCCAAAATCTTGCCCCTGATGGCCAAAATCTTGTCCATGGTGTGCAAAATCTTGTCCTTGTTGTGAAAAATCTTGGCCCTGTTGGGAGAAGTCCTGGCCGTGTTGCGCATACTGCTGATTGTCAAAGTTCTGATTCTGATGATGGAAGTAGTCGTTTGGTTGTCCGAGTTGCTGTGGCACTCCGTACTCCTGACTCAGTTGGTGCTGGTTGTTCAAGTGCTGCTCGTACTGTGCCTGCTCGATTTGCTGTTGAATGTGGTCCTGCAGTTGGTGCTGGAAGTCGTTATACTGGTCTTCAGTATGCTGTTCGTACACCTGCGTGCCTTGTTCCTGCGTGAATTGATGATTTGGCTGAGGAAAATGTGCCTCGGGACTTTGCGCTGTCGAAACGTCATGTTGAGCGGGCACCGGAGACCAGCCGTCGTGGTCCAAATGAACGGTTGGTTGGGTTGGCTGCAGGTGAACGGCATGTTGAGGGATCGCTGCTTGTGTGGGATGTATAGGAATTTCATGTTGTGGGAATGCTGCCTGAGTAGTATGTAAATGTACATCGGGCTGCGGTACTTCATGAGGTGGATTTAGAGGGATATGAGACGGCGGAACAATATTAAAAGTTGGTGTTTGGTCAACCGCTACGCTCGGCGTTTGCTGCTCGAAGAATCCTCCGTGAGCTGATGCTTGCGGAATGAAATGATAATGTGACTGAGGACGTTCCAGTAAGACTTGTTGAAACGATGGAACATGACCCGGCTGTATTGCAGGCGCTAGCAACTGAGACTGATAAAAGGGCAGTGGATACCTAGGGAATGTTGAAAACACCGAAGTTTGTACGGAACCACCTGGTCGAATAACATACTGTTGCAACTGTGGAACAATAGGTGCAGGGAAGCTTGGAGATGGGAGTGGGACAGCTGCTGCTGGAAGAAGAGGCCTCAAGTGTAAATGACTCGGAGGTAAGACGTTAACCGGTGGGGGTGCGATTGGCACGGGTTGCGATTGGAATACAGGAGCAGGAGCCAGCGGTAATGGGTGAGCATGTACCGGCGGCGGTGCAGGGACAACCGGAGCGGGCTGTACGAATACTGGTGGAGACGGCGCGGGTACTGGGTGCGCTATGGTGGCAGTCGGTTGTGGAACTGGGATTGGTGCAGGCGGAGGTGGTGGTGCAGGCACGATAGGTATTACTGGCTTAGGCGCTACATGGTGATGGTGATGATGGAAGTGGTGATCAGGTTTTGCTATGAATTTAGTGTGGGGAAACTTCAGGCCGTAATGTGGGTGCGGTACAGGAACTCTATGTCCAACGCCTACGGGGTAGTGCTGCACGAGGGGGTTAGTAAGGGGCACTTTAACGGCTGCGACGGTAGCGGTGGGTGGGTACGTCACCACCAGAGGCTTGACCACAGAATGCGTAACTAGTGGAATGTCATGTCCCAGCTTGTAGGGCGGGATGGCAGTGAGGATGCCTCGCTTGTGTTGCTTTCCTTTGAGAAATCGTCCGAGCACTTTTCCTTTCGCGGCCGTAATATGAGTAACGTCTGCAGCAGCCGTCCACACGCAGACGCTCAGTATCACAGTGACCTGAAACAAATTACCAAGTTCTGCTTAAAACCCTTGTGTCGCCCTAATTTTCACAATATTTTCAATTGTAACTTAATAATATCCGCTTTACGAATTAACACTCAATGGATTAAGATCTAAGGAGTTGACCCTAATCACTGAAACAACATTCTATCATCTATCATTTTGTTGACAGGGCACATTTGATCACTATTCACTTAGACACAGCACTGCACAAGTCCATCACCGTAGTACTTACGATTAGAAGCTTCATGTTGCGCGGTCGGCCGGTCGACGCGACGCTTCTTCAGGGACCGGTGGCGTCGGCAGCAGTCACCTATACTTATAACTTAAAGAGCAACACATTAGTATGTAGCCGGCGTCTAGGTTTCACTCGGGGTTGTCGGACGCCACCTCTGCGGCTTCGTATTACGGCTTTCGATAGCGTCTAAACAAATGCTCTGATACTTTAACTTCCCATTCAGAAAGCTTCTAATTTAAACTCTAATTCGTAGCACGAAAGTCGAGTTTAGAAGCGTTAGATGCTTGTGTAATTCGACCACGTATCATGTTGCCGTCATTCCTGTAACAGAAGCCTCCGCTGGAATACCAATCGATCGGGTAACGTAATCGAGAGAAAATTGTACCACCGCAGACAGAGACGAACTAGTACGTATTGTTTGAAAGTTCCGAAAGAGAAAAATAAGATTCGTCACTTGTATTAATGGTAATAAACAGCTTGCAATTACTTGAGATATTAATTTATGAGAAATTGATTTATGATAACAAGTTTCGTCGTTAATTTAAGTATTTTTATGAAAATAGAGCGAGTATTTAAACATTCATTCTTCATTCATAAATCTCACCAGCATACATGAAATATGGTTTTACCGATATCAATGCAAATATTGCACGTCCACGCTTTAAAAAGCACGTTAATCTAGCCAGTTGATATTATCGGATGTTCTCGGAAGTTTAATGTATGTTTTAAAAAGATCCAATAGCGATTTACCTGTGCCTAAATCGCATGTTTGTGTAATCCACGGTTGAGCAGCATTAAAACGTAACATAAATGTTATAAAGAAAAACCACCAACCAATCATGGGTAGTACAAAAGTTGTTAAATATTTTTGACGTTTGTTAGATGGTCGTATTATCTACAACGCTATTGATCCAAGTCAGAGGTATCTAAATTTGGACAAAAATACAGATATTCACAAAAAGAACATTAATATCTTTTTACTCGGGTTTATACGCTGATAGGAAATTAAACCTATCACAGTTTTAGTTCCGTTGACTATCATGTAAATGTTTTTATATGTAGTTTAAACTGAATATTCAGATACTCTAAATATCGTAGAGACCGTAATCTTATGAACTTAAAAAAAATATAGTTAAGTGCTAATTTCAAAACACAATTACTTTTACATTTGAAGAGTTCCGGAAAATGAAAACACATTTAAACAATTTTTTCTCTTTTTCTCAGATACAAGTCCGTCCCTGTTCGGAAGGACATAGCGATGCGCACACCGCCGCGCGCGCCGTTACCAAACGAACGAATACGCATCACTTTCTTCGCTCTCACTATCGACGCACGCGCTCGGAACTGCCACTTTGTGTAACAATCGATTTGTTAGTCATATCGACCCTTATACGTCGTGGACGTGGACTGGAGACGCTGTGACGTTCGAGAATGTAGTTTGTCCAGACATCGATAATGATAATAATATAATATGTTAATTGTATAGACAGGTATTCAAATACAAAACATTGCTTATGCATATAAATATTATCATTTTTAAATTTGACCCTTATTCATACTTGAAGAGTTATAAGCAGCTTACTTATTTCACAATCATCTAATGATACAGGTTTATGGATTTATCTAATAAATCAATTAAATTTAAACAAATTTGAAAACCGCCTTCAAGAAGTAAAAAAAAAAACTGGGTGAGGAACCCGGATGGAACGAAGTTGTTTTTTTTCACTTTCTTGTTTCTTTAATTTCTACGCTTCATAATGTTTTTTTCTTCTTTCTGCATTAGTTTTAGGTTTGGGTGTTAACAAAGCTAAGCAATGTCGAGTGCGGTCAAAAGTAGGATGGGTGGCAAATAGTGGCCACTAAGCAACATCAAGTGCGGTGAAAAGTAGGATCGGTGGCAATAAATCTGAGCAAGGTCGAGTGCTGTCATAAGTAGGATGGGTGGCCATTAACGAACATCTAGAGCGGTTATAAAAAAGAATGGGTGTCAACAAACTTAAGCAATGTCGAGTGCGGTCAAAAGTAGGATGGCTGGCAATTCACCAACATCTAGTGAGGTCAAATGTAGGAATGGTGGCAATAAAACTCAGCAATGTGGAGTGCAGTCAAAAGTAGGATGGATGGCCACTAAGCAACATCAAGTGCGGTCATAAGAAGGATGGGATTCAACAAAGTTAAGCATTGCCGAGTGCGGTGGCTATGGTAAAAAGTGTCGTTACAGAAAAAGAGTCGTTACAACTTTTTTCCGTCTAGCCCCCTTTCGCAACGCGCGATAAGCAACTTCGTTCCATAAATAAAATTTTCTATCCCCATGCGACCATAGTGTGAAACGTTTATGTTTATAATGATACTTTTTCTTGCTAATTGCTTATGATTCTTGGCAAATGCCTCTTAAACGATTTCGGTGTCGTGTCCTTATTAAAATAGCGTATCATCAGATGTGAATTGGTCATTGCGAAACGAGAGCAATCTTTTTTGCGACTCCCTCAGTTGGGGAGGGTGGAAACTTACACCACCACACTGTCCCAATGCGGGTTGGTGGAGATGCGGGTTAGTGGCGCAAACACGGTCAGATATTTTCAAACCCATAATAACACATTCGGCAAGGTCGGCATATAACGGACCCTTTGAAACAAAACGCTCATAAAATAAGCGGTCAGAGCCCAGCGGGATGCAAAAAGAAAAGAATAACGTAATAATAATAATAAGAACCAAATCGTAATGGTTTTGCGACGTGTTTTTTATAATATTCTCAGTTAGTCATTCACGTAAATTTACGTAGCGTTTCAGCGACATCTAGTAGCCGTTTGCTGAACGTTAGTAGCCAACTTTGTACTTCTAGCGACCACGTCTCTAAACAGCAACCTATAACGGAACGTAATATCGGTTTTACTCACTACGAGGCGCCAAATTGCATTTCCTTTTAACTATTTTACAATAATTTATAAGTAATGAATTATGAACAGTGCAGATGGCCGAGTAGAAAATAGAAATAACCGCGGTCTTTGACGCGACCGACCCCAGGTTCAAATCCTCGGCGCGCACCTCTGACAAAGAAATTTGTAATGTGCGTATTTATCGCTGCTCCACGGTGATGGAAAATATCGTGATATTTAAATTGACTACGATGTTCTCCATCGCCGTGCATGCCTGAGAGAAATTCATAATTTCTTGAAAGCATGACGTCCACCCATCCGCACTTGGCCATTGTGGTGTACTATGGCCTAAATCCCTCTCACTTATGAGAGGAGACCTATGCCCAGTAGTGGGACATAATAAGGTTGAAAAAAAAGTAATGAATTCCTTTAGTATTTTATCATTGCCGTAGGATTTAACATACCTATTCATAAAATGTTAAAGTAATAATAATAAATAAACTTTACACACTCATAACCCCACAGTGAGGTAATTAATACCCTGTGTCGTGGGGTACCTACCATGGACACATACAAAGACAGGAACACTAACACCCAGACCGAGGACAGAAATTTAAACTTATCAATCAAATTTCTGTTTCGCCGGGAATGGAACCCGGGACCCCTCGAATGGCAGTCCGGCATGGTAACCATTGTGCCACGCGGGTCGTTAAGTGGTGCCTTATTGTAATTAAAAAGAAGTTCTTGACCCTACATTAAACTGACAAATTATTCAAAACATTTAACTACAATGATTGTAGTAGTTTTATGGTTAATACGGGCATCTACGACGGCGATGAAGGTTCAAATCCCAGTGCCTATTTCTGATAAAAATGTTAAATGCTTTGTTAAATGTTAAAGTGCAATGTTAAATTTTGCTCCAAGGTAGAGGAAAATATTTTCATGTTTTCTTTTCAATCCTTTCTCAATTTTACGAGACAATTAAAAAATCGAGAGTCCAGTAGTAACAAGATATGAAAATGTATTGAATGTTAAAGATGTTAAAGGTGATGAATTGAATACATAAGTCAAACTATCCTAATCAGACTTCTGACAGGAACATTGAAAACAGTATATGATAGTAAAATAAAGCATGTGAGTTTACAAACAGTGTAACGCAATGGTTTCTATACCAGACTGCTGATTGAGAGTCCCGGGTTCGATTACCGGTGAATCTGAAGCATAAAATTTCTTTTTTATTTGAATGGAGTAGCACGAGCATACAGACCACATGGTGTTATGTGGTCGCGGTAGTCCACGGACAACTGCAAACAACTTACAGCAAGCTTAAGCAAGTCTTGTCGATATTATGTTGTATATTATATTGTATTAGGTAGTTGATGGTTTGCTTTGCGCTTCTATTCCGGAGGCAACACACCAAAATTGATACATAGTGAGTGCAGCGGTGGTCCTACTTCCCCGGCCAAAACATATACCTACGCAGGCGCGCCCCAACCCCCCCCCCCCCCAAATCCATCACAATTTGTGATTCACAAACAAGCCAATTTGGGACATCTCTTCCCCCAAATTTCTTAGTGACCCCCTCAAAATTTTTGGCGACCCCCCTCAAAATTGAAGGCTGCGACCTGCGCCTGCATATACGTTGTATAACCTACAATATCTGTTCTGGATCTGGGTATTTCTGCCTTTGTGTGCGTCCACGGTACCCAAGACACAGGAAAACCTAGTCCGTACTAGGCTATGAGTGTGAAACATTATGAATGTGAATAGCGACACTCCACGTGGCTACACTTTCAGTTGGCAAAAATCTCAAGAGCAAGTGATTAGGGACACGTGAATTGACCTGCAAGCGGTCAAGGCCGCCCCGAATCGATGGTCAGGTTGGTCAGGTAGAAAGCGTTCTCACCATTTGTCACAAATCACACCTCATTTATCTTACTCAAATCGTTTACCCAACTTTCAAATCTATTATGATACCCATTAAACTCCGTTTGCATCGCTCGCGAATATTAGATTGGATAAGGTTATTTTCGATGGCTTACGATTCCTTTTTTAATCTGACCTTAACCGAAAAGAATGTTCATGGACTGAAAATTAATTACATGTAATTAAAAGAAAGGTTTAAGACAAATTTCAGCTGTTAAATGAGTAACTAACAAGAAAGTAGGGCCAATTACTTGTTACATACCTACTACCAATTCACAGTCATACACATTTCTTTTATCTTTCTTTTCTTACTATTATTTTGTTGCTACAACCTATTTCAATTTAGTTCATTTGCAATAATTTACTCGTGAGAGCGAGTTATGTAAATGTTTCAATAATGAATTACAATATAATTTGTACTTAGAATTACGTGTTGTTCAGTTACAATACAGTTTTGAGAGGAAAATAAATTCTCATTTTGTTCACGATCTGTTGCAGGTGGCGCTTGCAACATTGGCTGCACTTCTGGTTGTTATTCAATTAGATTATGAAAATATTTGGGTGATTTCAGCTAAAACGTGAAAATTACGGTGTAAGTAATAAATAGGTTGGACGAGAGCAAATCAAACTATTTGTACAGACAATAAATTTAATTCATCGACTTTATCTGATAACGAGTAAGTCTTTTTGCATTGCAAAAAAAGCATTTTGTGTCAATGTTCCAGTAGAGGTCGCGCTTTTCGCAAATTGCGGTGGCAACGACCGCCAGATCTGGACTGTTTTCTATTTAATCTTTACCGACCTTCACCCACATAGCCGACAGACGTTGTCATCGCCTTGTGGAAATCGAATTTCACGCCCCGAATGTAATCGATTCGACGACTTCAATACTAATAATGAAACAGCATGTTGACAAACGCTTTATTAAGAAACCTTATAAATCAGCTCACTTAGCGCTAAGTACAAAAATAATAAGATTGTCGACTACACGGTGACATGCGTACAAAACTAAACTAGAACATCACAGGTCGCTCCCACGTGGTTCGATAAACGTAAAAATGATAATATGTCTATGTGTTTACGTTTGAGCTGTTGGGAGCGAATTTGACTGCATTCCCTTAAGTAAAAAAGTATACAAAACAACTGGTTACAATAAATAATTATGATTATGGCGGCCACTCGAATACGAGTTTGGAGGATCACGTTTTTCCGACTTTTTTGTTTTTCCGATTTGCCTTGTTGCCTTCTGGTATGACGGGGCGGGGATCTTCTACTTTTACATTCGTAGCTTTGACGTAGTTGTTCTGATAGCCTGTTTCTTGTATTCTCGCGTTTGGACTTAGTTTGTCAGTGCGTTCTTTTTCGTCAGCTCTTCCGCTGTCGTTTGCCCTCTCTCTATCTTCATACGATCGTTCGTTGTCATCTGCCCTACCGCTGTCATCTGCTCGGCCGGTGTCATCCGCCCGGCCAGAGTCATCAGCCCGACCGGAGTCGTCTAAACGCTCGTCTTCACTCGTTCTCTCATCTTCGCGAATTCTTTCGGGATCCTCTCTGAGCCTCTCGTGGTCATCTAAGAAGTGACCATTTCCACCGGGCTTTTCCTCTAATCGAGCTAAATCCGCGTCTTTCGTCGGTGGAGGTATAGTAAAACCTCTATATATTTTCTCCTCCTCGGATATAGGTAACTTCTTACCATAGTAATCGTAATCTCCAGCTGAATAAGGGTCGCTGTCATCCGCGGATCGAGTTCGGCGGCTCTGCTTGCGGCGTCGCTTGCGTTTGGGTCGCTCCGTCTGAGGAACAAACGATTCATTGTATTCATCGTCATCAGTGCGTTCGTATCTCAGTTCCTCGGAGTTATGTTCATTATCATCGTCTCTGTCGGGGCGATCACGATGTAATTTTTTGGGATGACGTTCCTTATATATAGGAGGGACTCGAACAGTTACGGTATCTATTTGTCCAGGGTTGTGCTCAGTCGGGGGCAGTACACGTGGTTTTAACCGTCGTCGAGGATCTTCTGTTGTAGTAGTCTGTTCAGAATCCTCCTCCGCTTCGGGAATCGGCAAAGGAATGCGATTAGGATTATTCCGCTCACGTTGCAAACTCTGGTGTGACTCCTGTTGTTGTCGTCGAATCTGATTTGCAAGATCTCTGTCACCAAAATGAACGTCTCGATAGTCGTTTGCTGGAACCTTCTTTTTCTTTTTCTTAGGTTGCTTTTGCTCCCAGAAACGATCGACGGCTGTTCCAAAATCGCGGACGGCCTTCGAGCGGTCTCTAGATTCCTGGACATCCTCATAATCGTCATCTTGCGCCGGCGCTACTTGTTCATCGTCGTCATATGCAAGGTAGTCGTTGTCGGCTACATCCTGTTGGGCATTATTCAGATGCTGAGCATCCACTGTATCCACTCGACGGGCAATTCCATTTCTCACAACAAAAGCGTCAACATATACACGCGGCTTACGCGGTTCCGTCGCGGGCAGCCTTGCGGCACGAGGTTCGATAGCGATCGGAGCGAAGTCTTCCTGTATTTGTGCCTGTTCTTCCTCCTCTGCGGCCTGCGGTGCGGGAGTCACTGGAGCTCTGTTAAAGTTAAAATCAAGTCGGAAATTTGAGGAAACAGTTTCTAGGGCGGAGTCCGCCTTCGCCCTTGGAGGTGGTGGAGGTGGCGGAGGCGGAGCACAAGGAGCCGGCGTCGTCGGATTAGCCCGAGGCTTGCCGCACGGCGGTGGTGGCGGCGGCGGCGGCGGTGGGGGTGGGGGAGGACGTGGCTTCGGTCTGGGAACCGCTCTCGGCTTTGGACAAGGTGGCGGTGTTGGCTTTGGCGGTGGCGGCGGGGGTGGCGGCGGTGGAGGAGGCCGCGTGGCTCGGCAGGGTGGCGGAGCGGCCGCTCGAGGTGCCCCACACGGAGGTGGCGGAGGAGGCGGGGCAGGCGCAGGTCCAGCTTGCAAGGGAATATCGATGCCTGGGACGGGAGCGAGGGGTGGTGGGAAAGCCTCTTGCGGGGGCTTCCGTTGCACTTGATATCCCAGAACATCGGCCAGACCTCTAAACACTATATCTCCGAACGTCCGCTTTTTCCGAACAACAGGATCGTGCTCTCCGTCGGCGAGAGTGTCATTGTTGATATCGAGGAGGTCGGAAACGGTGGCGTTGGATTCGGCGACGATGGTATGACTGACGTTGTCGGCGATGGTGAGGGTGTCGTTGGCAGTGTCGGCGATGACGAATACGCTAGCGGGCGCGGAGGGCGGCGCGGCGGCGAGCGAACCCGCGACCGCGAGCAGCAGCTTCAGCAGCAGCGGCGCGCGCGGCATGACACGCTAGTGCCGCGCGGAGCGCCCGGCGCACGGTTTTGTCGCGGCCCGCGTTGCTCAACTCCGATACGGCTCAATGAACACGCCCTACCCTCGCTTTTTTATACGGACCTAATGATAACTCAAGTTCACCTGATAATACTGATAACGGACGTATATTATCCAAATTATTCTAGGTTACCTCAGCCCGAATTTCGCAACCTCTCTGTACTGAGTAAGCGAATTGAAGTGTTTACGAGCTTATTGAAGATTAAACAATGGTCGATTTGGAAATTCCTTTTTATACAACTTCTTATAAAATGGATTTCAATAGTTTAAGGTTGCACAAAATGGTAGAATATGCAGTAAGTCTCGTATAATGTAGATAATTTTCAGTAAAAAAAAACCAATAAATCATTTAAAAAAGAGATTTTTACATCTTTGGACCATTGTCCATCATGTCCTCACCCTTATTTACGTGATATGGTAGGTAATGTCGTCCATTCATTGATAACATTCAACAACATGAAACTCAATAAAATTGCTTTTTGCTATAATTTGCGGTTTGTCGCACAAGAGTAAACAGTGTGGTAATGCAGAACAGTGCAAATGTCATTACTGTTATTATTAGTTGTACTATACTTTCCTCCGGCACGAGATTAGTTTTTCGCTTAGTAGCAATTGTTGCCAAATTCTTATTTACTGGTATAATTAATGGTGGTTATGCCATTTCGTTTACACTAAAAAGAGGTCACCGCAACCGTACATGTAATTACTAGAGTCATATAAAAACATACTAGTGGTCTGGTCCGGCTACGCTCGGGTGCAGACGTTGTCCTGCAAGAGGATTTGTTTTTTTTATTATCTTAAAGAGATTTCATGTTACTGTCAAACAAAAATATAAAACAAATAATGACATACGAACTGTCCTGTTATTCTGACTGTGTCAAAGTTTAGTTTTTTCCAGTGGACCAAATTATGAATTTAAACCATATTCTTAGTCTAAGATTTAAACCTAACCATCCTGAAATCCCCTTGAACACACACAAAAAAATTCATTATAATACGTCTAGTCGCTTAGGAGAAGTTCAGTGACCTACACACGCACACAAGTAATAGGTATTCGTATATACACATAATTAAGTTTCCTCTTTGGAGACTTTGAAAGAGTCTTGAGGACTTGTAGGCTTCCCGCTGTCGAAACAAAAATCTAGTAATTACGGAACTTTTGTAGTAACATTGTAACGCAAATATTAAGCGTACCTCATCCTATCTTTAGGTAGGTTTTGGTTTTAGCGCTTCTGATCTATATATTTTTTGTATAATTTGAAAAAAAAAGGTAGCCTAGGTAAGTAAATCTTACAGACGTGCAAAAACGTTGATCGTGCCGAATTTCTTTTGCTGCAGATGTTTTATTTGAATGAAGTAGCAAATAAACATGTAGGCCACGTGGTGTTAAGTAGTCGCTGCAGCCCATGTACACCTAATAATAACCTCAAGCAAGCATAAGTCTTGTCTGAGGACGTATGCAGTTGCGCTGCTACTCTGGAGACTGATGGTCGACTCATGTGAGTATGGCCGGCAAATGTACCTTTCTACCAAAATAAAATAGAATTGATTCACGTCAAAAGTGGGGGCAGCGGTGGTACTTCCCAGGTGAACCATAAAAGTAATTGAACCAACGTCAAGTTAAGTTCGTCAAGTTGGTTAGATCCAAGTTCAGTGCTAAACTAAATAAATGACCTTATTAGGAAGGCCTACTTCACCACGCTGCTCCAATGCAAACTGGCTGAAGCCGGAGATACGGGTATTAGCCAACTCGCTATCGGAAGTTCAAACCGCCATCAAATAAGGCTGCCAACAACGTTAAACAACTATCATCTATCAATAACCACCCTCCTAAGCACGAAAACGCGAATTATTTTTTGCCACTAGCGATCACCCTTATTCTCACACCCAATCACACTTTGGCTTAGCTGCGTAGATCGATTGCATTCTACGCCAGTTCCCGGGCTACATGCGTTTCAAATGTATTATGGGCCTTTAGTGAAGCTGGTAGCATTGGAATAGCATGCTGGACTAAGCTCCAGGCCTCCCCAAGCAGCGTTGCCAGGCGTCCGGATAAAGCCGGACATAGGTAGGCTTTCTGATTGTGTGTCCGGCCAAAATAAACGGTGTCCTGCTTGTCCGGTATTTGTTAGGCTTTTACATTTCGCAAACGAGCGAGTACCGAGCGCTCCCGCAGGCCGCAGTGGCGCAGTTTTTGTCGTACCTATTAATACTGAGACAAAAAATCCTCTTATTATGTAGGGTGTCCGGCCTTTCTACCCAAATGTCCGGCCTAACTGGCTGGACTGTCCGGCTATTAGGTTTGGCGACCTGGCAACCCTATTGTGATTTATATAGTGATATTAGGGACCCTAAGTAATAGGAAGGGACCCGAGTCCAGCACTGGGATGCAGAGAGGGTCGCAGCCGTAATACATTTGCTTGTTCGGGAGTAATACTCCAGGAAATTTGATAAACGGCGAACTGTTTTTAATAATTAATGAAATAAATTGATTTCATACAAAAACATTGTGATGATTGCGGGGATGAAGACCCCGATGAGCACTTACTCATGCACTTAGTATTTTGGTGATTTTTATCTAACTTTTTTATGTCTCGCTGCTGGGCACAGGTCTCCTATCATAAGTAAGAAGGATTTAGGCCATAATCCACCACGCTGGCCAAGTGCGGTTTGGTGACGACCACCTTTCTTTTAGCTTTAGAGAAATTATAAATTTCTTTCAGGTATGCATAGCGATAGAGAACATTGTAATCAATTAAATGTCACGATATTTTCCATCACTGTGGAGCAACGATAACTTTTTTGTGACTAGAAAGAAAGAAAGGAAAAAATATTTATTTCATATCACATGCATTGAAACAGCGAGTTTTGATATCTGTTTTGCCAGTCGAAATAAAACAATTTCAAACCAATGCGAATGTGTCAGTCAGAAACAACGGTGTTTCTGCCCGGCACCTTCATTTATTTATTATTTACGTCTTTATTTCAAGTCTGTCAGAATCGCACTGACAACTTATGTCTAATCGTTGTCAAAAGATATCTGTGCGCTATTTGTCTGAAATAGTCTTACTTCGACTGGCTACAGAAATCAAAACTCGTTGTTTCATTACATGTGATGTGAAAAATACAGTGTGTGGCACGGGATGAAACACGATTTCACACCAGGGCGATTTCAGACCTCTCGCTCTCGTCAGAAATCGTCTTGTTTCACCTCTTGCCACACAACATACTATTTCGTAATAGGAATACAAAATATTCTCCTAATGAATGTCATTTTTTCCCGGTTGACTAGTTGATGGCATTCAAACTTCCTAAGCTAAGTAAGCTAAGGTACCTACATTTCGGGCAAAACCACCTGCATCACGAAAATTCTAAATAAGCATACAAATTGTGATTTATTAGATTGGCAGGTCAAGGAGCGGGAACAGAGTCAAAACCACAGCCGTTCGCCTGCGGGCCGGGCGTTGGCAATGGAAAACTGGCACAGACGCCGAAAAAACGCGCGAAGCCCTCCAAGTAATGTCATTACAATTAGAATCACTTACAATCCGGCACGTTTCCTATAATTCACCGCTGATATTGTTTGCCGGCTTTCTTAATGCCTGTTAAGCAGATAACTACTTATTTAATTAATTATCTAATAATGATTCATTGTTTTACATTAGGTGTTCACGTTAAAATACGTTCACACCTAAATCAAAGATAATTTACTATGTGCCTAAAATAAAAAATATATGCTTTTAAATTTGTGGTTTTATTTAAAAGGGAATTCTACGGATATAGTATTCATATTATTGTTAAAAAATATGTTTCACAACAGGGCCTGCTCAAAGTAAATAGCAATAACAATAATTGTAAGTTTTGGTGCGAGTTCAAGATGTAAATAATTACATTAGTTTTAAATAAATTGACGTAAAAATAGACTAAATTTAATAAAAATAACACAATTTGTTTTTTACTTATCACATTTTCTATAACTATTTTTAGAAAGGAGGTTATTGTATTATTTGGTTTGGGTCGTTGTGAAATTTATGCTAAACAGTTTAAACTCAAACAAATATCCTTATTTTTAAATAAATCCTTTTTAAGCAAAACCCGTCCCCAGTAAAGACTGTTGTTATTAATGAGTTTAGAACTTAGAGCGTCACAGGCATTGACTCTCGTCAAGTACCTTTGATGCTTTAAGGGTTAGAAAGACAACTCGCGATATTAATGTTTATTGTTTCCTGCTCATGTGTGCAATTGCTATTAAAAATTCAAAGTGTATCGTAATGTCATTTCATGTGTGTGTGATCATGTATTATCATAAATTCTGTGATTCTGTACAGGAAGAAAATAGGCCTGGAATTGGGGGCTCCGTATTACGTTTCCCATTGTTTTGTCTTTCCTTTATATGAGCTTTTCATTCGATCACAGAAAAGCTACGTCTATTTCTTTTTTATATAGATTCTATTATGTGAAATACAAATTCACAAACTAGAGCCAAAATTAGTAGACGAATAAAACCATAAGCGACCATCCCAAAATTAACCTTATAGTAATGAACAAAAACGATTTTTTACTTCTTCCACGTTATTGTATGATATTTTACGCAATTATGTATGGGACGAAATGTCAGATACGAAAACCGTGAAGTGTTTACGGTACGCTACAAGGAAATATTTAAAATAACGGTAATTAAGGCGCGCGACACATTTTCTTATTAGTATAATGACGCAGCAGCAGCGCCGGTGTGCAAGATGTGTGTAATTGGCGACACATGCGCGCCGTTAGTGCCGCGACCCGCAAAAACATGCGCACGCGCATTGCTTTGGCATTTTCCCTTTTAAACGCAGGATATTCCTAAAAATCAGATCTATTCCATGATTTTGCCTTTGATTTTTTTTATAAAATGTGTTTGGCCCCGTGCCCCCGAGTGTAAGATGAGCGACCGCTAGTAACAAATTTCATGGGCGTTTCCGTGCTTTGAAGGAACGTTAAGCCAGCGGTCTTGGTTGTTATCGATATATTATCGATATATAACAGTCGTTAAACCGTGTCGGAGGAGGCCCTGTGCTTTGAAAACATCCGACAGTAGTTTAGCCCCTAACCCGTATTGGAGCAGCGTGGTAGAGTAAATTCCTGGCCTCCCCAATGCCCAGCAGTGAATCGCAAACATGGGTTGCACCCAAATTTAAATGCTCTTTTTCGTTATGAGGTAGGTAGTACTTAGTATCTTGGTAGAAATTTGTACAGGCTGTGCTCTACGGTTTCACCCGTGTTATAAATAAGGCGGGCTTTAACGATCCGCGTGGCGTGATGGTTACCATGCTGGACTGCCGATCGGAGACCCTACTGTTGGGCTATGAGTGTGAAGCATTATTTATTTATTGATAAGGTAGTTAATATTATAATAAAGTTTCATTTCGTAATCATATACCATTTTACATGTTTTGTTTTGCGGCGAAGATTCTGTAATAAAAATGCTTGCTTTTATCGTTCATGCCTAAAGTCCAATGACCAGCGTTAGGACTGTGGCCGAACACCCACAGTCCCACAGTCTATTGTAAAACATTAACGGTTTTGAAAAAATCATCTTAGGTTGACAAAACTACATTATAATACCTGGGCACGTATCTCATATACTCGTACGGGACAGTTAGGATAAAACCGGCCATTCCACGACGTCATTACCGGAGACTAGCGGAAGTGTCATTACGTAATTCCCTGCAGTCGTTTAGTTGAGTTGAGCACTGCCACTACAGTTACTATATCGACATCTCCATATTGAAAAATCAAGAACATATCGAAACCAGTTCACTTTTAATATCTCTTGGTATTTACCGCTTTAAGGGTTCTGTATGAAATAAACAAAAAAACAGAATCCTTGTGGGATCACTCGCGTGTCCGTCCTAATGCCACCCGCAACAATACGCGCAGAGCTAGTTTTCTCCAAATTACGAGTAAAAACGTACAAAAACTATGAGTACCTACTTACTGGAACAAACAAGTTAAATTTTAACTAGTAGTGATTGTGCTTTTCCATAATTAAAAAGTGCGGGGAGGGAGGGGGGTCAACGGGGTATGGTGGTACTTTGGAGGAATTTGAAATTTGTCAAGGATGAACCTGAATGGTTTTGGGCTCCTGGATCCGCTAGTGTAATAGACCATGCACACATCGCCGTTCTTTTAAGGGTTACTGGCTGGACGGTTTTAGGTTTTAACTTAACGGGTTTAGGTTTTAAGTTTTCAGGTCATACCATACCTTAGTAATAATATAATAGTATGTAATATAATAGTATTTAAAATATTAAGCTATTAAGCTTAATATTTTAAATCCCGCGTTACTTGTCAATGAACCTAACGATAATTGTATTCACCGAATGGATTTGCTTTGCCTGCGTGCGCCACGTATACCAGAAGGGATACATCAAAGCAATGGACTAGAGAATTGTAGAACTACAATAATACTACGAAAAAGTCCACGATAGCATATCTCTATCTCCTTCGGTTGACTCACAAGAACTACTTTTATATACAAAATAGTGACTAATAATGTAGTTTAAAAAACTAGATTAGTTTTTATTCTCGTATTAGTGCAAATTTTCAAGTTAATCAGACGCTTAGACGTGTTAAAAATATAAAACTTTATATTTGTTTCATTAAGTAGGTACCTTAGGCCGCGAACTATCAGCCGCCCCTCGTAATTTTTTTTATCCTGATGTTTCTAGTTAGGACTTCAATATAAAGTAATGAGATTATTGTATTGTCATCGACCCTTGACCCCTGTGCAAATTTTCAAGTTAATCAGATTCCTAAAAGTAAGTGAAAATGAAGTTAAAAGATTCCGTTACATACATACATACAGGTCAAGCTAATAAAAGCGTGTTAAAATATTACCTTACATACTTTTAAAGCAGTTTTCTTCTGTTCAGTCCGTCTTTTACACTATACGAATAAAATAAATACTTTGAACAGAATACGTTGGACGGAAATTTTAATCACGCTAACGTTTTGTAGTAAATACTACGCTTATTAAAGATGGAGTATGTTGTTAATGGGTAATAAGTTACATACTAATACCCGAGCGAAGCTGGGCCGGGTCGCTAGTAAATAAATAAAACTGACAATATAGTCAGACGATCTAATCCAAATTGTAAGAGAATGTGAAATTGCGCAACAAAAGCTAATAAAGGCATCACGAAAACAGTCAATTGCTGCAAAAAGTGGTAAACGTGTTGCCATTCGCCACACACGAGTTGAAGCAAAAGCAAGATCCCGATACATCACCAGGTTAACCTATTGAACCGGCAACCAATCACGGCGCAGACATTCTGCGTACTTTCTCGTGCCGACGAGCAAAAAGCTCGACTCTGAAGTCTTCATCATTCATGATGTATTAACAAAAACGTAGTCACAAAGCCTAGTAAGAGCGGCGTTGAACGACATGCCTTTGAAGTAAGCCTTGTTTGTAGTTGACGACCACGACACGACTCATAAGTAAGTATCATAGGTATCATACATTAAAACTGAATTTAAGATAGACTAGATTTGAATAATAATGGGTTAATTAATCACCAAGTACCTACTCCACAATTCAAATACAATTGTTAATTTTAAAACAAGATTGGAATTAATACGAGAATTAAAACAGAAAAGTGACGGGTAACTTAAGAGGCCGTATACGAAATTTTGCCGATTTCGCTGATTTACCTTATTTAACACAATGAGATTTTGCACCTTAATTACAGTATTTCTGTAAGTTTAATTGCACAATATAACTGATCATTTAATTAATAATCTAATACATTAGCCACTTTTCTAGCTTTCGTCAAGAATTATAATGCGAGACTTAGGTTACTTTAAAAGATTTTTAATGCCAAACTTTCATTATTAATTTGATTTTTTTCAGGAAACGGATTGATTATGAACTGAAATATATTTATGTCAAAAAAATTTATGAAAGATTATTCCAATTCGCCGAAATCAAATGCAATTTCTGGTCCATTATCCCTCAAAATTTACTAAGCTCAATGTTTTTTTATAAATATTTTTTTATAAGTGAATACCCAAGCGTTCTACGATACTAAATTATCTGTATCAACCTTTTTCTTGGTTTTTGACCATTGGAACGTGTACATTGGGATTTTAATCAAGCAAATTAAAAAATCATAAATGTTTAAGATCTTTTATTTGGCGACGTTTCGACACTCTCCGCGAGGTCATTTTCAAGCCTATTATGAACAACAGAAATGATAGTAACGTACAGTCATAAAAATTGTAAAATCCAAAATAAACGTACAATATAAAAAAAATACATACCATTATGTGTTTAACAGTTAGTTAAGAATAAATAAAATCTTAAAGGCACTTATAATAATAAAATTCGTGTGATCAAAAACCAAACACTATTTGAGTGACTTATGTCAAGCAGAGCAGTCAATGTACTAAAAGAAAAAAAATTATTATGATAAGTGCCTTTAAGATTTTATTTATTCTTAACTAACTGTTAAACACATAATGGTATGTATTTTTTTATATTGTACGTTTATTTTGGATTTTACAATTTTTATGACTGTACGTTACTATCATTTCTGTTGTTCATAATAGGCTTGAAAATGACCTCGCGGAGAGTGTCAAAACGTCGCCAAATAAAAGATCTTAAACATTTATTATTTTTTTAATTTGCTTGATTAAAATCCCAATGTACACGTTCCAATTGGTCAAAAACCAAGAAAAAGATTGATACAGATAATATAATATTTTTTTGTATGAGAGTGGCAAAAAGTGACTCATTTACTATGTTTGCTATTTTTACAGCAATACATGGCATTATTTCTATCTGTTTAGATTTTAAAATGATCCAGAAATATGTAATATTCTATATCTACTACAGTAAAATTCACAAAACTTTCACCGTCTTTAGACTTGAAGGCGCAGCAAACGTCAAGATAACGTAATAAAAATGAAAAAGTGGCCCATTTAATAATTTATTATTGAAATAATCAGTCATATTGTGCAATAAAACTTATGGAAATAAATACTGTACTTTAACTGCAAAATCTCCTATGTAAAAGCAAAATTTCGTATACAACCTCTTAAAGATAAATATATTTTCATTAGGCCTATGATTACCACTTCTAGCACTTGAACAAGGTTGTTCGATTTTTTAATTATTTGTATTGCGGCTCGCAAGGATCTTATTCTAATCCAAGTACCTAATTCCGGTATTCTATTGAAAAATAAATAAAGTTAGCTTTAAATTGATTCAACCTAGAAGGTAACGAATGTCGTGCTGGTAGTGCTTTATGCTGTTGTTTCACATTTAGATCTGTATTTACTACAATCGTCGTGTCGTAATGAGGATTTATATATGCCTCGTATCGTGCGGTGTAAAGGCACTTTCATTCACGGCAGATGGCAGTATGCTATGCTGTGCGAGTTTGCGCCCTCGCCGGTCGCCACGGTCACGCGCCACCATAATTGCCGCAGTTTTCGGTCTTCGTGCTTGTTCTGTTGTCGCAACGCACAGAATATTATGCTTTGGACGTGAAAAGTTCACATAGGTACTGTACCTTCAAATTATGAGGAAATAAGGTTAATCGCGGTATCCACGACAGGGATAGGTACTACCCGATTTTTTAGAATCGTCATAAATAGCAGAGTATATTGGTAATGTGGACATTAGAAATATTTTATCGACCCATTTTATGTCCTTTTCTGAAATATTGATCCAAGGGTCTTCATTTGCCTTGGAGCTACTCAACATCTTTTAGATTTCACTTAATAGACGTAAGATGCAATATTTCGAATGGTTTGATTAAGATATTGTTGGATTTCAAGCATCAAGTTTTGTCGCGCAATACTGCCCGATGTGCAATATTACTTCGTAATATGGGTTTTCAAAGTTACCATTTCTATAAAATTATTAATTAAACGCTACCTAAGATTCTGAAAGAGAACACGAAAACAGACATGATTCAATGTAGCTTTAAATGCGTATGATTAATGGATAAGAAAAACTGTCTAGCGTAACGAATTGTATTTGACGTATGGTGGTGTGAATCACAGTGTACACAAGATATATAAACTCCTCTCCAGTAAGTGTGTGCGTGGTTTGTTTTACCAGCTGATTCCTTGGGTCAATAGAAACCTGTGAATGTGACTCATGCGTTCTTCATTCGTGGGATTAATATTGTTACAAACGAAATAAACTTAATGATGCAACGGCTCGCAGAGCTTACATATAAAATAGTAAATTTCACGATACGTAGATAATTTGTCAGCTATTTTCAGCGATGACCGAGCGGTAAAGACCGAGGCCTCCGACACTAGTTACCGGGTTCAAAAATTTGTAACGTGCATATATTTCGCTGCTGATAATCGTGGATGATGATGATGCTGCTGCACGGTGATGGAAAATATTGTTATTTTAATTAATTATGATGTTTTCTCAAAGGCATACGGACAGAAATTCGCACTTGGCCAGCGAGGTGGTCTAAGACCTAAATCCTTCTTACTTGTGAGAGGAGACCTGCACCCAGCAGTGGGGCAAAATTGTCATGAGTTCGATTATCCGGTGAGGGAAAAATTGGATTGATAAGTTTTAGTTTCGTTATTGGTGTCGGCAAAGGGAGTCCTATGACTTTGAGTGTATAGCATTATTTATTTGTTTATAAAGTAATTGGTCTCAGCAATAATAGTAACGCTTCTGTATCTGTACTCAAAACAATGGCAGCTTGAGACGTATCTACATTAATATATTATAAATAAAAAAAAAATTGATTGTTTGTTTTAAAAAGCCGATTTGAAAAATTCATTTACTATTAGAAGGCATCCCCGATGAACATAGTCTACTTTTTACCGCTGTTGCATTCCTGCGGGAAAACGGATAATAGGATCCACGTGGTTGAAGCAACTGCGTAAACGCCTATGATTTTAATATAGCAACATATCGTCTTATGTCGTATTGCAAATGGATGGAAAAAATTTAGAGGATACCGCCTGGAATAGCACGGGCTATTTTAACACGCTTATATTAGCTTCACTTGTAACTATGTATGTATGTATGTAAGAAAATCTTGGAATCTTAATTTGTCCCACTTCCCGGTCTTCGATTAGGATGAAATTTTGCACACGCTCTGAGTTCTGATGACAATACATGACTAGCTAAGAAACGTCATTAAAAATCCGATTTGGCGGTGACCCCAACATGGCGGACAGGTATCAAATCAGGTTTGCTGTCAGAAATACGAAAAATATAGTCACGTGACTTAAATTCAACATGGCGGACATCCAAGATGGCTATTTGAAATGCACCCCCATGATATGGGTATTAAATAAAAGGGTTTGCTGAATGTAGGGTTGCCATCTCTAAAAATTGTCAACCAGGACAAGACGCGTTAAAACCCCGGACTTTAGAGCCCAAAACTCGGACATGTCAACAGCGGGGGGACGGTGAATTTAACGAGTCGGTTCGTTGGTTGATCGTGACATGGGCACAGTGCGTGTGTCGCGGGCGGCCCATGACTTTATTTTTTTTTAACCGGACTACAAATGAAGTCCGGCCCGGACGCTTCCCGGACGCCCTCTAAACTAGGACAAATCCGGGGAAACCCGGACGGATGGCAACCCTAGCTGAATGGGATACGAAATTATTGAAAAAAATCCAACTAAAAAATAAAAATAAATAATTAATACATTATTTTTTATCCTACGGACGACGCCGCTGGAGGAAGGCTAGTTTTTTAATAAACTGTCTAGTTTGTACTTAACATCTCACACACGATAATATTATGTTGGAAGACAACGAAGTACAATAATTCAAAAAGATTTCATAAAATTTTGTTTTAGAATAACGGGACTCCACTAAGGAAGAATAAAACTCAGTATTTGAGCTTATGTTATGCTTATGATCGTAAGCGGTAGTCCTAGTACTAGTAAAGTCAACTGGTGCTCGAATCACGTGTGTCTGTAGGTAATATAAAACAACAAAAAACTAAACTGTCGCAAAACAATGTCTTAACATTAGCTATTATGTGCTTATTGTGTTTTTGAAAGTGTGTTACCACTTAATAGTAGAACAATCTGGCTTTCACACGTCATTGTGTGTCTCGGGTCAGACACGTGGCATGAGTGAACACAATTTTGGGTAATGTAAATTTATTTTCTTTCCACCTTTTAATGATCCGCTGCTGGACACAGTGTCCTCTTTGTAATGAGAAGGGTTAGGGCTAGTTCACCACGCTGACCAAGTGCGAAATGGAAGTGCCATCGTGCCTTCGAGAAATTATGAGTTGAACTTCAATGATTCATTCGGAACCTCCGCTGCACCCACTTCTGCCATAAAGTAATTCTATTGTGTTTCGGTGGTAAGGTTCAGTTGCCGGCCAGAATTACTTACCGACTCTCACCCTTGGGAGTGGCAGCGCAACTCCACTGTTGTTTGAGGTTGTGTGTAAATGTCCAAGGGCTAAGCAACCACTTAATACCACGTGGCCTGCATGCTCGTCTACTACTTCAAATAAAGAAATAAAAAATCTTATGTTGACTGGTGTGGTAGTCCAATTAGTCACTGCGTCGCTCGCTACCACCGCACCGTCGAGTTCCGGCTGGTGCGATTCCGAGAACCGCTCAAATTCGCCGCGAGAAAGCGTTTCGACCTGTCGCAGCCTCCCGAATTCTTAACTCTTTGGAACTCTCTTTGAAAGCAGCAATGTTCGCGATTTTTTTCTCATTTTTACACAAGTTAGCTCTAAAGCCATTATGAAGCATTTTTGAGGTCCAAATTGTCATTTAATTATTGCAAACTAATTGAATGTGGCCGTTTACCTATACATGTATACAATATTGTTACGACTTTGAGTACCTATAACTCGAAAACAAAGCGTCGTACAGCAGAACCCCAAAAACGCATAAACAGGTATTAGGTCTACTATCGAAAAGTGAAGAAAGTTCTCGAAAAATCAGTCATAAGAAAAACATCGATTTCTACGAGTAAACAAATCCGCGGTGAGTACGTACCTATATATAGCGTACATGTATAGGTTGTTTACATCGCGGGTCGCGGCTATTGTTAATGACTACATAAGCTGTACATAGGTGCGTAATAATTTAAAGGAAGGTTCGGGACGGGTCCATTGTATTTGGTGGTTCGGGAAATTTCTAGATAACCATGGGTAGCCGTATATAAGGCACGCGCCGAGCCGCGACTGGAGCAGTTTATTTCCGGAAGTGAAACCGAAGCGATCTCTACCAAGCGACAAGGAAGAATTATTTCGACGACTCAAGCGAAGATATTGGACTATAGTGATTCTGCATTGTGATTCGGACTCTGTTAAGTGGATTTTTGTGGAAGCTGACAATAAACGTCTTCTACGTGTCAAACGGCATTTTCATTACCCATAGCGCGTAACAATTGGTGTCAGAAGCGGAATGCCGTTAGTACAACGAGAAGAAGAGGGGCGCACTCCGAGGACCAGGAGACAGGTCAGTATGGACGCTGCGCGACAACTTGCGGCTGAAGGGGTGGACGAGACCGCTGCGCCGGGGTCGTCGTCAGGGGCAACCGCAGCACCGGCTCCTGCAATGGATATGGCAGTGCTACTGTCCGCCATACAGGGGATCCAGGAACAGATCCAGGCCAGTCGAGAAGACAGCCGCCGCGAACAGGAAGCCATACGCCGTGAACAGGAAGCCAGCCGCCGCGAGATCCAGGAACAGATCCAGGCCAGTCTAGAAGCCAGCCGCCGCGAGATCCAGGAGCAGATCCAGGCCAGCCGTGAAACTGTGATTGACAAAATTAACAGTGGGCTGACTGGACTTGGGGAAAAGCTCAAAGAGGTGCAGCAGGAAGTAAAGGAAATTACACTGAGAACTGATTATTTGGAAAAGCGGGTAGAGGAATACGACAACCGCTTACAACAACTAAGCAATGAAGTCATTAAACTAAAGACTCGCGAGCCCGTAGTTGTTCCGTCATCATCATCGGCGAGGCTCGACCTTCCACATTTTGATGGAAGCTCTTCCTGGTCGGCGTTCCGATACCAGTTCGAGATGCTCGCAAAAGCAAATGCCTGGGGAGATGATTACTCTTTTACTGCTCTAACTCTGGCCTTAAGAGGAGACGCCTTGATGACTATAGATAACCTACCGAAGGAAGGCCGGACACTGGAAGCTCTAATGGAAGCGCTAGAAACTCGCTATGGCGAGAAACATTTAGAGTATGTGTACCGAGCCCAGCTTCGAGAGAGGACCCAGAAGCCCAACGAGAACCTCCAGCAGTGGGCAACGGAGGTTGAAAGGCTTGTAAGGCGTGCTTACTCTTCGACACCAGGGAATATCGAAGTGTACTTACTGCAGGCATTTGTCGACGGGATACGAGACCTAGAGGTCAGGGCTGCTGTGCGTCTGGGCCATCACCAGACTCTGAAGAGTGCTTTGGCCCATGCCCTGGAAGTCGAAGCCGTGAGACAAGATACAAGGTACCATAAAGTAAGGGAAGTGGTAACGGAGGAAAAGAAACCACGTTATGGACCCACTTGCTACGGTTGCGGCGAAAAGGGGCACATTCGCTTGGAGTGTCCCAAGAAAGAAAGAAGATGGGTTTCTTACTACGGGACCCATGCGGAAAAGATGGTACACAAACCTGTCTCAGCAGAGAAGGTGTTTGGTGCCGCCAAACCTGTGGATACGGCGTCAAAGGACCGCGCGATAGAAGAGCGTTTGCGTAAGCAAGCAGTTGAGGCCCGGCGCGAAACTGCGGGGAAAGAGTGTTGGAGGTGCAGAAATGGTGACACCGGGGAACGACGTGGAGGCAAGGATTGCGGAAAGGACACTCGCTGCTATAGCAGGGATTGGCCTAAGAGGAACCAGTATCTACGTCCCATGACGCGAGAAGCTGCAGTTCAAACAGAAGCTGCTCATGGAGTATCCTTAAGTGGAAAAGGACGTAGAAACGTCGACTGTCAGAAACAGGAAACCATAGGTCATGTGAAATTAATAAGGACGCAAGGCCTAGACGACAGAAAAGCCAATTCTAAGGGTTTTGAAGAAGGAGCTCTAATGTGGTTTCACAATCCGCAGAGGAAGAAGGGGAAGTCTCCGAAATTACAACCTCGCTGGGAAGGACCTTACACTGTTGTCACAAAGATTAACGACATCACGTACCGGATAAAGAAAGGTCCCCGCGGCAAGCTAAAAGTGGTACATGTAGACCGACTAGCAAAATACTACGGAAAGAATCATGCTCGGGACGAGCATGACTAAGAAGGGGGTAATGTTACGACTTTGAGTACCTATAACTCGAAAACAAAGCGTCGTACAGCAGAACCCCAAAAACGCATAAACAGGTATTAGGTCTACTATCGAAAAGTGAAGAAAGTTCTCGAAAAATCAGTCATAAGAAAAACATCGATTTCTACGAGTAAACAAATCCGCGGTGAGTACGTACCTATATATAGCGTACATGTATAGGTTGTTTACATCGCGGGTCGCGGCTATTGTTAATGACTACATAAGCTGTACATAGGTGCGTAATAATTTAAAGGAAGGTTCGGGACGGGTCCATTGTATTTGGTGGTTCGGGAAATTTCTAGATAACCATGGGTAGCCGTATATAAGGCACGCGCCGAGCCGCGACTGGAGCAGTTTATTTCCGGAAGTGAAACCGAAGCGATCTCTACCAAGCGACAAGGAAGAATTATTTCGACGACTCAAGCGAAGATATTGGACTATAGTGATTCTGCATTGTGATTCGGACTCTGTTAAGTGGATTTTTGTGGAAGCTGACAATAAACGTCTTCTACGTGTCAAACGGCATTTTCATTACCCATAGCGCGTAACAATATTATCTTATACTCCTAAGTGAATTTATCCTAATCAGCAGACTCTGCAGCTCAAAGAATCAAGCATGGCTAGAGGTAACTGGTCTGAATTGCTTCATGACAAAAATGTGTGCGTCATCACCTTCCGCATTTAAAAAAACGTTTATATAATGAACAACTTAAAATTTCTCCTCATATTGACACAAGCAGCAAAACAGGATGCGTAGAAATGTAAGAATAAAATTTTACATAAAAAATATTTTTACGTAACTAGAGATCTGGCGCGGCTTCGCCTGCGTCATATGAGTTAATAATATGATTTCACTCACCAATCCTACAGAAACAGTGCATTTTTCTGGAATAAAGTAGCCTTCCAGACTATAATCTCTGTGTCAAATTCCATGTCGTTCCGTTCAGCCGTTCTTGTGTGATTAAGCAACAAACATTCATCCAGACTTTCGCATTTGTAATACTTATTAGTAGAGATTTCCGAACAGGTAGTATCATTGTTTCGACACCGATCACGTTCTTGGCGAAGTATTTTTATTATAACATGTGTTTAAAAATTCACAAACTATAGTGAGGCAACTCACGCCTCACACTCTCAACTAGAGAGGAAATATGTAATCATCAGTCCGGCAGCGAAAGGATTTTAGAAGAACCTTGTTTTATTGGTGCCCTAATGCATGCACTCGTATAACCAGAAAATATTGTCTTGTATTCATCCATTCATAACATGAGAATCTTCCAGACATCCAGCCATCCCTATCTTTCTCTCTCTTTCTCTGTTTTAGTAAACATGAATTATAGTTTCTTAGTTATAGATACCGAAATACAAAAATCAATTTTGCATATTCACAACTTCTGAGTTTTGGCCCTTTCTGTCATACTGATCTATTTATGTATGAAATAATAAATTAGGCAAGACAATTGCAATACGTACATTAAACAGCAGCGACAATTAATGTTATATCATAACAAGCATCAGTGAAAAATAATGTGAGAACTTATTTGTTATACACAAATGTAGCCTCAAGTGAGGTAACAATCAATTTCGAGCCGAAGTTAATAAAAAAAGCATTTCCTGAATATCACATGCCCGCAGAGCCATGATGCAATGAGCACATAGCCCAATAACCTTATATACAAGTCCAGCACGTTGGAGCCTCTGAGCGGTGCATACAGTTGGCTCAGCGATGGGTGCAAGCTGTTCGCAAACCTCGCCGAAGCCGAAACATGTTGATCACGGAAAGCGTTACAATACAGTTATGTAAAACGGAGCCAGCGAGATTTGCGCCGGGAATTCGGCCGCAGGCTTATTCTGGTGAATTTGATAATAAATGAGATAATAAAGCAAACACAGTGCTTGAATATAATTTTGTAGGGAATTAATTTTATAAAAATTGCCTTTGTTACCGAAACAAAGATGGTTACAATTTTATGCTCAACTTTTGACGTTTAATAAATTAACACTAGATGAAACTTTTTATCTCCATTATCTCCGTTCATCTGATAACTCTGATAATCGTATTGAAGAAGCGTAGCTTAGGCCTCCCCAATTATGGAGACAGACCGCATGGGTCTAGCTGTGGGAAAAAAAAGTGGCAGCCAATATCTCTTCTGTCCGTTTGTTCTAGCAAGCAGAGTTTCTCGTATATTTAACAATGATTATTCATAATATCTCCGCTCCATCTTAAAAGAACTTAAAAAAAACAATAATTTGCTCTTTTTAAAAATAATTCGGAAAAGTAATTTCATTATTACCAGTTAATTTCGGAGGTATCAAGAAAGATCTTTATGTAATTCTCAGTTATTCGCAGTGACGACAGAAGTACAATCTACTACGTTTTAAACAAATTTTTTATTCAAATTTCTGCTTGGCCGGAAATCGAACCCAGGACCCTCCGATCGGCAGTCCGGCATGGGAACCATTGCGCCACACTGGTCGTCAAATGGGTATGATTGTATAGATTATATGAAATAAACGATGTTTTCTTTTCTTTTTACTCATTAACAAACAATTTTGTGTTATATTTTATTCTTATTCTTCACTGAATGACTGAATTAAATATAGTGTACTGAAAGACAAAACAATTAAGATGCATAGAATACGAATCGCGCATTTCTTCATTGCAAACCAGAATAAGGCCCCAGCCCCGCAAGTGCTTAAACGAATTGATAAAGACGCTTTCGATATTCGAGGCACGAAGAAAGGCGCAGTTTAAGGCTGTTATACAAATTGTTTACGGACTGCTAAGTAACTGTACAGAGTAAAAACATAGTTTATGTTTGCAATGACATCTTTTTACTGCAAAGTTAAAGGAAGTCGTCAGATCTTTTACTGTTAATTGTGTTCATTATTCCGAACCAATTTAACATTTTGATGTGAACCATATAATGCATGCATTCCCAAAAATCATACCATATTGCATGACGCGTGATGGTGCAAATACTAATCTATCAGCATCGTCACTAAGTAGGTAGAGTAAGTATTAGGCATATTCAATTACGAAGATTATTACACCACGTTGATCAGACGTTTGTGTGATCTTCAGAAAACTTTAGTGACTCTCAAGCATACTGGATTAGGCATCATCGTTTTATTTTCCCATTTAACAAGTAATGAATAAACCTTTGTCAGCTGTTTTTGAACATTGACCTCCGGCAAGAAAAAAATATATCTAAACCTCTCGGCTATCATAACTATGTGTCACTTAGTTGAATATCTTCTCTAGACACCAGGGCCGTGGGGGAGACCCGAGCCCAGCACTAAAACGCAAAGAAACCCTTTATTGCCATTTAAATAACTATATTTTCCGTAAAATGCGACTTTACGTTGCGTTACTTTATTAAAATTATAAATTAGTATTTTAATGAAACGTGCCGGTATCATTTACATTCACGCCACAAACAATGTAAATTGTAGAACAATTAATATGTTTTATGAAACTTTCTCGTTCACTTGAGCAATTGCGTTTGTCGGTGATGTGGTCCGATAGCCGCGATTGAGATAACAATGCAACTGTGGGCGGAACGTATTTCAAGTTTGCATTCGGGTTATAAATTGTAATGGTGGCCGTGAGTGATAAGGGCTGTACCCGGATACTGGAATGTGATTAGGTCGTCTAATCTATGACTATAACTGAACACAGTAAGTTTTCCCGGGATGAATTCATGAGCGCTATAAATATTTATTTTAGCATATAAAGCAAAAGCTTCCGGCTTCACTTAATTTACCCATGTGTAGGTATTACCATCAAAACTTTTTACTAAAGATCCGTAGCACAAAACAAAATGAGACTAAATTTTTACTAATTCAGGGACCAGAGTCTTGATAGGTATGTATAATTATGTTTTTACTATGTAAACTTCCACAACCCGAGGGAGTCCGATGTCTTAACTATGAGCTACTGCTATTTTGCTAACAATAACGTTATTTACTGTAAGGGTGCTAAAATTATCTCAAAATTATGTCAAGTCATAAAGATTAAAATACAAATATTTCGCATTTAATTTCTGAAAAACGACAAAAAAATACATTATTATCAAATTTTCGGTTGCCACATCTTGGAAAATAGCTAAAAAAACTCGCTTCACCTAACGGGAATCGAACCGGCGCCATTGTTACGCGATGCATACTTCGACAGAAAGTTGCACAAACGCCGAATAAACCTTAATGCGGAATCGAGAAAGTAAGAGGAATCTCAAAACGATTTATAATTGCGCACTTTCCGGTCAAGCGTATGTTATGGGCGTTGTTTGACGCCGGAGGTTAGCTAGATCATCAGTCAAATTATTAAAATGGAGTAGCCTTTTCTTTAGCTCAGCATCACCTATGCGCCAGAGCAGACTATAAAATAACGTTCGCTAAGACTTTGTAAAAAATATACAGTGAATAAAAGATTTTCTTTCTTCTTTCTTTCTGATTCTTCCTAGCAGGCCACATGGCGTTAAGTGGTCGCTGCAGTCTTTGGACATGTACAGATGTCCCCCAAGGAAGCCTGGGCCTTGCCTGAAGTCGTTGCTCTGCTACTCCAGAGGCTTATACTAGCTTTATATAAGTCCGGCCGGCTGCTGCACCTGTCCAACGAAACGCAATATAATCGGATACACGGCAGAAATGGATGCAGCGGTAGTTATCCACCCGGGTGATAAACCCGGTCCAATCAGAAAAGTTCTTCCACCTATAAAGTATGATACTGATGTTAGCAGATACAATTGATATTTCGGAATCTTTCTGCTAAAATATTATTTATATCGAGCAGCGATGACCGAGTGGTAAGGGCCGCGGTCTTCGAGGCGGGAGATGCCGGGTTCAAATATTGAGCGCGCACCTCTGACATAAAAAAATTGTAATTGCATTTCATCGCTGCTCCACGGTGATGAATAATATTGTGATATTTAATTGATTACGATGTTTTCCATCGCCGTGCATGCCTGACAGAAACACATAATTTCTCAAAGGTATGATGTCCACCAATACGTACTAGGCCTGTGTTGTGGATTATGGCCTAAATTCCTCTCATTTTTTAGAAGAGAGCTCAGCAGTGGGACATAAGAAGTTTGAAAAATTCATTTAAATCGCCACGCTATGGAATTAAGTCTAACAAGATAGACACTGGCGGGATAAGGTACCTCCTTAAATATTTAGAGCTGTTATGTATTGTAATTCCGATCTGTTACGAACGAGGCAATCATTGTGTTAATGAAAAAAAAAAAACTTTCCCATTCCAAAACAATCATGAGTACCTATCATGACTCATAATCATAACAGCAAAATTTTATCATAGGTAATTTTATTACAATCAAATATCCATATAGCGCTGGGCGTCGCTGCCCATTACACGCGTGACGCAATGTCATGCCGGAACTAGTTGAATGATGCATGAACATCATGGATCATTATAAAGTCATCTTTCTTCAATGTACTGCTTTTCCCATAATACCGTTTGACATTCGCTATATGGAAATAAAAATATTAAATTCAATAAAATTTTAGTTATTACGTACTTACTAGTAAACCATTCGCCATTTAACCAGCATTCAAGCGAATTCAACCTTTTACTTTCTCACTTTAAGCGTTATTGTCATTTCAGTAACAAGGAAATATAATATCAAATTGCCGTTCAGTATCAAACAAGTGAAACAAGTTTTTTTAATAAAATTATTATATTTTAATCAATCGAAGTATGCGCCGTTGTTATCAATACATTTCCGACATTTTATAGTCAGATCATTGATCCCTTTGGAATAAAAATCCTGAGAGCGAGAGTCTATGAACTGGTTGAAGGCGGTAAATGCCTTTGATTTTGTTTTTTTTTTTTCCTTGCAAAAATTTATTCAAATTTTGAAAAAGTGATAATCGTATGGGGCAAGATCTGGAGAGTATGGCGGGTGTCGCAGAGGTTCCAGTCGCAGCTCCTCTAACTTGGCGACCGTTTGATGTGCAGTGTGTGGTCTAGCGTTACCCTTACCTATCAAGTGCAATTTAGATTCTATAAAGACTTTGGTTGAATGTAAATATTATTTTTTTATATTTTGATGAGCGGCTTAGCCTAATCGGCCGTTGAAGCCCATGGACATCTACACAACCTCAAGCAAGCCTGCCTGTGGTGGTAACAGGCAGTTGCACTGCTACTCTGGAGTCATCGCCTATTGTTAGTGGCCGACAACTATACTTTTCAATCACTATATTGAATATTCTTCTTGATTATTTGTTGATCATAGCTCGTGTACTGATATTCTGATTGTAAAAAAAGCCACGAACTGAGAATCAGGTGTAGAGTCAGTGATGTAAGAGCGTGTAAAGAAGTTAGAACTGAATAATAACTAATTTTCAATAATGGCATCGCAAACTCTGTGCCAATATGCACATTAGTTATTATTAGCGTTAATTATATTTTTTGCATCACTTACTAGTCATAGAAAAAATCAGTAAGTCGTTAGTAATCAGTCAGTCCAGTCAGTTAGATGAAGTAAAGGGATGGTTACTTTACCAGAATGTGTCTGATAGAGTTTTGTAGGAAAAACATGTTTTCGCACTTTTATTTTATTTCATTGCACTTTCCTATATCGAACAAAACGCCATCAATTTTATCCAATATAACTCAAAATTACAAACACATTACATTAAAAGAAGAGTACACCTACCTACATGTCCCTTCGGACTTCTCACCAAAACTTCAAGTTAGAACTGAGCTCTACACGAGATCTTATTACTTTTTGACTGTCAATAAAGTCAAATGTTTTTGATGGGATTCCGTTACTGGATACGGGAGAAAGGCAGACGCTCCTTGTATTGTGACTTTGTGACACGGGTTTGTAAAGAGTTCGAAACGCCATGGCACAATACAAAGAGCGCCTTTCTTGGCATGGCTTAGAATCATTAACTTTATAACGCTGGTTATTCTTATAACCCTGGTTTATACCCTTTTTATTTTATTTTTTATTTGAATAGAGTAGCAGACGAGCATGCAGGCCACGTGGTGTTAAGTGGTAGCTGCAGCCTATGGACACCTACATACAACCTCAAGCAAGCATAGGTAAGTTTTGTCTGAGGTCGTATGCATTTGCGCTGCTACTCCGGAGGCTGGTGGTCGCCCCATGTAAGTGTGGCCGGCAACTGCACCTTTCCAACGAAACACAATAGAATTGGTTCACGGCAGAAATGGCTGCAGCGGTGGTACTTCCCCGGGCGAACAATAATAGTATCGTTCGCCTGGGGAACTATTTCTACCACCTACAACTTATTACCTTATTCGGTAAACTGCAATCAAGACTAAATGCTAGTTTAACTTTACGCAACTTTTCCTCTTAAAACCAATAGGTCTACTAAGTAGACTAATGACAAACTTCGAGCTCACAAGACACGAGATATCTGAGGAAAGTAGACTTTTCATTTCATCAATTTGCAAACAAGTTGAGCATAAAGTAGTAATAATAGGTTTTCTATCGTTTTCTGCGCAAAGATTCTAATCGAAACAGTATTGTCTTAACACAGAGTAGCTGTACAATAGACGCGACTGTAGTAATTAAACACGACGTCAGGTTGTTTTTATACAAATCGATTTCGATAACGATGTTTCACCGACGAGTCGTTGACTGGCTGAAATTTTTTTGAGGCCTACGAGTACTATTTATTGCTCGTGCTAGTCTCTTCCGATAATTGGGGAGCTTGAAGCTTACAGCCAATCATCTGTTGAAAGTTTTTAAACCAAAAACTCTGTCTCTAACTGTTATCTATTTAAAAATAAACAAATAAGTTATGATTCACGCTCATAATCCCACAATAAGATTCCTTGTGGTGTGCGTACCATAGTCTGTCTTTGTGTGTAAAGAAAGACTGAAACACAAACAGCCTCACCGAGAATAAAAATTTAAATTCATCATTCAAATTTCAGCTTTGCCGGGAATCGCACACACTCCTGAGGATCCAATTATATCTTTATTTGAAATCGTATTTTTTTGTGTATGAACCATTTTCAACGATTCTTATTTTTTGATGGGTGTAAAAAATTGTGCAGTACCTACATCACTCTAATGAAACGGTCACTAAATAAAAAAAAAAACTATGAAGAAGATCTTTAAACTCAGCTTAGATTGTTCATAAAAATGCTGAAGCTGGTTAGAAAATCTTTCAACAATTTGACAATATATGGATTATATTTAAAACTATGTACATTGTACAAATGTACTACAGTACAGTTACTATAACATACTGTCGTGGGCGCGCGTATCTATCGCATACTGAGAGAAATCTTGAGAACGTTCATTTCTTCCAGAGTTGCGTGACTTAGGCTGATTAGTCTGTATTTATTTTATGTCACTTCCAAATTGAACATAACTGGATGACAGGCTGAAAGAACAATTTAATTGCTAGGCTTATTGAGATGTCGCCAAAGTACTAAAATAACAATTTACAGCTCATAAAAATGTTTGTTAATGCGTAATCTAAGTGCAATCTACATGCAGTGTATGGATGCATTTTTAAAGTGTAAATATTTTAAGTTATAGCCAAATAATTGTATACTGTAAAAAAGTAATAGGGTAGTAGTACTTCGATCAACATTTTAATGTTGCTTGACAAATTTAAGAATTTTGTATTATTTTTTAATGGTAAAATAAGTTCAGGCATATATAAATTACTTTAATTGTAATAATTTGCTTACTAACACATTAATGGACTATGTCTGACTTTAAATAAATTGAATTGAATAAATTGTAAAAATCGAGATACCATATTGCATGCAAAAATTATTACTATATTTTTTTTTACTCTATCTCTATTTTTTTTCGAAAAGCATATATGTAATTATAAAGGGTAGTTCGTAAATGTAAATCGGCGGCGAAGACTTATTTGCTCCCGCATAACACCTAAGGGACAAGGGTGGGGCTGAAAAACAGCGCTGCGCGGGATCTCGATCCCGTTTCAGCAAAGGGTGAGTCACATCCTTTTTCCTTAGTAACCTACTAATTAAATTGTCTATATAATTCTCATTGTACCGTTGTAATTTTATAAGTGTAAGGCAATAAATGATTTTATTATTATTATGTATCTCTCCTTATAGGTCACGTGTCGAATATGTTATTTGACCCGGTCATTTGGATTTTAGAAGGCTTGCGTGGGGACATACGAGTAGGTCCAACACGTAGAAGCCCCTTTGAGACACTTTAATGATTATAAAAAATAGTAAATCAATTACTGTAGTATAGAAATGAGTTAAGTAGTTTACCTACGAAGTTTATTAATATGAGTTGTGTGAATCAAAAAATATTTAAGAGTTATAATTTTATCAGCAGTCAAATATTAGATATAGAGTATACAATGATATATTAAATTTAAATATATGGTGTTTCCTTATTTCTCTATGTAGCTACTACATTACATTGTTCAGCACGCAGCAGCCCACAGTACGACATCTATGAGCCTTTCCTGAGATGATGAATTGCTTTCCGCATGATAAGCTCGCGGCTCGAGGTCAGCGAGCGCCATTGCGCCAACATTGCGGAGTTACACCGCTTTTTGTCCGTGTTTACACTTGCTGTTGGTGTTTCTATGGCTCCATACCCAAAAGTAAAAAATAGGAAGGCAGCCTGCCTTCTTTTACAGAGTTTGAGCACATCTTTTAGAGACATTTTTTTCCCAAAGTATAACAACGTTCTGTAGAGTTTATGAACGGTCAGGAGCGTATAACATTCATTCTTTTGATAGCTTTGAAAGACTGGATGTTATGCCTTGAAATTTATATATCTAGTTGTATTCAAACCTATATACATACATATACATAATACATAATTGTATATTAACGACTTTTGTAAACACCCGTTTTTAAAGTACAGAACCTTTTGTTGAAGACCTCAGCTTGCTCTTTGTCAGTTTTATTGTCAATACGCATACTCTTTCACCCGTTGACATTGCTTTTTGCCACTTGCGTAATGTATTTGTTACAAATTTAATTTTATGGTTCGAAGGTATACAATGAATTTGTTAAAAGCTGGAGAATTCTCGGTAGGTGGTCCTAGATTAACAGTTTATTAGAACTCTTTAAAGGTTTAAATATTTTCCTCAAATATTTCATGAAGTAAAATAACCTAATCGTCTACCTTACGCCTACGGTCTTTCTATAAATAAACAATTAAACTAAAATGATATAACAGTATTGACTCGTTCTTTTCTTATGTCAGACACTTGATAGTGAAAGCTGAAGATAATATTAGGACACTAATCTGGACAAAATGCTGTTGACACACTTCTAATGCCCTTGAAAAACGAAGGTTCCTTTCTCCGTAGAACTTAAAAACTTTCTTATCAGATTCAGAGGGCGCAGGCCTTTGATTTGAAAGGCTGAGATCTTAACTGCTGGACTATCAGGACGGTGGTGGTCCGAGCATCGAGAGTAAACGCATCACAAAATTCAATCAACACGCGATGCGTAAGTATTCGGTTGCATTAAACTTGATCCGTTAGATAATCACCGATGAACTATGGTCCCGCTGGAGATCCCGGAGCGAAGCTTATCTCTCCCCCGGTATTTCCATTGAATTAACATAGTTGCTTTATTGGCTGCAACCCTTTTTGCGTCCCACAGCTGGGAAAGTGTCTCGCCCCATTATTAGGTGTGAGTTGCTTTATATATGTAAATAAACAATGAACAAAAAATATACGCCGGCCTACAGCATGAGTACAAGCTTAACATGCATTTTGTATGAAAAATGAATGGTTAATTCTAAAAAAATAATTTTATCACCATGTTTTTTTTTATTATACAGCAACTGCCAAAGTGGATATTGATTACCCTATATACTTATCGGATTTAAGGTACCACGCCGCGCCAAGATTTTGTATTCCGAAAATAGCCTGTTAGATAATTTGAATGCCTTTTATATTATTTAAGCCTAACCTTTGTATAAATGAGTCAAGTTAGTCAGTTATGAGTTAGGCACCTCCCAAACTACAGAGCATTAAAATTAAAGATTAGAAATGCGTGCCTTCACCTCAGTGGCCTTCATTTTGCGGGAAAGTGACATTTACCTCTATACTTGTTTTATGTAAAAACAAGACTCACATAGACCACAACCTTAGTCTGGTTCCACTCGGTACGGGTTAAGCGAGTACCGTAGCGAAGCGGTGAAATCTGAATGCGTCAACGGTATCAGTTTCAATGTTATGATCTATGGAATTCCGCCGTCACTTACTGTCTGTGGGTTTTCATCGTTAATGTGTATAAATAATGTATATCTGAGATAAGAGGGATTTTCAAACATATCATGTTAAAAGTAAATTAGGATCGAGTAGGTGGCTTTTTCATTAAATTAAGGAGCTTGCAGATGACGTAATGTATATCCAATCTTAAGCAAGCTTCTGAGGTCAGATGCCTTACCGTTGCTACTGATGCCAGCCTCATCCGTATCTTTCCGATAAAACACATAACAATGCAGAAGCTATTTTACTGCGATCAAATCACCCTACTTCTGCTATGAAAAGTAGTAAAAATATTATGAATTAACTGATGATTTACTTTAATCATGAGGACATGTGTATGAGAAATCCAACAATCTGCTTAAACATCTTGGTAGAAAGGAATTGCAAGGATATCTCTTATATTTAAAATTCTCGTGTCACAATGTTAGTTACCATACTCCTCCGAAACGGCTCGACCCGATTCTCATGAAATTTTGTGTGCGTATCGGGTAGGTCTGAGAATCGGTCAACATTTATTTTTCTTCCCCCTAAGTGATAAGGGTGGCCTACCCCAAACATTTAAACGCGCGATCAGCTAGTCACTGTATAAAATTAGGACTTTAAATATATAAGATGGATAACTGTTAATACCTTCAGGTGGGCTGTAGCATGTTAAACCACCGAACTAATATGTGATGTACGAGTGGCTAAAGAATATTGTAACATTATATTTGGGTGTCGAAAAATGAAGTGAATGCAGCCTAAAAATGTTAGCTTAGTAATCCAATATGGCTAATGCCACCAAAAGCGCTTATAACACAAATATGATCGGTTTATTTTCAATAATGGGCGTTAATATTTCTTAGATGGGTTTCGGTAATAAACTACTGGTCCAAGTTAGGGCTGAAAACTTTAGAATAGAAGTAAAATATTTCAACCTTATGTTGTTTATTACTAACAAAATCTGTTGAGAAATAGAGTAGTTTGTAGGTGGTAGAACTATTATGGTTAGCCCGGGAAGTACCACCGCTGCATCCACTTCTGCCGTGAACCAATTCTATTGTGTTTCGGTGGAAAGGTGCAGTTGCCGGCCACACTTACATGAGGCGACCACCAGCCTCCGAAGTAGCAGCGCAACTGCATACGACCTCAGACAAGACTTATGTACCTATGCTTGCTTGAGATTGTATGTAGATGTCCATGGGCTGCAGCGACTACTTAACACCACGTATGCAGGCCACGTGGCCTGCATGCTCGTCTGCTACTCCATTCAAATAAAAAAAGAGTAGAATGGCGTAGTTGTAAAACTGTAAACTGATGAAATCCTTATGAAAAACGTCACTATGAGACATGACAAACGTCTTTTCCACTCCCTCGCTTATCTTCATTCAGAACAAATTCTATCGTTTCAGTACTTTTAACAACCTAAAAGTTGGATTTATCGCGTTTTTCAGGGTTCTGCACTTGTAACAGGGAAAGAACTGTCCGTCCGACGTCGATGTATCTGTCCGTCTTTCTGTGTGTCTATAGTTATACCTGAAGGTAATATGTAGATGTGTGCTACTTCTCTTCCCTTCTCTACTCACTTCTCTACTAACTTCCATCTAATTTCGTTCACCTAGAAGCGTAAAATTTGGAGCATGCGTAATTTAATTAATATTAAAGCAAAAGTTAATTGGACTTTTCCAAAAATCATTAATTTAAATATCCTTTAATAAAATAATTATAATTATCACTTCGCCTTCCCCTGTTCTTATTGACCTGAATATATACTCGTAGTTTGTCGTTGAAAAACTCTGACGGTACAATCGCAGCGCCCGGTGCGATAATCGCTAACTCCGAACAATCGCTTGAGATATGGTTCTTCAAAGTCAAAGTTAATGGAAAACAAAAGAATTTGCGTTACGACATCCATCTTCCGAACAAAGACTAATTTAGAGAAAGGGGCAGACGCACCAATTTGATGCTTTTGGTACGCACGTCCATTTGTGACGAATTACTTTATTTTGTGTTAAGCGATAGTCGAATAGAATGTCGACTTTTCCCGGACAGAGCTATTTGGAGTAATTTGGCCATGCATCAAATCCGCTGATTCGTCGACACAGCAACAGCGATGTCGTCAACAAGCTGTACAAACTTTTCTGGCTTTATTTATAGTAGGTATTAAATTTATTATGCGTCCCACTGATACGTTCGAGACTTATAGGGCAATTGAAGAAGTCTGGTTATGAGACGAACTTTACCGAGTTGGTGGAGATGCGGGTTAGTGACCAACCCGCTGTCGGATGTTTTCAAACCGTCCATAATTCAATCGACAAAGTGTAACTGGTATATGCATACAGTATAGCAGTTATCTGTGGATAACAGCCGAGGCAGTAGGCTTAACTAACAGTTACTCACCTTACATCCGCCTGCGTCTGATTCGTGCAGATCGTATGCGTTTTACACCAGCCGCAGGGCCATTAACATAGGTACCATTAATATCTTCAAAAAAGAACGCAAATAAATTTCGGTGGCTTCAGTGTGTTTAGCCCATAATAAAAAGAATGTATAACTCACCCCTAGCAGGCACGTGACCGGCTAAACGTGTTGGCGACACGTGAAAATCCAATTACATGCCTCACCGGCCAAGAGGAGCGGCGTTGCCCACTGAGCCTACGCGTCATCGCGTCTGCGACGTCACTTAGACTAAAAAATTTTTTGCCTCCGGATAAACAAATGCAAATGGAGTAGCACTGTAGCAGACGAGCGCACAGGCCCTCTAATATTAAGTGTTCGATGCATTTCGTAGACATCTGACTGAGATATAATACACCATAAAGCAAAGGCTCGAGTGCGGCTGAGATCGTATGCAGTTGCGCTGCAATTCTAGAGGAATCAGACTTTTCATTTAAATAATTGATTAATTGGTTATTTTAATTTAAAAAAATCAATCTTTATGTCCCACTGCTGGGCACAGGTCTCCCCTCACAAGTGAGAGGGATTTTAGCCGTAGTCTACGCTGGCCAAGTGTGGATTGGTGGACATCATGCCTTCGAGAAATTATGAATTTCACTCAGGCATATGTGGCGATGGAAAACATCGGAATCAATTAAATATCACAATATTCTCCATCACCTTGGAGCAGCGATAAAATGCGCACATCAGAAATTTATTTTTGTCAGACGCGTAGACGTGCGCACCGAGGATTTGAACCCTGTATCGCCGAGTCGATGACCGCGGAGTACTCAGTCATCTCTGCTCGTTATGTTAATACCGGTTAAATAAGGAAATGAGTTAAAAGGAAAAGATTTTTTCTGTTACACATGTATACCTTGTATGTAACGTTAACATGTGTCGGAAATTGTCGAACAATTTTTTATATTTTTATTTTTAATCCTTTCGTTATTATTCATGTGGTATCTCTAACTTGAATAGGCGTAGTCTCGTAGACTCACAGTCTTTCAGACAGACAGACTATAAGTAGCAGTGTTATTCAAGATTTGTCAGTGTCATAAACTAATTACATTACACAAGCGGTACCTATATTTAGAGCAGTGTAGCAGTAAGCCAGTAAACCAATCGTTCAAAGCGCACCTAACGCAATTTATGGCCAGTGATTGACTGCCAGTGAATGACTGTTGCGGCAACAGCGGCTAAATATAGCCCCTTGCGGGATCTAAGATGGTAGAACTTCGCTATTTACGTGTATGCTGACACAACTGTGATGTGAGGTAAACCAGGTGACTGCTATAAACGTACTTGTAGACTTACTAATTAGAACGATGTTCTCATCGCTCTAAAGGTAAGTTGGTATACAATCAATTTTAAAGATTCATCTTGTGTAGCTCGATCGAAAAAGTGCCATCACTACACTCGTTTATGTTATGAAACAAGTGTGAAAAGTATGAAAATGTGCGGTGGCCAGTAACAGTTACGTGAGATAATCATCAGTTTCCGTAGGTCAAAACTTTCCCAAAGCTTAGACCGAAGTGGTCAAGTAGTCATGTCCTATTAGATGAATGAAATGAAATTCGATTCGGTTCTGATGCGAATATAAAATACCATTAAAGTTACAATATACCTACGTGCATAAGATTAACTCTTTCACGGTAAAAGAAAATCTCGTGAGAAAATATTAGTACCAAAGAGTTTTCTCTGGTGTAGGTATGTGATGATAGGCGGAATATAATAGCGAATTGACCATTGATACAACATACAACATGGCCATGAATTTATGGTGAGAAATACTGAAGTCATTTACCGTATATTTACCGAAAATTACCGAAGATCAAGTAATAAATACCGTAAATGCGTGCATTATAAATTTCTTTTGATAGATAGTCGTACAAGAACCAAAGAGCCTACTACTGCATGAGGATAATGCATCCGTCCGTAATTCGAACAATTTCGTTACCCTTTTCAGGTGCTTTATTTTTCATGTATAGTAATACTAGCCTTCCGCCAGAGGCTAAGCCCGCGTGGGCCCGTTTTATAGGTTCCCGTAGGATAAAAACCATCATATGTCCTTTCCCAGTGTCCACTCTACCTGTGTTCCAAATTTCATTAAAATTGGTTCAGTAGTTTATGCGGTAAAGCGTAGCAGACAAACAGACAGACAGAGTTACTTTCGAATTAATAATATTAGTAGATTATAAAGCTGAACAGTTTGTTTGTTTGAAAGCGCTAATCTCAGCTAATTGGAGAAGGATAAAAAATCATTTTGTGTTGGATAGTCCGTTTATCGAGGAATAAGTATTTTAGCTATCTTTAATTACCAAATCCTTATACACGCGGACGAGGTCGCGGGCATACGGTTCTGATCCTCTTTTTCTGCATTATTTAAAGCATGTTAATGATTGATTTCGGTAGTTTTTTTTTTATTATGGCATCGCAAACTCTGCATATTGCCAGCGTCAAGTATAATTTTTGCAACACGTTTTTGCCAGTTTCGGTGAAACTGGACGAGTAATAATAGGTAAAGTCAGTAAGTCAGTCAGACATTCAAGTAAAGCGATGGCTTCTTTACAAGAATGTGACCAATGGAATTTTGGAGGCAATCAATCAATCAATCAATCAATCAAGAGGCAAGCCGAGAAACCAAATTTTCACACTGTTATTTTAATTCACAACACTCGTGCACTGTAATTAACCTATATCGAACAAAATGCCATCAAATTTATCCGATATAACTCAAAAATGCACCAAGAAAGTAAAAATAAAACAAGAGCACACTATTATGTCTTTTTCGACTTCCCGCCAAAACTCTATTTCGGTAGTTAATTGGCGAAGAATCGATAGCGTGCAATGGAACCCAAACAGTTTTGGGAACTGTTATTACGGTTATTGCTGCGTCTTCGCGCAATCGATTTGCAACACTATCATTGAGAGCTTATTCGAGAATTTGGTTCTGTTATCTGCCCTAGATTGAGATTAATTTCATAGATTTCATTTAATTAACAAATTAACAGGTTATCTTTACCCTGTTCCACCTGGTACTCGAACTGTGTTCTGTATTTTTTCATCCTATTTTTATGTCCTACTGCTGTGAGTAGTGAGTTGGACTAAGGTCATAATGCACCGTGTGTTGAGACCTCGAGTGTTGTTCTAACGACAGAAACAGCGATAATACGACATTTTCACACTAGGGCGAGAATGCGCCGTCGCCTGTGTACAAATACAATTAGCATTGTCAAACAGATGCATTTGTCATGCGACTACCTGTGGGAAAAAGTTGGGGTGAACGGAAATACATGTGGATGGGAAAGATATGAAAAAGCATACAAAAGTACTGGTACCTATTTTTAATTATTTAAATCTGTACTTAAATTATTTTCAGTTATGTCTACATACCTACCTACTAATTTATTCCTGGTATATGGTTAAAAATGATAATGAAAAAACTTGCAATTTCCTTCAATTTTCTCAAAGAAATGTAAACTTGTGGGCTTTATTCCAGCGTGAGGACTAAATTTATTTTTTTATTTATTGATTTAATTTAGACATTTTCCATACATTATAATTACATATAATGTGTGGAAAAAACATTAACAACAATAGAATGTCAAAATATTTTTTTTAAATTAATTAATAAAAAAGTAATTCGTATCCCATAATAATAATATTAAAGTAGTAAACAGTAAAATAACACCATCAATTATTATATTAAAAATAGTATGTCATATGTATGTCGTCAAAATCTTCTACCGTAATCTGTGAACTGTGAAAATTCTGTGAACATCCCCGATGCTCTACTGTGGCGCGGAAGCCCCATGCCATGGGTGCCCTGAATGCATTATTGTACTGGATGCGCAGGACGCTGTCAACTCTTTTGGTATATGTGGTCCACAGGCTGCATATGCAAAACGACAGGCAGTATGTCCTAAATAAGGTAAGTTTTAAACCTTTCAAGCATTTCGCAAACATGGGGACAGCATGTTACTCCTGAAAGCCAGCGCCCTACGCTTCCTCTGCATGTCAAGGTCATCTTTTAGGTCCGCGGTGACCCAGTGACCCAAGTACCTACTTAAATGCCGACGTGTGTCTGTAATTGTGGTCTACATTCCTTTAAGTTAGAGAGTAAATCAATGCTGTATGTGGTACATTAAAAGCGTTATTGACGATGATGAAATATTAAAAAATATGTCTAGATGGAATAAAAGACCAAAGTGGGAAAGAAGACAATATCTCAATAAAAAATACACGAGAAAGAGTACTCGCCTACATAAAAATAAATCAAATTGACGGCTCTTAACTTAATAAAACCTTAAATCAAATCAAAATATATATATTTATTTCATATTAGGAATATAAAATATTCGCTTAATGAATGTCATTTTTCCCGGTCATCGCCTTTAGGTGCCCGTTTGGGCTAGATGTTGAGCTGAGAGAAATAATATTTGTTAGTTCCTTTAAAATGAGATGTTTCAATCTTGGCTAGGTATTGTACACCATCTCAAAAATTCGAGAAAAAACTCAAGACTCCGAAAAAATATTTAAAATTTGTTAAAACATGTACTTTTTCGGTACAAAACCAATTTAAATCAACTATTTTCAACATTTTTCAATATAGCGGAACAACTGATTTCACTGTTAACTGCTTGTCACAGATTAATAATTTCAATTGTCAAAATGACATATTACCGCCATTATGTTTTTCTAGTATATTGTGTTGCAATTCTTACTTGAAATTCTTGTTTTGTACCAAAAATCCCAGTCGTTTATAACAAAACGCTTAATATAAAACAGCTCTATACTATATTTGCAATTTATTAATACGGTGTACAAATACCTGGCCAAAGGTCCATACATTTTGAAACATCTCCTTTGTGTTTTTCATAACTCCTTTGTCATATAGCGATTAGCGGCGTATAAAAAGAAGATAGTGAAAGGCATCGTAAACATCTAATAGTAATTTTTAATTTATATTTTATCTGATAAATAAATATCATTTATATTACAATCTTTTAACCTATCCATAAATCATTGGTATCAGTGCAGATTCTGGCGATAAAAGAATTCGTAAACATAAGTACTTTAAACTGTAGTTGTATTACCATAATATTATTATCTTTACTTGGAAAGTTCCATTTAAAATTATAAAATCATCAGTTTTTAATTTTATCGAAATATTTCTACATAATAATATAAAAGAATTCATGGCTCTTATATGTATATGACTATATGTATCCCACGACACGACTGTAGATATTTTAAGCATTTCAATGTTAACATGTCAAGTAGGTATTACAATCCGCTAGTATTAAAAACTGATTCAGAGCATTTCTTGAAAACCTGTTCTCTAGGTAGACATAAGTATGCAGTTTATTTATATGCTCCTTATAGGAATTCAGTTAAAACTTAAAACTTTTATTGGTCCGGCCCGGCTTCGCTTGGGTGATTGGAGTTTATATGCATGATTATGCTAATCTGGGATAGATTATGTAAATAGGAGCAGTACCTGTTTTCGGGATAACTATCCTATGTCCTTTACTAAGGTCCACTCTATCTGTGCAGTAATTTTATTAAAATTGGTTTAGAAGTTAAGGAGTCAAAATGTAACATACACACACTCACACACACAGACAGAATTACTTTAACATTCATAATATTAGTATGGAAGTAGTGATTAGGTAAACTCTGGGTATGGCAATTGCTGATGCTGTTCCTAGATGGCGCCACAAGTACTCGAATCTAGTAGAGGAAAATAAAATAATTACTTTTTCCTAGCATAAATACTAATCGTGTCAGTGGAACAGTATTTTGTTTTATTAAAATGTAAAGTACATTTTATTTTATTTAATATTTATATTTTATTTACAAATATTCTTACGTAGATCTGTTAAAAAGAACACTACGTGCTCAGACCAAATAAAAAGGTAAAGATAGAACTCTGCGAACAATGCGGTGAAGTCGGTTGAAAATGCACCTCGCTGTGTACATACACAAAATACAGTAGGATATTAATACCTTGTGTGGTGGGTATCATGGACACATACAAGGTCAGAAACACAAACACCCAGACCGAAAACAGAAATTTAAACTCATCATTCAAATATCTGTTTCGCCGTGAATCGAACCCGGGACCCCTCGAGTGGCAGTCCGGCATGGTAGCCATTACGACACGCGGGTCGTCAAAATTGGGGAAGGGTGTAATGAATTATAAGATTATAACAATAATAATAAGCTACCTAATTTGAATTATGTTCGGAACTTCCGCCCATGCTGAAATGTTTACAAAGCCATCCTCATTTCTCTGTCGCAGACTTACATCTTAATTTTTTTGTTTAATCTCAGTTAACGTATTGCCAAGCTAAATGAATTAGGTATAATCACAGTGTTCTGTGGGTATAATAATTGTCCGTCCTTTGGTTGCAGAGTTGCGGCATTGAACCCGGTGCAGCAGCGAGGAATTTGGCGCATTTCGCAACATTTGCTACTGATAACAATGCACTAGACTGCTTTCTGAAACTTCGGGTCCAGTCCCTGTCCAACTTAGATGTTGCCTTTTGCTTTCCTTTCTTCAACAGACCTTTAATAATAAAGCTACACACTCATAGCGTGTCGTGAGTGCCATGGCTACATACAAAGACAGAAACATAATACCCGAGAACAAAAACTCAAACTCATCATTCATATTTCAGCTTCGTCGGGAATCGAACCCGCAATCCTCCTATCGACAGTTCGGTATGCTAACGCTATGCACCACACGGGTCGCCTATTACGCCGGGATTACTTAAAACATTAAACTGATAATTGTACTATGGAGGTGGTAATTTCATGCTTCATAGACATGAACACGAACGCCCAAACCGAGAACAGAAATCAAGAAATCAGAAATCCAAATTCATCATGTCATCTCTGCTTCTGCTGCTTAACTAGCGGCCGCCCGCGACTTCGTCGGCGTCGGCGTGGACGTTTGTTTGTTTGTTTGAACGCGCTAATCTTACGTACAAACTCGTCAGCTTTATATAATATAAGTATAGATATAGATTTAGTTTATTCTATAGCTCCACTCCATTACCTACTTAGCAAGGAAATTCCCACATAGTTGGTATATTTAAATTTAATCTGATATGTCAACAAAAATAGTGTTAATCAAGCGAGACAACGCGTGTAAAGGCTCGTCTACGGCAGGTATCGGAATCTATGGAATGACGTATTCGTCGTATTGTCATGTTAATGCGTGTCATAGTGCGTGTCCCGGCGTTCGGTGTGTGAGGAACGGCTTCCAACTTCCAAATACCATAACGAATTGTGACGCAATGTTTGACTAGGCTTATTTACTGTGGAGGGTAGCAAACATTTTTAAAAAGAAAAACATATAGAATGTTCAGTTCATGCGAATGCTTAGGAAGTCATTCTTACATTATATTTTTATTTATTTGCATTAAATACAGATTACCTACATTCAAGGTCTTAAGAATAGTGGTACCACTATTCTTATGACCTTGAATTTTCTTATGACCTTCATATTATGGTTTTGTATTCAGCTAACTTAGAATTTAGCATGTAAATATTCATATAACATTATCGTACCCTAAGTTTAACAAATATACCTACTTACTTTATAAATGTCAATAACATAGACATCCTGTTATATCAAATAGTATATAAATGTCCTTTTTTAAAAAGCTCCTGGAAGTTTTTTTCCGCTTTTTTCTCTCGGCGATGACCGAGAAAAAATGACATTCATTAAGCAAATATTTTGTATTCCTAATATGAAATAAATATTTTTTCTCTTTCTCTTGTCTAACAAAAACTTAAAGTGCCGAAAATACTGAAAATTCAATTTAATGGGCGTAATCTGTGCATTTTACGTTTAATTTTAAAATGGTAAAGCTAAAACACTTGTGCGATCACCTACTTAAAAAGTAATTTTAACAGCTTCTTAGAGCTCCCCTAAATAGACAATTGCCAAAAAATTTAACATTAAATGCTTTTTTAAACACTGCACTGTCTTACATTTGGCAAGACATATTTTAGTTTTCAAATTGAGGAAATCGAGTGATGGATATTACAAATCGTTCAAACTCATTCAAGGCAGTTTTACGTAAGCCTTACAAAACGCTGAAATCTTCCCGTAATGCACAACAATCAGTTACGAGTTTTTCTAACAATTTGGAACGTGTTGCGTAACACGTAACATTGTTACACCTCGTCACTTTCCAAAATATTGCTCCCAAATTATCCCATTACTTGTGACTTTAAAACATAATGTTACATACTTAGACTTTAGCTTGACCAGAGGCGCGGAGCGAGGAGCGACCATTATTTTAAGTAAATCTATTATTTGCAACTATCCTACATATATCCTTGATATTTGAGGTATGCATTTTTCGAAAGAAGCGAAACTGTAAGATGAGTATAAAGTACATAATAATAAAAAAACGTTGAAACTTAAATCTGAAATCTACTGGAAATAAATCCTTAGTTTAGCTGTATTAGATATCTTTATGAACACATAATAGTTATCGGGTAAAGATACAGGCCCGTTAGTCATTTTAAAATTTTGTTTCATAAAACATTTGCATAACAGTGTACATAAATACGACCACTATAATAATATGTGCAATAAAATGTTTTGGTCTTGTTTTTTTTTCATTGACAACCAGTGTGGGGCAACGGTTACCATACGGGACTGCTAATCGGGGTCCTGGGTTCAATTCCCGGAGAAGCAGAGATTGAAATGATTAGTTAGGTATAAGCAGTTTATCGCTGTTTCACGGTGATGGAAAATATCGTGATATTTAATTAATTACGATGTTCTCCACGCCGTGCATGCCCGAGAGAAATTTATAATTTCTCGAAAGCATAACGTCCACCAATCCGCACTTGGCCAGCGTGGTGGACTATGGCCTAAATCCCTCTTACTTGTGAGAGGAGACCGGTGTCCAGTAGTGGGACATAAAAAAAAGGTTGAAAAAAAAAGTTAGGTACAGTTTCTGTTCTTGGTCTGGGTGATGGTGTTTATGTCTTTGTGTGTGTCCATGGTACCCACGACACAGGATATATGTATCTACCCTACTCTAGGGCTATGAGTGTGAAACGTTTTTATTAAACGTCTTTTTTTTTGAAGGCTTTACCAAAAATATTTTGTCCATTGGGACTGAAGCACATGGTCAAAACGACAAACGGCAAAAAGTTAAAAGATCGGTCACGCGAGCAACGACTGCTCTTTACGATACGAGTTGGAAGTTTGCTCACGACTGAATCAAGCCTGAATCTCTCAGACACCTACACAAAAAGTACGGAGATATAATGGTGCGATGGATCGAAGATGGTGCTTTGGCGACTGATGTAACAATCGGCGGTTTAGGTATAAAATATAGCACAAAAAGTCAAAACGTGGCCTAAGCTCCTACGGATTCCTCACAGTTAGCACGATTTTTCGACTACATTTAACAAAACCGCATTAAAATCGGATCATGTGTTTGGGAGCTACGATGCCACAGCAGACACACACACAGAGACACGTCAAACTTATAACACCCCGTCGTTTTTGCATCGGGGGTTAAAAAGTAAGAACCTATCTACGCATTTATCGCTGCTCCACTGTAAGGGAAAATATTGTGATATTTACTACTTAATTACTATGTTTTCTATCACGTATTCAACTAATGTCTCGAAGGCTTGATATTCACCGGTTTGGTGTGCACTTGATCAGTGTGGTTAACTATTCCCTAAACCCCTCTCAATTCCGAGTGCCTAGGCACTCAGTGGGATACTTTTATAAAAAAATTGAAAAAAAGTCGTATCATTGAACTTAAATTGCCCACTCTTGGTTCGAGCTTTGCAGGAGGTGATCCCTGGTGTTAGGGGCTTTTGGAACATAAAAATAAAACTGTGATCGAGTTACGGCTATCAGATAGGGGCCTGAGATTAGTCCACTTTATTTTAGGCTGGATGTCAAAAAAATTGCTATTTAATACAGTAAACAACAAAAAATAACTGTTTAGCAAATAAATTAACAAAATAAATTTTGCAGGTTGTAGGTGGTAGAACTAATATGGTTCGCCCGGGGAAGTACCACCGCTGCGCCCACATTTGCCGTGAACCAATTCTGTTGTGTTTCGGTGGAAAGGTGCAGTTGCCGGCCACACTTACATGAGGCGATCACCAGCCTCCGGAGTAGCAGTGCAACTGCATAAGACCTCAGACAAAACTTACCTATGCTTGCTTGAGGTTGTATGTAAGTTGATGTCCATGGGGTGCAGCGACCACTTAACACTAAGTGGCCTGCATGCTCGTCTGCTACTCCATTCAAATAAAAAATATATATATAAAATAAGGAAATAAAGCATGTACTCCTATAAACTAAGTATAACTTGACGATACGTATGGCGCAATGGGTATGATAACCATTGCGCCATACGTATCGTCAAGTTATACAGACTGCCAATCGACGGTCCCGAGTTTGTTTCGACGGATGGGTCTATTAGTCCGAGGAATTATTGTACTGCTCACTTTTAATGCAAAGCAAATACACCTTTCCATCCATGGCATACCACCGCGGTAAAGGCGACCACACACAATCCCCGGCCATTGATACGACGGCCTTCGTTTAATAACGGCCGTAACTAAACTTTCGCTTATACGTGACTGCTATAATTTGTGCTATTATTATGATATCACATCCACGTTGTGTTAGTGATCTCGTGTTAAATGGGATTCGAACGAATGGATCGACGAATGAATAGCCAACTGTTACTTTTTGTTTTGCTCTTGCAAAAACCATTGCATACAGAATTAGAGAGTCATTATACGCTTTTATTAAAAAGTGACATAAATTGCTGATGTCATAATTATTATTAATCCTAATTTGCATAACAGCTACGTTAGTCGGTATAAGACCGGCATTGTAAGAACAAACTGATAGATGTTGCGATTTTGCGTACTGCTGGGCCGGATCTCTCTCATTATTAAGAGAAACTTGGAGCTTACTCCATTATACTTCTCCAATGCGGAGATGCGGGTTAGCTTTGGGATATTTTTAAGACAGTCCTTAAGACCCCTGTCGAAGTTTAATGGCGATTATCTATCGATAACAACCGGAATGGGCGGCTTAAAGTGCCCTCTGAAGCTCGGAAAAGCGCATGAATTTTTTCCACTAGTGACACGTTTGGATTAGCTGCCTTGATCGCTAGCTTTTTACGGCAGCCGCCGCGCCCTGTCATGCTCGCTTCAAAACGGTACTCCGCACTAATGTAATTTTTCTAGCCTTATTATATCTATTAAATCCAGAGTAGGCGATTAGGATAGTAGGAGCCATAGCCAAAAACTGCCTGCAATACAAATGGCTTCATCGTGATGGGTGCCCAAAGCCGTAGAACGGATCCGATCCGAAATTTAATAAAATGATAAATAAAAATTAATCAATAAAAAGGTGCAATATGGGTATAAATAATGATAATAATAATATAAGTAAAATATAATAAAGAAATTTGTTTCAATGTACTTACATTTTAAATTTTAATTAGTTAAGTTTTAATTATTCTAATATTTGCATACCTCATGAAGGTAAATATGACGAACCAAATGTACTTATAAAAACACCTTTTGTAAACACCCATATTTGTGCAAATAAAAGTCTTTGTCTTTGTGATAAATCTATAGGCAAATTTTATACAGAACGAACTACGTGATATTAATTTAATTCGGCCAAAATGTGTTCTCCATTTCGGGCCAACGAATAATAAAATTCGCTACAATGTTTACGGTAGGCCATAACAATAAAGAGATATGGCGATCATTAACCTTCCCATAGTCGATGTCACCCGAAAACGGCCGAACCACCGAACTGCGTGGACCATTGTTTTCACTCTCGTGCACACGTGGCTATGGAATGTGCGACCTTCATCGGCTCACAGTGACACATTTGTAACATACCACTGTAGTATGTGTAGCAGTGTAACCCTGCAGCTTGTAAACAGCCTACTACGTGGTCAGAATTCGCGCTGTTGCTCTTACTGTGCACTACGACACAAGAACATCATAATGAAGGTTTGCCCGGGAGACTATTTATCTATTTATTAAGACTCCTCCACAGTCCGCTTTGCACGCTCCTTTTTACCACAGACGTGTAATTTATGGGACAACCTTCCCGCTTCAAGAAAGCTGTAATAAAGCTCTCCTCAAAAGCCGGCAATGCTCGGATGGCTCCCCTGAGGTTGTCCGTATCCATAGGCGCGGTGATCTCTTAACAATACGCGGCCCGTCTGCCTTTTTTACTTTAAAAAAACTCATCAACAAGGTAACATGTTCCATTGCTACTAAATTCTTCTAACCCTATAGATATATTTTAGTACCACCGCTACATACAAATCTGCCGTTAATCAATTTTATTATGTTGCAGAGGCCAGAGGAAAGGTGCAGTTGCCGGCCAGACTTACTTGAGTTGACCATCAGCTCCGCCCTCCGGAGTAGCAGCTCTGTGTAGGAGTCCTAGGCTGCAGAGACCACTAAACACCACGTGGCCTACATGCTGGTGTGCTACTCCATTTAAGTAAAATAAATGCAATAATATTATCTTTTTATATTTTTCAGTAGTCGGATTTTCATTTTTAAACTCAATGTTTAAGATTCCTAGAGAGCAGTAATCCGCGAGGTAAGCCGGGACTTTATGAACATATTCAATGTTTAAGATTTCATCTGTGAAGATTGAGCACCGGTTGATTGGCAGATAATATAGCATCGGGTCAATCGGGTTACTGTTGGGGAATACCGGGCTACATTAATTTACTTTAAAAGAGTTCATAAAATTTTCACATAAGTTTGTATCTCTGTATGCGTGTTCAATGATATAATTTTAAATTGAAATATTAGATGCTTATTGATATTATCAGACTTATGTACTACAGGTAAAATACATGTGATCAAACATACCAAGCTAAAAGTGTTAAAAGTAGGCTTGAGCTAAAACTATGTTAAATACGTGAAGTGGCAAATAGAACGATCGACAAACCGTCATTCACACTGACATGTTAATTGCGTTATCCAGATCAACTATCGAACTTCCTGTCACAGAACGGTTCTTTCTTCTTGCTCTAGACATTTATCACTAACTAGCTTTCCGCCAGCGGCTTCGCCCGCGTGGACCCGTTTTATAGGTTCCCGTAGGAAAAAACCAACCTATGCCCTTTCCCAAGGTCCACTCTATCTTTGTTCCTTTCACTAAAATATTTCAGTAGTTAAAGCGGGAAAGCGGAGCAGACAGACAGACAGACAGAGTTACTTTCGAATTTATAATATTAGTAGGGACTAGCTGACCCGACAGACGAAAAATTTAATTTGCTGTGTCACAGTCGGATCTTATAATCCGCCGTATAACATTACAGCTAGCCGGTTCCTAAAACAGGGCCGTTTTGTATTGTGGCGGGTCCACGATTAGCCGGATTGTTATTGCTTAGCCGGATTGTTATTGCGATACGTTCTAAAATATGGCGGCTCACGTTTAGCCTCATTGTAATGAAGCCTCGTAGCCACCCACCCTACTTATGATTATGACCGCACTCGACATTGCTGAGCTTTATTGACACCTATCCTGCTTATGACCGCACTAGATGTTGCTGAATGGCCACCCATCCTACTTTTGACCGCACTCGACATTGCTTAGCTTTGTTGACACCCATCCTTTTTATGACCGCGTAAGATGTTGCCTGAGTCAACCATCATACTTTTGACCGCACTAGATGTTTCTTAATGGCCACCCATCCTACCTTTGACCGCACTCGATACTGCTTAGCTTTATTAACACCCATACAACTTATGACTGTGCAACATGTTTGTTAATGACCACCCATCCTAGTTTTGATCGCAGGTGTCATTGAGCTAAGCAATGTCCCTGAAACACATTTTCACTATCATTATTTATATTCGAAAAATACCCAAACCGAATCAGAGCATCCCACTATCCACGTGGTCTTGTCTGTACTATCCCTAGAGTGTATATAAAAAGCCGAAGCTGCGAAGGCGAGCGCAGGTGCCGCGCTTTATTACGCTGGGGCGGAGGGAGTGGTCTTCCCGCAGTGCCGGAGATGTCACAGAGTCACTTGTTTTATTACATTATCCAAGCCACAGAACATTATTAAGAGAGGTAGAACGGCAATAATGCTCCGTTCGTATGTAGACTGGTGTCGCCGATCAAGCCCCGCCTTTCACCTCCATTACATCTGTACTTAAATAAATACGAAGCTTACGCACATATTTGCAGTTTCAAATCTAGCCAATCTTAGCGCCGCACAATCACGCGACTTCCAACGAACGAATCACAACCAAGCACGCACACAAGCCACACATCGCGTGTTTCTTTAGAGATTTTGGAATTTTCAGCGTTTGCTCAAAATTCCTTGGCGCGTCTGGCCCGCCCACATTTCCATTCTACTCTTTTAATATGTTCTGTGATCCAAGCCTTGGAAGATATTACATAAAATTGCTAGTTAATGTGATTAATTCATTGTCAATTATCACTTTATCTAAATTGAGTAGATATTATAAATAATTGACAAAGACAAAGACAAATGATTTATTTGCACAAATATGGGTATTACAAAAGTTGTTTTATACATTTAATAGTCCGCCATATTTACCTCAGTAAGGTATTGCTAGATAATATATAATATCCGGACTTATTACTTTGGCTGTAACATATAGACAATTGGGCGGCACGATATAACGCCGCTTTGACGAACGCGAAGAGCTCATATAATATAACGTTCGCTAATTTAGGTGAATTGCAATCCGGCTGAACGAGAGTGCGCCGCATTACAATACAGCCCTGTTTTAGGAAATAGCTAGCCGGAATGTAATACGGCGGAATATACAATCCGACTGCAACATATATAAGACTAACTGACTCGGAAGACGTTCTGCTTCCTCAAAAGTATAAAAACACTCAAATTTGATGACATCGTCCTATGTAAATAACATAAATCTAAGCAAAAAACTTAAAGATATAATTATTGTAACCAGAATCACGTTGTAAAACAGTCAGCGCGATCCAAAGTATTAAACGTACACAATCGTAGCTTCGTGAATGTTTATTTATTTATTTAAACATTACGATACTTTAAGAAAGTAACATTCAATATGATTTTGTTATGACTATAAAATATTGACTTAATATAGTGACTTTATATATACTAAATACTATGAGATGAGTCATTTTTCGTAAGTGTGTTAATGTAATAATAAATGTTAATGCGCGCGCCAACCCAAACCAGACCAAACTAATGGACTATGGTTTAAGTATTCTTTTTGCAAACGTAGCAAATGCAGATATAAAGTTACAATCTAGGGCTTTTAAAAATAGGTAATCGTCAATGCTAATTTTAAGTATTCACTGTTCGTTAACAGATGGCGCTACAAGCATGTATTAAGGTATAAGTTATAAGCAAAGGAAAAACCCATTTCCATAGTTGGGCCTGTAGTAGTTCTAAAGTTGGGCCTGACGTTACAGCGCTAGAATTCGAGTATGAATAGAGTACGAGTATGAGTATTGTTTATGTGCACAATTTTTAGAAGAAGAGACAAGGAAAAAAATTATAAGTTAAAAAATATTTGTTTAATAATGATAGAAATTGATCACTTTAGGAATTTTATATGCTTTCTAAATAAATTTAAATAATAAGGTACTTAGCATAATAGGTAAAATTTACTTATTTGTTACTAAGTTTATATTTTGTATAAAAATCATTTCTATGCATAATTAAATTAAAATATGAGGTGCTCAAATTTGCTTTATTTTTTGTTTTCATTTCTTTGCAAATAAAGCTAGAAAGCGGGTTTCGTAAATAAGTTTACTTAATACCCTGAAATTAGGCCTACACGGGTCACGGTTTCGCAAATCAGCATCTGAATTCTCACTTTCTACTGTTTTTTTACCGTTTACTGCATTTGTTATACTCAGCGATAAATCCTTTTTTTGTAATGGTGGGGGAGGACCTTCAAAAGGTATCCGGCACCTTGGGAGAGGATACCAGGTTATGTGGGATTTGACCGCACTAAAACTCCCTCGGTGGACTGCCTGTGCACTTGGGGAGGAATCCGGTATCTCCAGTGGAACGGCCACGCACACACCGCCGTCCTTCCCGGGGCTACTGGCTGGACGAATCGAGCTCCCACTCTCACCGCCCGCAACCCCGGAAGCCCTCTTTTAGTCGATCAGGCAAGGGATATCGTAGCTCTATTCTTAGTCCCGTAGCTACAGGCACTGTACGAGTATTCTACCTAGACGTTTTACGATTTTTTTGGCTTGTCAACATTGATAACTGTCACACATTCATGAACTGCGCTAATGAAATATTAGAATGTATTACTTCAAAACTGCAACGTGGAGCAAATGCACTCATATAAAAATGAAAACATAGGCTTAGGGAAGAATATCCGCGACCGGGTGGACTGACGACAACCGCTGGATTAATGGGCTGCAATAACCACTTGACACCACTTTGCCTAATGTTGTCTACTCCGTTTGAATAAAATAATGCTTATACGCCACTCTTTTATGAAAACAAATCTATTTAAATGTTTCATAACTTCTTATGTACATAGGTTAAAAAACATTAAGTAGATACATTAAATAGTTTCTTTTGTAGTTCATCCGTGGTAAGCATTTAGTTGCAACTGCCTTGCATTGGAGCAGCGTGGTGGAATAAGCTCCAGACCTCCCAATGGTCCAATAAAGTGGGAACAAATGAAACGGATCCGTTTATCTATTTTTCTGTTCATCGTTATCATAATCTTATTAATTTTTGGATGTAAACATTAGATTAATTTAATACTAAGTATGTAGTGGTGTGCTGGGGTCGACGGTAGCGAAATGGGGCGACGGGCGCGCCCTCGCCAAGCCCTTTCGCGCCCCAATTCCGCATCGTCCAAATCACCTTCTACCAACAATAAAGGTCTGCCTCATGAATGTTACGACCTTACGACGCATAAAACACCAGATTACAGCTTTGAAGATCCGAAGCCTCGAGTATCCTACATCTTTAGTTAGTTCAGGACTGCATTTTTGTCCGATTTTAAATCAGACAACAAATTGGAATGCAGTCTATGTCATGAAGTCCCAACTTCACGTTGGATCATCGACATTTATGATGGTCTCTTTTAAAGACAATTATCATCGCTGCACCTGTATCTGTTGTGATGTAAATTTATAGGATTTCGATGGAAAGATGCGGTTGCCAGCCAGTCTTAAATACGACCATCAACCTACGGGGTACCAGCGCAAAGTGCATACGACCTAACACAAGACTCAAGCATGCTAGACATTGGGTGTAGATATTCATAGGCTGATAAAACTGTTCATGAAAATAAATATTTTTATGTTAACGGCCACCGAAATAAAGTTGTATAACTAGAAGGCACATTGTGCATGGTCGTTGGGATGAGGGTTTCGCCCGTAAAGGCCACTCCTCTGACGAGTGTCATACCTGTCATACCTTGATGCTTTAAGGCTATACTTATAATTGAATGATTCAATACTGTAAATATCATAACTGATTTACATAGGACACAAAAAAAGCGTTATTTGTGTTTTGTTTGTGTCTGTAAACCTTTTGTGTGTTTGTTTTGTGTTACTTAAGCCCTTTTCGTGTCCAAATTTAGTTCCTCTCATGTGAAAAAAACTAGACCAAATTCTAGATTAGAGACTTCGAAGTCGTGATGGAAATTTAATCAAATTTTCGTACAACTCGGATTTTTCTTGAAACAAACCAAAAGTTTTCCTCTTCCGGTTAAAATCCAAGTGGACTTATAACATAAGCATATAACATCTGGTGTTGATTGTTGTTGTTTTTTTTTTCACTTTTTTATTATAATTTAGTCGCCTAGCTACGCGCTTCAATCGATATTAAAACATCTTATTAACATTTTAATTTCACTGACCATTCTCCAGATAAAAGCGTTGAGTATAACAATACCTAGAATGACAGGCAAAACCAGACCATTGGTTTCGAATTGATAGGAGGGCACTGTCCTCTCGCGCGATTACTATAGTCTAACACTTATAATTTGCAGTTGTAAAAATGTTATTGCTTCTTTTGTATCATAATGGACGATAAAATCATAGATATAGGTACGCTACCTATAATACTGTTATGTCTCTGGATATGAATTATAATCGCATATTTTATTTTTTTATTAAACTTTTGTATCTTAGGTTATTATTAGGTTAGTTTACTGTTTTGTTTCGCCTGCCACAATTTATCGCCATCATCAAGGGTTAACTGGCAGAGGCACTAGGCATTAAGTTCGCCCTTGTAAACTGTAGGTTTACAAAAGAGTAAATAAATAAATTTTATTGATTCCCAGTACAATAAACCCTGGCTCTTACCATTACCTTAGTATCTTTAAAATGTTTTTTGTCAGAAAGCAGAAAACCTTGATAGGTACATTGCAATTTCAAACACAAAGACAAAGACTTTTATTTGCACAAATATGGGTGTTTACAAAAAGTATAAATCGTAGTTTTCTTACCGTCTCACAGTTTACAGTTCACGTCAGACAGGTTCACAGAACAGGTCATTTTTTGTAGGTAATAGGACTTGCAGGGTTTATCTGGATCCATGCAGTTGCCAGCTCGAGCGAAAAGACGAACATCAGCCTCTTGAGTAGGAAAGCTAGGGCAGACTGTATCCTGACTTTAAATTATGTGTAGATGTCCATGAACTGAAGTAATCAATTAAAATCACGTTACCTGCATGATTTTCCGCTACTTATAGGTAAATTAAGCTACACTCATTGCCACCTACTCCAGAATTGCCTATACCTTTTTTTTTTTGGTATCGGGGGGGAAACCTTCAAAAGGTACCCGACACCTTGGGAGAGGATACCGGGTTATGTGGGATTTGACCGCACTAAAACCCCCTCGGTAGCCTGTCTCTGCGTTTGTGAGGACTGCGGGATCTCCATAGGAACGCACCGGTGTCCTCCACGCGTGGCGCCCATGAACGGGCCCATCTTCGGGAGAGCAGATGTGCTCTCCTGCACCTTCAGGTGTTCACGGCGGCATGCGGCCACGCATACACCGCCGTCCCTCCCGGGGCTGCTAGCTGGACGGGTCAAGCTCACACTCTCACCGTCCGCATCCCCGGAAGCCCCCTTTTAGTCGCCTCTTACGATCAGGCAGGGGTATCCCCTATCGTAGCTCTATTCTTAATCCCGAAGCTACAGGGACTAGAATTGCCTGTACCTACTATGGAAACACACACAAACAGAGCGCAAAAATTATAACTCATCAATACAATTTCTGCCTCGCCGGGAATTCGATGAGTTTAGAAAACAAACTTTTAACCTTAAAGGCCTTAGACTTTTGTTTTACGGTATTCGAAAGTTAAGCCAATTGTAGGATCAGTGCGAATTATTGTTCTTCCACTATACAATCTAGGAGTGCCTATTTAAACTTTACATTGTGGTAGATCGTTGTGTGGATAACGCATTGACACGCCGAATTAGTTCCGAACGTTGATGTTGATGTGGGATCCGCCGCAAAAAGTTCTCGTAAAGCTTCACGTTTCACGTTTCATTAAGTTTATAGTTTGTGGCGTTTGTGCCTCTCATAAAGACATCGATCTTTCTCTGCGCAGTTCTAAATTGAATGGTTAGTTCGGATCCAGAATGAAATGAAATGAAATATTCTTTATTCACTGTACGGTTCCTTTACAAACTCTTAGTGAACGTTATTTATGTTTTTGTTCTGTCTGCTCTGGGTGAGCTTAGGTAATGCTGAGCTGAAGAAAAGAGCAGACGGAGAAAAACTTCAGCCCTGTTTTAAAATATGGGGTATACAATAACTAGCTTTCTACACCCAATAACAGGCTTATAAGTCTTATAACAGTTATAACACACCAAGTCCTTATAAAGAAAATAAAATGAGATAAGAAATGTTAGATGATACTACATTATGACAGCTATGAAAAATGAGTTTTAGGTTTTTAAGATTTAATGTTCAGGGTTTCGTACCCAAAGAGTAATACGGGAAGCTATTACTAAAACTCTGCTTTCCGTCCGTCTGTTTGACTGTCCGCCTGTCACCTGGCTGTATCTCATGAACCGTGATAATTAGACAGTTGACATTTTCACAGAACTGATGATGTATTTCTGTTGTAGCTATAACAAGAAATACTAAAAACTGAATAAAGTAAATATTTAAGTGGCTCCCATACAACAAACGTGATTTTTTGTCCGTTTTTTTTATAGATAAGTAGCTTTCCGCCTGCGGCTTTGCCCGCATGAACCCGTTTTATGGCTCCCCGTAGGATAAAAATTTGCCTAAATTTCTTCCATCCATTTGCAATACGATGAAGACGACATTGGCGTATTAAAACCATAGGTGTTTATCCAGCGGCTTCAACCGCGTGGATCCACATAAAACCGCTTCCCGTAGGATAAAAATCATCCTGTATCCTATCCCACGCTCCACTCTATCAGTGTACAAATTAAGTGTCAAAATTAACAAGTAACAAAATTGGTTCAGTAGTGCGGGAAAGCGTAACAGACAGACAGACAGAGTTACTTTAGAATTTTTAATATTAATGTATGGATGTTACAAAGGCTCTTTGTGCCTGACTCCGACTCGCACTTAGCTGGTTTCTTATTTAGCTAGACGAGATGAGCTGGAGTTTTAATTCACTTCACTTGATTTGTTTTATGTATGTAACTAATAATAAGATTATAATATGTATGTATGTATCTATGCACGCATGAAAGTATATTATCTATTTGTAATAGCATTTATTATATTGTAGCTCTACCTTCTGCTTAACCAATTTCCAGTCTCAGGTCTACTGGAAGAGATTTCCAATGAAAATAAGTAGTGCCTTTATACGAAATTTCTTGTCTATTATTTTGTTTTGTATTATTGTCTCAACTTGTGTGTATAATAATAATAAAACTGTAAGCAGGGTCAATTCTGTACATTGCATATAAATTTAAAAAAATACTTCTAGGGGTCTTTTTATAAGTAACAGAAGCTAAAAATATAAGTTTTGAAATTATTGTCTGTCTGTCTGTCTGTCTGTCTGTCTGTCTGTCTGTTGTTAGCTTTTCACGCAAAAACTACTGGACGGATTTTGATGAAACTTTTTTTGTTTTATATATATTGGTCCTCGCTAACATTTAGGCTATAGATAATTTTAAAAATCACCCTTTCAGGGTGTGAAATGAGCGATGAAAATTTGTATGGAAAAGTTGGATTTTTTCAATATATTTTCTTGAAACCAAAATAAAAGAATACGTGTTTCAGCATTTCCCGAAATTCACCCTTTAAATGTCATTTTTCTTTGAAACTCTTTGAAAATTGAGTGTCGAAACTTGATGTACAGAATATTTTTGTGCAGAGTAATATACTTATAATTTTGTATTTGTAATCTTTACTAACATAGTAAGAATTCTATTTAAGCTTTTTTAAAAACTACCCCTCAATAGCAAATAAAGTGGATTCGAAAGTTGGTATCTCAAGCGTACAATAATTAACCTTAACTTAATATTTCATTCTCAAATTCTTTTCCCTTCTTTGAATGATGTGTTTACTGATTTATTGTTGAATGAATTTCCGTAACATTAGTGTGTATTTCATATCAATCGGGTGATAAACAAAAAAGTTATGTTCATTTACACAATACGCGACATAAACTTAAAAGGCACTTTGGGGAATTTGTATGAAAGTTTCGGTAACAGCCCATTCAAAACCATAAACAAAAGTTTAAATTTAAGTAAAATTATTTTGAACTCTCACTAATATTGTCGACTATATTAAATATACTTAGATCAGCTTACTGTATTTTCTTTCGTTGGCCGAGTATGGCTACCTAATAAGCGCATCGCGAGCCTTACCGCCGCCGAACCTTACATCACAGGCTCCATCGAGTTAGTTGCTCAGCTTGTTAGTCTTCTTTTGGGGTGGAAGATTATTAACAGGCTGCAGCTGAAACGATTATTATCGCTACATTATATCAAGCTGCAACCTTTTTAGCATTCCACTGCTGAGCATAGAGCTCTCCCAATATTGAGGAGGCCTCAAGCTCCGATGAACCGAAATCCAAATCTTACAATCTCAATGAATCCAGCATTAAGGTTATAAGATACGGAATCTAAACCTTCATACAGAATGTACAAAGCCTTAACAAAACAAGACTACTGCAGACATCTAGGTGACGAATAGTTAAACTTTTAGTGAACCAACTGTTAATCTCAATATCTACCTATTTGGTAATTTGACATTCGATTTATCAACCACAAAGTTTACATGTCATACGGTAGATGGCGTTATTGAGCAATATTCATTTCTTCTCCAAAGTGAATCGATGGAGATAATTTCAAATAAAAGCCTTAAGTCTAATAAAAGTAAGTACATAGTGTAAAAAAAATAAAAAATAACATTTCACACGTATAGCCTCACATTAGGGTAGATATACCCTGTGTCGCGGGTGCCATGAACACACATAGAGACAGAAACACAACCACCCAGACCGAGAGAGAACAGTTTAAACTCATCATTGCAATTTCTGCTTCGCCCGGATTCTAACCCGGGACAGTTCGATTAGCAGTCCGGCATGGTAAACATTGCGCCACGCGGGTTGTCCCATCGTTGGGTAGATATACGTATGATGCTGAACATTGTTAATTGGACCAATGATAACTTAACTCATTTTTTGCGTCTCTTTATTGCGTACGGGCTGAGGGCTCATCCACACACGTTGATTGATGGAGATATTAAGGATTCTTTAAAGATTCTTTATAAAAATATTCTTTATTTCCAAATACAGATAGCACACTGTGTAGAGACCCTGCCTTCTGCTTTAGTTTTCACAATGTTATATGAGTTATGACTTATGACCAAATTGCTGTCCGCAAGTTTTAAACCTATAGTTTATTAATTGACCTTACAAATTTTTCCGATTGTTTAATCCTAAGCACGTGTATGTTTAGAAATTTTATCTACCAACTACAAGTAGTTGTATAGTGCACCTCTTTTCTGCAGTAGGTTAAAGCTATGTATATAGAATGAGTCTATACATTCTTTACAGTATAAATTCACCCAATTTACTAAAGATACTATTTTTAACATAGATGAAGCCTCGGGCACAGCAGTATCTCTTAACTTTAATAAACGAGGTACATATTTGTAAAGAGAATCTGATTGCGCGAGACAAGCGAAACGTGAGAAAAGTGGATAGTAAGATCAGTACAGTAAGCATTCTTTACTGTTTTAGGTTTGAAGGATTTAGAAAAAATACATTAAGTTTCTTCTGAACATATGAACATTGTATTATAAGTGATTTCACTATATCTAAGAATAATCTACCTACTACTTATTCAATGCAAATAAATAATCTTTAATTTTTAATCAATCCATTTTATAAAAGTCTTTATACACGCGGACGACGTCGCGGGCACAGCTAGTAAATATATAAGTCAATAAATAAGATACTTTTTTAATGAATTACAAAATAATTAGGGTTTTAGGCAGAAACTTTATATATAAAGCTGTGTTTACTTTACTTTAATTATTTCACAAAAGTAAAGGTTGCGGTAATACTTCCCCACCCATTACCTATAAATACTACCCAGTTAAATTTTGGACAAAAATAATAAATAATGAAAATGACCAACAATGGCACTTGAAACATATTGACAAAAAATACAATAAAAGTAAATTTTATGAGGCCTAGATTAATAAAAATAATCCAGTGATATCGCGAAATGGACACGTTGCGATAAGCCGATATACGATAATAAAATATGCGATAGACATATTGCCCCGATATGCCGATAAATAGCCAAGCGATGACTCAAAGTCACTTCATCGCATCAAAATTACCCATATGTTTACGGGGCCATAAATATAAATTTACAGGGCCAATTATGTATTACAATTGCATCGATGGGTTTTCCTTTTTCCACTTGAATAACAGTTTTTTGTGTTTATTGAAGAGTATTTGTCACTTGATCAAATGAAGGTAAATGTTGTAATGGAACTTCTAACCCAGAGATTCATTTTACTTAGCCAGAATGTTATACTAAACCCTCAATATGGTCAGCTTAGTGAGCTATTGGGACATTTAAATGGTAGAAAAAAAACTGTTAAAAACTTACCCTTTACCCTTATACAACCACCACCTACAAATATATACAACTACCACCCATTACAATACGATTCCCTGTGTGGTATCACACAGACCGAAAACACAATTTAAAAAAAACATCTACATTTCTGCTTCACCGGAAATCAAACCGCCTTTCGATCTTCCTGATAACCCTATGGTTACTTCTGTTGACGCGCATGACGATTGCGATATAAATAAATTAATTAAACTGCTTGATTCCTGTGTTTGTATCCGGTACTTGCTCCTACAGAAATAATCCTTCATAGCAACATAATGACTCCGAGAATCATCTATCCAAATCGATCAACAATGGTAATGTAATGGAAAACAAGGCAGAAAAGTATTTCCAGAGAAATAAGAGTTCAACAACTTTATTGTAAGTACTACTGTACTATAGGTATAAGATTAAACATGGAGAGTTCATAAATCTAACGTAACTATCAGCTTACGACGTTTACGTATGATAAAGTATGTATATTTGCTGAGGAATCGCGACAAGCATACGCATACAAATATTGGTTCAGAGCACGCGTTACTGGTTACCTATATGTACTTACTTATCTTACTTACAGTTCCGTCGTTATCGTGAACTATGTTATGCCTAACTTGACCAAGGTCATGTTTTTGGAGGTTGCCTTGACCACCCGTAATGTGATTTACGATTTGTAGATGGTTATTATTGGGGCGAAGCGATACAGATGATTATTTTACTGTGGCAAAGCGAGTTCGGTATGTCTTGATAATTGAGATTAAGTGCTCACGCTGTCAATGGACATTCATTTTCAAGAAATATCAAGGTCTCTATAATAGTCGCGGTATCACTTTGTATTCCCTTGTGGCCCATTTCCCTAGTAACCTTTACAATTTCAGCGGGTTTTTGTCAGAACACAAAGAAACCCAGTTAATGCTCAAAACATTTTTAGTTGAAGATCGAAGAAGACGATACCTAACAAAAGAAATAGGTAGGTATTATCAAGTTTTGCTTTATTCACGCCATTTAGGTACCCACTTGAGATTACCTTAGTTCTCAGCAGTAGTATCGCAACTGCTTGTGATACTACTCGAGACAGACGAGGTCTATAACATATAATTATGTTACAAGTAGTCCGTTGAAGTTCCCTCGGCTCAACCAATCGCGAATAAGGGCACCTAGTGCCGATGACCGTGAAAAGATTAAGCCTGTACTTATTAATTTATATTAAAAAAAATGATTATGAACAAAACGATATGAAAATGAATAATACGATTTTGATTATTGATTTTTCTATGAACAGGGTGAAGTACAAGCTGCATAGCGCAATGCAAGAGCGGTGGTACTCCGCGCAAGTACGAGTATGTGATAAGGCGATAGGAGCTCGGAGTGCGGCGTCAGCTGAGCCGATATCGATATGATAACGCTACTGGCAAGAAACAATGTATACCTAATGATAATATTGAAATAATACGAAGTATTTATTGATTTTATGTTTTGCCAAGAATTTGAGCCTTCCAAACTGGCTTACCAAATGTGAACCTATTTTAAGCTGAAGCAGTACAATCGTTTTTTGTTTCCATGGCTCATTCTCTTACCAGTTTTTGAGAGGAAGGAAGTCTTTTTAAATTTTACAACCTACTTGGGAGGGTTTGGAAAAAAAAGGACTTTTTTTTACTTTAATCCTTTCGACGGTCAACTACCAAATAGGAACACTATGTTGCCGTATCCTTCTTCTAGACAAGACAAGAAGTTTAAGTATTTAAAAGTATTTAATACCTTAATCACAACACTCCTCATGGATCATCTTGCTCAATATAAACTTGTATCAATCTTCAAAAAGTGCATTTTTACTACTACTAAATGTTTATTTTTTTGCTGGAACACAAAAGAGTTACAGTAAATCGGCATTTCGAAAGAGTTCGCAGAATAGGCGTTGCGTCCTACGACGTGATGTTCTAACCAATTTCTTAATTTGTCGAAGGATTAAATGCAACAAAGGTTTTATTCGCACTTTTCAAAATATAATATAATTGATACCATTCCTGATTTATTTCAAACAGTCGTCGTAAACATGTTTACGTTTTAATGGAGTAATAGACAAGCATGCATGCACAGGAGAAGTGAAGTGCAGTTTTTTCTAAAATTCACATGAACATCTAAATATATCCTGAACCAAGCCTGAGTCTTGTCTGAGATCGCAATCAATTGCGCTGCTTTTCCAGAGGTTAATTAATGGTCGCTTCATGAATCTGGCCGGCAATTGCACTTTTCCGCCAAACACGGCAGAAATACTACAAAAGTGGCACAACCTTTCAGCTGAGGCATTTCCACTAAAATTGGGTTCTTCAAGAAAGCTGTAAAAAAAAGCTCTCCTACGAAGCCAGCAATGCTCCGGTGACCTCCCCCTGGAGTTGCTTATGCCCTTACGCGACGGAGACCGCTTAAAATCACTAGCGTGATTATATATATATATATATATATATTATATAGAGCGTGAAATATTTAAAAAAAACATAATATGGTCGGAACAGCAAGTTCTACCACCTCTAAAATGCTATCCTATCACATTCCGGGCTGCGAGAAGTAGCGAGAATTTCTCGATTTTCTGGTCAAGTCGGGTTTACTCTCGGAGGAATGCGTCGCGGCGCGCGGTTTCGAAAACGAACAGTTTTGGATAACTCGACGTAGATTGTTTCCACGGACGACTTTGGTGCGATTATTTTACTTTACTTTCTACCGCTGCTTTCTATTTTTGGTGCACGTTAATTTATAATGAGTCATTATTTTTATGGTTACATTCTTAAAATTGAATGTCAGTTGTAGATGGAAGGCGTATTTTAAGAAGATCCTGAAGGTAAAGATAGTTTAAAATCTATAGTAATTGAACTTTTTTTCCAGAGATTTTTATAGCGTGACCCACTTTGGAAGTCTCTTTCTTCTACCTTCTTTGGAAGGAAGGTTCATTTACTCCATATAAAACAAACAAGCGTTACAAAGATTGTTATTTAACTTTCTGACAAAAAGCAATCTCAAATAGGAGATCATTACAAGTATTCTTTCAAAACGGAAGAAATCGCAAGATTAATCTATTATAATATTTTAAATAACTGGTAATAAAATAATAGTGTTTACACGAAATGCCCTTAAAATACCTTAAGTTCGCAATTATGTCAGTAGGTGATTTTAAAAATAGTAAGTAGCGTGCTGCGAGTACGTTCTCAATATTATCTTGAGCAGGGTCAGCAAACGTCGCAAGTAGGTCACAATAATATGTAATGCAGTATAAGCTATCGATTGCTAACAAATATACTATTTATGCATCGGCTCATATCTAGAAGTACAAAATATTTTCAAGGCAGCGTTTTTATTTATTTATTTATTTCAAACTGTTGACATTTGTTTTTTTTGTATTTTTACTACTTATTATTAAAGTGGGTGATTACCATCTTCAGAAACTAAACCATTAAGTATAGATAGATCTCAGGAGTAGTTAACAATGCATTACGCCTCAGATACTTTTATCGATATGTGGGAGGTCTTCACATCCACATCGTGCAAATCGCGGGTGGACGGAAATGGACGCAAGATGGATGGACGAAAGCTGGAAGCCCCCTTTAGTCACATCTTGCAACAGACAGGGCACTCTAGTTCGTATCTCTACTCATTTTCCATTAAATAAACTAAGGGTGATAAGTTGATGTAATTAACGACAGAAACAAAACAGCGATGTTCTAAGATACGGAGATATTATACCGAGTCTTCAAATCGCGGTCTCGCGCATCTGACATAGAATGTTTTTGTCATTGCTCTACGGTGAGAGTAAATATTTCGATATTTAATTAATTACTTTTCCATCTATGCTATACAGTAACTGATAATTCTCGAAGGCATTATGTAGGTACACCAACCGCAGTAGGCATCTCCAGCGCGGTGGACTATGACCTAAATCCCTCTCAGTTCCAACAGGAGACCTGTGCTCAGCATTGGGGTGAAAAAAGTTCAAAAAATAGAGCGACAGAACGTCATAAATTGAACCGTGGAACCATCCACTCGTACATCACGTAAGGCACCATTCATCGACACGTACCGGTACACAAAACTGTGCCGTAGTATTTGGAGGCAAAGGGTCAAAGTTGCGTACGTGGTCTCCGTAAGGTTGACCGCAGTCTTTGTGGTTTCCTGTTCAAAGAGTTGAATGGGTCACGTAGACCATCTGCGTAAACTTACTGACACTGGGGCTCACATTGTGTTTCGAGAATGTCCAAATACTTTACTTTACTTTTTAGTATTTAGGTACATATGTAATCTTAAAATACGAATGTTAATTTGTCATGCACTTTTGTCAGACTTTTTTTTATTTATGTGGTAGTAGCTACTGTAGTAGGTATGGTACAGTACAATCGAGGGGGTTTTAGTGCGATACAAAGCCCACATAACCGAGTATCCCCTCTCCCAAGGAACCGAGTACCTTTTGAAGGTTTCCCCCCCGATACCAAAACAATACGTAGTGTTAAGTGGTCGCTGTAGCTCATGGAAATAAACACACAACGAGAAGTTCATATGCATTTGCGTTGCCACCTCGGAACTCAATCAATCCTCACAAATATCGAATCTTCACTCATGACTTAGAGTATGACCTCAGGGAAGATGCTGTTACTATGGAGGCTGATGGCCGTTTTTCAGCTTGGCAATCAACCACATCTTGACGAATCTATATAGAATAACGAGTATTTCACTGCCCAAATCAGTGCAGCGGTGTTATTCCCCGGACAAATCACTTACCATCTAGCACTTTTTTTTTAAGTAGGGAATGCTATTACGCACCGTCTCGACCTCTGTCGAGGGGACAGAGGGAGGTGTGTGGGACTCCCCCCTGCCGTTCCGAGGCAGGGGTATACCCACTAAACCCTACTGCGCTCCTCCATCGCCATCGTGACGATGTCGTGGGAAATCGGCAGAGGGTCATTCCTGTCAATCAAATGGCCTGTGCAATGCAGGTGGAGGCACCCCCGTACCTCCATCCTGCAGGCCACCACCGGGGGGAGGGAGAGAACGGTCGTATTGCCGTCTTCTCCTTCCCCTTCTTCGTTTGCGGAGCGGGGTTTGGGACGGATCGTCCTCCCTCTCCCGCTCCGCCGGCTCCTTCTGCGAGATTAAAGACAAAGACAAAGACAAAGACATTTATTTGCACAAATATGGGTGTTTACAAAGTTGTTTATATATATTTAGTTCGCCATATTTACCTTCATGAGGTATGCAAATATACAATGATAAAAATATAAAAGGAAAAAAACTAAACTATAATACAATTACGAAATGTACATTTACATCTATTTTAATATTATTTTTATTTGTCCCATATTGCGCCTTTTATAAATAAAAATAAAAATATTTATTTATTTATATTTCGGATCGGTTCCGATCGTCAGCTTTGGGTACCCATATCACAGGGTGTTTGTACACTGAGAGGAAAAAAAAAGCCGGCGGAAAAAAAACCTCCCAGGTTTTTGTGGAATTCCTTTATGCCGTTTTATCGTTTATGAAATCAGTGACTGAGTAATACGCCTTTTCCAGTAAATACGTTTTAAGTCCTTTTTTAAATTCGTTGCCTGTTTTAATTTTGAGGAATTCCGGTAGACCGTTATATATTTTTGGTCCCATGCAAAAGACACTGTTATGATATTGTTTTGTTTTAGAAGCGATTGAACATAATTGACTGTTATGTCTTTTTGATTTAAGGGTTTCATATTTTGTGATTTCTGTTTTGACCATTAAAGAGACCTCGTAAATGTATAAGGAAGGGAGCGTCATTATTTTTAAATTTTGAAAATGTGGCCTACAAGTATCCGTTTGTTGTAATTGACATATTGCTCGAATGCATTTTTTTTGAGCCTTAAACACAGTTTGAATTCCAGTCGCGTTTCCCCAGAATATTATACCGTATCTTAATGTTGCACCTACGTACGCATGGTAGGCATTTAGAACCGCCGTTTTGCTTACAACTTTGGCCAATTTATATAAAGCAAAAGAAAACTTATTTAATTGTTTACAAACGTGTTCTTTGTGTGACTGCCACGTTAATCTGCTATCTATGTATAGTCCTAAAAATTTTGTTGTTTCTATTTCAGATATCAACTTTCCTTTATAGTTAATATTTACTGGTTGTCCGTATGATACTCTATTTTTAAATGTCATTATGTTTGTTTTATCAAGATTAATTTTAAGATTATTACCATTTAGCCACTCTATCAGTGATTCAAGACAATTATTTATATTACTTTCAAAGGAACCTGTGTTTTCATTTGTAAATATTACTGTACTATCATCAGCAAATAGTATCATCGGTTCTTTTACTGCTTGAGGAAAATCGTTAATATAAATTAAAAAAAGTAAAGGGCCTAAAATACTTCCTTGAGGCACTCCATACAGTACTTTCCTAGAGAGAGAATGATGTTTCTCTTCAGTTTTTGTGATTTCATTAATTTTTGTTATTTCTGTTATGTGTTCTCTGTCAGTTAGGTAAGAGTTGATTAAGTTCATCGCATTGCCTCTGACTCCATATTTCTCTAACTTATTAATCAGCAATTTATGATCTACATACTCGAATGCCCTTGTCATGTCCATATAGAGCCCGATTACCTGTTTCTTATCATTTAAACCTGTCATTACTTTTTGTAAAAAATTATAAATTGCTACGTTTATTGATTTGTTTTTCCTAAACCCTACCTGCTCATCAGCAAAGATAGAAAACTTTTCGAAGTAAAAATATAATCTGTCATGGAGTACTTTTTCAAATATTTTAGAAAAAATAGGTATTAATGCTATAGGTCTGTAACATCCCATGTTCTGTCTGTCCTGTTTCTTAAATATTGGTTTGATAATTGTGACTTTAAGTTTCTCTGGAAATATGCCAGTTTCAATACTTAAATTTATATTATAAGCGAGTATTGGTGCAATTATATTTGATACCCGTTTAACGATATTCGTACATATACCGTCATACCCCGTACTATTTGTATTATTTAGATTATTTATTATTTTTATAACTTCGTCGGGTGAGGTTGGTTTTAAGAAAAATGAGTGTTGACTGTTAAAACTAATTTTATGTATATCACTATTAATCTTTATATTACAGTTATCTTCAATTTGATTTAAGAAGAAGTCATTAAACTCTTTGGCGATAATTTGTGGGGCTGTTTCAATGTGGTTCCCCACTTTGATTTCATTAATATCTTGTTTAGGTATATTTATAGTGTTATTGTTAATTACTTTCCAGACAGCTTTCGATTTATTATTAGAGTTCTTAATAAAATAGTCATTTTGAGATTTTTGTGTTAGTTTTATTATTCTTTTAAATGTTTTTGAATAATTTTTAAATTTATTTTTTGCCTCCATGCTGCGAGAGATCCTGTACCTCCAAAGTAAACCCCTTTTAATTTTGGAACACCTTTTTATACCTTTTGAAATCCACTTTGGTCGTTTTTTCGTAAGTATTTTAACTTTTAAAATAGGGAAACAAAGATTATATAATAGTTGGAATAACTCGTGAAATACATTAAAAGCATCGTTTGGATCAGTACTTAAATAAACGTCTTGAAATGTTAAATTTTTAAGACTGTCGATAAATTTTTTAATATTTTCAATACAATAATCGCGTCGATAGATGTACCAGTGCGTAATGAGGCAATTTCTTTTTACCGGACATTGCAATATCTGAGCGGTATGGTCCGATAATGCAAGTTCAATTACGCCAGATTTACAGTTTCGAATGTTATGAGCAAAATTATCAATACAAGTTTTACTGCAAAGTCGCGTTGGTGTTTTAATGGACAGCTTAAGATTATATGAGTCAAATATTTCTTCAAATTCGGATGTTATTTTGTTTCGTTTTAGAATATCTATGTTAAAATCCCCGCACACTATTATCTTTTTATTTTTAAAACAAATATTATTTAGAAGGCTATTTAATTTCTCAAAGAAAAGATCAATGGAAGTCGAATTATTTCTTGGCGATCTATATATACAAATAACTACAATTCTGTGTTCAGTTAACTCCACCGCACTACATTCTATTATATTTATTACGTTAAATTGAGTAATTTCATGTATATTACGATATTTATGACCTTTGCGAATTAATATACACGATCCACCATTTCTATTATTTCTTACGCAGTACGAAGCGAGATTAAAATTTGGTATGTTCAAGAAGTTAATGTCAGTTACGATCATGTTGTGTTCCGTGACGCAAAGAACATCGACACCTTTTTTTTGAAGGCATAGATCATTCAGGCAAACAGTTAATTCATCCGATTTATTTATCAAGCCATTAATATTCTGATGCAATATATTAATGTTTTTATACACGAAAAAAATTTTCTAATTGTGTCAAGTCTTCTGTTTGTGTTTGTTTCTCAGACTTTATATGGACATAAGAACAGCTTGTCTGAGTACTATTGTCTTTTGTTTCGGGGATAGTTTTAATATTTATCTTATTTTTGTGGTTAAACGTTAAAAATCTTGTTTTATAATTTATGTGGAGTATTTGCCTGAGAATAAGTCTACATACATTAACAAGTAATTGGTTTCTGTTTCGCATATTATTAAACCGTTTGTACTCCAGATCTAAGTAATATGCATGTTCTAAATTAGTGCAGGCAAATTTGAGGTCGTAATTTAGCTTATTCTCATTGAGATATTTGTTGTACGGAACTTCGCAGAGAATGATGTTGGTATTTTGTTTATCTTGGAGCCATTTATTGACGCTTAGATTAAATTTAAAGGGGTTGGTATCATTTGTTCCCCCGATCACAACAACATAATCATTTTTTGTTAGGGACAGTAAATCATTGTTACTGGAGTTTATTATTTCCTGCATAGGTGCCTCAGGTTTCCAAATACACGTTACTAAATATTGTTCACCTAGCAACTTTTGTAAGATTTTTTGAGTATTACGGCCTTGATGATCTGCTAAAATTAGTACTTTATTTCTCTGAGTATTCGTAACTTTAGATGTATTTGATTTATCACTACTATTAATTTGTGTTTCTGCATTATAATTTGGTTTGTGTCTTAATGGAGTGCGCTGTTTTGTATCTGAGGTAGCTGATATTTTACTACAAGTTTTACTAATATCTGGGGTAGTTTGTGACGAATTTAAGTTTTTTTCAATTGTTGTTTTCGTTTTTGAATTACTTTTTTTAGTAGTTTGCTTAGGGGTTAATTGTTTAGGTGATTTCTTATCCGGAGTATTTTGCAAGGAAGCTGAACTTTTGTCAATTTTTCTTTTACTTTTTAAATTACTATTTTGGGGAGTTTGTTTTAATTGTTTAGGGGATTGTTTAGTTTTTTTATTATTATCAGGCGTTTTTTGTGGGGTTGTTAATGCAGATTCAAATGTTTCTTGATCTTTTGCAATGGGACTGTTTGCCGCGCTCGAAATTTTTGGTATCTTCCGTTTCCGTAACGTAAAAGGTGTTTCACAATTTCTTTCGCTCGTACTTACTTTTTTATATATTTCTATAATTTTTTTGCAACTTTCTAATTCTTTTTTTAAACAGTTATTTTCGGAATTTAAATTTTCTATTTCACTGTGTGCACTTTGTAATTCCTCATTTAATCTGTTTATTTTACAGTTTAATTCTTGTACTTGAGTTTTGTCATCTAAGGAAGTATTTGGCAAGCTAATCATTGTTTCATTAAAAAGATCTGTGTCTGATGTGGACATATTTATCAAAGAACTAGTTCTCTGCAGCCTTCTTACGGTTATATTTTCAAATTCCATGGTTAATTAAGGTATTAATTTAGGATTTTATATTTGCAAAAAAGTACAAAACCGTGTGTTTATTTAATTTCGTTAATTATTAATTTGTTTTATTTATTTAAGTATTTTTAAGATAGTTTTATTAGTACCTAATGGTAAGAGTCACGCAGATGGTATTGCTAATGACAACTGAAAGGCGCTGTCCCAGCTCTGTGCGGTGTCTTCCAACGCTAGTCTGCGAATTTCTTTGATAAGAAATTGAGTACCGTTGGGCAATGCACGTGACGTAAAAATAGAAATTTATTAATATTTTATGCTCAAAGATATTTATTTTATTATATATTTTAACGTTTTTATTGTTTTAACGAATTTACAAAATTTTGTTTTTTATATTATTTTACTATTCAGCGGTTTTATTGTTTAACAAGCTTAAATTAGTATTATTTTTATAAAGAAAAGAAGAGAAAAACGTAAAAAGCCATAAACACAAAAATTTGAAATGTCCGATTGCAAGGCGCGAACTCACGTCAGCTGATCGTTATGATAAGATAAGAAAGACTCCTATGGAATTTACGTGTAACCGTTAAATTTTACGCACACCCGCACTTGAGTGATAAAATGTATTATGATTGTTTACAACGTCTTTAATAGTTTACTTAATTTATTAAAACCGAATTGGAAAACGTAATAAACACTCCTATCTTGCTTTCTTATTTCCGTAAATAACGCAGCACTATGGTATGGTCCGATTTTCGAAGTTCTAACGCACTTTACAGTCACTGATTTAACACACAGTTTTAGTTGGTTTTACGCAATGTTCACTTAGGATAACACTTTCGCACATAAAACTTGAAGTAAATTTTAATATTATAACGTCAAATTGGTCTAAGATAAGGTTTTTATATTTTTAATTTGAATTTTACACGAGAGCGTATTGTTATTTGTTTGACAGCAGCTGTCAGGCTTACTTCCTCGCAACGCAACAGGCAACGGCTTTCCAGCCTCTTTCGCTTCCGAGCATGGCCCTAACTATGCTCGGGAGCGAAAGGTCCCGGCCGACAACAGAACAGTGCGCAAGACTCGGCGCTGTTCATCCCAGCCCTGGCAACTCTCAAGGCTGTGCTGCGCCGAGTCTTCCGCCGCACCGCAATGGTGGCACGACGGGGACTCCTCCCTTCCGATTCGGTACAGGTAATTGCCGAAACATCCGTGTCCGGAAAGTACCTGCACCAGGCGGAAACTGAGGAATCCGTGCGGCCGCTCCTCCCACGCCTCGATTACAGGACCGAGGGCGTCGAGAGTGCGGCATCCAAACTGCGCGGAGGCTAGGTCCTCCCTCCACAGTTGGACCATAGCCTCGCGCGCATCCCGCCTCACCGCGTTGCGCTCTTCAGGGGCTGGCCACTCACCCAGCGCCTTTTGCGCTGCCGTCCAATCGTAGACGGTGGCCAGCACCCTGGCCTCCAGCTCCCATGGAGGAGTCGCCGCGAGCGCACATGCGGACGCGTACCCGACTGTGCGGTAGGCCCTCGCCACCCGCTGTGCAATGGCCCGTTGGGGTCTGCGGAGGAGGGCCACGTTCTCCCGCCGATGCAGGGAGTCCACCCATACAGGGGCGCCATACAGCGCCATGCTCTTTATGATGCCGGCATAAAGACGCCGGCATCGTGAGCTTGGACCCCCAAGATCTAGCACATACAACAACCTATCCTATCCCAACACTTATGCTCCTGGCCTTCCCAATATTGGGATAGATCCGTGCTCAGTCGGCGGACGTAAAAAAGGTTGCAGTCACTTATAACCTGAATTGCGTATACCTATCCCCAATAAATTCAACACCTTAAACTACAAGTAAAAGTTATTTGCGCTAAGCGGATGTCATTGTATTTTTATGCAATAATTACTTTCACTTGCAGCTGCATTTACTTATCAAGACTTTTGTCACTTGCATTTATTTAATGTTGCGGATATATGTATGTACTAAATACACATGCCTTCCTCTTGCGTTGTCCGTTTGCTGGCTGCCTGTCGGGTTTTACACATATCTCATGGTCTACTTTATCTAAATAGAATATGTATTTCCATTTTAATTTCTTTATTTTTTTAAGTGTAAAGAAACCTTAAGATTATAAAAGATTTCTGCGATTAGTCTCCTAAACATACTCGTAATAGTTCATTGACTTTTATTTTTTGTCACGTCTGGCGCCCCGGTTGGCGACATATTGAATTTTAATTATTGTTATATCTTTTGACACTCCCAAGATTAAGACAATTCGATTGATATTAGAATCAATAAAGCCGACCCTCAGATTTGCTTTTTAGACTCATGGGTAAAAGACTAACATATAGATTACATACATAATTATCCAACTCCCTATGTGTCTGAGATCTAGTTCACAGTAGGGTAAAGTAGCTTTAGGGCAAAACATATTTATATATTTATTCTACTTTTCTCATGAAATCACAGCAGTTGATTCCGGCAGATTCTTCGTTGTTGTATGATTCAAAAATATTTTCTTTTCCGAACAAAACCTGGAGCAAAAATAAATCTGTGTCGTCCATCCATCCACCAGTCTTTATAGGTCCACATTAGCCTCTTCTAACATTCTCCACACATTGACATATGAGGTAGCAGTCACTTATCTAAGAGTTTGTAAAGGAATCGTACGGTGAATCTCATTTTATCTCATTTCATTTCATTTCATCTCATCTCATTTCATTTCATTTCCACACAGTCCGGTCTTATGCCCTCTGAATCCAGCGGCTTCTCGCTGTTTTCTTAGGGTCATCAGTCCGTCCACCTAGATGAAGGACGGCCTGTGCTCCTTTTACCGAGAAGTAGTCGCCATTTGATTTTGAACTTTTTTTTTAAATAAATAAACCGTACAAAAATGTAGACAGCCCGCGTGGTGTTAAGCGATCACCGTCGCCTATGGACACGGGCAACTTTCTTTCCCTTCTGTTATCCCCCTAGTAATGTGGCAAGAGTGTGACAAGTTTGAGTAGAATCCCTATTTTAATTTGTCTAGTACATATAATCATATTCTCAATGTTCCGTCGCAGTGCCGCATTCTGGCAAAATTTTCTGTCCATATTACATTGTGGTGCCCACAAACGCTTGGTCCGGCCAATGACTTGTTAATTGCATAACCTTACGACCACTTAATTAAAACATAAGCTCTTACGGTTATGTAAGCAGTTTAATGTGGTGACTAAAATTATATTTATTTTACATGCCAGTCTGGGTATTTGTAACGCACATACAGCGAGTAAAGAGACAACCGACTAAATTACTAGTACAGAGTAGAATAGTCTATATTAATTTAAGAAGTCAATATAAATTATATTATATTAAAATTCGAAAACAGTTTTATACTTTTTAAAAGAGGAAATATATGGGCACGCAGGCGCTGTGTGTATCAAGCAAAGATATTGCGAAAGGTATCAAGTGTTTGCTGCGGCCAATCAGGGAAAATCGTCTATGACCAAACTTAATCAAAGTCAAATATTGACATATAAGATTAAGTTAAAATTAACACTGAGGTTAAAGTCAAAAGCCAGCGGACCAGGATGCGCGGAAGTTCCCGAATCAAACCCGTCACGCATCTCTGACTTAAAGACGTAAAAATTCATGCGCATATTCATCACTGGGGCTAGGGGGCTGAACCCCCCCCCCCCCCCTCCAAAAAACTATTCCAGTTCACCCTTGACAAGCCTCTAATTCCTTCAAACTAAAATCAAGCCCCTCCTAAGCCAGGCGCGGTCCGAGTACTCGTCATACTAAAGTCCCACTCTCCCCAGTACCTAATAATCACTAGTGTGTCACCAGTGTCCAGAAAAACGGCTCGTAGCCCAATAGAACATACTTCTTTCTTTTCCCCCACTACCTACCTCGGAATTTCCATTGCAGGCTAGGTCTATAGGCGTACTCTGCTCGCATACACAATGAGCAATTACAGACGCTGAATGCTCCTTGGAGCTAGCTACTGCGCCATTGTTTGCATAAAACATGTGCATTTCCTACAAATGTAATTAGCTTAATTGAGATGATTGTTGACGACCGATTGATACCATAGACAAAATAAGTAATCCTTGTTTTATCAGTTGATATACATTTCTGTTTTTTTTTATCTACAGGATGATTTTAAATGATTTTACATAATTTTTGGACAGTAGCTTATAAGCAAAAACAATGTACACACGTATTCTTAATAACCATTAGCCTAGCATCAGGTCCTCGTCATCAGAGGTTAGTTAAGGCGAATCTAATGAGTTTGGACACTTTTACTGAACAGGCAATTTAGGACTCAGAGCTTCGTAGTTTAGTAGATTTAGTAGGTTTCAAATGTTAGGCCACACATATCATTCACATATATTTGAAAGTAATGTAATAACTGATTATTATTCTTCCTTGTCCTATTCTTCATTTCTGAAGGTCGTGTCCTTAGTGATACTCCTTAGCAGTTCTTATGAGTTGCCTCCATTTTTCTTTCATTTTTTCTCAAAAAAATGGAAAAATGGTGGCCATTATTATACAAGTAAACAATGAACTAACAAAGAAGAGCTGATGATCTTGAAAAACCTGAACAGATCTTTAATTGTTGTTAACATGTTAGATCGAAACTTATCGATATTTCATGTATCGAACGAACCATCTCGATCAGGACAGCGTTTAAGCTAAAAAACTTCATCATAATCGGTCTGATTGTTGAGGAGCTACCACAGGGAGCTACGATGTCAAACACATTCAGACAGATCGTAACAACAGATGGTACGGACGTTAAAATATTAAGTTTTAATTACTTCCTAGTTCATAAAATGTATATTAGTTTACTACCAAAAAAAATGCAAAGGATTTAGTCTTATGAAGGAAGGAACTATTAAAATCATAATGCAATGTGAAAGATAAAGTGGATAGAGGCGACCTTAGCCGCGGCCATGCTCGCCCGCAGTCAAGCGATCAGCCTCCTTGAGCACCAGGATTTGTGGGTATAAAACAGTTATTACCTTAATAATAATAATCACTTCATTAGTACGTAACTAGTTGATGATTGCATTTTGATTTGTAGACGTATAGGATTTATAGAGACAAGGTGTCAATGACTTGAACAAATATAAAAATTTTTTTTTTAATTATATACAACTAGTGAACCCCGCAGACGTTGTCCTGCCTTAAAAGTTTGTAAGAGGATTAGTTTATTTATCATCTCAAAGAATTTTTAATGTTACTGTCAAATAAAAAATTAAAAACGAATAGTGACAGAAGAATTGTTATTCAGACTGTGGCGAGCTTTTGTATGACGGCGAGCTTCTGGATGAAGAACCAATGTTTGACAGTTACTAACAGTTTTTAAGGGAATAAAAAATACGTTGTTATACTATTAATTACGCAGTCTTTCCATATTTTCTTACGTTCGTGACGTTCTCGAGTTTTAGTGAGACTAACGAACAGCAATTCATTTTTACATATAGAGAAGATTAGAAGAACATTATATTACTTTATTATTTAAAAATAACAATTTATAATAATTATATAATATAAAAAACATGATTAAGCCAAAGACTATACTTTATTAATCTATGAAATGAAATAAGAAACATAATTTAATTATTTTCATTTAATATTGAATGGATAGAAGGATTTTTATGCAATGCCGTAAAATGAATTAAAAAAAAATAAGAAACATAAAAGACAGACATGACAATTTTGATTGCTGCGTCAAAATGTTAATAAACAATCACAGAAAGTAAATAATTTTGTAAAGAAATAATAAAGGATGAGCAAAGTATAAGAATAAAACCAAAGGATATAAGTTATAAAATATGATAATGGACGTGAATGAAGTAAGTAATAACATGTAGGTAATGTATGTATTACTACAAGTAGGTAAACTACACGGCACATTTCATTCATTTCATTTGCTTCCCGTGGGAATGAGATATTTTCCCGCGGCAAAAAGTAGCCTATGTCCTTTCTCAGCGTCCTTTCTATGCTTATGCAAAATTTCATCAAAATCGGTTCAGTGGTTTAAGCAAGAGTAGCAGACAGACAGACGGACAGAGCTACTTTCGAATTTATAATATTAAGTATGGAGTATGGATGTACATTAAAATCGAACCGACAAAGATGCCTACACTAAGAATTTGTAACAAAAAAAGCGCAATAAATAAAGTCACTTCATTTCATTTCACATGACGTAAATAATAATTTATCGTTATTTACAATAACAATCTACATAATTATATTATATTTGTCTCATGTACGCTTTCGCATATAATAATACTAGTTTTAAGCTTATTTTAGATATTATTTTTATCTTTATAGTTTGATGTGCTTTAAAAGCGTGATTTTAGTTTTTTTTATGATAATTTTAATGTGCAAGTATGTATACCTACAATTTTTTACGGGAGGCTATCTAGTACCTACAACCTACAATCCGGTACAAACCACAGGATAAAGGTCAAATTCTTGTTGGACGTTGCTTGTTCGAGAAGTTGCAATCCTTATCTAGGCATAACATCGATTTGTCACTTCTCCATGCAGTTACAAATCGGCAAGCCTACATCCGGGATGCGAAGAGCTGTCGTCTGTCAATTTAAAAACGTTGGGTTGTCACCTGACCACCGATTGGCTAGTATAGTGGCCAAAAACTGCTGTGCCATCAAGAACCGTGTGTGCCTTTTTCTTACAGACAGTGTAACAGAGATTGTCGAGTTGAGAAAGGTGGTATCCTACGTAAGCGACAGACACTATCTATTGAGCTGTTTTCTGTTGACCCTAGTGGATAGTACAGCCAATCCAAGGGCTACGGGAAGACCTGGATGACTTGGTGTGTGCTAAGCGCGAGGCTTTGAGGAAATGTTTTATGGGTATAGCTTATAAGATTGAATTATATGATTAAAAGAAATATAGGTACAAAGCAATTATTGAGACTGAAATTAACTTTATTTTTATTTTCTGTTTAATAAATTTTAATCTTGACTTTTAAAATAATTTCCTTTTTAATAGGTTTCACCTGAAATCAACGCAATTAAAATTCTTCAAAAAAGGCTTAATCCTATAAAAGAAATTCTCGTGTCGAAGTGATTATATAGACTGTCTAGTGTCCCAGGACTTCGAAATTGTCGGGAATTCCCAAACCCTAAAATACCTACCTGCACATCAGGATTTTTCATTTTTAATCATATTCCGTCTTATAATCTATGTCTCTCTCTCAAAAAACTATATTTTAACCTTTTTTTTTCAATTATTATTTAAATTATAGGCTTTGGCGGACATTTTAAAGTGACAATATTGTTTTACTTGATACTTACATGATTCTTACAAGTAATCAAAAATTGTTTATATTTTTCTATGTAGACTATTTCCAGTCCAAACCATATTTCGCCCACCTTACCTTTAATCAAAAGAGAGCATTTTTTCGGCGTTCACTTTCACCGATACATGATATCGCCGACAGCCGAATTGTATGAAACAATAGCCACTTGAAGTCGCCGGCGCACTTTTACTTCATCCTGTTACTGCTGATCTGAAATGTAAGATGGAAGATAAAAATAGAGGTCGTATTGCACCTGCACGTGTCAATTATAATTACAATGTCGTTATTCTCGAGCTCGGTTGGATGTTTTCTTCGACTGCACTCTTTTCTTCAGCTCATCATTGCCTCAGCGCACGCAGACTGATGAACGATGAAACTGAAAAATAATGTTCACTAAGAGTTTGTAGAAAAACCGGCCAAAATCACGTTTATTGTATGGGAGCCCCCTTAAATATTTATTTTATTCTATTTTTAGTATTTGTATAACAATAGCGGCAACAGAAATACATCATTGCCTTTGATTATTCATAGAAATCATTGCATTAAGATTGAATAAAAGGTAAATTGTGGTTTACGATTTATGACGTATTAAAAAAAACTACTTAGTAGATCTCGTTCAAACCAATTTTCGGTGCAAGTTTGCATCGTTATGTACATCATATATTTTTTTTAGTTTTATCATTCTCTTATTTTAGAAGTTACAGCCCAAGTAACAATTTATCATCGTATAAAGGTTTAGTAAACGTTATCTGAATACCATACATCGCAATAGTTAAGTCACACTAACTTTATAATAACGTTTACTAAACGCGAAAATGGCCCCAGTTATACGACCTCAATGGTCGTATATTGGTCACACAGAAGTCTCGAGCCAACTTCGTTAACGTCATTCAAAAGTCGTACAAATGTTATGGGATAACCATAACTTTCGTCGCTTTGTTGTATTGTGGTCGTACAGGTGTTACTGAATGACTAAAACGTTTTATTTGAGTCAAGAGACAATACCTGTAAGACTTATTCGTATTATGTTTGTGGTTTCGTTTCAAGATTTTAGTGTAAAATAAATAATTACAAGGAAATAAATGCTAGCTGAGTTTATGTCATTTTCATATCTTACATACTTTATCTGTCTCTCATGCTATTTAGCTCGACTGGGAACTGAAGTTTTATGATAATATACCTATGTGAATACTATTAAGATTTTCATGCCCCCTCGTAATTTTGAGTTAAAATCAATAGATTTTTATTAATAAAAATAGGTTTTTTTCTAAAAATGTCCGACATGTTGCTTTTGTCGCAAACTTACCTCTATACGACCCGATGGTGATGATAATGGTCGCCATGACAGCTAGCTATTAGGGTTCCTCAAGAAACATAAAAAACCCTTTTCATATTGTGAATATTCACCAAAATTCTCGTTAATCTAATTCTCGTTAACGTCTCCACGATTTTTTTGATTCCATTTCCGTAACAAAATTTCATCAAAAGTTCGTAAATATGGCCGCCTAGTCATTATAAAGTCAAAACCTGATTTAAATGCGACTGCAAGTTTGATTAAAGTCAGGACATGACATTAAACGGACATCATGTAATATAAAGGTTATATTTGAGTCGTCAATAAACAACCAAGTCATTTAAGAGTATTTAATTGACCGCTGTAAAACAAGATAGTGATTGTTATATAAACGTCTCTGTGAAAACGCCTATACAATATGCACGTTATATAAATGTCATATAAAGGTTTTCCAAAGACATAATTTGGTCAGTTCAAAACATTTATCGGACTATAACGTTAGTATGACTATTGCGTTGTCGTACAAACGTTTTAGCTAAGATGTAATATAACGTCATATATAGGTAGTTTAGTCACCCAAACGTTGCTAAGACCAGTTTACTATGACCTATTGGACGCACGACTAATTAGTTACATTAAAAACGTATATAGGACCCGGTAGTTATATCATTACCATTGTAAGACTGCTATCCAACTTTAGGTCGTACAAGTCAAGACTTATACGACGTATTTGTTTGTTGGGAGGGGAGGGGACACACATTTTAATACTTTGGAAGTGTCTCTCGCGCAAACTATTCAGTTTAGAAAAAAATGATATTAGAAACCTCAATATCATTTTTAAATACCTATCCATAGATACCCCGCATGTATGGGTTTGATGAAAAAAATTTTTTTTGATTTTCAGTTCTAAGAATGGGGAACCCTCAAAATTTATTGCTTTTTTTGCCATTTGGCTACGGAACCCTAAAAACTGCAGCGTTAATACCTATAATATTTTCATATTTCGTTCAATTTAATTAATAACCATCACCATTCGCTAGCCATCTTCATCTTCCACAGTAGGGTAGCTGTGTCGTGGATACCGTGGACACACACAAACACAGACACATAAACAAGAATAGAAATTTAAACTCATCATTCAAATTTCTGCTTCGCCGGGAATCCAACCCGAGACCCTCCGATTGGCAGAACTGCAATTGCGCCACACAGGTCGTCCAAGGTCTTGTCTGAGGTCGCTTGCACTGCTACTTTGCAACTTGTTACTACACTTATCGTTCGCCACTCTATCCGATCTTGCACCCGTTGAATTCAGCAGTTTCTTCAAGTCGTCAGTCCACCTGGTTGGAGAGCGGCCTGTGCTCTTTTTGCCGAGATGTGGTCGCCAATTAAGGACCTTTATTTTCTTCCCTATCCGTTGTCGGTCCTCCTAACTATGGCAAGCCCATTGCCACTTTAGCTTGCAGACTTTGGGAGCTATGTCGGTAACCATCGGATAGTGTCTCATACGATCAGTTGTCACGTGTGCCCATTATGGACCCATAGCCATACTGTTATCTCAATTATGTATGTACTTTTTTTGTAAAGAGTGCTGCTGGGAGTTTTTTCCGCCGCCTTTTTTCTCTCAGCTCAACATCTAGCCCAAACGGGCACCTAAAGGCGCTGACCGCGAAAAAATGACATTCATTAAGCGAATATTTTGTATTCCTAATATGAAATAAATATATTTGATTCGATTTGAACCTTCGTTCTTCCTTGGATTTTAACCCATACAATGTTAATATTTTATTACATTAACAAAATAGTTGGTACATCACCACGTGCAGGTAACGTATTTTAATTTAAAATTAGATACAATACAATAAAACACATACAAATTTGAAACTTAAATAATCCTTTTGGGCAGTCCACACAACTGAAAGCTTAAGTGAAAAGCAGGAAACTTCTGCACTGCGTAAGGACAAAGGCTGCAAGTCTTGTAGCGTCCCACAGCTGGGACGTATCTCTCCTCATTATTTTGGATTGGCCTGGAGCGTAAGTACTTCACCGTGCTGATCCAATGCAGGTTCTTGGAGGAGGACGAAGGTTATTGTAGCATACTAATATTTATATATTAATGAAAGAGAAACGTCGGGTTCAGCTAACTGTATGACAAAATACGCTAAAATTAACCTTGAAATAGCCCCAACATAACCCAAGGCCATTGTTCTTGTTCAATATAATGAATGAGTCCCGTCTATTTTTGTTAGTTATGAATTACGATATTAATGGCTTACGTTTAAAGTAATCTTTAGAGTTTTTCAACACTGAGTGGAATGCATCCAAAAAATAATTTGTGCGAATTGATAGGTACATACCTATGTAACAGTTTACAGTGCAGTGTAAATATGAGCTTGATATTGAAGTGTCTCATACTTCCACTAGCACCTACTTACGAAAATAGTGGTAAATTACAAATTGTTACTAAGATCACAAAACTGCAAGATTCAAAATGTTTATTAATTTTTAGAATTAATATAGGTATTTCTACTTAATTAACCTTAGTGTTAGGTCTAAGGGTTGTTTTCGACGATAAGAGAAAAGAACCAAGGACCTTGAAGCCATTGATAGATGTTAAAATGAAGAAAAAACATTTTTCAGTTTTAGTTGCCAGTCAACAACTATCGTTGGTATATGCAGCAAAGTCACCGTAAAAATCACCATCGTAAAAAGTGGCCAAACTAATCTCAGAAATGATAAGAATTTTAGAACAAATACAAAAAATATTCTATGGTCTACCGCAACTCATAAAAATGCGTAACAGTAACATAGCAAAAAAGATAAGTGTGATTAAGCTTGAATCCGCGCCGTGTGATGTCGTCTTACAATTACAACTGTAGATTGTAGAACTTTTATGATTCGAGCGAAGAACTACTATCACGCACCCGTTTTTGCTGTGAGGCAATTCTGTTGTGTTTTAGCATGTTTTCGGAGTAACAGAGCAAGTACTAGTAAGTACGACCTCAGACAAGACTTAAGCCTTTTTATTGTGACCACTTAGCACCACTGAATACTCGTCTACATTACTCCATTTTAAAGAAAATAAACAACAAATATAGAATAGTGCCTACTACAATCCGTTGCATGATACAATTTAAAAGTAATACTTTCCTCGTTTCTGTTGCAGTATCCTTGGAAAAAACCTTCATTATTTCGCGTATAATTGTCTCGATCATTCGCTATCTGCATTCATCTATACGTCACTTTACACGTGACAAGCAGCTCAACATTGCATTCAAACTCCATAGACAGCAATTTTATAGGTTACATGAGGAAGTTCTAGAGCGCGAATTACGCTCGCCGTTTAATTTGCATGAAGGTAGTAGAAACCTTTTTTTTTTCAACCTTTTTTATGTCCCACTGCTGGGCACAGGTCTCCTTCTCACAAGTGAGAGGGATTTAGGCCATAGTCCACCACGCTGGCCAAGTGCGGATTGGTGGATGTCATGCTTTCGAGAAATTATGAATTTCTCTCAGGCATGCACGGCGATGGAGAACATCGTAATTAATGAAATATCACGATATTCTCCATCACCGTGGAGCAGCGATAAATTCGCACATTACAAATTTCTTTGTCAGAGGTGCGCGCCGAGGATTTGAACCCGGGATCGGTCGCGTAGAAGACCGCGGCTCTTACCACTCGGCCATCGCTGCTCGGCCATCGCTGTAGAAACCTTATTTACGCCGTAATGCTGGGAACAGATCACTCTCCTTGATTATATTAGTTAGGTACCATACAAATAAAAACCAACATTCTTACCACCACCAACACGTGTTTCGCCCCAAAATAGTAGGTACACCATCAGGGATATAAACGTGTCAAATGTAAGAATGTACTCTCTAAGAATACTTCTTATTCGACGTGAACCTATAATTTATACATATATAGCGAATAATTAACAAATTTGTCTTAGTTGACACTAAATCTAGTTGTCGGATCTATGAAGTCAGCACATTCGAGGTTGTCTACATTAAAAGTAATAATAATAATAATAATAATAATAATCATTTATTTGCTTTGAATATGTTACATTGGATGTTATGTCAAGTTACAAGTTCTATATTCAGCTAAAGTCAATAGCATGCAAATATTGAGGTATTTTATTTAGAAGTAAGAATGCTAATAACGCAAGTGCAGCACAAACCAAAAATTAAATTTTTAACATGGCATAAGTAAATTAACTAAATCATTTTTTTATATGAACCCGACAAATAGACAGACGGGCTAGGGTACCTACAAGGGAGTCACCTAAGCTTTGCCGGCTTTAAAGGAGAGCTTTTTACTATTTCATCAATTTGTTGAGTCATCACTCATCAGGTATCTCAGGATCAAATTATAGGGATTCCCAATGACGTCTAATACTTTTTCCACATACTAGGTACTATGAATTTAAAAAAAATAGTAGTATGTGGAAAAGAAGAGGAAATCTGTCAAGGAAGAAGGAAGGAAATTTTATTTTGAAAATTCCATACCTACCATATCAATTTATAATTATTAAAGACTACTAAGCGCGTATGGCTGGGCGGCTAGCGTAGAACGCAAGCGGTCTATGTAGCTGAGCCAAACGGGCGCGGTTAGATGTGAGATGGATGACCGCTAGTGGCAAAAATTTCATGCGCGTTTCCGTGCTTGGGAGGGCACGTTAAGCCGTCGGTCCCGGTTGTTGTCGATAGATAACAGTCGATAAACCTTGTCGGAGGCCTTATCGGCAGTTTGAAAACATCCGACAGCGGGTGGCCACTAACCCGCATCTCCACCAACCTGCATTACAGCAGCGAGGTGGAGTAAGCTCCAGGCCTCCCCAATATTGGGGAGAAACCCGTGCCCAGCAGTGGGACGCAAAAAGGGTTGCAGTCAAAGACTACTAGGTCCATCTAGATCAATTCATGAAACTCTACTCAGACGCGGTCCGAACGAGGGGGAGGGACAAAAAAAACAACATAGACTTAGAATTACCCTATATCTATGGTAACAAACAAGCTAACTTGGGCCAAATTTTGGTCTTTAAATTAGGTCAGATTCCACCGCAATGACCGATGCTTAGGGATCCGAGAAATCATTAAAATATTTTTCACATAGTAAACAGATTACATCTCAAGGAGGAAATGTCAAAACATATAGAATAGGGCAACGCAGACCAGTTTACAAGCTTTTTTATTTAGTCCGGTAAAAATGTAAGCAGAGACTCAAATCTAATTAATTGTATATATTTATTCATCAATTTACAAAATAGCAAGCTTTTAAAAAACACAGTGTTACCATATGAAATGCAAAAGAGATGCAAATTAATTACAGTAACTGTAACTACCTACTTTTAATGCTAAAAATAACCATACTAATAGTATATCTGACCAATGCCTACAAAGTTAAAGTGTCCACAAAAACTACCAGAACAGGTTAAAAGAAACCGGCAAGTTTTTTTCTCCCATTAAATTGCAACAGTGATTTCCTCCAAAAATTTAATATTCATGAAAAACGAGTCTTATACCATATCCTATGCGGAAAAGGTATCTGGGGTAATGAAAGGATATCAATGTAAAATCGATTAATTGAAATCGAGAATTTAATTAAGCTGCAATTTTAGACTGTAAGATGTTAAGCGTAAGTATTTAGTAAATCCATCAGGTTTGATCGTAACTCGTGAAATAGATAATTTTCTGTAGGGTGGCAGTTTCGATAACAATTTTAATAATAAAAAACTTCAGGAATTCTAATTAAATAGAAATAAAATATAATAATAGTGTGATATTTGTATATATTCTCAAAACACCATCATAACAAAATAGTTACAACTTTTTTACGGCAGAGCGGCTTCTGCTACTAAAATATATAAAAAAAAAACCAGTGACCTATCAAGAATTGGTAAATTCACTGGTTTTATATTTTGAAATACACTTCTTGCTTGTCATAATTTATTCCAATGAAAAACACAGATTAAAAAGAAATTGCATGTTCATTCCTTTTTCCATAAATCATTCTCCATTCCATTTCTCGGTAAGCCGGAGTGTTTCTCCATTGTCCTTTCCATTTCAATCTGAAGCTAATTAATCACTAATTCGATGAGCACAATCAATGGTATTTTTCTCGGAGACTCGATCATTAAATCATTACATTAGTCATTACTCGTCATTAGCAATGAGATGCAACATTATTAACCACTGTTGCGAGATCTATCAATAGATTTCTCCTAGGAAGTTGGGTAACTAATCATTGATGTTCAATATTTAATGCATTGAAGTGTAAGGTCTTGAATTTATTGAGATAACTTGGTATTATGGTAATTTATTCATTAGAGTCTTTTGATTTGCAAGTTGAATATTAATTTGTTTAGTCTCTAATTACCTCAATCGCGCGTATAGGCGCAGGCGCTATTACAAACGCCTTTTAATCTTATTTATTACCTTTAAACGTGAAATTTTCATAAACTCGTATTTTTATCCAGAGTATTTCGGGGACGATAAATTGATCAAGGTAGGTTTCATTTCTAGAAAATGTCGTTTTATCCGTGTTTTCAGTAATGATCATAGAGCTACATAAACTGAAAAATATGACTCTTCCTGACATCTATATGCGAGTAGTATGTAATTATGTAACGTTTTTTTAATTGTGAGCTACTTCAGTTCAGTAGTACGGCGTTGTTAGTAAGAGATTAGTAAGAGTTGTAATAGAGTTAATGTTATGAATGCTATGATTGATCATATAGATCCTTAGAGCATCAAGGTATGACAGGTATGGCACCTGTCAGAGGAGTGGCCTTTACGGGCGAAGCCCTCGTCCCAACGTCCATGCACAATGTGCCTTCTAGTTATACAACTAGTGTGCCTGTGTGTGTCTGTTGACGGTGCATAGCAAATGATGTTGCTAATTGAAATTGACATACATATTTAGAAATGTATGCATCTGTAACGATGGAAGTATATTTGTGAATGTGTGACAAAATTAAAATGTGTGCGTTCTTCCCCCGCACCAGATTTGGCACAAAAATTATGTATCGAAGCGAGGCGCTATGCCGTCTCTACTGTAGGGTGAGTCAGTAACTTTGATGCTCTACGTATAGATCATATGATTGTAAATATAGATTTTGATTTTAAATGTTATCTTATCTGATTTTTGCACATGTAAGTATCGAAAACTGTCTTTGTGCCAGGATAATTTTACCGTCCACAAGCTTATTAATAAAATCTTTTTAGAAAATATTCATGAATATTTTTTGATTCTGACAACAAATACGAAAACAAAAACAAAGTTTTGTTTTAGGTAATAGTGTTTATGCAAGCAAACACAAGGCCGCAGACCGTTTAGGTACACTTGGAGTCATTATCCTCGTTTCGTCAGCAGAGCCTTGTGCGACCTGATCTAGAAACTGGACGGAGTAGGCGGTCGCGAGATTTCGCAATACTGATAAGAGTAACAATGAACTTTTGACCTTTTAAAAGGTATGGGGTAATCGAATTTGCATCAATAAATCCTTAACTATAGGTCTTGTTAAAACAATAGGACTAAGTACTGTTTCAATGTAACGTATTATTCGGCGCGCATACATTCGTTTCGGAAAACACGCTTACACACGCGCTACTTTCTGTACCAGAAAATGTTAAATCTTGATGTTTCGCGGTTACACGCGCTTTTAAAACAAATAAAAGACGTGCGAAAGCGCCGAAAAATATGAAACCGCACTAAGCAGTAAATCAATTATTTTATTCTGCTTGATTATGTACCTAAATATATCAAAAGTTTTGCCTCATCTACATAAGAAGCGAAAGGAGATTTTAAGAAAAAGAAAATAATCATCCGAGTCAGATTTATTAACATTGAATTATCAGTAATAATAAACAATCTAAAAATTTACCCAAAATAATAAGCCATGAAAAGTTTTTTTTATAAGTAAGCTATTTAAGAATAATAAAAGGCTAAACATAAATATTATAAATTGAGGAAGAACTTAAATTCAAATTTTCCACCTGAGCGAAGCAGTTATAAAAAATATTTATTACAATAATTATCTATTGTCTGCCTGACGTCAATTACAACGTTGCAGTTAATAGTTTTGATTGCTTGCGCTGTTTTTCAGCGGATCTGGCCGTTTTGAAATACATAGATGGATATGCAACGTCAATCAGATTCCACTCTATGAATTGTATGTGCAATATTTCAACCGTTTCCTGTAATTTTTTATAATATAACACATGTACAAACGATTAAGAGCTCCTAAGCATAGAAAGCAGCGATGGCCGAGCGGTAAAGACACCGGTCTCCGACATGAAGATACCGGGTTCAAATCCTTGGCGCGCACCTCTGACAAATAGTAATGTGCGTATTTATCGCGGCTCTACGGTGAAGGACAATACTATATGTATTGTGATATTTACTCGTAATTAATTACGATTTTATTCATCACCATGCATGATATTGAGAAACTCATAATTTCTCGAAATTATGACGATGTGCACCAATCCGCACTAGGCGAGCGTAGAGGACTATGCCCTTGATCCTTCTCACTTGTGAGAGGAGACCAGTGCCCAGCAGTGGGATATAAAAAGGTTGAAAAAAAGTATAGGTCAGATGTTGGCAACTTCAATGTCATACCATTCATCGTACCCGTGTCAGATTATCGTAAAAACAGAATTTCTTAGTCGATTTTTTATAATAATAATAATAATTCATTTAATTTAAGAAAATAATTCTCATATAAAATTCTTATTAGTACTGCTAGTAGCGGTGGTACCCTTATTAGTCGATATATTAAATTAAAATCAATTTACATTCAATTAAAATAAAACAATTAAATTAAATTAATACTATTAAATGATATTAATACAATTAAATTTTTGAAGCCCTTGGCATAATTTGATTCTATAAAATCGAGACAGCTCATTCTTCTCCTCTCTTTTAACTGGATGTATGGTTTGGAATGATAATCTTTAAAGTAGCTCTCATCAGCAAAACTCCTCAGGAAAAATAAGTAGGTAACAGCTAAGTAGTAATTATATTATTATTTCTAATATATTTAACGAACATGTAAATGATCTTCGCTTGTTTAGCTCTGTTATGAAGTCATTTTTTTTATTCAAAATTCAACAAGACTACTATCAAAATTAAATGAAATCATTAAACGTCTTCAATTTAAAGATATATTGTAAGGATGTTGTCCAATAGTCTATCATCTTAAATAATGTTTTGTATTTTTTTAAAGAATGTAAAATGCATTACTTATACACCTTTTATTTCAAGATATACCTTGGTAGATCTGATAGGTAAACAGATTTACCCAGGTGGCGATGATATCGTATACGAAGCAAGAAATTTGAGTACGGAAATTATGGTTTCTCTGAGTTTGGTTATGCGATCATCATAGCCCTCAGGAGTAATTGCTCCTCATTCTTCTTGTTCATAAAAAATCGGTCATAAGGGCGAACAATCTAATTATTTAAAATCAACGCGTGATAATGGTGTCTAATAATATTATACTTGTTAGGTAACGATTGTATGATAATGATAAAGCATAAATGAGAAGATTCGTATGCACCCCGGCGCCGGAGCGCACCGACCATGACGCTTCGGCATTGCATAACACTGTTTAGAGTTGGACTGAAATGAAACAGCAAATTAACAATTACTGGTGGATCACCCGCGAAACATTCGCTTTAATATTATTTTACAGATTTTTTAGGAATTTCCAAACAGGTTTGGTTTTGATTTCACATCACTGTAAACTGCAAGGGCCACACTGGGCGTAACCAGGTTTATGGTCAGGGGGAGCGGGGGGGGGGCAAGTACTTGGTCAGGAGGGGGCAAGCATTTGGTTCTTGAGGGGGGGTCAATTTTTTTTGAAACTGAGTACCGTGCAAGTACTGCGCGTAAATTTACCTTCCACGTTACACGAAGACACACACACAAAATATTAAATATACAAAGGAAACAGCAGGAGATAGCATATCTAGCTTTTTCTTTATAGATTTCTTTTTTCATTTAGGAGATCTTACCCTACTGTCCCCCCATCGGTACGCCCATGGCAAGAGGGCAGGAACTGATAACAAATACATATTTAACAGGTTCAACACGTTTTATAGGAAACTAAAATTGTTGTTTTTATTAGTAAAATTGATTTACTATATTTTACTGACTGATACTCCACCAACCCGCATTGGAGCAGCGTGGTGGAGTAAGCTCCAGGCCTCCCCAATAATGGAGAGAGACCCGTGCCCAGCAGTGGGACGCAAAAAGGGTTGCAGCCAAGCCATATTTTACTGCACCTCAACGGAGCTCTACAAAAAAAGACAATAACCTATTTTTATGTGCAGCTATCCCATAGTCACTGTGACAAAAATTGGCTTACGCAATTATTAAGTATATTTTTATCTTGCTGTCTTTCTACATCAGCCGCAGGACCATGCTTCATAAATGGGAAGATTCGAATGCACCCGCCGGACCAGGCGCCGACCGTGACGCGAATGGTATTGCATAAGTTAAGACTGAAATGAAACAACAGATTAACAACCACAATAATACACTTTTTCATAGAGAACGTAGAGTACGCTGAATTACGTTACGACTGAGTTGTTTACTAAGATTGTGAGTTCTTATTTCTGCTTGTTAGTAGCGGAATTCTTTAAATAATTGAAGTTTTGGCCGACCTTTATATCTAAAATATAAATTTAGAATTTAATGAGGATCTGCCTTATCATTTAATGAAAACAGCACCAATCTTGCCTGAGCTCATATGCAGTTTCCCCAACTCCACAATGGAGAGTCACTGTTTTAACTTAAACTTTGGATGTGCTAAAACTACAACTGCATATAACCTCAGGTAAAACTCGAACTTGCTTGAGGTTATTATGAGTAAGTATATGTCCATCCATTGTACAGCTCCTCACAAGCTCCCGTCACCAATGTGGTGAACGATAAGAGAGCCAAATTGACCCGACACTATACCGAAGATATCCCGGACGTCAGCCTGTACGAAATTAGAAAGGCCCTTAATCAGCTTAAAAACAACAAAGCACCGGGCGATGACGGTATCACATCTGAGCTGCTGAAAGCTGGAGGGAAACCCCTCCTAGTGGCGCTCCAAAAACTGTTCGATACCGTCATCAGTAGCGGAACTGTCCCGGAGGCGTGGAGCAGAAGCGTGGTGGTACTGTTCTACAAAAAGGGTGACAAAGCCCTTTTAAAGAACTATAGACCCATCGCGCTTCTGAGCCACGTCTATAAGCTGTTCTCAAGGGTTCTTACTAATCGCATTGCGCGCAGGCTAGACGACTTCCAGCCTCCCGAACAAGCCGGATTCCGAAAAGGCTATAGTACCATGGACCACATACACACGCTGCGACAGGTTATACAAAAGACCGAGGAGTATAATCTGCCGCTATGTATTGCGTATGTGGACTATGAGAAAGCCTTCGATTCTATCGAGACCTGGGCAGTGCTAGAGTCTCTCCAGCGATGCCAGATTGACTATCGGTACATCGAGGTGTTGAAGTGTTTGTACAAAGCCGCAACCATGACAGTCCGAGTCCACGACGGAAGCACTGGACCTATTCCAGTGCAGCGCGGAGTACGACAAGGGGATGTTATATCCCCGAAGCTGTTTACCGCTGCACTGGAAGACGTGTTCAAGCTGATGGAGTGGAACGGGCTGGGTATTAACATCAATGGCGATCACACACCTTCGATTTGCCGATGACATAGTAATCTTGGCGGAGAACCTGGAAGAGCTCAGCACTATGCTAGGTGACCTCCATAGCGCCTCACAAAGGGTGGGTCTTAAGATGAACATGGACAAGACGAAGATCATGTCTAACGTCCATGTCACACCTATACCGGTTGTTGTTGATGGCGCTACTCTCGAAGTTGTCGACGAGTACATCTACCTGGGACAAGCGATCCGTATGGGTAAGTCCAGCTTCGAGAGAGAGGTAACTCGTAGAATCCAACTCGGTTGGGCAGCGTTCGGGAAATTACAAAGTGTCTTCTCGTCCAGAATACCTCAGTGCCTGAAGTCGAAAGTTTTCGAGCAGTGTGTGTTGCCAGTGATGACCTACGGCGCTGAGACGTGGTCTTTTACAGTTAGCCTTTTCCACAAGCTCAAGGTCGCTCAGCGAGCGATGGAGAGGGCTATGCTTGGTATTTCTCTACGCGACAGAATTCGTAATGATGAAATCCGTAGAAGAACTAAGGTTACCGACATAGCTCTCAAAATCTGCAAGCTGAAGTGGCAATGGGCAGGCCATATAGTTAGGAGGACCGACAACCGATGGGGAAGAAAGGTCCTTGAATGGAGACCACGTCTCGGCAAAAGGAGTACAGGCCGCCCTCCAAACAGGTGGACTGACGACCTGAAGAAGACAGCGGGTAGTCGCTGGATTCAGAAGGCCCAGGACCGGGAGTAGTGGCGAACGTTAGGGGAGGCCTATGTCCAGCAGTGGACAGTAAAAGGCTGATGGATGGATGGATGGATATGTCCATCGAAATGCGCATGGCCCGGCGGCGAGCGTAGAACGCAAGCGATCTACCCAGCTAAGCCAAACGGTCGCGGTCGGGTGTGAGATGGGTGACCGCTAGTGGCAAAAATTTCATGCGCGTTTCCGTGCTTCGGAGGGCACGTTAAGCCGTCGGTCCCGGTTGTTGTCGATAGATAACAGTCGTTAAACCTTGTCGGAGGCCTTATGGGCGGTTTGAAAACATCCGACAGCGGGTTGGCCACTAACCCGCATTTCCACCAACCCGCATTGGAGCAGCGTGGTGAAGTAAGCTCCAGGCTTCCCCAATAAGTGGGAGAGACCCGTGCCCAGCAGTGGGATGCAAAAAGGGTTGCAGCCATATGTCCATGGACTGCAGCGATCATTTAACACCATGTGGTCTGCATGCTAGTGGATCACTCCATTTTAAATATCAAAAACAATGTTATTTTTATAGGTACCTATGTACCTACTACATATTTAATCATACTTGTATCCAACATACTAGGACCTAGTAGGTACTAGTTTGTATTAGTAAACATTGAATCAGTACTGTTTTCCCTTTGAAGTTACATCCATGTCTACGCAGAGAGCATAGTAAGAAGGGCGTTCCCGGTCAAGGCCTTTGCAGGTACATTGTAATGGTTGTTACTGGAATTTTAACAAGACAGACTAATAATAACAACTTGTAAGAGAAGTTGGTAAAACCTTGTTGGCACAAGTCTCCGTTATTTTTCTTCTTAATCTTATAAATCCATTTTTGGCCTGACTTAAAAAAACACAAAAATAATAAATATTACTTATTTGAACTCAAATTAAGCATAGTTTTAAAAAATGAAAATTTAAGAGCCTGGTGATGCCTACTTCACCATTTCATGAATATACCATAGTTAAAGGGTAAATACATACGGGTAAATAAATACATAGGTTAAAGTTCCGCCGACACCATCTGGACTCGTGGCGGTCCTCCACAGTCCGCTTTGCACGCCCATTTTTACCACGGACGTGTAAGTTATGGGATAACCTTCCATCTGAGGCATTTTCAGTGGACTTATGACATGGGGTTCTGCAAGAAAGCTGTAAAAAAAAGCTCTCCTCCAAAGCTGGAGACAGCTGATCACACGATCAGCTGTCACGTGTGACCATTATAAACCCATAGCCATTCTGTTACCTCAAATATATTATTATGTACTTTTTATAAAAGAGTGCTGGGAGTTTTTTTCCGCCGCCTTTTTTCTCTCAGCTCAACATCTAGCCCAAACGGGCATCTAAAGGCGATGACCGGGAAAAAATTACATTCATTAAGCGAATATTTTGTATTCCTAATATGAAATAAATATTTTTTCTTTCTTTCTTCTTTCCGGCAATGTTCGGCTGGCTCCCCTGGGGTTGCCCATGTCCTTAGGCGATGGTGATCGCTTAACACCACGCGGCCCGTCTGCCTTTTTGTACAGTTTATTTAGTTAAAAAAATACAACCCTATGGGTCTACCCTACTGTGGGGCTAGGAGTGTGAATGTGTAACGTTATTTATTTAGGTATTATTATTATTTTCAGCGGAGAGCAGTTGTAAGTAAATTGCAGAGCGATATATCGAATGGTTGTTTCAATACTCACAAACACTCAACTCACACAAATGCATTTTTATGTCGCAACGCCCGGTGATGCCTCGCTTAATGCACGCGTGTTGTGTGTGCTTTACAGCAAATACGCACTCGCATAATATATATACGAGCAGTTTCAAACTACATAGCGTAATTTTCGGCGCGTGTACGCGCGAAACAGCCAGATTTGACATTTTCCGGTACTAATAAATACAGTTTAAAAAAACTAAAAACTAAGTTTTTGAAGCACATCAAACTAAAAAAGTGAAAATTAATCCTTAATATAAGCAGAAAATAATAGTGAGGCTTTAGGCTATATAACATCATGCTATGAGTGCTATGACTAATACCGAAGTCCACGCAGACGAAGTCGCGGGCGGCCAATAGTTTCAAAATATATTTAAATCCTACGAAGCTGGTAGAAACTAATCGTGATTGATCAGCGCGCAAAAACTCTCACCTTGTTGTACTTCCGAGGGCACGTCGAATGAACAGGAATCATATTTTTTTCTGTTACATAAATATCATTTGTTCCACTTAAAATTTAGAAATCGATTTAATTTGAGATTTTAATAATGATACTGATAACGAGAAATAATGCTAATGTTTAGATATGTTTCACTGCGATAGTTTATTTTCTTCAAAATAGAATAGGAATCATAATATTCATATATTTTAATAGTAGCAGTAGTAGTAGTAGGTAATTAAAATAAACATATTTACCAAGGATCATTTTCCTAAAAATTATGTGAGCGTCAAAATCTAATTAGAGTTTACGCCGAAGCTATCACTTATTGTGCAATAGTTATTCTTCGCAGCTATATAAAATAAGTGTGCCTTATATGGATTTATAATTTTGAACACACCATCATAAACATAATATTTACTTTTAATTCAAATTAAGCACAGTTCATTCAAAACCGGAATTTGGGTTCTAGGAAGTAAAATTGTGATAAATTTTATATAATAATTTATCTTGGACTATTTAAATTGTATCCAATTAATTACGATTAAAATTTTTATAAGCTACGTAGACCTTAGAGCAACTACGGAAGCCAACATGCGATGTCAAGAAGTGGCCGTACCGACCTTCCCCTCTCGGAGAATAGTCATGGTAGAAAAAAAGTTTTTGTATTTTTATTTTTTGTTTTATACAAAACTAGTTGCGACATTGGAGGTAAGATGATCGATCGATATACAGAAAATGTTTCTTATTAAATTAATAAAACAAATTACTTATTAAATTAATTAAACAAACGACATATGAAAACAATTAGAACATATTGTTTCTCTCTCCTCACTAAATCTACAGAATGTTAATACATCGAAACAGAGCGCAAAGACTACTCCATTGCCAGGTGTCAATACTGTCGTTGTTCTAAGACGTAACCTAATCGTAGGACATTCTTTGTAGAATCTAAAAATATCTTTTGATATAAAATAGGATCAATTTTCAGTCCAATTTTCTGAGGTAGCTCTTTAAAAATAATTACAGTGAATCATTCATTCTGATAAGTAATGGTAAGTTTGAAGTAAATTCACTGAATCGCATAATTTATTTCTAATTTCAAAGACAAGTGTCGGCAAGCGCAAGTTATCTTCCATAAGCATCAGTGCGATGTATTGATACGGGAACAATTACATTTTTATCAATAAGTACATTATTGTTATGCCGATTAAAAACACAATTTATGTGTCGGCTTACATATAAAAGTAAATTTTGCCGAACGAAACACAAAAAGAAATGATGCAATGTTAATCGGTTTAATGGAGGGCGTTTCTCTACATACCTTTCTTATTAATTTAAGACAAAGGATAGAAATAAAAACTGAAATAGTTTCTTAGCAATGCTTAGTAAGCAACTTAAGTGAGACTGACCATATAGATAAACCTTGGGGGAGGCTTATGTCCAATTAATGGTAAAAACAGCTCGCGCATCGGATGATCACAAAGAAATAAAATAAAATACCCATGTCAAATTATGTGTATAGTTTCGCAAATATTTACATCGTGCCTAACTTATGAGAATTGGACGATTGATGTGATTTAGCCGCAGCTAAAATCTTAATCGAGGTGTCAAGGATGTCTGTATCGATAAAACCCTATGAAAAAGAAAGAAAGAAAAAATATTTATTTCATATTAGGAATACAAAATATTCGCTTAATGAATGTCTTTTCCCGGTCATCGCCATGTCATTCTATAACTGCACAATGAGGGAGAAAAGTGAGTGCGTTCCTATGGAGATCCCGCAAAGCAGTTATTACAAATATAGTAGGTACATATTGAACTAAACAAGCATATTCCTAAAAACCGCTAGGGAAATTAAGGCTAAGCTTTCAGTCACCAATTTTGAAAACACGCATAATAGACGACAATACCATAGAAAGTACAGTGAAGTGAATTGTTTAAAAATTGTCAATGATAATAATTTGTCCCAAAATTCAGTAGTTTTACCTATTAGTAGCTATTACGATCATAACCATTTTCAGCATCGGCATGACTTGACGGCGACGCCATGCGACGCCATGCGACGCGGGTCGCCGAGGCCAAGGTGAGCGGGTGTTCTGAACTTGACATTAACGTACATGGGGAAATTTCATCTAGATACCTTTAATGGCGCTTTATGTCTTTTAATGTTGAAAAAAAAAAATTTAATGTCAACTTCATGTGTTGAAATTGCTGGGTTTTTACAAGAAGTCACGCTTTATTTAAAAAATTATTCGAGTAATAAGAGGTAGATTATAACAGCTATGTTGTCACAGTTATGTGCTAGGTATAAACTTTTTATACCGTCTGAACTTAGATCATTAAAGGCATTAAAGGCCTTTTTTTTCTTTCTTTCTTTCTACTAAGGCTTATGAAGTGTGGACTTTCATTAGTTTATAGGTACATATTACAATCATGTACTAGGTATTACTACTATTACTTTATTCTGTTTTAAGCAGTTAGTTTTTTTATATTGTCTAATACATATTTGTTAAGTAAGTATTCAATTATTAAGTTATATTTTACAGCAAATCCGTATCTTGTGCTATCTGTATAAATACTGCGTGGAAATATAAAATAAATACTGTAATATGCAACAATAATACCTACTTATAATTTTCCATTCAATACGACAGCTAAAGAGATCGTGATTCTCGATGTCGTAAAATCTTTAGTGGAGTTTTTGCGATTTTATCCGATAACACCCTTTAGAGTTACACTTGTAAAAAACTAGCAAAAAGGCCAGTTTGAACTACGTTACATTTTATTTACATACGTTACATCAAGTAACTTTGTGCTCAAAACGTGACTAAAAACGTGATTAAAAAGGGAAAAGGAAACCTTACAGGATCGTTCGGTTTCCGTCTTTCTGTCAAGAACTAATTCAGGAACATAGACATATGAGTACTTATAATGTAGTTTAAAAAACTAAAAAACACGCTTTTGTGAAAATACGAACTAAAACCAAAAAAAAAATAAGAAGAAAATGTAAGTATTTTACTGTAAAAAAGCGTGGGGTGCATGGTGTCAATAGTATCTAAAAAAACACCCCACGCTTTTTTGTACAGTAAAATACATTTTCTTCTTATTTTTTTTTTGTTTTTAGTTCGTATTTTCACAAAAGCGTGTTTTTTAGTTTTTTAAACTACATTATTTATTTTTAATTTTTTAGTAGGATTTTTATTCTCATATTATTGTATTGTCATCGGCACTTGACCCCTGTGTAAATTTTCAAGTTAATCAGACGCTTAGACGTGTTAAAAATATAAAACTTTATATTTGTTTCATTAAGTACCTTAGGCCACGAATTTATCAGCCGCCCGTCGTATATTTTTTTTTTATCCTGATGATCCTAGTTAGGACTTTAATATAAAGTTATGAGATTATTGTATTGTCATCGACCCTTGACCCTTGTGCAAATTTTCAAGTTAATCAGACTCCTAGAAGTAAGTTAAAATGAAGTTCAAAGATTCCATTACATACATACTTACATACATACCTACATACATACAGGTCAAGTTAATAAAAGCGTGTTAAAAAGTTAAGGAATGAGAAAAAGTCAAGTGGTGTCGTGGGACACCACTTGACTTGACGTGGGACAAAAAGTTCCTTATTATAAAAATATTAATTTTAAGTTCTGTTCGAGGTATAAAGAAAATAATAATTCGGGGATACAATTTTAAATATGATATTTTATCGATAAAAAGCAAAGAAACTACTTTACAAAATTATCTAAACACTTTTATTTTATCTACAATGATTTATAAAAATATAATATAATAATAATAACAATCATCACGTATACAATACATTAGGCATTGTGTAGCCGTCATACAGACTATACATAAAATTTAAGTTTTTAACAAAAAAATAGAACCGACTTCAAACGGTAAAAATTAAAATTGTTCAGTACCTACTTCTTCTTGCTTATGGTAATGACTCTTAAAACTATTTTTGGAGTCACTATTAAGTTTCAGTGTTTCCCTCGATTTCCCTAGTATCACATCATCAGACTTTGACTTGGTGACAGTTGGACCACCTCAGCAATGTAAGATTTGGAATAAAAAACTATTTATTGAAAGAATTTGCTTTCAACTCCTCACTGTTGCAGTACCTTCCATCATCAGCTCAGCAACATGAGATGATGATTACTATGCACAAATATATCTTATGCTTCAGAAAGTATAAGAAAATAAATGTGTGTGCCTATAAAATTTGAGAGTTCTCCTCGATTTCCCTAGGATCCCATCATCAGATCCTAATTTGGTGACAATGGGACCACCTCGGGAGTATAAGCATACGAACAAAAAAAGAATTTTGAAAATCGGTCGACAAACGGCGGAGTAATCGGTGAACATACAGCAGAATACAGTACCTCCTCCTTTTGGAAGTCGGTAAAAATCTTACGTTACGTACGTATTTTCCCTTTCCGCAACGCCCCGTAAGGAACTTCGTTCCAAAAGAAATAAAATAAGAAAAGATGAACATTACTTGTCTTTTTTTTTTCAAACTTTTTTATGTCACACTGCTGGGCACAGGTCTCCTTCTCACACAATTGAGAGGGATTTAGGCCATAGTCCACCACGCTGGCCAAGTGCGGATTGGTGGACGTCATGCGTTCGAGAAATTATGAATTTCTCTCAGGCATGCACGGCGATGGAGAACATCGTAATCAATGAAATATCACGATATTTTCCATCACCATGGAGCAGCGATAAATTCGCACATTACAAATTTCTTTGTCAGAGGTGCGAGCCGAGTATTTGAACCTGGGATCGATCGCGTCGAAGACCGCGGTTTTTTACCACTCGGCCATCGCTGCTCTGCTTACTTGTCTTAGTCCCATAAAACTGTGATAAATCAAACCTTTAATTCTACAATTAACGCTGTTCAAAAATACTAAATTTCTGAAAAGTTATCAAATCATAACAGTGGGGTATTTCCCGTTTTTTGATTGATTAAGGAAATGGGTTTTAGTAGACAAAAACAGAATATATGCTATTTTGATAGTATATTTTTTCGGATTTCTCGTTTATCCATCCTGGATGAATGATTGGTCTTTTGTGATTGTCTGTTACAAAATGAACGCCAGAAAATCAACAGCCTTAAAAAATATGTAAACACAAGATAGAGCGAGAGAGAGAGAGACAAACAGTGCCTATAATGGCTTCTTTAAGTTCATTAATATTTACATTCACACGTACTAAACTTCAAATATTTAATATTCTAATTTACTCGGCAACCTTTAGATGCAATTGACTTCTCACCTCTCCGACCGTCTAAGATGGGAACGGTACGAGTAGGTCCGTCTGACGCCTCATAATCACATTAATGTAACGTTATTACGAGTATGCGAGTCAAAACGTGAGTAACTGCTTTTAGTGCCACTTCTACTGTATTCTAGAGTTGTAAACATTCTTTCCCTGCATTCCCTGTATCATGGGTACCATGGACACTCCCAAAGACGGAAACATACACAAGCAGACCGAGCCGAGCCGAGACTTTCATTTAATGTTAGGTAAATCTAATTAGCTTGAAGTTTGATGATTTTTTTACTCAAATGGAACATGCAAGTCACGTGATGCTGCTGCCTGTGGACATCTTCACATAAACACGGCTCAGTCTTGTCCGGAGATAGTATGCGTTCGCATTGCTACTCCAGAAATGATAAAAAATAGCGCTTCACACTCATGACATGATGGTCGCCTATCACTCTCACTCCACTCACTCAGCGAACTCTTCACACAACGGATTCATTTAAAAAAACTGTCTATAGCTCAGCCGACAAAAAATTAATCATGAACATGAAATTAATTATGAAATTCTTGAGCACGGAATATTTTGCCCAAAATGTTATCGCAGCAGTTTTAATGCAAGGCGATTGTGATACGGGGTCGATAACGGTTCCGTGTGTTGCATTCGGATTGACGTAGAAACTAACTGTTGGGTAGCAGTTTTAGAGCTTAGAGCGTTGAAGCTTTTACGATTTTTACTGTCGTATTTTTTTTATTAAACATAAAATTAAAACCTAAATTAAACATTAAATTTAATAATATGTACTTAATTCTCATTTGATTTCGCATTTTTGGAAGCAAGGAGGATGGCAAGAGTGGGAGCTCGAACCGAACCTCCAGAGAAAACATTATAACAACAACAAACAAACATTGATACTTCTTTTTTGTGCGTCTTGCGGGACAGCAAACCGTCGTGATCAGCTGGATAATGTAATACTTAAACATTTATACTATATTAATACTAAATTTGCATTTCACTAGGTTCTCTTTTAGAAGATTGAGTAGGCGCAAGAAGGTCCACGGTGTGTTTCACCCATAGTACGTTCATGGTTCCACCCAACTCAACCAAAGTCTCAACAGCCATCCAAACTCAACTAAATCTCACACAAATTATTGTCTCTGAAAATAATGGGCACAATTTCACGTTACATCGATGAAATGAAATGAAATGAAATATTCTTTATAAGCAGCGATGGCCGAGTGATAAAAAGCCGCGGTCTTCGACGCGAACAATCCCGGGTTCAAATCCTCGGCGCGCACCTCTGACAAAGAAATTTGTAAGGTGCGCATTTATCGCTGCTCCACGGTGATGGAAAATATCGCGTTATTTAATTGATTACGACCTGTGCCCACCAGTGGGACATAAAAAAAAGGTTGAAAAAAAAACTTTATTCACTGTACGGTTCCATTACAAACTCTTAGTGAACGTTATTTTTTTTTCTGTCTGCTCTGGGTGCGCTTAGGCAATGCTGAGCTGAAGAAAAGAGCAGACGGAGAAAAACTTCAGCCCTGTTTTAAAATATGGGGTATACAATAACTAGCTTTCTTACTGAGTAGCTATGGGCCGATAAGGAACGTACGTGACAGCTACCGCTAATATAATATATGGACACTATATCAATCTGGTTCTAGCTTAATCCCTCATCCTAATAATATGTAGATTTCGGAAAGTGATAACGTCGACTAATTTTATATAAGGACTACGTTGACTAAAACTGTTAATGGAATATAATAATTATGCAATATTGTTCCTCTTTTTTAACCTACAATTCATCAAGTATTTTAAGCTTCCGCATCACTTTCTCACAGATCCTAGCAGTCGGTTCGATATCGTATGTGAACTTATAAATATGAAAACTTGTTGTTGTTGAAAAATCAACACAACTGGATAAGATTTTAGGACTTGAAGGTGTAAGAGGGCTACATCCAGGGGCGGTTTTAGAAAGCCATTAATTTTTTTCAAAAACGGGCCTTCTGACCTTTTCATTTGATCTCTAAAAAAACTAGCAAACTTAAACAATTTGAAGTGTTTTTCATATTCCTTATTGAAAGTATTTTACAGGTTTTCTTTTGATTTTGTGAAACAAGCTCCAGCCTACTCAGCCTTTTGGTAAATCCAGCACTGGAAATGAAAATGAAATGAAAATGAAAATGAAATCGAGTCCTCTTCAAGCGCTAAGGCAGGCTATCTAGGACGTTTTAGTTAAATACTTGTGAAATTTTATTTGTCACTTGATTGACTTAAATTTTAGTGATTTATTTAAGGATGCAAAAAGTGCACGAAAAGGCTACATAACAATAGCTCAACTAAAACTCTAGAACGCATTATCTTTAGTATTTTCTCATTCATCAACAATCGTGCGACGGCGATTCAATAAACATTATTCTTGTTATTTCATAATTAGCGTTCAATAATCGGTTCTTGTAGTATTCGCAGCTGATCTGGTGTGAGGTAATCTGGCTATTGTTTGCATTTAAATAATCCTTTGTTATTTGGATTTGAATGGGCGCGGAAAATAGTCGTACGTACAATGGCGTTCGTGCGAGAGATGATGAAGTTGGGGAATGAATAATTACGTTTGTCACTGCTGTTATGATATTATGATCAAATAGTTTTATTCGTGATTTCATTTATTTTATACTGTTTTTCCCGTATTATAGCGTGTTGTACCTCGAGGTTTTACCCGCGTCATAGCTGATGTTCTGTAGCCTAAAACCTTCTTTTAAAACTCAAGGATTTTTCAATTCCAATCAGTATAAATAAATCAATAAAAAATATAATGATAAAAAAGAAATTATTGTATAGAAGTAGCAGGCAAACTTGCACGCCACGTGGTGTTACACACAGCCTCAAGCAAGACTGAGTCATGCCTGATATATGCAGTTGCGCTGCTGCTCTGGAGGCGGATGGATAGCGCAATGATCTCCATGTCAAGAAGCAGACCGAAGAGTCCCAGATCGGATTCCTAACGAGGCAGAAATTATAATGATGATTTTTTTCTGTACCCGTTTTGGATGCTACACGCATGTAGACAGTGACATATTACTGTGTGTGTCCAATATTGCTGGAACCCTCAACACAGGTAATCCTATTGAGTGTGGTGTGGTATGAGTGTGAGACGTTGTTTTATTTTTAACTATATAACTAGTAATTAGTTACTAGTTTTCCCATGCACTATTACTAAACTGACCCAACATCGACATATCGATAAAAGTCTACATTTGTCCCGTTTAATCTGTAGAACTTGCATTGGTAATGTATGTGGGTCGGTGCTACCGCGCAATCCAATTCTGTAGTAGAACTTCGGTAAGAGGGTGCAGTTGTTGGTTACATCTATTTGAAGCAGCCATCAACCATCAGAATGTGTATTTAGCAGTGCAAATGTAGATACATGGGCTTTCTTCGAGGTTCAATGCAGATATTCATGGACTCCAGCGACAACATAATCCCTCGAGAACTTGTTTATATCTAACTAGCGGTCGCCCGCGATTTCGTCCTCGTGGACTTTGGTATTAGTCATAGCATGAGCACATGATGTTATATAGCCTATAGCCTTCTTCAATAAATTGACTATTCAACATATTTTTTTTTTCGAATTGGAATCAGTAGTTCTTGAAATTAGCGCGTTTAAACAAACAATCAAACAAACTCTTTAGCTTTATATTTTATTTTTAGAGATACGAGTAGCATGATGTTATATAGCCTATAGCCTTCTTCAATAAACTGACTATTCAACACAAAAATATTTTTTCAATTCGAACCAGTAGTTCCTGAGATTAGCGCGTTTAAACAAACAAACAAACTCTTCAGCTTTATATTATATATATTAATATATTATATATTATTGTTATTAACTCTTCAGCTTTATATTTTATTATTATGATGTTATATAGCCTATAGCCTTCCACAATTAATGGACTATTCAACACAAAAATAATTTTTCAATTCGAACCTGTAGTTCCTAAGATAAGCGCGTTCAAACTAACAAACTCTTCAGCTTTATATATTAGTATAGATTTGAATGGAGTAGCAGACGAGCATGCAGGCCTCGTGGTGGTCGCTGCGGCCCATGGACATCTATACACAACATCAAGCAAGCCTCAATCTGTCTGTTGTATGCAGCTGTGCTGCTACTCCGAAGGCTACTGGTCGCCTCGTGTAAGTGTGGCCGGCAACTGCTTCTTCCACCGAAACACAATAGAATTGCGTCACAGCAGAAGTTGGGGCATATTCGTCTCCTACTTCATTATATACAATTCAACCAAGAGCGAATTTTAAGTTTGACGTTGTCCACCCAAGTGCGAATGTTGTCCAGCAAAGAACGAGTTTTTGTTATAACGAAATCCAGCCAAGTGTGTATTTTTAATTTAACATAACCTATCATAGTATGATTTTGTGCACAAAGAGGGGTCCCTTCTACCATGTATGAAGGGTTTACTTCTTTGTCATCACTCTTAGTTATACCGATGAAAGTACAGTACACTACTGCCAACGCCATAACTCTCTCACACAAGTGCATTTATATGTCGCGACGATCGACGACGCTATCGTACGTGTGTTGCGGTAGGTGTGCTTCACAGACTATATACACTCGCAAATATCAATGTGTTGTACACGAAAATATTCGACCAATATCTACAATGATGCGGTGGCAATCCGATAAACAATTTTCTTATTTCTTAATTAGCGATCGATAATAGGTAGGACTATTCGCAACCGATCGAGTTGTGAGATAATAATCTGGCTATTGTTCGCGTTTAAATAATCCTTTGACAGTTGCAGTTGAATTGATCGCAGAAAATTGTAGCACAATGATGATCGTGCGAGAACTGATGAGCTTGGCCAATGAATAACAGGTTTTTGTCACTGCTGTTTTGATATTATTATTATGATTTGAATAGGGTTGTCATATTTTAATTAGAATTGGTCATTAGTATTGAACCTACGGCAGGTTTTGCCATGAAATTATCACTGCCGTCCTTTGTCTTACTAAGATGGTCATTTAAAGAATTTAGAGATTTAATTGAGTTTATTGAAAAAGGGTTTCAAAAGCTTCTAACAAAGTTACAAAGCCCAAGGCTGTACAAGAATTAAAAATAATATTCAATTTGACGACCCGTGTGGCGTAATGGTTACAATGCCGGACTGCCAATCGGAGGGTCCCAGGTTCGATTCCCGGCCAGAAATTTGAATTTTGAGTTTAATTTCTGTTCTCGGTCTGAGTGTTTTTGTTTCTGTCTTTGTAGTGTGACACAGAGTGTATTTACTCTGCTGTGGGGCTATTACTGTGAAACGTTATTTATTTATTTAATGAGCCTTCTTAGGTATAATAAGTAAAGTATAGTATCTACAATACCTAACAAGTTATACATTGTACAATTGTGAGTTTTTCTACATGGACAAATGCTGTAATAAAATAAAATTTCACGAACTGAATTTTTGTTTAAATTTTTGATATTGGCTAAACAATTGAATTGTGACTTATCGAACAATCTCTTTACTCCACCTATATCTTATCTTATCTCAGACCACAAACACGTATTTTTTATAAGTGATCGATGTATCTACTGATTAATTAAATTTTCTTTGTTGTTTACCTCACCAAAGTCAAGTTATTTCGATTTACCTTTAAACAATACAGCAATAAAAATGAGTTTGAATTTTTCATTATCAACATCACATGGGTGTACCATTTGCTATAAACCATTGTAGCAGTATACCTTTGTTAGATTAGAACTAAGAACAAGATGGTCATTCAGTGCAACTTGTGCCAATCTTCGTCTTTATCTTTAGTTTGCGCATCAAATACATATTACTTACATCTTTAAGCTATCACATGTAAACAGGCGCAGTCGCAGCCTTCAATTTTGGGGGGGTCGCCAAGAAATTTTGGGGGGGGTCACTAAGAAATTTGGGGGCAGAGGTGTCCCAAATTGGCTTGTTTCACCTTCCGTTTACGCATGACTGATGGATTTGGAGGGGGGGGGGGGTCATGTCCCCTGTGACCGCGCCTGCATGTAAAACGACGTCTCTTTTAAGCTTAATACACATTAATAATAACTAATAACACTTGTGACAATCCTGTAAAGTTTATTAGAGCTTCCAGACAACAGGTTATTACGGGTTGGCCACTAACGCTCATCTTCAGAAATCCGCAATAGAGCAGCGTGTTGGAAGATTCTTCTCCAAAATATTTGGCAGCGGCCCGTCCCTAATTACTTTTTGGGTTCTTTTGAGGTGTACAAAACCTAAGTAGATATTGAGAATTTTCCTGCAAAAGAGCAAAAGAGATTGTGGACATCAGTGGCGGATCTAGGATTTCAGTTTGGGGGAGGGCTGGCTTGATTATTAGTTTGACTTAACCAAGCTGCACAACGCGAGTTTTGTGCTATCCGCATGTGCTTCGAAGAATTAGTCACGATATGTTCTAATTTATAATTTGAGCTTTGCCAAGGGTGATCCCGAATGGTTTCTTGGGCTGGATCCGCTATGGGTGAGCATAGATCATTGTAACATTTTACCGATTTTTAGCAACTTCAAAAAAGTGGAGGTACTGTTCTATTATTTATTCTTTTGGTACTGTGTTCGGTCGTATGTAACTTTTTTCGCAATATTTTTATGTAGGTAAGATAGGTCCTATTTTAATATACCTACTCACACATTAATGACTTGAAGATCTACGTGTTATATTTATGTAAATGAATGTGACATACCTATTTTTTATGGATGTGTCAAGCAATTCTGCTTGAGTGCTTATTTATTGCATGTGCTTATAAATAATTATGCCATAAATGTCATTTGTTTACCTATGCAGTCATCCATTTTAAAGATAACAATTGACAGGGTTAATTGTAGAAAAATAAGTAAATGACTAAATACTCATCTGTATGGCGAGACATTGCGATGTAATGAATATTTATTGAAATAATTTGCATTAAGTTCTAGACCTGTAGTAAGTACCTATACACATACTCGCATTGACGTGCATGGTAATCTTAATAAATAATGTCACCATCATAGCCCCAAAGGATTATTTTTGTGTTAGATACCATGTACAAACACAAAGGCAGGAAAGCAAACAACCAGGCCGAGAACATAAAAACTCATAGGTAATTAAAATTAAGGCCTCGCCGAAATACGAACCCAAGCCTTGATCGTTAAATAAAAAAAAAATGTAACTTATTGTTTTAACTAAAGACACGATGACTTTAGCATATTAATCAATAAATATTTGCTCACCGAATAGATCTGTAAAACACGCATGAACTATATTGTAAGATTTTTATCGTAAAATGTACCGTATTTTATGCAAATAAATATATATGTATATCATTTCATGATTGCCATAGATACGCCGTACGGGTCGCCCACACTAATCTTAAGAGCATCAGAGGTATTGACATCCGCGCATTTTTAATCCTCTCCTAAATAATACTAATCTGTACCTACATTATTCATTTAACATCCTAACATAATTTACAATTTTAAACTTAATTTGGCTGGTATGGTTTGAGCTGGAATTCTGGAAAGTGCCTTGGCTGGAACTGCTGTGTGTGCAATGCTGTGAATCAATGTAATCCTGTTTCTGTGCAATGGTGCCACTGCAGCGGCACCTACCTGTGAGGCGTGCATCAGCCTCTGGTGGGGTGGAAGCGCATCGCTGCAATTGCATATAAAAACACATAAGTATAATTAAAATTATACCTAGACATTTTTTTTCAACCTTTTTTGTGTTCCACTGATGGGCACAGGTGTCCTCTAAGTAATTGAGACGGATTTAGGCCATATATGGTGGACTATAGTCCACCACGCTGGCCTCATGCGGATTGGTGGACATCGAGAAATCATGAGTTTCTCTCAGGCATGTACGGCGATGGAAAACATCGTAATTACCTAATTAAATATCTCAATATTTTCCATCACCGTGGAGCAGCGATGAAATGCGCACATTACAAATTTCTTTTGTCAGAGGTGTGCGCCGAGGATTTGAACCCGGCATCCCTGCGTCGGAGACCGCGGTGATTACCACTCGGTCATCGCTGCTCTCGATTTCTCGATTACCTAGACATTGAAGTATCAAAATAAAAACCTATTTAAATAGTTCATTTCTAAACTAATCTATATTCAAATCATTCAACAGTATTAATTTCAGATTGGCCAAAATCAAGCAAATACTGATGTTTCACTTGAAGGCAAAATAACATTTTGAAATGAAATGAAATGAAATAGTTGAAATGAAATGAAATAGTTTGAAATGAAATAGTTGAAATGAAATAGTTTATTAACATCCTGGGTAATAATATACACTTGATGTTTGTCATTGTTCTACGGTCATCAGCTGACCGTCATCCGCTTTGGGTGCGCTAAGGCTTATATGGGCTAGGAGAAAAAAGCGGGCGGAAAAAAACTCCAGCCCTGTTTTAAATAAATTTTCAGGTACAATGGGTATTTATTATGCAGCATGACTGTGGGACGACGAAAATACTTTTATGCAATACATAATGATTTGCAGTAAAATATTTATTATTTACAGTAGATATTATATGTATGATAGTTTTACGTCTTTTTTTATTTATTTCATTATTATTTATTTTTATATTTGACAGTCTCCGTGGCGTAGTGGGTGATGAGCCGACTGCGAAGCGTGAGCTCGTGGGTTCAATTCCCACCCAGGTCAAATATTTGTGTGATGAACATGACTGTTTGTCCTGTGTCTGGGTGTTAATAATTAATCTATTTAAGTATGTATTTAGAAAACTACGGTGACTAGACGGTATCGAGCAAGATCTAAAAGCGATCGGTGTCCGAGGATGGAAGCAAAAAGCGAGAGATAGCAGGTCTATCTAACTCTGGAGATATGTTCTTAACCAGGCCAAGGCTCATGACGGGCTGTAGCGCCACAGATGATGATACCTTAAATTGATTCAACAGAAAAAAGATCGCGCTGCCATACTGCTGCCACTATATGTATGCATATGTAGGTACGTATGTAGTTTTTTTTATGAAATGTTATATGTATATTTGGCAGACTGTGCTATTTTTACTTTTGGACAAAAAAAAATATGATGCGACATTTAAAATACATACAACCCTTAATTTTCACCCTTCTATCACCAAACCCTATTTTTAATAGCCATATTAGAAATGTTATCCTGAAAAGGCGGTAAGGACTACGCCGGGTCAGCTTGTTTATTTAAAGAAGTACCTATGTACCTTCTCAATTACCTAAATGGCTAAGTAGGTAGGTACCTATTTAATTTCAAAATTATTTTGATGATTAATTAGTTTAATTTAATGCAAATTGCGCTATAAAATTAAATAGTTAAATATCATTGAGCTTACTTTGTAATAAAAAGTAAGCATCTCTAATTTATTCCACAGCTAATAATATTTATAGTACCTACTTAGCATAAAAACCAAAGAATAGGTAGGTGAAGCATTGTAAGCGCCATTGGTTTTGGTTTTATGATAAATATCATTCATTTATTGTCTATTGAATATAAACTTCCCATAAATTAAAAGATTTATGAGAAATTGAGTAAATGTGGTTAAGTTATACATGCTGCAACCCCTTTTTGTGTCCCACTGCTGGGCACGGGACACTCCCCATTATTGGGGAGGCCTGTAGCTTACTCCACCACGCTGCTGCAATGCGGATGTTTTCAAATCGCCTGTAAGGCCACCGACAAGATTCAACGACTGTTAGGCTAGATTACAATCGGGACAGACGGGTTAACCTGCTCTCCGAAGCACGGAATCACACATGAAATTTGTCACTAGCGGTCACTCATCTAGCCGCGTAGATCGCTTGCGTAAATCGCTTATGCCAGCCACTGGGCTATACGCACTTCTAGGTTATAGGTACATACCAGCGTTAAAAGGAATGTTTGAAGTAATTGAAGGGTTGTAATTCTAAAGGGTCTAAGTGCCAAAAAATCAAAAGTCAATATTTTTACGAAAATACAATCTAAGTGCCAAGCCTAATAATATCCAAATGGATCCAAGTGCCTGTTTCGTTTAAAATTTTACTCACACACAAATAAAGTTATGGCGGGGTCTAAGTGCCAACGAAGATTCGCTCATAAGGGTCTGTGTTTATTTGCGTGCGTGGCGCGGTTGCGGGTGGCGACGGCTGTTAGCATCGTGTTATTGTTTATGTGCGGTTAGTTGTAAGTTGACTAAATTACGCGGTTAAAAATGGACGCTACTTCATCAAATGATCAAAATATTCAGGGAAAACGTAATAAACAAAATTTTAAGGTCGAACAAAAGAAACGTCGCTTACATGGTTTACATGGCTTACAAAAGTTATGTCTAAGCCCTGATTTGAATATTAACCGTTTATTCATAGCATTTTAAGAAAAATACCCTTATTCTCTTGTTAACTACAGATATTACTATTTAACCTTCAAAAATAAGTTTTCTAATTTGAAATTTGGACGTCCTATAAACGATACTTGTCCAAAGTGCGATTTGATGCACGCAAAAGTAAAAAGCTTGGAAGGAAGAAGTAAAAGAAAAAATAAAGTAGAGTTAGTAAAGCTGAGAGTGCACAAAAAGCTACAAAATCTGATTCAGTAGAATCTCAGTCTCCAGCTAGTAGCACAATGACGATGGCTATGGATATGCAACAAGTAATTTTCATACCAACACTGGCACATAGTCAAATGTTTTACAGCAGCCAACTATCATGCTACAACCTATGTGTTCATATTGCTGACAATAACCAAGCTTACATGTGCCTCTGGAATGAGTCATATGCGGGAAGAGGTGGTAATGAGGTCGGTTCTTCTATATTCAAGGTACCTACTAAACTTGATGTCATCTAAAACTTTAAAAAAACATGCAGTTATTTGGAGTAATACTTCATAGAGCAAAACAAAAATAGAATGGTTATATAAATATGGCTATAAAATAGAATAATAGAAACAGTACCGTGGCAGAGTGTAAATATTTTCAAAAAAGGCAAGTCTCCGAATCAATTAAAAAACTACACTTTACCAGCGTTTGAAGCTCGAAATAATATTTCGAAAGAATAATTGAAAGATTTGACGGACATGTTATCATACATACCCACCTAAAATAAAGCATTCTACGAACATTTGATTAATCAAACTGAAGCCTGAGAATGTTTTTGATATTATTTATAAAGGCACTTAGCCCATTTTCAATATTACTTCATAAGGCACTTATGACATTCCAAAATAATGAATGTTTATTTTTCATTACTTCCTTGGATTCCTATTTTTTTCGATTTTTTACGACTTCCTATAGTTATAAGATATGTTTTTAATTAATATACGTAAAAATAAATAATTATTTCATTGATTTGTTTATTTTATTATGTTTTTTTGTTATATCTCTAAATAATAAATTTGGCACTTAGACCCTTTAGAATTACAACCCTTCAATTTACATTTCACGTGTGACATACATGCAACGTATGTACATATGTTACGCAATAAGTAAGTACCTACGCTAGCTACTTTTAGACTAGGCCAAATAACAAATACACACTCTATAAAAAAACTCTTTTTTGTGAATTTGAGTCTATTAGTAACTGGTGTATCTTCACCAACCCACATTGGAGCAACGTAGTGGAGTGGATGAAGCGCGCATGGCCTGGCGGCTAGCGTAGAACGCAAGCGATCTATGCAGCTGAGCCAAACGGGCGCGGTCGGGTGTGAGATGGGTGACCGCTAATGGCAAAAAAAATCATGCGCGTTTCCGTGCTTCGGAGGGCACGTTAAGCCGTCGGTCCCGGTTGTTGTCGATAGATAACAGTCGTTAAACCTAGTCGGAGGCCTTATGGGCGGTTTAAAAAAAACATCCGACAGCGGGTTGGCCACTAACCCGCATCTCCACCAACCCGCATTGGAGCAGCGTGGTGGAGTAAACTCCAGGCCTCCCCAATAATGGGGAGAGACCCGTGCCCAGCAGTGGGACGCAAAAAGGGTTGCAGCCAGCCAGCCAGTGGAGTAAGCTCCAGACCTCCCAAATAATAGGGAGAGACCCGTGCCCAGCAGTGGGACGCAAGAAGAGTTGCAGCCTGCCAGTAATTGGTGCATGCATATGCATACATTGCGGATAGTACCTAGTTATATAAACGTTTATACTTAAGTAATACATAATTATATAAAGCTACTAAAGAGTTTAGTTGTTAGTTTGAACGCGCTAATCTCGGGAACTACTGGTTCGAATTGAAAAATTATTTTTGTGTTGGATAGTCCATTTATCAGGGAAGGCTTTAGGCTATACACTCGTTACATCATGCTACGACTAATACCATCCAAAGTCCACGCGGACGAAGTCGCGGGCGGCCGTGAGTTACTTATAATCACGTACCTATATTATTAATAGGTTAGCATCAGATACAATTCGCTTTAGATCAACAAAGTTAGGTATGTAAATATAATAGGTACTCAGCATAAAAGTCGCCATTTTACACTAAAACTACGAGTAGGTATAACGAATTAGAATAATCTTACTTTTTTCAGTTCTTCTTTTCTAGGTATGTAGGTCAAAGTAGATGCAGACACAAAAATAAACTGTGGTTTCCAAAACAACGCTTAAGAAATTTAAAAAAAAACACATTGTATGTCAGTAAAAATTTATAATCACTTACCGGAGAAGTACTCTAAATTGTATATTAGGCAGTTTAAAAAAGAACTGTTAGAACTACTTAATGTAAAACAGTACTATAATGTTAAGGACTTTCTCAATGACAAATATATATAAGATTGAACTGTTTTGTTATCCAATTACTGATGTTAAAATAATATGATCCAAGAAATTTATTATTGACATTATCTTTGTGAATTTTTATTAAATCTTTATTAAACATAAATTAAGTATAACTATTGACATTTACATGACTGAATTTTTTGACATTTCAATGACATTTAATAACTGTACAAAATTGGTAATTCATTTTGTGTTACTTGTTATCTTCTTTATATTATTATAAGTCTGTTAAATCAATTTATTTTAATATGTAAAAATTTGCACACCGAGTTATATCGGTAAAGTATGCAGGTTAATTATAATGTAACAACTTATATGTACGCATATTTATGCAAATAAATAAATTCATTCATTCATTAATTCATTCAATCAATAGTACTTAACAATTTAAATCTAAGAAACCTATATCTAAAATTTTCTTTCCTCATAAATTATCTTCCTACGGAGCTGGAACATGGCCACTGAGGATGGGACTGGTTCACAAGCTCAAGGTCGCGCAGCAAGCAATGGAGAGTGCTATGCTCGGCGTGTGTGTCCCTTCGAGACAAGGTCCGAAATCAGGAAATCCGGAGAAGGACTAAGGTCACCAACATAGCATTAAGAGCCAGTTAGCTGAAGTGGCAGTGGGCTGATCACATCTCTAGTAGAGCCGAAGATATTGCTCAGTGGCACGCCTTGAGAGAGGCCTATGTCCAGCAGTGGACTGATATAGGCTGATGAAGCTGGCTATAAATTCTCAGATAGGTATCTAATGAATTGATATTGTGTGCAAAAAGATGTTTTCTAAACTTTTCTAACAGGTATGTACCTACCTACCCTTTTGTTTAAAAATAAATAATAATAATATAATGTATACCCATAAAATCATAAATTGTCAGAGCGTAATTCTATTCAGTCAAGTTAAAAATGAAGATGGTAGAAAGACTAATAAGGTGTACATAAAAATGTGTGATGACACTGATGACTATCTTTCGGTATTCAAGTGTGCAATTATTCAGTTTGAGTGTGTATAACTCCATGCCCTACATACAAGTGAAACGTAGGTAGGCACATACATACTATTATATCCAATAGTAGCACACGAAACAGCAAGTAATTTGAGAAGTTGGACTATTACCACACTCGTAAGGAAACAGCTTAATAAAACAAATGAGCCTTTTGACAACATATTTATTGCGAAAACCTTAACTACACATAAATTAACATCTCTACTATGCACAATATAAATATTAAATTTGTAAACAGTAGAAATATGATTGTTATAGGAATCATCAATATTAAAGTAGAAAATCGTTTATATTTCAACAACATTATAAGGCAAATTTCATATCACATTGCTAGTTACACTGAACGTTGGTATACATATGTAAGATATATTATAAGTGTAAAATAAATATTGTTATGCAATAATGTGTCTCAGACTGTTTTGACCAGCAACAAGAAAATCCTTAAGCAAGCTTTTTAATAAATTAAGTAATGACCAAATTAATCAAATTCAAAATTGTACTACCTTTACTAATAAGCTTGTAATCTTAAGTTCATCTTAAAACTGGGGTATAGAAAATATTTCCCTACAACTAATACATTATTGCAACCATTACAACTATCAATCTCAATTACATTTATTCCTCATATTGTTATCTTCTACAAAATTAATTTAAATTGACTATTTTATTATTATGCTAGTTGATAAGGCAGGTCGTGAGGACGACATTCGCAGAACATCGCTGCTATAAAATTATTAAGTTCATTCATAATAACATAGCAAGTAAAATCGAAAAAAAGTTCGGCATCGCTAAAATACGAATGTGCCTATAAAATAATAATTCAGTCACCTGCATAAAAGTAATTCATAAAGATTGTTCGATTAAAAATATAAGCCTGTCTCTAACGCTTGTGCTAAGTCCTATTATTACATTATAAGGCACAAACTATTTGACACATCTACCAACAATTACTATAAACAGTAATAAATATATTTAAGTACCCATGACTCTTAAACTCCTTGGTTCAGGCCGTAGGTATACGAAATTCGATTATCGATTTCGTTGATTTAGCTCATTTTACATATGAGATCTTGCATTTAAAATACAGTATTTCCATAAGTTTTATTGCACAATATGACTGATCATTTCCAATATAAACTATTAAATTGGCCACTTTTTCATTTTTATTACGCTGTTTTGCTTAAAACCTGAAGAAAGACACAGTTTTGTGAATTTTACTGTAATACAAGTAGGTATAGAACATCAGATATTTTCGGATCATTTTAAAACCTAAAGGGATCGAAAAAATGCTATATATTGCTGTAAAAATAGCAGTAAATTAGTCACTTTCTGCCACACTCATAAAAAAATTAGTACAAAATAATGTACAAAAACGTTGAACTTAGACAATTTTGAGAGAAAATGGGACCTGAAATTGCAGTTTATTTCGCCAAATTGGAATAATCTTACTTAAAATTTATTAGACATATATACACGTCAGTTTATAATCAATCCGATTCCTGAAAATAATCAAATTATTAATGAAAATTTGGCATTAAAAATCTTTTAAAGTAACCTAACTGGCATTATAATTCTTGACGCAAGCTAAAAAAAGTGGCTAATGTATTAGATTATTATTGAAATGATTAGTTATACTGTGCAATTAAACTTATAGAAATACTGTAAGTATTTTAACTGCAAAATCTCATGTGTTAAATCAGCGAAATCGGCAATATTTCGTATACTTACAGCCTCTTAAGTACACTTCTCATAAAATTAGTAAAATTTATTTAAGACGCTCTTACACTGAAAGACATAGATAATACTCATAAATCATCAACAGCATGTCCTTACTATTTAGCAATCAGACTATAGCAACCAGTGCTAACACTAATGAAAGTATTAAATAATAAGGTACGGACAGACTTCAAATTTCTAGATGAAGCGAATTCCAGTGCAAATTTTGTACAGAAGATTTTTATAGACCACATCAATACCATCCTAGTCTCATGTAGTCGTCCGTATGATGTGAAAGTACTTCTTAATCTTCGCTAACAATGAATAATGCACGATATACAGCAATCACCGCGTAATAAATGCACCAATTGAAAGTATTTATGTGGTCAGAGTCATGAGGGAAAAGACTCGCAGCTGAGGCATTATCGCACATGCGACTGATGAGGAAACGAAAGGCGACGTGGGCGACAGCACACAATTATACCATCGCCGTTTTGAACTTCCTATTCCCTAAACGCATTCGGAACTATAAGCGTAAACATTACTTAAGCATAAGTGCTCAGTTCTCTTTTAAAACTCGCTATCTATCGCAGATGATACTCATACTAGTGATGTTATAACAACAATGCTTCAAGTAACACACATAAAGGCATCCGGAAATAGAAGATGCCGAAGTATAGCACGAATGCAATGCTGGGAGCGAGCTATCTATACACATGATTTCTTGCAATGCCTAGGTTCCCACGGTGTCAATTGAACGATATTGTCGCTACGTGTGACAGACGCTGTTGCGGTGCCGTACCTCGGGAAAGCGCCTGAGGCACAAAAAATACGTCGAGTTTTTCAGTAACCACTGCGACTTTGAACAATAGGAAGAAACTGCGTTACTTACGATCCCCAGACGAGTTCGCATCGTGTGTCGACCGCTTTCCAACCGCGCACGGGCGCGATAATTGCCTCTGCGGATAACCATCATTTGCATTGTTCACAACAGGAGAAAATTAATCGCTCCACCATCGAACGACCCGTGAAAGAAATCGACCGTCATTCGCTCTCGGACGAGATCGACAGTTTACGTGCCGACCGATAAACAGTATAACAATAATATAAAGTAACATTAATAAATCTGCCGTTTTATAGGATGCAAAACGCCACGCATCTCGCGATCACACCGTTAGATTGTTCACCGGGTGGAGTGTTTCACACATTAGCGAGTCCGCCGGCACGGCGCCGGCTATGCCGAACGATCACATTCTTCTGCTCGCAAACCGACCTTTATTCACGAAACAGATTTGGCGTCACACGCCCAATTGTAAACACTTAAAACCTTTCACATGATACTAGGCGGCTCCGGCTTCTTGCTTTTGTTGGATAATGGACTCCCACTGCGCTATTAGACGCGTGGAGCTAGGAGCGAGGAACTCCTGCCCGGGGGCTAGCTCGCAGAGCTCAGCCAAGGACTTCGCTGGTTTTAGGCTTCCCAAGGATTCCTGTCCAGAACTATTCCGGGGCGAAGGCGACCGCAACTCGTCATTGAGTGCCTCGTACAGCTCACCTATGGATTTGGTTGGTTTTAGTTTACCGGGCATCGGGATTTCCTCATCTTCCGATTCTGAAGTGGTTTCGTTGTCGCTCAACTCGATGTCGAACGGCTTTTGCTTCTTCCGCATTCGCTTGAGCTCGTGTTCCCTGTCCTTCATTTCTCTAAGCTCCTTTTGGATCTTTTCTTCAACTGGTATGTATCCTTTCCGTACCGGTTTTCCTTCGGGCGTTCTCGTAATGACTGCGGGTGCCACCACGGGTGCCACTACCGGTATGATAGGTGATGGCGTGAAGGCCATAGGAGGAGGCATCCCAGAAGGCGGCGTCGTAGCTACCGGCGATGTGACGGGTAGCTTACCCTTGTTAGCGATAAACCGCTGCATAATACCTTTCGTTCCAGTTTGGGGAGTGAAGCGGCGCGTATAACCATTTGAGTTGAGGGACGCCGGCATGCTCGGCGGCGATGGGGTGATCGGCCCCAACAGATGCGACGTTGAGACCGCCCTGTTGAGTGTTTTGGGTGTCTTTTCGCCTGCGTCCCCATTGACATGGCCATTTTGTTGGTTGACATCTATAGTAGATTCGGACAAAAGTCTATTTATTCTGAAGTGTCCCTCTTTAAATTCCCTTTCTCTTTCAGTGACTTCTATGATCTCCCTCTGGATCCTTGACAGGGGATCCTCCTTCAGCAATGACTGAAATTAAAGAGAGACACATAAGTATACATACATACATACCTACTTTTATATATTAATTATACAGGTGTTACAATGACAGAACAGCTGGAATAGTATATTTCATTACAAGTGCGGAAAGGCTGTCATTGCAAGGAGTTCCGACAAATGTCTACCCGAGCAGAGGCGCAGCCGAAGGTGAGGGTTGACAGTCGGAACTCCTTCCAATGACGGTTCCGCACGTGTACTGAACAACTATTTTTAATACAGTTGCGAAAAAATGAAGCAATTTAATAAAATAATAAAAACTCGCAAAGAACATTTTTGAAAAATGGCGCCAACCGTAAAATAATACCTATATCATAAGAATAATGCTTATATGCAGAGATTTTTTTTTGTTTTCTTCACCCATTCTGGTAGGCAAAGGGAGCTATGCCCATACAGCCAAGTCTTCAGAAGAATTTTTTTATTGATATGAAATGAAAATGTTAAAGAGATGAAATGAAACCTAACCTAACTCATTGAATCAAATCATTAAATCTGATATTGAAACAAATTAGTAGCTTCTTTTCAGAAATATTTGCATGAATCATAAAAACTTGTAAAACTTCGTGCTTGTTTTTTTTAGACATTATTTTGACAGTTCGGAAAGAGAACGCACGAGTTCGGAAAGAGAACGCACGAGTGCGGAAAACTTAGACTAAGAATAATGTACTTACGTACTATAGACAGAGTCCTATTTTTCATTACGGCACGCTAAAGCGAGATCGAAATACACTTAATGAACTTGTTAGAAAGAGATGGGAGCGAGATTTTCTGTCCTTTTCGGTGTAACCATATATTTTGACACTGCCCTTTAAATAAGTGGCAGACAAACTGTGGAAGTCGGGGTGACATTGTTGTTTTATAATATTTCTGTGTTAAAATCGATTCTCACAGCTGTAAATTGTGTTGTATTAAAAGCAAATAACATTTTTAGAGTTTCATAATATGGTGAGCTGCAGTATTTTAGGTTGTAAGAGCCGCAGTGAGCGTAAATAGGAAGGCTGCCGGAAGGCATTACATTTTACGCGTAAGTTAAATACTTCTCTTTAAAAATGTACTAAATATGTATTGTTTATATATAGATATTTAATTACTTTTGTCTTATTACTAGTCATTCAACGTAAATATAGTGAAATTCGTGAAAATAAACTTATATTTGTTCATTTCAAACATTGTCAAATTCGAAATTGTGTTGTCAGATCTCGAATCAAAATATCCTGCCCGTATTACTAAAAAATTAACCATCTTATTGAAATATAATTATTTTTAACAAAAACAGTGACCATAAATAATAAAATCAAAGATTATGTGTTACCTCATTAGTAGTTAGTTACATTTTAAGCGGGAGGCTCAAATCCCACCTGTTTATATATAACTATTTAAGTGGAGACCAGTAAAATGTTATAGGCTGGGTGGACATTATGAGCATTTTCCCGACACATTAAATTTCACTCAGACAGACTATAAAAAGGTACTCCATACATTTGGTATTTGGTATTAGACATTATGAGAAGTTTACCAGACGAATTTCATCTCATGTTGCTGTCATATTTTTTCAGTTTTCCAACTGACGCTCTTGCCGAAAATAAATGGATTCAGGCCACTGGACGTATTGACTGGCAACCATCAATATAATTCCGAATTTGTTCGGTCTATTTTGAAAGCCATTTATTGACTAAAAGGATAAAGAGAAGAAAAATAATAATAAAATTGATATAAATGTACATTTTTATATATTGCGTTATAACTAAGTGTTTACTTTTATCTTTGTAATATTTGCATACCTCATTAAGGTAAATATGACGTACTAAATATGTATTAACAGCTTTTGTAAACACCCATTTTGGTGCCATTAAAAATCTTTGTATTTGTCTTTTATTTTCTCCTATATGTATGTCCTGTAATTTGCTGACCCAATTAACTTTATGCCAGTCAACCAATCTAAACTCACAAACAACCAACCATAATGCACAAGCATATAAATCCTTTCACAGTTTGGTCTGCCAATGTTTATAGTTTACTTGCTTGATATTGTAGATTACCAAATTTGGGGGAAAATATGATAAGTGGGTAACACTGGCTGCGAAAAAGAGATTACAACAAAGTGGTTACACCGACCCGCTGTCTTTAGGATTATTGGTCTTTGGCGGAAAAGGTAAAGAAAAAGCACGAGTGTGTAATAGCCCACTTCCCGCACGCTAAATATATATTTAAAATATATATTTAGCGTGAATCAAATCATTAAATCTGATATTGAAATAAATTAGTAGCTTCTTTTTAGAAATATTTGCATGAATCGTAAAAACTTCTAAAACTTCGTGGTTGATTTTTTTTCTTTTTAATAGACACTATTTTGACAGTTGGGAAAGAGAACGCACGAGTTCGGAAAAGGTAAAGAAAAAGCATGAGTGTGTATAGCCCACTTCCCGAACGCTATACGTCCCTGCAATACGTCACTTTTTGAGCAACTGTATTAAAAATTGTTGTTCAGTACACGTGCGGAACCGTCATTGGAAGGAGTTCCGACTGTCAACCCTCACCTTCGGCTGCACCTCGGCTCGGGTAGACATTTGTCGGAGCTCCTTGCAATGACAGCCTTTCCGCACTTGTAATGAAATATACTATTTTATTCCAACAAATTATGTGGGCATTTTATACAGTAGAATACACCATTAGATTTTTAATACCTTCCAAGCTATAAGATTAAATTAGCTATGTCTTAGTCTTATCTGTTATGGCTATTCGCATTATATCAAGTCGTGACCAATTTACTGATCGATTACGTAGGTAATAAAATTATATACCGTAGGTAAATAGATTAAGAAAAAATATGAGTCACTAGGATTAATCATAAAGTTTTAAATTCTGTAACAGGTGTTTAAACAAATGTCAACTTTTTCTTTCATCTGAGACCAGACCGCTTGCCTACCTACCTAAAGTCCTAAATAGTCAGACCATTCTGACTAAAACATTGACAAACCCTATTAATGTCACGACTCACGCTGCTTTTGACATGAGTAAGGATTCAGCTATATTTCACCACTCTACCCAAGTTATTTAACTGTTTCGTGTAAATCTCCGGCATAAAGGTTTCATTGCTAAGTATCGTAAACAAAGTAGAAATAGGTATAGACAGGAAAAAACAATGTGCGTGTTACATTTAAACCTGGGTTGGAAATCTAAGGTGATACCTACCAACTATGCTACCAAATTTTTCATGACCAATTGTCTAAATACGAATCTCATTCTCGTTAACGTTAACTGTTCACGTGTCTAATACCGGTGACCGATTTACTTTCGACGGCGGGTTAGATCGAATTATAATGACCGACTCAGCATTTTTTGCCGGCAGTCAAATGGAGGTCAGTCGATCCGACACATCGTGCAAAATGCGCATCTACCTACGTCGGCGTTCGAGTATCTCGCGACCACAGCTGGTCACTTTCATTCACGCAATATTCTCTTGAAACCTTTACTTGAAACTAGCGGTCTGCGTGTGGTGTGGCCTTACCGGCGTGGACATGCTTTTTGTAATAAAGCTTCCATATATTATATGCACTATCTCGTGACCGTAGCCGCGTTTCTGCTCTCGCCCAGTTTAAAACGTGCCACAGAGCTGTTAAAGGTTTTACTGACGTTGGGCTTTTACTTCGCGTATGTTGAGAAAACAATAACCTACCTAATGCTACCTACTTGAAATATATGTGTAGCATAATCTGTAGAGACGTTATGCAATTCATTATTCTTTTAACAAAATGTACCTACATATTACTGTACTTGTACCTATCGTACCTATTACTGTGTACTTCTATCGTACCTATGGTATTTCTCAGCAGATCACCTATTTAAGGTATGGTACATTTTGTTACGATTGTCAGAGAACAAAGAATAATGAATTGGATAATGTCTTTACAGAATATTAAAAACGAAATCGTAGGTAGGTCCTTCTGGATGTTGTGCCGTTATTAAATATATGTATTGGTCGTTTTGAGTATATGTGGCGACTCTTTGTAAGCTATACTTACACATAAGTGGTTCGATAGATTAAGACATATTGATACGAACATTTATTAGCGACGTGGAAACAGATAAGACGTGACCACTCATTGTTATTGCAAGAATGTTCGATGGCAATAAAAAATATGGTATTATGTTATTAGGTATATGATTTATCGCCATTTCTTATCAGAGCAATTCCTAATTTAACCGACACCGCTGGCTGATTCTGAAGCCGGCTGACTCGATTGGCTTGAGGCTTCGTAAAAAGCTTTCTAGGCTACGTTCTCAAACGATCCCAAACTGGCACTGTTTGCCGCGCTCGCAGCCTCAATCAAAACCGGCGCAAGCGACCGCCCAAGCTTACAGGCGTAGTCCGTGTGGAGTTGTGGACGTGAACCGTATCCCGAGCCGACGACCTACGAACTCACGATTAGAATCGCAGGACCCACAAACTGTCCGTTCATAAAATGGAGCACCGCATTCCAATTAGAAACTTTGTACTCACTTCACCCATAGTGAAAACTCGAAGTAAAATCCGACCAGGAAGGATGTCAAAACTGAGGCACTAAACTTCACGATACACACATCACGGTGACCGACACCTGCCACGGTTGTAGGACAATTGGCGCGAGCGGCGGCGAGACTGGCGATCGCGCGTCGACGGCCGAGCGCGGGCTAACGTCCTCTGCTGCCGTATCACCTCGCTTCGCTCGTGTAATTGGCGCGAGAGAGAGGGCTAGTGTTACCTGTGTAAAAGAGAAAGGGGCAATACACCTGGTACTGGCATAAGAATAAATAATGGTACTGGTACAACTGTCTCGTCGACACGCGACACCTCGCCATATTGCCGCCAGAGGGCGCGCGTTTGAAACTCGAGCGCGGATGTACGCGCCGTTGCCTCCGTGGGGTCTGTTCCAGACAGGAAGAGGGCTGTTTAGGGCCTGACGGGAACGTTATCTAGTATAAACTGTAAAGAGAAGTCATGTGTAGCGGATTACAACGTCCAACTGTTACTGCACCCTATCTCACTGAAATAGAATTCGTTTTGTAGCAGATGATTATGGGAGGATTTTATTTAAATGAGAAATGATTTATGAGTAGATCACCTTATTAGCACGATTTGACAAAGCTACAATATCAAAAGGGTACACACCCGTCTGTATAATTTTGTTGAGATTATATGGGCATCTAATGACTGAGTAGTCATTCTAATGTAATTGCTAATATGTAGTTTAGCAATAACATAAGAAGCAACTTGTTTATTAGGCGTTTAATTTAATTTCTAATTAGATTGTAATGAGAACTGATGTTGCTATGATCCAACAGTGAGTTGGCCATGGCCAACAGGTTAATGCATGCATTAACCCAAATTCGTAACCAACCCGGATTGGAGCAGCCTGTTGAAGCAAGCTCCAGGGAGTTATGGGCAAAGATTCAAGTCATGGTCTGCTGGGCACAAAGAGGCAAAAAGGTTTGCACTCAAACTGTTTGAAGCTCTACCACCCTCTAGGTATATTATTTATTTTTATTGAAAAAAAAATGAAACAACATTGCTCATCAGGAAAATATTTTTATTAAATTTTACTAGGCTTTCAGTACATACTTATACCAAAGTGTAGGAACAATAACATAAAGCCTCCACCACACAGCTGCAACAAAAATACTGTACCAAATATCTTAGTCATTTCTTGGAATTGATTTTTGTTAGAAATATAAACAAGAGTAAAACAGATATGTAGTAGAGACTTGAAAATATAAGCTACTGTAATGTAAATATAAACTATTCTTACTCTGAAGATTTTCTTACTTCAAGATATATGTACGGTAAGAAAAAAGTAATAAATAATACTGTAAATAATAAAAATATGGATAAAGCGTTAAGAATTTTTTTCAATTAACTATGATATTTAATGATTTATTTCTATTAGTAAATAAAAAAATTATGCAACTAAACGAACTTTTAAGATATTTTTTTCAGTGATCAATTAAAAAGAGAACAACTAATTTTTCAACACTTCAGTTAGCTTTCTGCATATTGTAAACAAATCTTTTATACTGATATTCAAACTTAATTAAAAAATTAAAATACATATTATGATTCTGGTATGTAAATATTATTATTCCTGTTTATTCTTATCTATTCATGCTTTTTCTTAATCTATTAAGTATACACTTCTTAGAACTTATGAAATGCAAACTTGACTAGAAGGCTCATAAGAAATTCTAACAAATACCAATAACATCACATTTGCCTGTATTGAAGTCCTTGAGAATTTCAACACTATAGATTATGTAAACTGTGCCACTTCCAGCTTTAGGGTCAAAGACTTCAATGGTGTCTTTGGAGCATCCATATGACTGACTCTGAGATGTCGGGAGAGGTCACTAGCCCGAAAGAATCCTCTGGAGCAATGCTGGCAGACATACGGAGTATGATTTGTATGTTGCTTCAGGAGATGAAACTCTAGCATTGTTGCTGTTGGGAATGTTTTTGTGCATTCTCCAACAGAACATTTGTATTTAGCTGAATTCTCATGTTTAAACAGCATATGATGGGCCAAGCAACGCTTCAGACTGAAGGCAGCGTTACATATTTCACACACAAAAGGCTTTTCACCTGTATGCTTCCTCATGTGCACCTCAAGATCTGAGAATGTCTTCTGACATATCAAACAGGGGCCAGACTTCTCTGAATGTACTCGGTTCATGTGATTCTTAAGATTTCCTTTCAGATTAAAGGACATGCCGCATATATTGCAATAGTTCTGCTTTCCTTTAGTGTGCACCTTGATATGGGCATTTAGGGCCGAGCGAGTCTTCATTAATTTGGGACACAAGTGACACTGGAATTTCTTTTCCTCAGTATGAACACTTTGATGCTTTCTGACTAAGGTACTGTCAGCAAACTTTTTGCCACATATAGTACAAGAATATGGCTTTTCTCCAGTATGTGTGCGCCTATGTCTTATCATAGTAGCAATCTGCCGAAACTTCTTAGGACAATAGGGACAAACATAGGGCCTCTCATCTGTATGTACTCTGAGGTGGGTTATTATGTCATTCTTTCTATAGAAACTATTTCCACACATCTCACATACAAATGTGCGCTCCCTTTTGAGATGGAATGTTTCAGAATGTCTCTTTAGTGCTCCTCTGGTTCGAAATCTCGTATTGCAGATTTCACATGGGAATGGTTTCTCACCTGTGTGGACACGAATGTGGGCCTGAAGAGCAGATGAACTCATAGCCATGTAGCCACAAACCATACATTCAACAGATGGCTCTTTACTTCTTTTCTTGATAGTTGTCTGACGCCTGCGCTTTTTCTGAGTTACAGGCTTGGATTCTTCTTCATTATTAACTTCAGTTGAATTATTTATAGGGCTTTCTATTGAGAAATCATTATTTAAGTCATTGCTATCAGAATCGTTCTTAGCATCTTCAGCAGCAGTTGTATTACTTGGGACATCATCATAATACATATTTGATGCTTGTACACATCGTAACGCTCTGTCTGAAGCTTCACATTTCATTACAAATTGGTAACAACTTGAAAGCTCTTTTACACAATTTCCACATAGCAAGTGCGGCAGTCCATCGTCTTCTGATACTACGACCGATATAAGGCGCATGATTTTTGTACTATATTGAATATCGTCGCTTTCCCTTTTAAAAACTGAAATAGCGCCGGTTCTTGAGAGGCAAATTCGACATAAAAGCGGGTCCATTTTTAATTTGAAAATAATTTATACAATACACTGAACATGGAATAGGAAAAATTTTAAAACACTTATAAAGTCTATAGGGATACAATTTTCAATATAAATCCTATAGTTTATAGGTTTCTAGTTAAATGCATAAACATAAATTCAATTCCCTTCCCTCCACATAAAATTTCTATAAAACAAAACATCAACAACTGTCTGCTGGCAGCTGGCACTGTCTTTTTTTTTTTTTTTATTCATTAATTTTACGGCATTGGATAAAATCCTTGCAGCCACTCAATATTTTCGTTTCATTATTAAGTAATGGCATCGCACTGTGTGCATATTGCCAGTGTCAAGTATAATTTCTGCGTCATAGAATAAATCAGTAAGTCGTCAGGTATCAGTCAGTCTAGTCAGTCAGATGTTCAAGTAAAGCGATGGCTACTTTACGAGAACATGTCCGAAGGAGTTTTGGAGGCAAGCCGAAAAAACATGTTTTCGCACTGTTATTCTATTTCACAACACTCGTGCACTGTCATTAACCTATATCGAAAAAAATGCCATCAACTTTATCCGATATAACTCAAAAATACACTAAGAAAATGAAAATAAAACAAGAGCACAACTTGTTCCTTCAGCAGACTTCCCGCCAAAACTCGCTGGCACTGTCATGGTCATCATAGAGAAATTAAACACTATGGTCATCATCTCAATCAACATCATGCATGGCATGGCGGATGGCGCCCATTTTATTTTTAATATTTCGTTTTACGGCACTGGATAAAAATCTTTTCAGCCATTCAATATTTACTTTTCAATTTTAATACGTGAGGCGTCGCAAACTCTGTGCAACTGCATATTGCCAGCGTCAACGTCAAATAAAATTTTTGCATCACTTTGTAGTGGTAGAAAAAAATCAACCAGTCGTCAGGTATCAGTCAGTCTAGTCAGTCAAATGTTCAAGTTAAGTGATGGCTACTTTACCAGAACAGAACATGTCAGATGGAGTTTGGGAGGCAAGCAAGTCGTTACTCATTGGTGAGTACATACATTTGTATGCCAACTGCCATGCCATGCCAATGATAAGATTATAAAGTCCGGTTTCAACTACCCACATAATTGATAACATGATACAAAATCTTCATTTGACATTGAAAATATGCACAGATGCTGTGCCATTAATGAGAGTACCTAAGAAAAAGAAAACTCTGTGGGCACTGGCCGCACTGGGCGCCATGCAGGAGTTTTGGCGGGAAGTCTGAAAGAGTGAAAGGACAAGTTGTGTTCTTCTTTTATTTTCATTTTCTTAGTGTATTTTTGAGTTATATCGGATAAAGTTGATGGCATTTTGTTCGATATAGGTTAATGATAGTGCACGAGTGTTATGAAATAAAATAACAGTGCGAAATCTGCGAAAACATGTTTTTTCGGCATGCCTCCAAAACTCCATCGGACATGTTCTAGTAAAGTAGCCATCGCTTTACTTGAACATTTGACTGACTCGACTGACTGATACCTGACGACTAACTGATTTTTTTCTACGACTACAAAATGATGCGAAAATTTTACTTGACGCTGGCAATATGTACGGAGTTTGCTTGCGACGCCAGTTGACGCCAGTCGCCACTTGGTGCTTGAAAAATCGATTTTTAAATAATCTAATTTTTATTGCTGTCAAATAATCGATTTAAAATAAATCGATGTTTTTACTAAAAATAATCGATTATTTTAAGGGATAAAATTAAACAGCTCAAAAGTACGAAAAATGTTTTTTTTTTACAATAATAATAATGAATAACAATTCAGTTCTGTACCTACTGCCACTGTCTGCCACAAATCTTTGGACAAACCCTGAAGGAATAATAGTTTGGGCAATCTTTGCCCCAAGATGCGTCTTTAATTCTTTGGGGCAGTATTTACACTTAGCAGTTGTACCATTGTTTTTCATGAGGAAATATGACCTCCAACTACTTTTTGTTTTTGGTTTTTACTTGACATTGTAATACACAAACACCAACAACACCACACTAAAAGTACAACTTCACACACTAATCAGCGATAATTAAGTAATTCAAAGTTTAAAGTCGATGAGTTAGTTATATTTTTACAACTTTGAATACGTAAAAGGAAATTTCAAAATCACCCTCGACTCGATTCAAAATATTATTAGGACTTTAGGACTGTTTTACCGACCCAATGTACCCCGCGACATGACCCCGCGATGAATAGAATAGCAAAGTGTCGACCGAAACCGACTGACTTGATCATTTTCTCGCTAGATACTAGATGGCGCTATTTCACACAGCCGCCGCCAGCGGCCATCACTCAGATATTCTTTCTTCAGTTCAGACTGTGTTATCTTAAATAGACCGTACTCTTAAAAAATCGAAAGTATGTTAAGAAATTGCTAAAAAAGAAATCGATTTTTCAAAAATCGATTATTAGTGATCCATACATGTATTAATAAAAATCGATTATTATTTTTAAAATAATCGATTATTATAAAAAATCGATTATTTTTTCACATCCATAATGTCTGGCAGCCAGTGGCAGCCCTGCTGGTCGCCATTATTAAACAGAGAGTATGTAATCACTCACTACGTTTATTAAAATTGAATGAAAGTAAATATTGAAAGGCTGAAAGAATTTTTATGGGATTTTTATCTTTTATCCAATGCCGTAAAACTTAGGCTAAGAAAGAATAATATACTATTACAAGACTAAAATATATATACTTGTACTATTATGCCGTAAAACGAAATAAAAAAAAACTGTGCTTACTTTGCCTGTGATGATGTGCGTAGCATCTACTAAACTAATATGTTTGTGAAGTGATGTAAACTAGACACAAAATACTTTTCTTTATGCAAAATACTTTTAGGTATTTACATTCGTACAAAAAACAATGAATTTGGACATCTGTAGAATATGCTGCATCAATACGGGGACCATAAATATATTTGACGAAGATCGATGTTTATATAAGAAAATTGTGCATTGTTGTGCGCATATTCATATTAGCGAAGAAGACGGTCTGCCAACACGTATCTGCAGGAGTTGCGAGAGCGAGTTGTCACTTGCTTACCAATTTGTCCTAAAATGCGAAGCTGCGGATAAGAATTTACGATCTCTTGAACCCTTTGTTCCTATATTTGACGTTCAAAATATCAAGCATGAGGTAAACCACGAAGAAGATGATCCAACAGACTTAAAACCAGAGCTCTTTAATGATGTTGCTCATTCTCCACTAGGAAATCAAGATGAAAGTGAATCTGAAAAACCAATTCCTCCAAATATAAAAAAAATAAATTTTCCCACAAGGCAGTATAAGAGTAAAGACAAGCTTCAATGCCAGTATTGTGGGCTACAGTGCAAGAATAGATCAAACTTGGTTTTACATATGAGAAAGCATTCTGAGCACAGACCCTATGCATGTACACATTGTGATAAAAAGTACAAAGATGGTGGAGGTCTAAAGAGGCATGTTGAAAGAAATCATAATCATGGAGAACGAAAACGTGAATTCATCTGCGAGGTCTGTGGCAAGGCTTTCTATACCAAAACTGATATTATAACGCACAACCGAATTCATACTGGAGAAACACCTTACGCATGTGATGCTTGCCCTCAGAGATTTTCTCAAATAAGCTCATTGTTAAGACACAGAATACTTCACACCAATCAGAGGTGTCACAGTTGCACAAAGTGCACTAAAAAATTTCAAACCAAAGATATATTAAGGCAGCACCAAACTGTCCACTCAACTGAAAAGAAATACACCTGTACCACATGCAATGTTGATTTTAAGTACAAAAACAATTTAAGGAAACACCTAAAGCTTCATTTTCAGACTAGTGGCTTTATTTGCTACTATTGTAACAAAGTTTTCAAGGCAAAAGTCAACCTAAGGATTCACATAGAGAGAATACATTCAGAGAAGTCTGGAGTTTGCACTGTGTGTTCAAAGAATGTTTCAAATCTAGAGACTCACATGTGGAAACATGATGGCAAGAAGCCATACAAGTGTAATTTATGTTCTAGTAGCTTCAATGATAAGAATTCTTTATCTCGTCACATAAATTTTAGACACAAGCATACAGACAAATATAAGTGTACAGTACAGGGCTGTACAGTTTCGTTTCCATCGCAGGCCATGATAGAGTTCCACGTAGCAAAATTCCATGGGTCTGGTATACCATTTCCCTGTGTAAAGTGTTCTAAAGGCTTCTATAGGAAAAGTGATCTTGCAAGACATAATCAACGTAGTCATAGAGAGAAACTTGAGTTATGAAATTCCTCTGAATGATTTTAGTATTGAGTGTGTGTGTGTGTTTGTAGTAGAAAACTATATATTTAAAAATCAAGAAAATCTGTGAGGTATGAAATTACATGTCACTTAATTTAATAGATTTTTTCATGAAGGTGGTCTGAAATAAAACAATATATAAGGTGAACTGTTATTCATTGTACTAATGTGAAATAATTACATCTGTCATCAACACAATATTTTCTGTATTTGTATAAAACAATTTTATAACATGAAACATTAAAGTCTATCTATTCCATATTTACATTATAACCATAAAACATTATAAATGTGTAAATAAAAATTAAAAATTGCACATGTTACAATCAAACTTTTTGATCCAGTCAAAATATCAGCATATATAATGATTGTGAAATATAAAAATTTAAAACTAAATAAATATAAAATTCATGGTAATGATTATGTGGCTAACGTTATAAATTATGCAATCAGTCAACAATTATATCTAGTCACGTGGCACAGTTTGGTGAAGTTCTGTGCTAGGTGCAACAGCAGAGTCACAACTTGGGACATTTATTTTCATCGGCAAGACAAATTATAAAAAGCCCACTCAATTTAATTAATAAACTAAAGAATGACATACAAAAATATGTTCTGCCATTATGTTTTTTTCTATGCTTCTAGTAAAATTACAATGAAAATAAGTGTCCAAGTGAATTTGGCAACTCATTAGCAACGTAAGCTCCCGGAACGGCCACACTAAGCTCTGCTACATATTACCCGGTCTTCCTCTTACTTCAAATAAAATACATAGCGATATATAGCACTAGCTACATTAGTTCTATTGACTAACATGAAACAAAGTAGTGTTGCAAATTAGCACCAGAGAAATTTAGGACACAGCAATTGTACATACTCGTAACTAGCGAACCGCAAGTCGCATGACTATCAAAACACTTCTAATATATGCTCACCTATGTTACAGTCATAGAGAATATGAAACTTCGTAATATTTTGTACTTATGCATCTGTAATTGACAAATGTAGATTTATTCGAAGGACAGGCTAACAACGTATGTAGGTTAAGTTCTATATTTTAGAAGAATGTACAATGAACTCAGACTACCACTCAAGCCACACTACAATCACAAAACAGTGAAAAAATAAAATATATAATGAACATGTACAACAGTAGAGCTATCTAATCGTTAGTACCGACGGAATTGTGGTCATTATGTGGCTATGTATGGTCCCGAGAAATAAATTTAATCTAATAAATCTAGGTTTCGATTAGTGAATTCGATCTATTTAGCTCGATTAGCTCGCTATTAGCCCTGGGCGGCGAGGCCCACTGGCCGCATGAGCGCTGATTTATAATTTACAACCTTACGCTAATCACGACCCATATACATAAGTCGATAAGACGAAATGCAGAATAATAAGAAGCTCACATAACGCAATGTCTACGCTGATTAGTCGTGTCGTCACACAATAATGTGTCTCGCGATACATTGTACATCTTAAACATAATTTGTATGTTCGTCGCCAAGGCATCAGTGCGTAGTCGATTCGACGCTAGGAATATCTTATAATTAGTATCGAGGGTTAAAAAAATAAATAGTTAATAGGATCTAGACACGAGTTAAGGACTATTTGTACAAGGATAATGCGACAAGTTTTGTCATAGACAACATTGGAATATTCTGGAGTGTTAAGTATTAGGATAGTAAAATAAATAAAATTTAATATCTCATATACATATAAGAGTCAACAATAAATAAAATAGTACCATGTAAATGGCAACCTCTCGCTACTTTGCAAGCGTGGAAGTTCATTACAACTAAACAATCAAACACACTCGCAATGTGTTTAAAATCTTTAAATACGCTATCTATACAATACCTAGTCATATGCATACAGAAAACTGTACCATTGGAATTGATTACACAATCATTTGTTCTATATAAATGGGTATGTCAATTTTAACAATCATATAATATACTGGCTTCAATCAGGTTAGATTTGTTCTGTCATTGAATCATTGAGTACCATCAAGCTAATTGTGTAAAACGAAACAGCACCAATTCTTTAGAGCAGTCTAAGTAAAGGTGCATTTTATAAATATTTATCGTAAAAGCAGGCCTTTTTCTACACAGCCATGGTCTGTGATTATGAATAATACGATTAAAAATATGATGCATTGCAGACAGCAGTCATCGTCAAACCTTTAAAATCTCCAACACGTAACCCCAACTTTTAGAACCTATGGGTAATAATACCTAATTTTAACAAAACATCTTGCCAAAATATACAAAATCAATCCTTTAACTTAATTTAACGTTCAACTTTTTACTACAGTTATCACTGTATAGTTATGTGTTTATTTCACGAATGTCAGTTTACCAGGGTTGTAGGGGTTTTTTTTGATGAATGACTGATTGACAATTTTAACAAAACAATGTGCATACACCTCTGCATGGTAAACATACATTCGAGAGATATAAGAGCTATAAAAGGGGTCTGCACGTTCCTGTCGTCAGCGTGTTCAAGTTGGAGTTTCTATCCCTCACAGAGTGGTGCCTCAGTATCTAAACAGCCAGCTGATCTGTAAGTAAATAATTTAGGTCAATTTAAAACGCTAATTTTTTGTCTGTCTTTTAAAAATCTATTTGATTTCTAATGAGAGATTTTCATAGTTAAAGCGTGTTGTAATAAAATTCATTAGCACATGAGTTTAAAAGTCATGGGCTAGAGAATTGTTATCAAGTGTAATTTACTGCATTGATTCAAGACAGATAAATAAAAATAAAGCTGACTAATTCAGCTAGCCGTGACACTAGCAGCAGAGCAGTTCAAGTTCAGTTTCATGATGTACCACTGACCAGAAATAAGTTAGCAATAGGATTTTTATATATTGCTAGGTTATGCATATCTCTGTTAACTTAATAAACGATTAGTGAGAAAAGACAGTCCACGTCAAATATCATCAAGCTAACATTACTCTGTCTTACAGTATTAACTGCAGAAAATTTCATTTCTCAATTGTTTGTTCAACGATGATTGGTGGGGAGTGATTGAGACACGTTGTGTAGTAACACTTATTTGAAGCGGCAGCGGCGGGAACGGCGGGTACGAGTGCGCCTTGCCGCGCTGGCACCGGCACTGGCACCGACACTACATACACGTGCGCAGGGCAGCACCTCAGTCGATGGCCTGCTGCGTCATCTGCAGGCAGAGCGCGTCCAGGCCGGAGTAGTCGTCGGCGGCAGCGGCGGGAACGGCGGGTACGAGTGCGCCTTGCCGCGCTGGCACCGGCACTGGCACCGACACTACATACATGTGCGCAGGGCAGCACCTCAGTCGATGGCCTGCTGCGTCATCTGCAGGCAGAGCGCGTCCAGGCCGGAGTAGTCGTCGGCGGCAGCGGCGGGAACGGCGGGTACGAGTGCGCCTTGCCGCGCTGGCACCGGCACTGGCACCGACACTACATACATGTGCGCAGGGCAGCACCTCAGTCGATGGCCTGCTGCGTCATCTGCAGGCAGAGCGCGTCCAGGCCGGAGTAGTCGTCGGCGGCAGCGGCGGGAACGGCGGGTACGAGTGCGCCTTGCCGCGCTGGCACCGGCACTGGCACCGACACTACATACATGTGCGCAGGGCAGCACCTCAGTCGATGGCCTGCTGCGTCATCTGCAGGCAGAGCGCGTCCAGGCCGGAGTAGTCGTCGGCGGCAGCGGCGGGAACGGCGGGTACGAGTGCGCCTTGCCGCGCTGGCACCGGCACTGGCACCGACACTACATACATGTGCGCAGGGCAGCACCTCAGTCGATGGCCTGCTGCGTCATCTGCAGGCAGAGCGCGTCCAGGCCGGAGTAGTCGTCGGCGGCAGCGGCGGGAACGGCGGGTACGAGTGCGCCTTGCCGCGCTGGCACCGGCACTGGCACCGACACTACATACACGTGCGCAGGGCAGCACCTCAGTCGATGGCCTGCTGCGTCATCTGCAGGCAGAGCGCGTCCAGGCCGGAGTAGTCGTCGGCGGCAGCGGCGGGAACGGCGGGTACGAGTGCGCCTTGCCGCGCTGGCACCGGCACTGGCACCGACACTACATACATGTGCGCAGGGCAGCACCTCAGTCGATGGCCTGCTGCGTCATCTGCAGGCAGAGCGCGTCCAGGCCGGAGTAGTCGTCGGCGGCAGCGGCGGGAACGGCGGGTACGAGTGCGCCTTGCCGCGCTGGCACCGGCACTGGCACCGACACTACATACACGTGCGCAGGGCAGCACCTCAGTCGATGGCCTGCTGCGTCATCTGCAGGCAGAGCGCGTCCAGGCCGGAGTAGTCGTCGGCGGCAGCGGCGGGAACGGCGGGTACGAGTGCGCCTTGCCGCGCTGGCACCGGCACTGGCACCGACACTACATACACGTGCGCAGGGCAGCACCTCAGTCGATGGCCTGCTGCGTCATCTGCAGGCAGAGCGCGTCCAGGCCGGAGTAGTCGTCGGCGGCAGCGGCGGGAACGGCGGGTACGAGTGCGCCTTGCCGCGCTGGCACCGGCACTGGCACCGACACTACATACACGTGCGCAGGGCAGCACCTCAGTCGATGGCCTGCTGCGTCATCTGCAGGCAGAGCGCGTCCAGGCCGGAGTAGTCGTCGGCGGGCGGCGGCGGGCGCAGCGCGGGCGGCAGCGGCGGGAACGGCGGGTACGAGTGCGACTTGCCGCGCGGCGGGGGCGGCGCCCAGGGACGCCGGGGGCGGCTGTTCATCGACACTCGCCATCTGGAAGTGGGGCAAATGTGGAATTAAAAACAGCAGTCATTCCATTATAATGCAGTCATAATTACTGCTGACGGTTAAAACATAGGACTCCCAGTTCAAGGGCTGTGGCTTCCAACCAACACACTGAAAGAACTGTCTTGGTTTCTGACGGTCAAAACATAGGACTCCCAGTTCAAAGGCTATGGCTTCCAACCAACACACTGAAAGAACTGTCTTGGTAGCAGGCACTCTCACAGCCTATGTAGATTCAGTCGCCTCCAGATGTTGAATGCCTCCATACAATACAGTGTGTTTAAACAGAGAACGAACAACGACGGCCTAGCTGTGAAGCCAGTCTCCAACACAGATATGCAAAGTCCAAACCCCAACTCGTACCTCTGACAAGGAGTCTCATACCTTTTACAAAAAGTAATGACAAGTTTAAATAAGAAACAGGTTTATCAGGCTCTACATGGACATGACAAGGGCATTCGAGTATGTAGATCATAAACTGTTTACTGATAAGTTAGAGAAATACGGAGTCAGATGCAATGCATAAAACCTATTAGTCAACTCTTAATTAACTGACAGAGACCATAGTACAGAAATAACAAAAACTAATGAAGTAACAACAAAAACTAAAAAGAAATACCGTTCTCTCTCTATGAAAACACTTATGGAGTGCCTCAAGGAAGTATTTTAAGCCATTTACTTTTAATTTATATTAACGATTTTCCCCTATAAAAAAACCGATGATATTTGCTGATGATAGGACAGTAATACTTATAAAAGAAAACCCAGGTTCCTTTGAAAGTAATATAAATAATGCTTTTAGATCACTAATAGAGTGGTTATAACACTAATAGTAATAATCTTAAAATTAATTTTGATAAAACAATCATAATGATATTTAAAAAAACGGTTGTCTGTAAATCGGTTGTCTGTAAAGTCGGTTTACTGACGATAGTTGAACGTGACAACGTCATAAGAAAATACTGATGGAATGGTTGCATACTTGACGAAAACATGTAAATGTATTATTGTATAGCAGCTGTCCACACGCACGGACGCATCGCTCACTCAAGTAGGAGAGAGACAGATGTCGAACGCTGCCGAACGCGGAGGCCGATTGTGCCTCTTTGTCGCTTGTTCCGCGCTCTCGCTTGCACTTCAAGCCTTAAATGGAACGCCTCAGTGCGAGGTAACGCCGCGCGAGTCATGTTTTTTCGTGCGTGCAGCCGGCTCCATCGAATTATTAGACGTTTTCATGTCAAAACAGACTTTAAGGGACAAACAGTAAATATTAAATATAAAGGAACAGTTATGGTAATTGTTCGGGAACTTACTGTGTGTGAGTGTATATAGGCCGTAGCAAATAAAATCCAAAGTCTAGGTGGCACTAAATCACAATCTTTAATGTTCACACACAAGAAAACTACACATATAAACAGAAGGAAATTAAAGCAGAGAAACGGAAAGTACACAGACACACGATAATAGTTACACGAAGGAAGAAAGTCACAGAAAACACAAGATAGATACACGCAGAGAAATAAAGTTCGAAGTACAGAAATTCACAATACGATAATGCAAGCGTTAGGCGGCAGTATAGCGCAAAGCGACGCGGGTTAGCCGTGCGAGCGGTAGGGAACGACTGGCTCTTTTGTTCCCACGGTGATCACGCGAGGTTAGCGTGCGCGGCCGCATCGAATGCACCGGCTAACGGTACTCCGCCGCGCATGGCAACTGATTTAATATTTATTTAGTTTGTATGGAAATACAAACTTTTACATATATACATAATTAAAGTATTGAAATGTAAATTATGATAGATAAATATTAATGTAAATAAAATTTGATAAATATGAAAGAAGAAGAAGAAGTATTAATAAATAATTGTGTGTAATACATAAAATGTGTGTGTAATCGCCACACAGTGATATCTGAAAGTTATTTCTATAATACAACAAAATTTTTAGGACTATACATAGATAGCAGATTAACATGCCAGTATTGCCAGTCACACAAAGAACACGTTTGTAAACAATTAAATAAGTTTTATTTTGGGCAAGGTTGTAAGTAAAACGGCGGTACTAAATGCATACCATGCGTACGTAGGTGCAACGTTAAAATACGGTTTAATATTCTGGGGTAACGCGACGGGAATTCAAACTGTGTTTAAGGATCCAAAAAATGCATTCGAGCAATATATCAATTACAACAAACAGATACTTTTAGGCCACATTTTAAAATTTTAAAATAATGACGCTCCCTTCTTTATACATTTACGAGATCTCTTGAATGGTCAAAACAGAAATCACTAAATAAGAAAACCTTAAAATCAGAAAGACATAACAGTAAATTACGTTCAATTGCTTTAAAAAAAAAACTGCGTCTTTTGCATCGGACCAAAAATATAATAATGATCTACCCAGAAATACTAAAACTTAAAATGGGCAACAAGTTTAAAAAAGAATTCAGAACGTACTTATTTACTAAAAAGGAGTATTACTCAGTCACTGATTTCAAAATCAATAAAATGGCATAAAGGTATTCCATAAAAATCTGGGAGGTTTTATGGGTACCCAAAATCGACAATCGGATCAGATCCAAAATATATATAAATAAATATAATATATATGAACCGCAATATGAGGATAAATAAAAAAAATAATAAAATAGATATAAATGTACATTGTTGTATTTGTTTTATAATTAAGTTTTTCTCTTTTATACTTTTATCTTTCTAATATATGCATTTTTTGAGAATTTTTAGCTTCTTGGTCAGGAGAGGCAGGCAAATTATATTCAAACTGGGTACAGCAAGCAGAAATAGACTTACCTGGGCTTGGGACCTCTGCGGTGCAGTGGCATATCACTAACATGATGAAAAAACTGCCTCGGAGGCAGGCGGTGCCGCAGCCGGCGTAGGGCCTCGATCAGCTCCGGTCGCTTGAAAGCCTCATGGTGTAATGCCTGAACAAATTGAAATGTATAAATATTGTTTCTCCATGTTTCCAGACAGCAATTAATAATAAAAATGTTTTGTTATCTTTTATGCTGTACATTTTTCCAACAACAAAAATAAACATCTTTTTTAACATACTCTATATTTCGAACACAAATTATGTAAATGAGCTAAAAAAGAAAAAAATTATTGACTAACTGTAGTCAACAATTTTATTATAGTTAAGAATTCAGGTGTAAAAAAATAAAATACATTACATACCTTTTCAACCAACCAACAGTGTAGCGACATGGGTTCCACAGCATCTGGCTCGCCCTCTCCTGTCGCTGCTGTAGCATTACATGCACCGTTACTCATGCACTTGGACGCTGGAATTATAAAAGATGATGTTAGAATGAATGATGTTAGATGATGTCCAGAGATTGGTGATTTTACAAACAAATTTCAACCATTTCTAGATTTAAAAAATATTTGAATATGTAACGTTACACTTGGGAGGGGGAATACCCTAATTGTGACCAGTTGTGACAAGGATGGGGGAGGGGTAAAAAAGTCACGATTTTTGTGTGACGTAATTACCTACCATCCATTAATTACCCTTGTGGAAGAATTTCATAGACACAGAACATCAATTTAGGTGTAGAATTGCACCCATTGTAAAGATGTGTTCATTTAGCTTTTTTTATTGACAACAGGATCATGGGTCCACGAGCTATCCATTTCTATAAACTCAGTAACCTTACCCAGGTCTAGGGCAGCAACCACGGCAACTGGTAGATCTGAAGCTGGTGGCATTGGCGATAGTAGAACAGAACGTAGTCGCTCCAGGGCTCGAGAAATAGACCCAGTCCCATGAGACATCTCTGCTCGAATGGCTTCCAGAATTGCTCCCCGCTCATTCAGCTTCTTTATTGACACTAGGATCTTGTGTCTAGCGCCTTTTGTTACTCCTGTACGTGGGAGAAAACAAGTGGGATGACAAAAGAATCTTCATAACATGATTTCATATCTGTTTAACTTCTAACTGGCTGGCTGCAACCTTGCCAATAGTCAGTGCTAAGAGACTGTGCTCTCAGGATGCTTTCAAGAGACCAATGCTTTCAGGATGTTTTCAAATCGCCCATAAGACCGCCTACAAGGTTTAATGACTGTTATCTATCGACAATATCGTGCCCTCCGAAGCACGGAAACACGCATGAAATTTTTTGCCACTAGCCTCACCCATCTCACACCGACCTGCCCGTTTGGCTTAGCTTCATAGATCGTTAGTACGATAGCCGCCGGGCCATTCTACCTAAATGTACATTAAACGGCATTAAAGAAATATCGCATAGCAACATGTGAATAATATGAAGATGTAAAACTTATTGAAAAGTGTTTAGTTCTTAATGAGGTGTACCAATTTTGCTGCAAAATAGTTAACTAAACCTTGCCATGTGTACTCACCTAATTTCTCCAGGTACTTCTCATCTATCGCCATCATTTGTTCATAACTAATGTTGGTGAACAGCCACACGTACTTGTGAAGCCTCAAGCTCTTCAACCACTGCGCTACCGTCGACATCCCGGGGAACTCGGCAAAGTTGTGCGACCTCAGGTCATCCAGCCTCGTCTCACTGCCGGTCGTCCCGTACAATATGCTAATCGGCCTTATCTGGCCCAAACTATGTTCACTAGATAACGAAAAACTCCTAGGTTTCTGTACAAACGGCTCATCGCTTAGATTCTCCGCCGAGGAGGACATTTGCATGAAGTTTGTTGAAGGCGGCGTCAAGCTATTCGATCGCTGAGACTTCGGCTGGCCGACTGCTGCGTCGAAGTTCAGCATATCATCTATACTTATATCTACGTCTCTACCGTTCTTGGAAAAGGACTCCTGTAGGGGGTCAGAGAACGAGTTGTGTTCTATTGTGTCTAGGATTCCTCTAAACTCTACGTTCTTGCCGATAGTTCGTCTAAAGGCGTTGGTGGAGCCCCATATGTTGCCGTCGGGCAGTAGGCACGGATCTATCCTCTGCTGCCATACTGATTCTGTGTTCCTATTGCCTGTCATGTGGTTTTCTAAGTAGCGCAGCCATTGTGTCAATGTCCTGAAAATGAAATAGGGAAATTTTAACATTATATAGAATTTAATTTTGTTCCAATATTCTTATAGTTTTAACTATAATATAGAAGTACACTAGCTTTTCTATTGTAGCTATTTTAGCTGTTCAAAACATGAACGGCTCTGAGTATATTTTCACTAATCTATAGTTCAAAATCTGCCTGAGTTTCACTGATCACTGCTGGCTACTCAAATTTTTTACAGCTGACAGGGTGTGCGCTGTACTGACATACTCTCTATTATATTTTTTTTAAAAGATAAGTTAAAAACTACTTTGCAACAATCCACAATCAAAAAATATACACCAACATACGTACCACCACCAACACGTGTTTTGTCCCAAAACAGAGCATCATCAGGGTTATTGACTCGCAAACTTGCTTGTATATTTTTTATTGTTGACTGTGCATGTATCATATGTGGGAGGGAGGGAGGTGCAATTGCATGAAAAAAAGTGTACACCATCATACATTCTGATTGTGGATTGTAGCAAAGAATATAGGTATACTGAACAAAATATTAACAATAAATTTTTAATAAAATAATAACCATTTCTATAGGTGGTAGAAATTTTATGGTTCTTTGGAGAAGAACCATCACAGTACCCCCTTCTGTTGTGAATCAATTTTATTGTGTAGTGGTGCAGATGCTGGCCATACTAACATGAGGCGGCCATCAGCCTCTAGAGTAGCAGCACCACTGCATACAACCTCAGACAAGACTTACCTATGCTTGCTTGAGTTTGTGTAGATGTCCATGGGCTGCAGCGACCACTTAACACCACATTGCCTGCATGCTGGTCTGCTACTCCATTCAAATAAAAAAACCCTCAGATCATGATGCATGATGATCATGATACGCCGCAGCTCGTCCACACACCTGTGAACACAGTAGTACACTCTCTGTACACAATAACTACCTCTGGTCATGGTGCGTGAGCGCCGGGTGCACCAGGAGGTACGAGAGCAGCTGGCGGCAGAGGTCGGGCGCCACGGTGCGTCGCGGCGCGTCCACACACCTCTGCACGAGTGCGGGCGCCGCCCCAACGTACACATTCTTTGCTCTTTCGTTGTCTGTCCGCAGTAGTGGCAGCAGGGTCAATAATTGTCTGAGACGTTCTCCATCTGTGAACAATGTGATGTCGAGCTTTGAAAACTATCATAATGTGAAACTACAAGTTAAAAGTTAAGGACCTAAATAAATAATAGTTTTATTTTGCTAATAAAATAACCATTTTTTATTTTGTTTTCATTTTTAAAAAAATATCATTATTTTAATTTTATTGTAAAAGATGTGTACCACCATCATGTTACCTGGATTGTAGCATGATGGTTTTTATGGCCTAAATTTGTCATTGATAAACAGACAATGCAACACAAATATAATTTGTCCGATTGGAACCAGTAGTACCTGAGATTAGAGTTATCAAACAAACAGACTCTTCAGCTTTATAAAATTAGTAGAGATAGTGCAGATAGGAGGATAGATTAGCACTAGATTTGTTTTTTATTTAATAGGTGTAGCATATGTGCATGCTAGCCACATAGCATTAAGTGGTTGCTGTAGCCCATGGACATCCAGACGCTGCAAGCGTGAATCTTGCCTGAGGTCACATGTAGCATACAGTGTAGTTGCACTACTACTCAAGAAGCTGATGGTTGCCTCATTAAAGTCTTTTTTATTGCCTTGTTTCTGTCATGAAATGATTTTAAAAATATCCTTTTTTCTTATTTTTAATCTAGATAACATGAATCCTGAAATAATGATATATAATAAGTGAAATTTAGTTAGTACCTAATATAAATTGTAGGATATTGTTATTGTTTTTACTTCAAAATAATAAATACACTGTAAGCTACTATCATCACCAACTTCTCCAGTATAATATATGTTTACATAAGGAAATTTTTATAATAAAACTGGCTAACCCCACAAACTCCATACCGCGTTTAAATGTTTGGGGTGGGCCACCCTTATCACTTAGGGGTATGAAAAATAGATAGTAGCAGATTCTCAGACCTACTGAATATGCATATTAAATTTCATAAAAATCGGTCCAGTCGTTTTGAAGCAGTATGGTAACTAACTTTGTGACACGAGAATTTTACATAAGATATACAACCAAAACTTTAAATGAAGCCAATATCAAATCAAATTATCATAATATCCAATGTTATTAAAAATAAATGTGGTTGTTGTTAATAAAAGATAACTTACTTAATTGCAAAGTGAAGTAATCTGTCTTTATCAGATTATTTTTATACAACAAAAACAATACTAATAATTTTTATTTCATTTAACTATTTCCTCAATTCTTTAGAAACAGTATAAAGTAACAATGTGGCTGCAAATATTTAGCATTTCACAGCTGCGACTCTCCCAATTATTGGAGAAACACACTTACTACAGCACACTGTTTTGATACTGGCTGGTGGAGATTTGGGTTAGTGGCCAACAAGCTGTAGCATTTTTAAAATGCCCATAACTAAGTTCTCCATCAAGGTTTAACAACTATTATCTGTCAATAACAACTAGGACAAATGGCTTAATGTGCCCTCCAAAGCACAGAAACATGTATGACATTTTTTCTTACTCTAAAATGCATCTGTTTTAAAGGTGTTAAAAATTCAAAATTAACTGAACTTTAAACTTATCTCAAAAATACTGGTAACTTTTTATCGGGAGTTTAAAAAAATCTTAAGAAACTAAGATGTGTGTGTGTTATTTGTGATTGACTTTAATCAAATTAAAATTCCTTATTATGTTGCATACATTAACATCTGTAATATAATGCATTTGCTATGTAAGACTTTTATATAAATTTCTTTTTAATCAAGAAAATATTAATGAACTAAAACAGGAACTCAAACTGATGAAGCAAATTAGATAGCAACGAAAACTAAACCACAAATAAAATTATGAGACACTTCTTTCATGAACGCCAACAGTTTGTAAATGTTACGAATAAAAGTATGGTTAAAAGACGACTTACCCTCGTCATCGTCATCTTCAGCGCGCGCAGCGAGTAGGGTCGCGAGCAGGGTCTCATCATTCGCGTCTCTCTCTAACCGCTCATCTTCTACGTGGTTCTGGAGGGCTGCCTCCACGGCGCGCTGCACCAGGCGCAGACCCGGCCACGGCACCCGTCGCGCCAACGCACACGCCACAACAGTCCTTTCGCACGTGCCCCACTGCTCGAACACCCCTGCCACACCCCCCAGCTGCTCATAAAACGTGCCGTTCATCTCGCCAACACCATATCAATACCAGGATATAGGATTTGTTTGGGTTCTACACGTCAGATGTGTGTGACAGCTGATCTCTGAAACACCGACCCTGGCTCCGATTGCGGCGGTCGCGGAGGCGGCAGCGGAAGACCCCTCTGACGTGTCTACTGTCCACGGCTGATTATTTGCATGAAATTTGCAGGTAGAATAAAAACAACATTTATTCCTATTCGACGATCAGTCAAATTATCAAATTCCAAAATGGCCGACCACAGATAACAAACAAATTATGAAAGAGAAAGATGGTGACAAAACTTGAATTGTTTATTTTTTCTATTTGTTCATAAGAAGTATCATTTCGTCAAAATAAAGTGTAATATCAGTAAGTAAAGAAATATTAAAGATTATAACTGGACTTTTAATTTGCAGTAATCAAAAATTACTACTATTCACCACTAGATGCCGCAACTTGTAATACATTACATGTTCATTAAGTACCTAACGGACTAAAATGGTAAATGAAAATTAATGAAATTCCATGGGACATACATATGTAATTATATTACTTTAAAAATATGACACCAAATGAGTACAAAATAAGGCATTTAATAAATTAATTATTTTTATAATGCGTCACATCATGGTCACATCATAATCTCGTGACGCAATAGACCTTATATTAAAACCGTTTTGCATTCCAACAAAACGGTTATTATGTGTGTGAAAAAACACACAGCATTTGTTGAAGAAGCGTCTAAAGATTTATCCTATAAAGCCAGAAAATATTGTACTTTACCTCATTATTCCTTGGTCTGTATGTACCTGTCTCTTTCACACAGCAGCGCGCGGCCATTTTCCAAGATGCCAAGCCTGACATTTGTCAATGTCAAATCATAGTCTGTTCACCAGCAAGCTCCTTGCTCAAATGCTGTGTGTTTTTTCACACACATAATAACCGTTTTGTTGGAATGCAAAACGGTTTTATTATATGTGTTTCCAAAACACACAGCATTTGTTGAAGACCTGTTTGTGATCTGCTGGGGGAAGTATACAATTAAATGCTATGTTGAAAAATAATCATTAAATAATATGATATAATTAAATCTTGTTTCATACATTTTGAAATATTTAGAGTAATAAAATTAATGAACATATTACTATGTTAACAAAAAGCTGACAAACTAAAGAACAACAATAACAACTTTCTGCCAATAATCTGAATTCAACAGAAAATATCTTTATAAAGCTTCTGCCTTTTAATAGTATTTTTAGGAAAAGGATTGCAAATAATAATGAAAACACTAAAAGTGAGATCAATTGATTTGAGTGAATTGATCACACTACAATATTTAAGGCTCTGTGCCTTAAAGGCATTAAGTTTTTGGACATTAATTAAGTGTAGTGTACTGTAGCATATATTTACTTTTAACATGTAGCACCTGCTACTCCGCTACAACCTATTTTTAAGAGTTTCAGAACTCCTCCAATTATTCTCCTCAGACTCTCATCAGTTGGTCTATTTTCTAAGCAACTCCTATACACAATAGCAGACATACTGTACACTACCAGGAACTGCATTTATGCCAGCTGCTTTAAAAAATGTTTCTGATCCAACCAGCTATCATAATGGGAATAGCTGTTCTTTTATTAAAATAAACAGACTAACTAGATCAGGTTTACTGAACCAAAACTTTGCTTCAGCAACCATCCTGACTGTCAACTGTTAGTATTATCTGTTTTAGATACAAACTTGCCTATGCATGATCTGATTATTGCTTAGCTTTCTTTTTATTTACCTTCTGATAATTTTAATAGGTTAAAATCATGAATTCTACAACTAGATCTTATAAAATATTACCTTATAGCTATATCAAATAGCCACCTTGAGACCACTTAAGCCAATTAAAGATCAGCTGTGTTTCAAGTTTGCATCATTCTATCCTCAGATAGGAGCTAAAAAGCTTTACTAGATACAGCTTTCAAAACTTAGTACACATTTTTTTTTTTATTGCTGTGCTTGATGCTGTAGATCTACGTTAAATGTAGAAGTATTTTTCTATAAGTAAACTTGTCTTCCTAAATATAGTAATTGTAACCAAAAAACTAGTTATCTCAATGCTCCCTGGCATTCATTCTAGGCAACATTATTGTGCACACAATACCCAATATCTGATTGAGCTTAATACAAGTAAAAATTAAATAAAATGAATAAAAAGATGTTGAATCTCACCAACTCTTCTTTGGAAAATCCATCTCTGCTGAGGTCTAGTGAGCTATCTGATCTGCCCACCCCAACTCTCCATGCTGGAATATACAGCTTTTCCACCTGAGGTGGGGGCCTCCCAGTAATGAGGTTTATCAGGTTCTTGTTCAAATTTATTATTGGATATAGCTCTTCTAGAGCTCTCGTCTTTGAATCTGTTAGAACCTCGGAATCAGATTTGGTGGTGGGTTTTACCTACCCAAGCTTGTAGTTCCAATAACGACTGAATGCGTCGTAAAAAATTGGCTGACCCATCTCTGCAGTCCAGCGTTACATAGTGGTGTATGACCACGCTTGCCCAATCGTAAAAAATTGGCTGACCTATCTCTGGAGTCCAGCGTTACATAGCGGTCTATGACCGCGCCTGCCCGACAAGCTTAATAATCAACTTCAGGTACGCCCCAACTTTTGCAAACGGCCTCCGAGGCCGGGGGCAATATATGCCATTCCGGCATATGTAGGTCTGTTTGGAGATTGGCGGTCGGCTATGCCGTTGTATCTCCCCGAGAGGTACGCCGCCCAGAGCATGATATTCAAACGCTCTGTCAATTCCAATAGCTTCCATGTCAGGTTAAGCAGGGCTCGTGTGATCGGGCAAATCCCTGTACATTCAGAAAGATAATTCCAAATATCAGCTAAGAGTGTCCTGTTGTCTTACTGCACTATTACATGTAAGTTCTCCAGGAACCTTTACTGACGACTTATGGCACCATAATAAAATATTGTGAACAACTCTTTGAGGTTCATGTACCAGGTGCCCTGCCCCTGTGGTGTACTAACCATGTGCCTGACATGTATTTGCTATTCATGTGAGCACTCCAGCTCGCATCCGATGCGTCTGTAGTGAGTGGCTCACTTCTTGTGCAGAACCACCGAGCTGTGGTATATGGCGTTCCGCCACCAAGATAATCTATCTTGCTGCACTAAAAGAGGAATCTTCCTCTTTACTGGAATTGATTAAGGCCTCTTAGAAGCTCTGCATATGTATTCGCCATTCATGTGAGCACTCCAGCTCGCATCCGATGCGTCTGTAGTGAGTGGCTCAGTTCTTGTGCAGAACCACCGAGCTGTGGTATATGGCGTTCCGCCACCAAGATAATCTATCTTGCTGCACTAAAAGAGGAATCCTCTTTACTGGAATTGATTAAGTCCTCTTAGAAGCTCTGTATATGGCAACAATGCAGTCACTCTTTTGGTGTGGTTAAACTTGCAAAATCAAGTAACCCTAGTATGTACATCAATGTACTTCAAACTATTAAAATAGTTGATATTTTCAACTTTATAAAGCCATGGTACAACCTCCAGCATTCTATACCAGGACATGGGTTGGGGTTAATACTGACATCTGCTAGTTAGCATTCCAGTAACTCTTAACTAAGGTCCCAGAGGCCTGGTAACTCAATTTTGTCTGATAATTGTTTACCAGGATGTAACAGTCTTACATAGACCATAAGTCTTATGCCACTTATGCATAAAGTCTCACGAGACCCATCTGGACAGTGGCAAGGATTATGCGGGCAAGAAATTACAATATTGTAATAAATTTGCAGAAATCTATGGAATAGTTCTGCGATTGGCAGGTAAATATGCCTGTTGTACTGTTGGAGTAAGTTCCAGGCTACCCCAATACTTAAGGAGAGAACCACACCCAGCAATGCAATGGGATGCAAAAAAGGGGTCGCAGCCAGGATACATCCAATTGAGATCTTAGATGAAAATCTTAGATTCTTATCAGAATCTTACTTAGATCCCCTCAGTTTGAGTATGGGATGCATGTCTCCATTTTGCTTTTCTTATATAGAAAGCCTATGTTTACAACTGGTGACATTTTTAATATAAGAACTCTTGACCCCTTGTTTGGGAATTTTTTCAATACATTTTAAATGGTATTTGGCCATGTGTTTCTAATAAACATGTACATACATTCTTGGATTTCTCAAAATTGGTCATGTTTATAATATTAAGGTAATGAATACAAAAAATAAATAAATAAACACCTAGGTATTTAAAATAAGTTGTGTTGCCACCAATCCCATCATTCCTATGTGTGTTATTTATGCAGCCCCCCTTGAAAACATGTAATACCAAATTTACATGTTACATTACATGCACAGTGTAAAGTTATTTGTATTGATTAAAAATATCTATAGGGAAATTTCTGAAAGTTAGGATTATTTCCAAATGTCTGATTGTTACTTGATTGCATTTTGTGATCAAATTAATCACTCTTTTTATAAATAGTAACAGTCTGATGAAATATATGATTTGTAACCAAAGGACTATTCAGGATAATATTCAGGTTGGTTAAGGCACTCTGTGCCACCACATGACTGCATAACAAGCTACAAAGCCTGAAAATTGAAAATATACTTAGCACTTGGGAGGTTTTCTCTTAACAATAGGGCTTAAGATAGTACTCCTAACAATAAGGAGTCTAACAATAAGGTTATTAATTTCTTTTATAATACCTTTTTCTGACCTTCCACAAATCATCTGAACACTTTTAAGTAGGTGTGTTCCAGGCCCAAATAGTTCTGTCACCTTACTAAATAAGGAGGTAGACTTAATTTCACCTGACTTTCTACCTGCCCAGTTATGTAGCTCCTGCAGACCCTGTTTTAACAACTACTGGTGTAATTCTACATAGGTCAATATGGCTAAGGTCAGGTCTTTGGTTTTGTTGAAGTAATATAACTTCTCATTAATTTTAGGGGCCACAAACCCATAAGTGGTTTCATTTCTTTGTTTATGACTAATAATGGGTATATTATATTAAACATAATATAGAATTCGTCTATATACCAAAATTTTATAATTTGGCTAAAGTGAAATTGTCACTACTATTACGAGGATTCACTAATCTCCAAGACAAAGCTACTAGGTAGACTGAGAGTGCATATCTCCTTAGAATCATCTTTTTGATTTGATTTAGTGTTGTATGTGTTTATTTCTCTGTTGTAGCTAGCGATATAACAGGGAATCAATTCGCGGGTCACTAGACCCGTACTTGTTTACCTACGCCTTTTATTGGGATTCGGCGAGGCTTAACCCTCCACAGGCTCCACATCTTCCGAAGATGAGGAAACATCTGCGTATCGACCTTGAGGTCGGGGTCGAGATGGCCGTTCTCCATCCGAAGCAACGGCAATTTGTTAACACTATCATCACTAATCTTACCTTGTTCAGAATAAGCACTCAACACAAAAAACTGCGACACATTGCTAACACTCATCGTTAGTCTTACCTTGTGCAGATTTCGCACTTATCTTAGAACAAAACTGTAACAAATCACTAAACTTTTTGAAAAGTGAACTTTATAACAAAAAATAACTCTGATAAATATCAGTTTAACTTAGAAACAAACAATATTTGTTGTTTTTTGTTTGATGGAAAAAAATTACCGGCTTACACGAGGAAATCTTTAAATGCTATGATTTGACATTGACAAATGTCAGGCTTGGCATCTTGGAAAATGGCCGCGCGCTGCTGTGTGAAAGAGACAGGTACATACAGACCAAGGAATAATGAGGTAAAGTACAATATTTTCTGGCTTTATAGGATAAATCTTTAGACGCTTCTTCAACAAATGCTGTGTGTTTTGGAAACACATATAATATAAGGTGTTTTATCCATAATAGAGGGCGCCATAGACAAAAATTATATAGTGTCGCTGCCCGAATCCATACTAAAATTACTAATGTTATAAATTCGAAAGAAACTGTCTGTCTGTCTACTACGCTTTCCCGCTTAAACCACTGAACCGATTTTAAAGAAATTTGAAACACAGATAGAGTATACATTGGGAAAGGACATAGGTACCTACTAGGATAGTTTTTATCCTTTTTTTTGTGTCGGGGGGAAACCTTCAAAAGGTACTCGGCACCTTGGGAGAGGATACCGGGTTATGTGGGATTTGACCGCACTAAAACCCCCTCGGTGACCTGCCTCACACACCGGTGTCCTCCACGCGTGGCGCCCGCAATGGGCCCATTTTTGGGAGAGCTTTGTGTTGCTCTCCTGCACCTTACGATGCTTACGGCGGCATGCGGCCACGCACACACCGCCGTCCTTCCTGGGGCTGCTGGCTGGATGGTTCGAGCTCCCACTCTCGCCGCCCGCAACCCTTGAAGCCCCCTTTTAGTCGCCTCTTACGATCAGGCGGGGGATACCGTAGGTCTATTCTTACTCCCGAAGCTACAGGGACTAGGATAGTTTTTATCCTACGGGAACCTTTAAAACGGGTCCACTCGGGCGAAGCCGCTGGCGGAAGACTAGTTCGTTATAAATGTTATAATGTACCTTGATCTATCTCACTCTCCGATCCCCCAAAGCGAAGAGAAGCTTGGAAAATAAAAATATTTGAACAGCTTACATAATATATCGTCCCCGTATTTGGAAAATTAAATAAGTTCGATTTTGGCGATATTGACTTTTCCCTATTTTCAAAACACCTAAAACATGCCGCATATTTGAACCTTACAGGCGTTTTCGTATCTTATTCCGTTCCAAAAATATAGCCATTTTTGTCGGACAGATGGAATAATTAATATCTTCAGACAAACACTATTTTTTTAAAGGAAAAATAAAGAACTCAGTAAATAAATCAATAACTGTGGTCAATGATAAGTTGAATGTCAAATAAGTTAAATAACATGAGTTGTTGAATTTTTCCTCAACTTCAAAATTCTTTCACAAAACTAACTAATTTCTAGGAAAACTAAATAACTCTATTTATTTAATTCTGCTATTCAGAATTCTGATATAACGTACTTTATTTCGAGTTTGATAAATTCAATAACTGCATTTATTTCACCAAATTTTACTCTACCAAATGTATTTAGTTTGTAGGAAAACTAAATAAATAGCCGAAATAAGTAGATATTGTAGTACGTTATAAATAACAGTTGTGGCAAAATTAAACAACTTGATTTTTTATGTGCTATTTAGTTATAGTTAAAGATTGAGTTCAGTTTGTTAAAGCATAATGTAAAAGGTAATCAGGTCCACAAAATATCAAATTACCTACAGTAAAATTGTCTCACATTTTTTAAGAAATGTACATTAACTGAAAAAAAAAACACTAAATCGCGTTTATCTCAGAACTACAAAATCAGAGTTATTTAATTTTCCAACTACGGGGACGATATATGTGTCGATAATATTTTTTTAATACAGTTGCTCAAAAAGTGAAGTATTGCACTACTTTAATTATACTTTTTATATGAATTTGCTGTAATTTGTTGTCGATTGTGATGTTATGTTAGTAAAAATATTTATTTTGCGAAAAATAAAGCAGTAGATCTATGTATTTTTATTTGTTTATTTTTTCTTTTCTCTTTTTATTACGTTTAAAATATGTACTTAGGTGGCCGACTCAGCCATTAGTAGCTGACTAAGGGTTTTTGTAGTGATTTTACTGTATCTAACTAAAATTAAGGAAGCGAATAGTCCCTATTTTGCTCATCAAATTGAGCTTAACTCTTCTAAGACAAAAACCATAGTCAGCCGTTAGTTTTGTTGCACAAAATTGAATCATAAATAAATAACACTTCACACTCATAGCCTCACAGTAGGGTAGAAACCGTGTCATGGGTACCACGGACACATACAAAGACAGGAACCCAAACACCTGATCAATAACAGAAATTTTAAACTCATCACATCATTCAAATTTCTGCTTCGCCGGGAATCGAACGCCACTCAATCCTTTTAATTAGGTCTGACTTTATGAAAAACCCTTCGATTTGGAACTGGATCATGAAAAGCTTTCAGTTCTGTCGAGACCTGGGTGGAGCTAAAGTCTCTCCAGCGATCCCAGATTGACTACCGCCACATCGAGGTGTTGCCAAAACAGATACCAATCATTGCACTGGAACAAATGTATAATCTGATCATAGAGAGTGGCAAGAGCTAGGAATCAACATCAATGGCAAACGCAGCCTACACCTTTGATTTGCCGATGATAATAGTCACCTTAGTCCCTGGAAGAACTCAGTACTATGCTAAGTATCCTCCATAGCGCTTCATAAAGAGTGGGTTAAGGTGAACATGAATAAGAAAGGTTATGAAACCTGGACATTAGGTTACATACTATCTTATAAAAGGGTGTTAAAAATGTCTAAATATTCTTACGAAAACTTCTAGGTAACAACCTATATATATCCTAAACTTAAAATATTTTCAGTAAGCCACTTTGTGTATATCGAAATAGAAACCGACACCGAAACAATCTGTAAGATTTTAGCCTACACGAGTAGGTAAGTAGGTACCTACAAGGCAGATAGGATCTTATCTGTAACATATTGGTTGAAATTATAAGTTTGTTTAGTTTCATTAACAATTAACGATTACATAGTCGTTTGTAACTTTGATGCAATATTGAGCAGCGATGGCCGAGCGGTAAAGACCGCGGGAGATACCGGGTTTAAATCCTCGGCGCTCACCTCTGACAAAGAAATTTGTGGGAGAAGAGACTCGTGCCCAGCAGTGGGACATAAAAAAGGTTGAAAAAAAAAATGCAACTTCGGCAACTAAATTTATAAAAAATTCAATCAAGCATAATCATCCCTAAAACGCACAAAGATAAAAAAGTTGCCGCTAGAGTGACCACTTTTTGAGATTTATAGTTGACAAAATATTGCTGCTAGGTTGCACAACGTCCTGCAAGGATTAAGTCATTTGTGCTGACGTGACGGTGGTCTTCCTTCGTTGTACAAGAGCTTAGGGACAGATAGTCTTTATGCCTGGCCCGCCCACTACGCATGCCTGCAGTGCACAGATTTGCATGGTTGCGTTTGTGTCGGAAGTCTGCCTTTCATCTCGCATCTCGCTTATCACTCGCTCTGCAATGAACGGATTGGAAAGAGGAAAAAGAAAGGAAGGGATATTAATAATTCATTGCGATATTTTCTTTCAACTGACTCTGACCTCAGTAGCTACGTAATACAAATTTTTTCAAAACAATGAATTACTTGGACATTGTTATTGAAAGAGACTGGTCTAACGGTCTTCTTACTGGTCAGAAGATACTCTTGCTCCATCAGTAATTAATGTGATAGGTACCTATTGAGTGCTTTCTGTCTTCCCTTGACCATGGTCGTGAAAAAGCTCATATGATAGGTAGATAACCCGTATCCGCAAACTTAAGTGAACTGTCTTATTAAAATTTATTAAACATCCCCGAGGCTATTTAAAGCAAGAAGCTCTTTGTATTGTGCTAATGGTCATCTTAAAATAAACCCATAGAGTTATACAAAGTGTAGTAACTAGCAGTATAAGTACTTACTTCTACAGTTGACCATCATTTTGTCACCTTTGGGAGATGTACAGGGTTATGTAAGATTTTTACTGCACTAATACCACCTGTGTGGCCTGTTTCAGTGCTTGGCGAAAACTCGGGGATCTCCATAGGAATGCACCTTCTCAATGTCCTGTATACGTGGCGCTCCAATGGGCCCATCATCCGAAGAGCGAGTGCTTGCAACGACATGTTGCCACGCACATATGCCACGCACACATCACCGTCCCTTCCGGGGCCGCTATCTGGACTGTTGAAGCTCCCATTCTAATCGCCTGTAGCGACCTTCCGCTACTCATCAAAAGATGGCGCCACGGGTATTCCTGAATCACGCTATCGAAGTTTTCGTAATATTCTACCATATATACAAGCTCCGAATTGAGTCAGTTGGAGCGCGGCCGCTCCCCGGGCATGACCACCTCGCCCGGCGGGAGATCTCCCTTTGCCAAAGCCCACTACTCTGATAGCACCCTTTTAGTCGCCTCTTAAGATCAGTCATACTGTAGCTGTATTCTTAATCCCGAAGCTACAGAAAACCTACAAAACTTGAGAGATCTTTTATCAGAATGGTACTGGATTTGAGATTAATCATGTAATTTGATTTAAAATATTTTTTTGACAAATCAACCACACACACATTATATTATGTCACTCCTGTGTACAGACTGTACAGTACAGTGATTATATGACACAGGATCCTTCAGCTTTGTTTTCTTTGGTATATAAATTATATAAGTACTACATAATATGCTGGCTATAATATGGCGCTTTTACCTAAGCTAAGCCTACGAACTAATCATACTGCAAAACTAACTTAAAAAACTAAACGTCACGGATATTTTTACTCTTTTTATCAACAAGGCAAAAATCAATCTAATCGAAACCAATTTGGATAAGACCGTAATCTGAAATTATCTTTTCGATTTCTATCTGCCTGCAATCTACGGAACTTTATCGAAATATCGATTTTTATATTAGTTTATATATTTTAGGTACGATGTTTTGTCCTAGATTTATGATTTAAGAAGTAAATCCGCTTATCGAGGACCTACGCAGGAGAATAGTCGGCAATGCCGTAACCGTCGTAAGTCGGTAATTTATAGCGCAGTAAAATAATAAGCTCGCCATAAGCCCGTCTGGATTTTACGGAGCTCCGGTAATAGTCGACCTGATTGATCGCTTTTGATTTTTAGCTATTGCAAGTACCTATTGGTTGTCTATTAATTGTTACTTTCTTCAATATAACATATTAACTACTCTTAATCGATATGTCAATGAAGAAAATTACGCATTTACTGTTTTATTTCATTTTAGCGCTTTACATTCATAGACCCACTTTAGGATTCCCCGTGTCATGAGTATCATGGACAAACACAAAAAAAACATTAATCGAGGACTCATCATTCTGTCTCGCCGAGAATCGAAACCGGGTCAAGTCAAGTAACCTGCAGCACCATCGACGCAAATAAAATTACCTTTTTTTTAGTATTGAGCAGATGTGCTCTCCTGCACCTTCTGATGTTTATGGCGGCATGCGACCACGCGCACACCACCGTCCTTCCCGCGGCTACTGGCTGGACGGATAGAGCTCCCACTCTCACTGCCTGCAACCCCGGAAGCCCCCTTTTAGTCGCCTCTTACGGTTAGGCAGGGGGATACCGTAGCTCTATTCTCAATTCCGAAGCTCTACCTAATTATTAATGGTTTTGGCTGTTATTTCTACTTTGCTACTTCTACCACACAATAAATAATATTCTACTTCAATCTTTGGTATTTAAAATTCCTATGTTAGTATCTAGTACTGGGTAGACCCACTTTAAATAAAATTCTCAAATAAAAATCTTAAATAATGACTGCGGTTCTCGTACACAATATTATTTACCTAAGTCATCGAGAAAATTCTACTCGGACTTACAAAACAAATGGTATTGTACAGAAAAAAATATGTTAATTTATTGCAGCTCTTTATGTTATTAACTCATCATTAATAACAAGGCCGATTGTCCACCGCCGCGCCCGTTACCATCCCGTCACCGAAAACGAGACGATAACGGTTCTATTCTAAGTGTCAAGATCAGGTTGGTGATGTTTGTGTTAATTTAAAACAATACCCATCTATTGTAACAGTATGCTTTGTAGGAGAAAGTAGGATTCGCAAGAAATGGTCCAATTGTGCCAAATGTACCGATTGTAGCAAATAACCCTTTGTTCGAAATTGCGAATACTGGCACAATACGACTTGAAATTATACAATTTGCATATTCGCCATTTTTGGAGACAATTGTCTCAGTGGAATTTCTTTTGCGATAGATGTAGACAAAGTCGGTTCAAAACAATTGGAATGTTTACACTTTGTAAGTACAAGACTTACAAAAAATTTCAAAGAATCCAGGATAATTGTTAATTCAGTTTTGTAATTGAAGTTTTGGCCTTTTAAATCAACATTAATTTAGTCAATTGATTATATTTATACTGGCTTCTGACGTCACACGTTTTTTTTTCATACAAAACTTATAATGCAATGATGTCGCGTTTTGAACAGCTCAACTACTTACCATATTTCATAGTCTCCTCAACTCTCATCTGAAATGACTGTGTCATTATGTTTGGCAAAACGGGATGGTATATTAAATTACTTATATGTTGTAAACATAAAAGGAAATATATAAATTGATTTAATTTTTATCGGCTTAATCGCAGCACTTTGTTAGACGATTACATGACAAAATCAGATGATGATGCGATGATATGTACTGAGATACTTTTTTAAATTATTATTAGATGGAGAGTATTAAAAAAGTTGGACTCATCTATAAATAAGTACCTTTTTTTGGTATAGGGGGTGAAACCTTCAAAAGGTACCCAGTACCTTGGGAGAGGTTGCCGGATTATGTGACCGCACTAAAACCCGTTCGGTGGCCTGCCTCTGCGCTTGGGAGGACTCCGGGATCTCCATAAAAACTCACCTGAATGGGGCCCATCTTCGGGAGAACAGATGTGCTCTCCTGCACCTTCACGTGTTTACGGCGGCTTGCGGCCACGCACACATCACCGTCCTTCCCGGGGCTCGACGGGTCAAGCTCCCACTCACACCATCACCATTCACCAACCCCGGAAGCTCCTCCTCTTACGATCAGGCATCTTACCGTAGCTCTTTTCTTAATCCTGAAGCTACCGGGACTATAAACTAAACAAATTTTGATTTCTGTTTCGTTGTCTGTCAACGACTCGTGTAACGCAACGTTTACCACGCCACGTTCGATTCCCGGCGAGGCAGAAATTAGAAGGATAAGTTACAATTTGTTTCCTTAGGCTGGATTTGAGTTCTTTGCTTGTCTTTTCCAATATCTTTGAGTTGGACACACGCTGGTACCCACGACACACCTATTGTTTTACTTAAAAAAATATATAACATCACATTGTCATGTTCAGTATCAGTCAACTACCATGTTGCTGGATTTGTATCAGCATTTAAAGGAATTTAAATTATTTGTTTAAAGTCATGGTTTTTTCATTAGTTTTCAAAAATGCTACACTTATTATCTTTTTAATTCATCTGCCTTATAAGTCTTATAACATATATCACAAATACTAAATGAAACTCTATTATAAACTAATAGAATCAATTTCACTACGCTCAGCTGAAAAGTTATTTTTTTCCGATAACCCTTTAACGCGATATGTGGTTATTTGTTACGATGACACATCTTGAGATCGATCGATCTAACTGTTCAGTAATTTTTGTTATAATTCTATTTGATACCCGTTATTGCTTTGTTGATTTCTATAGGAATTTATTTCGTATTAGGTAGTCACCATATTATTATTGCAAAGGTGGTTAGTAGGTACTATGTTAAATAAATAGATAAAAATGTAGTCATTTAAAATACAAGCACATTTTATGGAGTTGCTTATTTTTCATTAATCATTCTAAAATTAATAAGGAATCATAGATAGTAATGATTTGCAAGCTTCATTGCATTTACCAACTCCATGCTATGAAAGTACCTTAAGTATAATTTTTAATTCAAACATGAATTATAAGAATAAGTACGTAAAAATATGATTCGATTCGATGGTTCTCACCACAGAATTTAAAAATATTCCGTAGTCATCAATGTCCAGCTTTCATTACAATCCTTTCATATGACCACAAGGCGATTTACCACGCTTGGTACTACATCATCGGAAATCTTCAAACAAATCGGAAACATTTAAGCCGAGCGACTGGTCATTCGCAATTATTATAACAGATCGTAAAGGAAATGACAAATTTTTACGCATATATACACTTTTATTATGATCCTCATAATATAATTGCATGTCCAACGACCATTTTTGAAACGCATCGAAGCAGATAGGGAACCAACTGTCATGTCTCTATTTGCGTATTGTGCGTCACTTCCGGTCGCCATTTTGTGTCTCAATAATGTCCAGCGGTGGTCACTATTGTGCATATGACAGCAAAGGGTTATAATACTTTAAATCGTCTTTGAGGAAGACGCATCAATCTGTTTGAAATCCTGATATGTATTTATGAATTAGGTAAAAAGCAAACACGAATGGATGTTAAGAAATTGACTTTAATTGATTTTTAAATAATATTAAGTTTTTTATTATTTATTCCTCTCAAAATTTAAAAGCGTTTGTTCATGTTTTTGTGTAAATCCATGAAAACCTCGAAACTCCTAGTTTCATACCGTGGGGCTGTATCGCTCAAAGCTGTATTAAAAACAGCTAGGTAGGTACATCCTAGATAGCCTTAGAGCATTTAACCAATAGCACATAGGTAGGTACCAATTATTGTATTATTATTAATGACTTTTCTGGAGTCCTCTTGTTGCTAAAACTGTGAATTTTGAAAGTGAAGAAGACAGGTGGATTTAGTTACCTATAACTAAATAAGTAACCGTGTAATCTACGTATGTGAAGCGCGGAATCCTACAAAGAGACTGCGTTTTAACTTTAAATGTCTTTGAATTCTTAAATGCTACACTGAATTGAATAAAAAATAAGACTTCAGCCTTTTCTATTGTCCACATTGACGCTGTTTTGAGGCTTACTACAGATTATACGGTACAACGGAGCAGATTAGGTACAAGAAGCATAGCCCTTCGGCTGATATACTATGCAAGCAGTTTACGCAGTTAAGCAAAACAAGCGCAGTCGGGTGTGAGATATCATGCGCGTTCCGTGCTTTGGAGTTCGGAGAGCATGTCGTCGCGTCGGTCTCGATTGTTAGGTAATGATGACCGCTATAGTCAAAATTCATGTGAGTTTCCATGCATCTGAAGTTCGGAGGGCAATTCAAGCTATCGATTTATTTATTTATAAGTTGCACCAACAAAGTGTACACCAATACAGTATAATACATAATAGTCATTTAAAGGGTAATCTAAGTGCCACCTCAATTGTAGGCGCAAACTACAAGCATAAGTGAACAACACGTACAAAGTACCTAACTAAACTTTACAGATAAATTCCGGTTCCGATTCCGGTTGTTATCGAAAGATGACATTTGTTAAGCCTTGTCAGAGGCTCTACGGCTGCTTGAAAATATCTAACAGTAGTTTGGCCACTAACCCGTCTCCACAACCTCGTATAGGAGCAGTGTGGTGGAGTAAGCTCCTGGAGCTCCCAAATAATGGGGGGAGAGACTCGTTCCCAGCAGCGAGACTGCTTAATTCTCAATCTTTCTTACATCTTGATTACAGAATTATCCTAAGAAGGTTTTGTTTTTGCCTTTGAATTATTTTGAATCCATGCAAAATTGATAAAACACAAGGCTGCCTTGTCTAATAAGTATCTACATTTAAGAAGCTGAAGGCTTAGGGCAGATTATACAGTACAAGGGAGAAAGTTGTATGCAAATGGAGGATTTCTGATCTAACCGTAAGCTGGACAGTGGACAGCTTCCGAGAATGATCTGGCCGTCTAGACGCGATACGATTCAATTGAAATGCCCAGTAGTACCTGTACGATTGTATTCTGTGCCAGTAGTTTGTGGAAGTTTCATCATTGCGAATGATTTTTTTTCGTACGACTAATATTGGAGTATTTAATCCCGCCAAAACCATAAATGTAAAAAAGGAGAGCCAAGTACAATACAAAAATTATGCTTGACTGTGGACTTCGCTGCAAAAAGAATGGAGATCTAAAGTTATATGCAAAATCCATATACGTATTTATAGGAACAAAATAACATTATGAACAAGTATTAAACTCTATTTCTTTGCTTTATTCGATACCTATAACAATTGCTGTTATTTAAAAGTGTGAGATCTTAAAGTAGGTTAGATTTGATTTGGCCAGTTTTTATCAGAATTAAAATGTATATATACATACATATGAGTTATAGAAGGGTCAAAAGTGGCACCAAGTGGTTCGTGTAATATTACACTCGGCGCTGGCTAGCCAGTTCCTTTGCTAGAACTTGGCTTGACATACCGCGTGTCTAGAATAGTAAATACCTGTATCGATAAAAAAAGTGTTAGGATTTTTAAAAAAGAAGCTTGATAGAATCAGATATGTTCGGTAAAACAACTTGTGTATTCTCTGCACCTTTTATAACATAATTAACTGAGTACCTAGAAATCGGCTGGTTTTAAAAAAATGGTACATACTGAAGTAGCTATTGTACTTAGTCAGTTTTTTTGTTTACTTAAAATATAGGTAACATACCTATAATAATATTCCAAAGCAGATAATATTATTGTAAATTGTAAATCGAGACACGAGGCAGCGTGTCAAGCCAAGTTCAAGCAAAGGAACTGGCTAGCCAGCGCCGAATGTAATATCACACGAACCACTGGGTGCCACTTTTGACCCTTCTATAATTCAAAACCTATTTAACGTAAACACGTAAAACTAAGTGTTAAACACACAAGCATAATTTTTGTATTGAACTTGGCTCTCCTTTTTACACGCTTTTTATTAGCTTCACCTGTATGTTTGTATGTTTGTTTGTAACCGACTTCTTTGGGCGCGATTTTGACCCACTTTAAACGGCCAGATTTCGTTCAAACTTTGTAGATTTATTGAGGACCGATGACAATACACTAATTTGATAAAATTATTCCATTTTTCAATTTGCAAAATATGATTTTTGTTAATTTATATAATTTTCTGGTTAACTTGAAAATTTGCATAGGGGTCAAGGGCCGATGACAATGCAATAATATGAGAATAAAAATCCAACTAAAAAATTAAAAATATATAATGTAGTTTAAAAAACTAAAAAAACACGCTTTTGAGAAAAAACGAACTAAAAACTAAAAAAATAAGAAGAAAATTTATATTACTGTAAATAAAGCGTGGGGTGGTTTTTAAGATACTATTGACACCATGCACCCCACGCTTTATTTACAGTAATATACATTTTCTTCTTATTTTTTTAGTTTTTAGTTCGTATTTTCTCAAAAGCGTGTTTTTTTAGTTTTTTAATTTACATTTATGTTTTTGGTAGGATAACGTTCACTTAAAGTTTGTAAAAAATACGTACAGTGAATAAAATATTTTCATTTTCAATTTTTATTGAATTAAAACCTAATTTCGAATTACTCATGTTTTTATTATTAAATACACGAAATCAATAACGACGTTTTACGTAATAAAAGTTAAACGTTTATACTTTTCTCCTTTTTCAAATAAAGCTATCAAACTGTACATCGAAACATTGTAATTTTTTCACACTCAATCCTAAAACGCTATCGGCAATGGGCACAATTGTCCCAATCCTACGCGGAAGGGTTCAAATGACAGGCGCGTGGCTAACCGCTACATGTAGAAAAAACCTTAAATCGAAATGGCCTTTATGTGCTTCAACATAGGAAATAATACTCACATCATTCACACGTCAATTTTAGCGCAGCTGTATTCACAGATTTAGAGTTCCGTAATTCGATACCGTTTCACGAAATTATGCTTGGGCTTTGCAAAATATACTTATCAATTGTTAGGTTTAAGGAAAATATGGGCGGGTTTTCTTCTATACAAACGCTTTTACCTTTTTATACCTAGTTTATGACACTTACATGATGTTTAACTAAAATAAAATAGACGTGTCTCTGTGTTTTAATTTTTTATATATATTTTTTCTTTTTAAAGATGTTAAAAGTGCAACAATTAGCAACAATCTTCAAATCAATCAATCAAAGTTAGGTACTTCTTAGTGTGTCAAATATTTTTAATGTCTCCGTTTTGGAAAAAAGGATTAAGTGAGGGCTAGGCCTCTAATTTGGACAAAATATTTTCCTAAAGAGGTTCAATAAATAGAAACTCGTCAGCACGTGCTTATTATTCACCTCAGTACAAGAACAGTTTTTCTTCAGTTAAGTAGGTATCTATTCGCATCTATACGCTTTGTAAACTAACTTGGAACGGAATAAATGTCTGTACGTAAGTACCTACATAATATACGAGAACACGAGTAAGAACAAAAGCTGAAAGGTGCAAAAGCACAATGCATGCAGTGACACAATTAAACTAGCAGCTTGTTTTAGTACAATTTTTGGGACACAAGCACAGTTTTACTGATTTACACAAAGCTCTTTTGTGTTGGATACGTACGAAGATCGTATCTAGAAATGCATAATATCTAGAGTAGCGTTGTCGTGAAAAACTGTAGGATTACGAGTAAGTAGGTATATCTTTATGGGCACAAAATTTCTTTATCACGACAATAGTAGTATTACTTCCTTTCTTAGGTACCTATATAATATCATTTGATTCTTGAATTGGGTACACAATAATTTCCAATCTATTTTAAGGTATTTTCTTTTAAAAGTACTTAGTTATAATTTTCCATGATACTATAATGGAAAATTATATCTTACTACTCGTATCTTTGCCTAGATACTTACATAGTATTTCAGTTAAGTTAAGCTTAAAATAATTTTCATGGCGTTTTAATTAAAGACGTTATTTTTTTTAATTAGAAGTGCCAACTTTTGTTATGTTATAAACTTATAACTAAACAAATGTTGCATTTTGATAGGTTGTCTTAGATAAAGATAAATGTAAAAATTCACACGTAACACAATATTATTTGACAGATCGCAAAAACAATGCAGTCCCGTTAGGATTTACCACAGGTAGCGGTCCAACCCTTCTTTACACCCTTCAATAAAGCACAATGGGATAGGCTCCGCCCCCTCCAGGCGATGACGGGCGTCAAGCATTTGTCACCCTCAATTGTATCTTCGACTCTTTAATAAACGCACGTTCCTTGAGAAATCAAGATGGCGCTTTGGACCCCGTACTCCGAACAAGCGCTGGATCTCAGCAAAGTAACTGTTAAAAAGGAGCGAATGTCGCCTGTTCGAGACTTGGTGCCCGAGTACCACTATTCACACCCTTCTGCGCCTTTGGAAGCCATACGACCGTACTACCCAGTGTCGATGTATCCAGAACAGAGTGTACCAACCGCACAGATATCTCCAGATTCAGTCGGCAGCGCCTGGTCACCGTCACATCGAAAACACGCTTCTTCACCGCCGGACTCGATCGAATCCTTCGAAGTTGATTCATTGTCGGATGACGTCGAATACCAAACATTTGAGAGGGATGCTCTACGCGCAATGGCAGAGAAGAACGGCGGTGCGTTACTTGGAAACAACCCGCGCATGCGACGCGCCGTCCAGACGACCCAAGCTGCTGACGACTCGTACAGGAAGCAGAGAGAAAGGAACAACTTCGCCGCGAAGCAGAGCCGAGACAGAAGGAAGCTTCGCGAAGTGCGCCTCGCGTTCCAAGTGACTTTCCTCAAGAAGAAGCTAGCGGACCTTCGATCGAGGCTCGGTGATCAAGCGTGTGTTCGCTGTAAATATCAATGATACTCGTAGGTTTTGGATGATCTGCGAGTGTGGTTCTACCTTTATTTATTTAAATTGTGAAGTTTAATGTTGTGTGAAAATGCCAAAGTGTGTAAATAACAATTGGAGAATTTTGTATTCGACTTTGAATTAATAAAATAGGGACTAAATTAGTGTTGCGCTTTTTTGTATATAAGATTAGGTTTACGTGCTGCATTTTATGTACCAAATAATAAAAAAAACAGTCTGTAACCCGTGCCATATAATTAGCTGTAAGAATAATTTATTTGATATTTGTACGACATATTAATAAATTTCCAAAAATTATTTGTCTTTTATTTTGCTATTTACTTTTTTTTTCAACCTTTTTATGTCCCACTGCTGGGCACAGGTCTCCTCTCATAAGTGAGAGGGGTTTAGGCCATAGTCCACCTCGCTGGCCAAGTGCGGATTGGTGGACCTATTTACTTTATCGTAGGTGTATTTTACACAAGTTTATCAGCGTTAGAGCGGTTTCAGCTAGAGTTTTTTTCAGCGCGTATACAGTCGTTTTCTTCTTTTTTCACCAGAAACAGAAAAATGTAAAATTTACACGTGCTACAAAAAACAAACAAACGACCGTTTACGCGCCGAAAAGTAGAAACAAAATTAGTCAGATTAAAGTAGGTTTTATTTTTTCTGCCATAAAAATATCTTTTTACTTTACCAACGTTCTTGGCTTTGATAGTGCTGTAAACCCTCAAGCACAGAATACACCTCAAGGCAATAAAACATAAAAACGTCACCCTATTACCTCCTCCTATTGGCTACAGAGTTTTATTGACAAGTAGGTACACCGAACTGCGCCGGCGCAGGCCACTCCCATTGCGTCATTTTTTTTAAATCAATTAACAAAGTCGTCTGGAAGGGGCATTATTAAAATAAAAATGTTATATTATCTCCTTTCTCAAAACTAGATGAAATTAAATAGGTACCTAGTTTATTAACATCCTTTGATGTTTTTTAAACTTTATCGGCTTACCGCTGCGCTTAGGCTTGTAAGGGCAAAGAGAAAATAAATAATGTAGTTAAAAAAAACTAAAAAAACACGCTTTTGTCACACAGTAAAAAAAAGCGTGGGGTGCATGGTGTCAATAGTATCTTAAAAACCACCCCACGCTTTTTTTAAAATAAAACATTTTATTTTTATTTTTTACTTTTTAGTTCGTATTTTCACAAAAGCGTGTATTTTAGTTTTTTAAACTACATTATTATCCTGATGATCCTAGTTAGGACTTTAATATAAAGTTATGAGATTATTGTATTGTCATCGACCCTTGACTCCTGTGCAAATTTTCAAGTTAATCAGACTCCTAAAAGTAAGTGAAAATGAAGTCAAAAGATTCCGTTACATACATACATACATGTCAAGCTAATAAAAGCGTGTTAAAAATAGATACCTATACCTAACCAAATCATATCTAAATGATATACCTACACATTTTAATAGGTATTGTACTAAATCTTAAGCGAGTAATGGACCTAAATGCAGAACCTAACCATAGATAACTGAAATGATAGATTTGATGATTTGATCCTCAATGTAGCTATCGTCCGTTATTGAGTCAGTTTGAGGCGGCCGGCAAAGTCGTTAGCTGGTTTCCAGTTATTGTTATGTAGAGCACGGAGGGATCTAATTAAGTTAATCCCGGCAATTGACGTACCTCTGCCCAAATGATCCTGTAAACAAGATAGTTACCGTCCGTCTGTCCTTGAGCTTTTATTGAGCCTTTTAGTTATATTTATTTGTGTAAGGATTAAAACCTATTTAGAAAGTTTATGAGGAAGATAGTGGCGTCAGGACAATAAATTTTGATTGAGGCACTTAAATTGTTTTGACCAATAAAATTAAAAAATGCTTAATGAATTATCCCAATAGATAATATTTTTGAAATTGTAAAACGCTGTAACCGCACATTATTTAGTACTTAAATAACGTTTCACGCTCATAGCCCCACAGTAAGGTAGATATACCCTGTGTCGTGGGTGCCATGGACACACACACACACAGTAACACAAACACCCAGACCGAGAACAGAAATTTAAACTCATCATTCAAATTTCTGTTTCGCCGGGAATCGAACCCGTCCCGACCTTCGATTGACAGTCTGGCATGGTAATGGTAACCATTGCGCCACATGGGTCGTAATATTTATCGTCATATCTACTTACTATAAGTACTCGTATATTACTTATAAGTAAATAAAAATAAAAATTTATAACTCCAGAGTCTGACACCAGATCATTACCGTTCTAAGGACTTATCTCGATACCTATTGTACCTATACGACAATATTATATTAAATGACCGACCAACTCATATTTCCTCAAATTTCTTCCGTATTAAAGCAGTGTGGTGGGGGTCAGTTGGACTTCTTAGTTTAACTAGTGGAAATGACCCGAGGAAGCACCGTGTTTCCCTTGTTATGGAAATACACCCACACCCAGCGTTTCAGGTCGCTGCCAGTCCTAGATTAAGCCCTCAAAGAGGCACATTTTACATCAAACATTTTTTCACTCTCACCAACAATTTGATTGTGAATGCATCTATGTCACAAAGATAACATCATATCATATAAAGGATTGTTATGGTTTGGAGTTGGGAACGTTTTCAATATGGCACACGCCATTGTTGTTTTTACTGACCGCATTCAGTAGATGCGTAGCGTGAAAGAAAAATAATAAATGTTGCACATTTCAAACTCTTTGAAAAGAAATAAAATTATTGTAGAATAAGTACTTTTCTGGTATTCGATGGTTTTGGCTAAGGAATCTGTTCGGCGAGGGAAAACATTTTATCATTTTCATTAAGATGTTTTTCAGCACTGACTCGAGAGCTATTTCAATAATTTTAAATTTCTCACAGGCATTTCATCATATTCACCAACCAGCGCTGGGGAATTATACAAAAGTTTGTAAGAAATCTCAGATTTAAAAAAAATTGTGTTGGATATTAAAAAATGAGCAGCGATGGCCGAGCGGCAAAGACCTAGATATGTAGAGTTTAATTCTATACTTTTTAAGTAGGTAAGTACTAAATATAAAATACATAATTATGTACATATCAATCTATATCGTTCCCATCGCCAAATAAAAATAAATATTGGTGTCAAATCAATGTCGTAAGCACGTGGCTCAAAGATAACATCAGGGTTGCAGAAATAAAAGAAAGGTGTGAAGTTTCACCCATTCTCATAGCGATCGTAAAAATTACCGATTGCTTGAAACAGAAATTTTAGTACCTACCATGCCATCAGTCTCTCTTTTAAAAACTTCAATAATTACAAACCTAGTAATACTTAGCGTCAATACCGTAGACCATTATGTTAGAGTTACGAGAATAATATAAAGTCGTTTACATGAGGTGCACCTTTTATGTAAGATGTTGTACCATAACTACCATATAGACAACTTTAGATATGTATAGTATTTGACTCCCATACCTTGATCATTACAACTTGACAATTGTTTAGATATTGGGGGACCTACTAAATGTACCTATACTTGATAATTACCAAAAAACAACAACCAGCTATTTTGGCTACGGGTGTCAATATATGACATCAATGCAGTTGTATGTATGCCTAAGACAAAAAAAAACCGGCCAAGTGCGAGTTGGACTCGCGCACCGAGGGTTCCGTAAAATATTTTTTATATATGATGCCACTAAAAAATTATATTTTTAGCAATGTTTCCTTTATCTGTGCTATAACACGTTGCTTCGTACCAATTTTCAAGATTCTCAGTTCACAGGAAGTACCTACCTTGTAAGTTTTGATTCCCTTGCGAGTGTCAAAAACTTGCGGAAATTTGCGGCTTTACGGCTGTATCTTTTGATTGCGCAGGCTTAGAAGTTTGTATTTTTCACAGCTGCAAGGGATAGTAGACCTGAGTATTTGATATAAAATAGCTGGATACCTCCACGCGTTTCTGAGAAAAATGGTCTTGACAGACGGACAAAGTGGTCCTTTAAGGATTCCGTTTTTTCCTTTCGAGGTAGGGAACCCTAAAAAGCAACTTTCTTATTAGATATTCACTATTCACTAACAAATACATATTATAAACGGACTAAAAGAAGTTCAAAATAATATTCAAAGAAAGAATCACGCTACCCTCCCACGACAATACCCCGATATAAACACCCAACCATAGAACCCCCCGCCCCATTTATATTGAACGATCGATATTACATAAGCATCGCAAGGGTTGCGTCCTGCAGCCCTCGCAATGGGGGAGTGCATGGGGTGCACTGATCAAATATGTCCGATTTGATTACCACCAACCAGTGACGGATTTTGGGCAGAACTTTCCGATAAATTTACTTTTGAATGAAGAGATAAGTGTGAGGCATATTTTTAGGTTTTATATTTGTATTACAATGGATACCAAAGAAAGTTAAAGGTGATTTTTCTATGAAACATTTTTGGTTCTACACACGTGCTTGTATTTTAATAATTTTGTTGATTTTTTCAGGCTGTATTTTTTAAAAGGTACCGTAGGTACTCTGATTCTTGAGACATTTTATAAATTAATTATGTAAACATAAATACAAGTTTAGTTTACGATCCGCGTCACGCAATGGTTACGGAGTTTAAATTTCTGTTCTCGATCTGGGTGTTTGTGTTCCTGTCTATGTGTCCATGGTACCCACGACACAGGGTATTAATGACCTACTTTACTGTGTATTTATTTATAACAACCATAATTTTAATGTGGTATGCCAGCAGGTAACAATAGATGAGAGATTTGTGGTCTTAATTAATAAAACGGTAGGCACACGTCTCCGCTCAGAAGGTGTCACACTGTCCAAGTACGAATTAATGGGCATCATGCCATCGCGGGAATTTGAAAGTAACATCAGGCATGTACGGCGATAGAAGATAGATTGTAATCATCAGAATATTTTTCCCTCACCGTGCAGCGCTAAATATGGTCATAATTACTTTGTCATAGGTGCGTGCCCGGGCCTGAGCATAGTCTCTCCGTGTCGGAGACCGCAGTCTTTACCGCTAGGCCAACGCTGCTCACTTCGCAACTTCTACTTAATTTGCACTTACGATTAACTCAAAACCCATTTCAATTCTACATTTCCAAAAACTATACTAACAGCAAAACAAATCCAATGTGTATCTTTTTTTTTGTTGTCGGGGGGGGGGGGGGGGGGGGAAACCTTCAAAAGGTACCCGGCACCTTGGGAGAGAGTACCGGGTTATGTGGGATTTGACCGCACTAAAACCCCCTCGGTGGCTGCCACTGCGTTTGGGGAGGACTCCGGGATCTCCGGCGGAACGCACCGGTGTCCTCCACGCGCGACACCCCAGAACGGGCCCATCTTCGGGAGAGCAGCTTTGCTCTCCTGCACCTTCCGATGCTTACGGCGACATGCGGCCACGCACACATCGCCGCCCTTCCCGGGGCTGCTGGTTGGATGGATCGAGCTCCCACTCACACCGTCCACAACCCCGGAAGCCCCCTTTAAGTCGCCTCTTACGATCAGGCAGGGGATACCGTAGCTCTATTCTTAATCCCGAAGCTACAGGGACTATCCAATGTGTATCTAACAGCTTTAGACTGAATCTGCTCAAACTGTTACTAACGCACGTAACCTGACACTGCCCAACGCCAGAGCATGCAAAATTTATCAACTTTTATCATCCAAGTCCCATGAGATTCAGTTTTAGGAACCCAAACATTCAGAAAAACAGACCGTTACTCGGGTTCTACGAAAATATTTGCATTGTATTAGCAAACAAAAAGACAGCCACCCTTTATCTTAATCCGTTCGATGTTTCACAATTTGCATATTGTACAGTTAGCAAAGAAATATGGAATCAAAAATAAGCGGATTACATCAAATTCTATGTGAAAGATGGTGGGCCAATAGATTTGTTACGGTTTAAGTAAAGTCTACGTTGCGTTTTGTACTAGTTTAAATCTTCTTATCGTGTTCAAATCTTAAATCATATTTGTTTGAAGTTTCATTGTCGTACCATGAGCTATAGTGTTCTTTAAAATTAAATTAGAAAGGGTTTAGGTTTAATTTCAATTTAAAGTAGTTGGTAATTTTCATACTTGATATTATGTGGGTATTTTCCGCACTAACGTCCAGGCCACACAAGGTACTTTTAGCTTCGGCAATCAGCGATTTGCGTGTGCATCGTTGCTATAGCTATAGGTAATCGTATTGTTTATTGGACGCGGCATCGATAGCGCGCATTTTGAATGCTGAATCGCTGCGTTTAGCGTCTAAATCTTCGGTGGCCTACCTATTGCGAGAAACTTCGCGGGCACGGCGCCTCAAAACTTGCCCATCAGGACCTCTTTTGCACCATTGAACTATATTACGTAGTAGTAGTACCTCAGTGTGTTGCACCTCCCAATGCTTACGACGGCATGCGGCCACGCACACCCCGTCATTCTTCTCAAATTCCGCTGACTGGGAGGTTCGAGGAATCTAGGCTCCTTGAGGAAGTCTAGCTAATAGTCGCCTCTTACGATCAGGCAAAGGATACCGTAACGTAACCCTTATCTTAGTCCCGAAACTACAGGCACTACTATCTAAGATGTTGTTGCGTAAAAACAAACGAAAAAAGTTAACAAAACCCAAGGAATAAACAAATGCATAAACTAACGCTTCTATTTTTAAGATACGTACATATGAAAGTGTAAGTAGACTTTATGTGGCATGGTTCTTCAAAAGCTGTTTTAACCACAGACTTATATTTGCAAAAAGTCTGTGATTTTAACTGTAGATACAGATGTATAAACAGATCAATCAGTAGTGACAGTGGTATCTCATTCAAGTCTTCAGAGTAACGGAATCACAAGGCGTGTACTGGGTTATTTGTATGGCGACTTTGCGGACCATAGAGAATAGATATTGTTGTGGACAGTCCAAAGATTAATGAAGTGAGGAGTTTTGGATGCCACACAGACAGCCGGAAGTGGTTCTGTTGCCATTTATTCAAAGATCATTACGAAAGAGATAAAATGTATCAATTTAACTGTTAATGTTGACAATGAAAAATACTTCTTGGTATTTGACTTTGCATAACACGATTAAGAGAATATCCATAGAATCAAACGTAGAATAAGTATAGAATAATAAATTAATTGAAAATAGCTTTTAACACTATTGCCCCACAGTAGGATACCCTGTGTCGTTGGTGCCATGGACACATACAAAAACAAAAACAGGATAGAGACCCAGGCCAGGAAAATACCTCTAATAAATTCATCATTTAGATATCTCCCCACTGGAAATCGAATTTACGACTTCTTGCACGGCGCAACGGTGACCACTATGCCATATACCTACTCGTACGAGTACATAGGTCGTCCAAAGGAATGAGAAGGTTGTCTCTCTTATCATAAAATAGAAGATTTTTGAGAAAAAAGTTTTAAACTACCAATATATGCATGTATGTACATATTTTGAAATAATTATGTTTGTGTTGGAATCTGGTTGCCGACTAAAAGCCTCCGGAGTGACAGTGCAACTGCTTACTACAAGGGGCTTACTGGAGGTTGTCATCCGTAAGCGGAAGATGGCGTGGTCTGCTATTGAAATAAAAAGCTAATATGTACAACATGTAAGCTACAAAGTAGTAATTATTTGTACTGCATATATTCAAAAGATTTAAAAACAATTCTTTCCAGAATTCGGTAGGGTACGTAATCTCCCGACCAAGTATATACGGAGAACCGGTGCAATCCAGGCGGTGTTTTATTGCAAGGTATTACAATCATAAAATTACTCTCCTTTGCTATCCTAGTACTCAGACATCGGGGAGGATTAAAATTTATTTGGGGCATTTGGGGATTAGGGAGGTAGTTACCTAGTTTGTACTTTAACTGCTCTCTAAACTCATATAGATTTTTGTAGTCGAATAGTAATATTAGTAATAGACATAGGGCCTCATTCACCATCTCCAAGTAAAGTGTTGATTAGTTAGGTACGTCCCAAGTTAAGTAAATTGGCAAGTAAAAGCTATGAGTACGGGTCAGTTTATCATATGATTAGTGTGCCAGCTGAAGCAGCATTTTGACATTTTGACTCCGACATCGGAGTGGCCAAAACACTGTTCACATTGCGCACACTATAACATTTTTCTCTTCCAAAAACCATATATCTTTAAATGACTGGTTTCGGGCACATTCCATTAAAATATGAATGACATCTTGGTACTCCACAATTTAAGAACAACTTGATTGTCATTCCGTTGCATGTGTTTATTAGATATGCTTTGTAATGTGCTTATGCAAGGTTTAACGGGACGATGTGGTCGCTCAGCGACAAAGTCCTTTAATAAAAAAATAATATGATTAGTGCTACTATGTGATATGATAAGTGAACATCGTGAAATTAAAATTGAAGTTACGGGGGACCGACAGTTAGTATACTTGTCACTTTACCTGAAGTTTGTGAAAGAGGCCCTTAGATTATGGATATTATATTATAGACAACCTCACATAGGTTTTTTGGCGGGAAGTCGAAAAAGACATATTGTGCTCTTGTTTTATTTGTTTTTATTTTATTGGTGTATTTTTGAGTTATATCGGATAAAGTTGATTGCATTTTGTTTGATATAGGTTAATTACAGTGCTCGAGTGTTTGTGAAATAGAATGACAGTGCTAAAATATGTTTTTTTCTGCTTGCCTCCAAAATTCCAGAGGACACGTTCTAGTAAAGTAGCCATCTTACTTGAATGTTGGACTGACTAGACTGATTGATTACTGACGACTTACTGACTTTGTTGTTACTTCGTCCAGTTTCACTGAATCTGGCAAAAAATTGATGCAAAAATTATACTTGACGCTGGCAGTATGCACAGAATTTGCGATGCCATAATTGAAAAAAAAAACCTCACGTAAATATTCTACCGAGCATGATATTCAGATTCAAAATTTCTGGACTTACATAATGTAAAACTCGATACGTTGACATTAAATTTATGTTAGAGTAGTTTAACATAAATACTGATGCAATTATATTGTTTATAATAATAACTACGGACCGGTACGTTTTATAATAAATTTTATTAAATTTGTAGCTCTAAGCTGACCAGACGATATCTAATTTTTATCTATACACATTAATAAAATTGGAGTGTCTGTTTATAGTCCCTATCCCTAATAATATTATAAATTCGAAAGTAAATCTGTCTGTCTGTCTGCTACGCTTTCCCGCTTAAATTACTCAACCAATTTTAATGAAATTTGGAACACAGATAGAGTAGACCTTGGGAAAGGACATAGGATGGTTTTTATCCTACGGGAACCTATAAAACGGGTCCACGCGGGTGAAGCCGCTGGCGAAAGGCTACTATTATAATAACCGCTTTTTACTACATGCATATGAATCTATATAGGTACGGTACATATACCAAAATACAATTTTTACAATTTTTGTCTGCTGCCTGTCTGTCTGTCTGATGTTCCGGCTAATTTCTGAAACGGCTAGACCGCTTTTGACGGGACTTTCACTGGCAGCCTAGGTAGCTCATGTAATAAGGGGTAACATTGGCTGTTTCAGATACATTCTAAATCATACATGCGGAGGAAGTCGCGGGCGGCCGCTAGTTTATGAATATAATGCTTTGAAATTAAATATTCCTTTTATCGAAATTAAGTATTTTTTATAACACCCGCTGTTATTGACGATCGTGTGGCGCAATGGTTACCACGCCGGACCACCAATCGGAGGGTCCCGGGTTCGATTCTCGGCGAAACAGAAATTTGAATGATGAGTTTAATTTCTGTTCTCGGTCTGGGTGTTTGTGTTTCTGTCTTTGTATTTGTCCATGGTACCCACGACACAGGGTATATCCAACCTACTGTGGGGCTATGAGTGTGAAACGTTTTTTTTTAAATTATTATTATATTTTGAATCATTATACAGCTTTTAGTCGTGTTATTTTGTTTAGGTATTTTTTTACCTACAAGTGATCTACCTACATGGTTTTGCTACATAGGATGCAGAGCAAAGTAAAAATTAAAAAATTGTTTTATTTCAGTAAGATCTAGAAAACTCTACCATCCTAAATTTCTAACTGTTAAACATACGCATAATACGTCGATCTTCTTATCTACCATTTGCAACAAAATTCCCGCTATTATTTTTAATCTGTAGACACGTGCCGCCATCTTACCTGCGATCCTCTTTTGTTTATGGTGCCATAAAGATTTGCGCAGGCCGGGTTATAAACTTGCACCCGCATTATTCGATGGGAAACAAAAGGGATGGATTAAAAATGCACTCATCAATTTTTATTGCAATAATCTGTTTAGGATCAAGCTAGATAGATGGGTAATACGATCCTTAGCGTATTCTAAGTACCTAGTTGAAATGAAAGTAAGTGCCTACTTAAGTATGGAAAAATATTTTGCCGTTGCATTAGGAATTGATAAGGTATTATACCTATTTATTTGAAGAAACAATAGTATGGTTTTTATTTAAAACGTATCTACCTGATGTCTACACAAACATAAAAAACTAATATTGACAGACTGAAAACTGTAGGTAGGTATGAGTTTAGGTCAGGTCTTATACCCCATCATTCCTATCTAGATTTTTTAAATGTAGGAATACTTTCTGTATGTATAAAAGTACTTCTCCTAAGATAGGGTCAGATGGGCCTGTTTTAAATAGGCATTGAAGAGGGGCATATGGAGTACACCGGTGTGTACCACTGGAGATACTGGGAGTCCTCCCCAAACGCTGATTTAATCCCTCATAAAGATACCGCATCTTTGAAGTTCTTCCCCTAATACAAAAAGGGAGTTACTGACATAACTAACCTTATCCATAATTATAAGAACGTTTCAATCGAAAGCAGATTTTTTCCACCTAAATTCGTGATCAATCAACCATTCCATAAATCCTCAAGCCTGCTTTGCTTGGACTATGGAATAGTTTGCTTCCGTTTCCGTATGACATATGGCTATCTAAAACTCAATTTGCTTCTCAGTGAACAGGTAATTGGCGTGCATTTTTTTGTACAATAAGTACACATTTCCCAAAACCAGTAGCCACTTAAGCAACTGTTACTGTCATTTTATTTTATTTTGTTTATGATATAATGTTAAGTATTCACCAATTTTAGAGTAAGTATTCGATTCGAAGCATTGAAGCAGCGTGGTGGAGTAAGCTCCAGGCGTCTCGCCAACAATGGGTTGAGACCGTGCCCAGCAATGTGATGCAAAAAAGGCTTGCAACTAATCAAAACAAAGTAATACGATCTCTGAATGTAGACTATCATAAACATGTAAAAATTGGGCAACATAAGGTACCCGCGGGTAACAAGGGCCGGTGTTTATCAAGGGCCACTTTTAAAATAATGTACTTCTAACGGTTGGATTTTATTCTAATTACGCACACACGTTAAGGACCAATAGGAAGGCTAATATACGCCAGCGCATTCTCACGGGCTCCGCCATTTTGTCAGTAGCCGCGTCGCCGTTCAGAGGATTGGTCTGTGCCACTCAATAGTAATATTGTCTCTTGAATGGAACGAAATTGTGTGTGAAATATACTGTTGTTTATAAAACTTATTATTATAAAGTAAACCTTACAGTTTAATTGATACTAAAGCAGGGTAAGTTCTAAAAAAATATTGATTTATGTGTATTTAACATCGAATCGAGTAAAATGAGTACCAAAACCTAATAAGGGCCAGATGAATGGCGGGTAAATGGGCCGGCCCTTATTAAACTTATGAATGTGTACTTTTAATAATCAAAGTTTTGTTTTATTTTAAACTTTTGCAAGGGTAAATAAGCAGAGTTTAACAAGGATGTAATGTTTAATTTTTTTTATTGTTGTTTTTTCATTTGATCGACTTTTTAAATTTAGATCGCACTCATGGAGCCAAGAAAGCTCGAGGACTTTGGTCATTACAATAATTAGAAGCTGCAATGGCAGCTATTAATGAGGGACGGTTGTCTCAACGGGCAGCGGCCGCACGTTATTCTATTCCCAGAACTTTGGTGAATCATCTGAAATCCGGAAAAATAGTAAAATAAATAGGCCGTCGCACAGTTTTAACTGCAGAGCAAGAAAATGATTTGGAATCTAGAATCAAAAGACTTGCGGCCATAGGTTTTCCGTTAACGCCTAAAGTTATACGACAACAAGCATGCGTTTTTTGTGAACAAAACAACATTCTTAATAATTTCAATAAATTCTTACAGCAGGCTGGAAAAGACTGGCTGAAACTCTTTTTAAAACGGCACCTCGACATTTCAAAGCGCAAAGTACAAATTTTAAATCCAGGTAGGGCTCAAAAATTAAATTAAAATATATTTATGCAACATTTTGAAGAATACATTTTTTTTATGAAGAGCTGGATATTAACAACAATCCCGAGCGCTTGTTCAACATGGACGAGAAAGATTGCAGATTGACAATACACAATCAGCCCATGGTTTTAGTAAAACAAGGATCCAAGAGGTTGCATGGTTGCTCCAGAACACACTGAAAACGTGACAGTTGCAGCTTTAGGGAGTGCCATACTGCCATAATTTTTAAGGGCAAAAGAGCAAAACCCAAATTTTATGACAATTTGCCAGTAGGATCGATTGTAAGAATGGCCCCAAAAGGAAGTATGACCTCGTCATTGGTCGTGGATTTTATTCATCACTTAGGAAAATATAAAATGGGAGGCAAGTGTTTGCTAGTATTTGATGGCGCTTCTTGTCACTTGGATTATAAAATTGTGAAGGCAGCTGATAAATAAAATATTGTATTATACTACTTACTATCAAACACGACGCACGAGCTTCAGCCTTTAGATAAAAACGTCAATAAATCATTTGAACATCATTGGAACGAGGAGTTTTTGACGTTTTTGTACCAATTTCCTGACAAAAAATTAACTAAAGCACGTTTTACTTTGATTTTTAGCAAAGTCTGGTCAAAGTGTATGAGACATCAGAACAGTGTAAATGGGTTTAGGGCTACAGGACTCTATCCAAATATAATCCGGACGCAATTCCAGCTGAAGCATATGCACCATCTGTGCTGACTGAAAAACCTCTAGAGCAAGTTATCACTGGACATAAGTCACCAACTCCTGGTGCGAAATTCCCAGCGCTAATAGTTCCGATTCTGACAAGACATTTATTGAACACTTTAAACCAAGTTCTACATCTTTGCTGACTCAAGCTGATTTTTCATCACGCCCTTCTCTACCTGTTCAGAATTGAATAGAAGCAATAAATTCGTTTAGTCGACATCAGACTCCGACGCTAGAAACTATAAGGTGTTAGCTGAACTAAACGGGCCTCATGCTACAGTCAGACGACCAATAATTCACAGTTCTGAGTCGGATACTTCTATTACTGATTATTATGAAGAAGCATTTATTTTGGATCATAGATCTCGACTAAAACGTGTTGTAGATCAGGCTTTAAATGTATACAGCTCATTTGAAGACGAAAATGAAGAGCCACTTTCAAAGCTACAAGAACAAGGTACTAATATCAAACAAATTAGTACTTTGTGTCACAATAATGTTAATGTACGGCAAGGTTCTGAAACGAGTGACGACGATTCGGAGGATATTCCATTAGAAAGGCTGAGGCTTAAAAATAGTACTAAATCTTCTTTCAAAAAATTGTTTGTGTGTTGGTACACAACTATGCTGTAACAAAACAAAAACCTCGACGTAAAGCTATAAACTACAAAGCCCGGATAGTTAAAAAGGACATATTTAGAGACAGGGAAAATAAAAAAGAAGAACGCCAAAAGAACCAAAGAGAATCTACGAGTGAATCAAGAAGAAACAACAGAAGAAGGTGAACAATAAAAAAAAACGAAAGAAAATCCCAACACCGTAGATGCCGAGGACAAATGGTACTGTTAAGCGTGTAATGAAGAGCGTTTTGCAGACATGAGAAATTGCTCTGCGTGCAAAAGATGGTTTCATGAAGAATGCTTGGGCTTAACGAAAGAGGATTTAGATTTTGAATGTCCAATGTGCAAATAGACTAATTGCTTATTTTACTACACTAAATATGTGTAGTGAAACCAGTTTCAATTTTCCATAAGTTTAATAAGGTCCACCAAATTTGTTAACTTATTTTATGTCTTTATTTTTTTTTAAATATCAAAGCTTTATTTAGAGAAAAGGATACTTTGTTGAGGGATATGATAATTTTATTAATTTGTTGTTGGGAAATATGCTTTTTCATATTTTTTTTGTTTCTTTAGTTTAATAAGGTCCATCACTATTTTTCTCGTTAATTTATGTATATTCATAGATGTGATTTCATGCCAAATGATTGTATAAGCTATAGGGATCTAAAAATATTGTGTTCATTTTGGTTATCCAATTAAATATTGACTCAAAATCATGGTCCTTATTTAAACTACGTATATTTAATAAGGGCCATAGAAGAGGTTTTAAAAATGTTTTATTCTGAAGCGAAATTTGACATGCTAAGGCAAAATTTGTACTTAGTTATGTTGCTAAAATAATAAATGTTCTCCTAATAAGACATTTTTTAATAATATCAATTAATTAACCTAAATAATTAAATTTAAAATAAGGTGGCCCTTGTTTGCCGCAAGTACCTTACATACACCTACTACCTGCCTAATCTGATGCGCGTTATAGTAATTCTAGATATGGTTTGAACAAAATCAATAAAATCAATAAACAAACTTAAACTGTATAGATACCTATGCGAGAGAACATTCAACAAAATTAATGTTAGCTCTTACAAATTGAAAGGCTTACAACTTTCGATAAATAAATAAGTAATTAATGAAGTCCTGTCAGTATTATAATAATACCGTAATGCAAATGTGGCAAACAGGATAATGATCCATTGAAATTACATTAAAGGCAATTAAGTATTGCGAGTTACATCTCAATGAAGTAAACAAATTTGTTAGTTACCTAATTACGTTCGTACGAGATTAAAAACTTTTTGTAACTATCTAACAAATATAAACAAGACCACCTTTATTATAACTACTTAAATTACAGTTAGGTATGTATTCATATGAAATGAAATAGTTTATTAATATCCTGTGTAATAATAAAATAATACTTACACTTGGGTAGTAAATAACACTTGATGTTTTGAAGGCTTGAAATTTTACCTACATAAGAACTCCTGAACTCCAACACGCTGATCCACAGAAGGTTGGAACTTCTCTTGCACTCTTCTTTAGATGAAGACGTTTAAACATATCTAATATACTTCAAACAGTGTAAGCTTACAAAAGCTAATAAAGCTGCTTTTAGAACTTGCTTATACTCGAACAATGTGATTCGAAAATGTCCAGTTAGTTAAATAGATATTTGTTGTGCTAAATGTATAATGGAAAAATAATTCGGTACGAGTATACTAAAAAGTGCAAAGTTTTAAATAGGCATAAAATTACAGTCTATATTATCTAATCCAAAAATATTTTATTAAGTCCTAATCAATACCTCTGCAATAAATCTGGACAAAAACAAAACCCCGACGCAAGACAAACGTAATATACCGCAAATCATCTTATTGTCGTTTCCATTCACATGGTCCCGTTAAAACGCAACGTCAGGTAGCAAATCAACCCTTCACAAAAGTGCATGGGAGGGGGATAATCTCACCCTCGTGCAGGCCCCGCCCCGCAGTTAACAAAAAGCGCTTGAGTAACCCCTAAGCCATTAGTCGTTGACTATCTTCGCTTTTGGAAATACGTTGTGAATCATGGCTCTCTGGACACCTTATGCCGAGGAAGCCGCGTTGGATTTGAGTGTAAAATGCAAGCCGGAGACGGTACCAGATTATGGATACTACCCATACGTGTATAATACGGTTTCACCGCCGCACATGCCGTATACATACACGGGATACCCTCAGCCAATGTACGTGCCGATCGCAGAAACGTCGCCAATATCGAGCTGTTCAAGCTACGCTCCTCCACCGATCAGTCCTCAGCGCACCGGAATGATTTCACCCCCGGAGTCGCCAGTGCCAATGCAGGAGCAGAAGTCCCGAAGACCGAGCTACATGGCAGATGTTGACACGTTATCCGACGATCCCGACTTCCAGGCCTTCGAAAGGGATGCCCTGCGAGCAATGGCGGAGAAGAACGGTGGCACCTTGCTTGGAAACAACCCAAGAATGCGTCGCGCTGTTCAAACAACACAGGCTGCCGACGATTCCTACAGAAAGCAGAGGGAAAGGAACAACTTTGCAGCGAAGCAGAGCAGAGACAGAAGGAAGCTGCGTGAGATCCATCTCGCTCTCAAAGTTACTTATTTGAAGAGCGAAATGGCGAAACTTAAAGCACAGTTGGCTTCGAGAACCTGCGTCAGATGTCACCAACCATGTCTTTGCTGATAGTTCGCAAAAAATAGAGTTTATTATTTATTCTGAATTAGGCTAAGATAGACTAAGACTGTAAATAAATAATATATTGTTAGTTAAGAGTTACATGTGCAATCCAGACGAATTTATATTTAAATGAAACCAGGGAGTGGTGAATGAAGACTGAAATATAAGAATTTTAACAGCAATCATTCGTTTTTTATTTGCTTAGGCTTTTAATGTTTTAGTCGTTCTCGGCTAACAACAAACAACATCCATGGTATAATCTAATAACCTTTATCGTATAACCATGACCAAGACTTGTTTTTACTGTAGATATGTAGATTCTACAGTACAACCAAGGTTTTAATGAAAATGTTTTTTAAAATGTTTTTTAAACAATATTATATTTTTCGCACGTATATAGGTAAACATCCATTCTGCAGGTCCTGGTGCTCAGCAGCCATTCTGCCATATTAAAGATTTAAAATATTTTCGTTCATGTTTATTCTCACATTTTTAATATTATCCTTTACAATAAGTAGTACACTTTTCTATTTTTCATTGTGCTAAATCAATTGGAATTACTGAACCACTGAAAGCAACTCAAATTTTGTCGTATAACTTCAATGTATTCAAAGGATCTTAGGTACTAAGGGCCCCTTTCATACATAATTTATAACATAACGCAACGATACAATGTTATTTATATAGGGGCACATAAGTTTGCGCAACGCTTGGGGCGGTGCGCCCGCGCATTATGTCAAATTATCAACCAATCAGATCTCGTTTAGGTCATGCAGTACAAAATTATTACTCTTCGAAATTTTAACTACAAAACATCTTGTTTTTTACAGAAAGAACCAACGCGGTAGCTGTGTGCTTATCTGCTTTTACGACCAAGTAAATTTTACTGCTTTTTATGGTTAGTGTTTTTAGGCACTTTCTTGAAATGCTTTGTTATATGGATGCAGGTAAATTGCTACTATTTAATTTTACTGCTTTTAAAGATTATAAATTTACCTGTAAGTATTCCTGTTAGGAATTCTCAATTCAATTCTGGATGTCCTGTGAGCATTATTAGTTCAGAAAGAAAATATGTATACACGGTATGGTGGATTTTTTTAATATTTTAATGGACATTTAATTTAGTTGTATTCAATGTCTTTTCAAATAGGTACCTACTACAAATAGTGTGTGTAGCATCAATAGAACAGTTTTTGGACAGTAAAACAATATCCTCAAATGTAAAACGACTTATTTTTCAGAAATATATTTGTAATGTAATAGTTTGTGATTTTTAGTATTTGCCTAGGTACTAATGACGTTAAAAAACCGGACTGCTAATGGCCTTAGAGCAACGTGTATATATTAGGTTTTACATACTCTTTGGGTATAGATAGCATATAAAGAGGAATAGTCTTGAGGACAAAAAGGCACTATTGCATTCTGAGTTTCCCAAAAATGCTTTGTCTACACTAATATTATAAAGAGGAAAGATTTGTATTTTTGTATGTTTGTAATGAATAAACTCAAAAACTACTGTTCCGATTTCAAAAATTCTTTCACCATTAGAAAGCTACAATCACACTGAGTAACATAGGCTACCATTTTTACCGCGGGAAAATGCTTCATTGCTACGTGAAAACGGGTAATAGTGTCTTCGCGGTTGAAGCAACTGGCTTGACGTCTATGATGTTAATATAGCAATGGAATAGCACATAGGCTATTTTTCATCCTACGGGGACCCATTAAACGGGTCGACTCGGGCGAAGCCGCTGGCGGAAGTCTAGTATTTTATGAAGTAAGTAATAAGTAAGTGGAGTATAATGTTTAATTAAAACCAAAGAGTGTTCTTAATGTAGTTTATTGATTCTAAATAAAGCTAATAACAACAGTAACAAAAGGTTTTGACTACGCTCTTTGTTTGACGACATGGGGTAAGTCGTACTTGCCGCGCACGCACTTCAGTTTCACTCCGGGGCAATCTTGGACACTGGAAAGAAAAAAAAAGATTGTGAGTTTCTTAGGCTTACTTAATATAAAATAAAAAAAACGAGGTGTCAGAGATAGATTAAAAATAATTTCTAAACTTGAAAACTGAACTTTAATTTTTTGAAGTGAAAACTTCTTAAGCGGCGTTGTGCTCTTTTTTTGGGATGGGTAAAAAATGTTTAACTCGCGTCAGGACACGTGGCCTGATCGAATATTCGTAAGACGGAGGTGTGACAGCACTGACAGCTGATGTCTCGAATGTCTATAGGTACTTGTAAAATTAGTTTATATCAAGTATTTAAAATATGGACATTGAACAAAGTGCGTCTATTAATGAAAAAAGTGACGAAGAAATAGTAATAGAAAATGAGTGAGTACTTTATAAAAATACGAGATGAAAACCTACTGAAAATACTAGATGAAAAATAATACTGATAATAAAAGCAATTGGTGCGAAATTATTCCCTAACCATTCCAAAATACCAAAAATGCACAACGTTAATGTTCAAGTTTTCACTTCTGCCGGCACTACCGGAGTGCAACCTTTGTTTTAATTTCTTGTATTACCTACTTGTTTTTAGAAATTTCATGTTTCTTAGTTATTAGTACCTTAACAATAGTTTTTGATTCCTATTCCTTATAATCCTTTGAAATCATTCATCCATCTTTTAGACTTTTATAGGCCACCTCTGGACATAGGCCTCCCCTAACGTTCGCCACTCCATCCATCCTGCGCCCTTTAAATCCAGCTTTTGTTTATTTGGAGGTTCACTGTTGGACATAGGGCTCTCCTAATTTTGGCCTCTCCAAATGGTACTGCGCTCTTTGGGACCAGTGGATTCCCGCGCTCTTCTTCAGGATGTCAGACGCTCTCCACGATCTGTGTTCCTTTAATAAAAATACTAGCCTTCCACCAGCGGCTTCTCCCGCGTGGACCCATTTTAAGCTCCCCCTAGGATATAAACTAAACGCCTATGTTTAGCTAGCGGCTTCGACCGCGTTCCAGTTTTATAGGTTCCCGTACGTTGTTTCCCAAGGTCCACTCTATCTGTGTTCGAAATTTCCTTAGCATTGGTTCAGTAGTTCAATCGGGAAAGCGTAACAGACAGATAGACAGACAGAGTTACTAGAATTTATAATATGGAAAAGTATGGATTAGGTTTTTAAAACAGATCCTTACCGTCCCACCCTGACCAGCACGATGTTGTGCTCCTGCAGGTTGTGTCCAATGCCGGGGATGTAGGCGACCATCTCGCGACCGTTGGATAGTCGCACCAGCACGCATTTGCGGTTCGCGGAGTTGGGCTTCTTCGGCTTCTTGATCAGGGTTTTTAGGACTACGCCCTGTGAAATTAAAGCAAAGAAATGTAATGTTTCGGACTCATGGTCCAACAATTGGATCTCTGCGCTGTGTGTACCATGGAAGCACACACACAAACACCAATGTGTTGTGCGTACCATTGTGACGTTTCTATAATTATTAGCTATGCACATTTATCACTCGATGCATGGTTAATGCAATAAAATTTAAGAGTTTCATAAGTTTTTAACAAAAAAATAAAACCCGGCTCCAAAATAGATTGAAGTCGGTTTTATGTTTTTGTTAAAAATTATATACTTACCTAATTTAATGTCAAAGTATTGAGATCACCTCGGGAATGTAAGTTTTTGAACAAAATTTCTTTTTGAAAAAGAATTTCCTACAATGTTACTATGCACAAATATCTATTTTGTTTCAGAAATTATAAGAAAATCAATGTGTGTTCCTACTTCGATTACCTCGAGATTCCATCATCAGATCTTGACTTGGTGACATTGGGACCGGACCACCTCGGAAGTATAAGCTTTTAAGATTAGGTAAATAATTTTGAAAATAGGTTTCCAAACGGCGCAGTAATCGGTGAAAATACATTAAAAATACATACAGGCGAATACATTACCTACTCCTTTTAGAAGTCGGTTTTTATTGCAAATGGTACAAAGTTATGAAAGTCCTTTACACGTGGCAAGTATGATGGAGTATGAGCCAAATAATACTTAAGAGATTCGCTCTTCATAGTACCTACTACGATAAGTTGTTGATGATTGAACAATGACTGTAGTTTCGTTCACAACGAGGGTATGAATTAACAACATCCTAAAGTAGTATTGTAGCGAATCTTGTATTTGAATTCAGTAGAAGACGAACATGCAGCACGTGGCCTGCATGGTCACCATTGTCGTGTCAAGTGGTCACTGCAGCCCATGGACATCTTAACACAACCCCAAGTAAGCTTAACTCTCTGAGGTTCCCTGTAGTTGCGCTGCTACTCCGAAGGCTGGTGGTCGCCTCATTTTAGTCTGGCCTGCAACTGAACCTTTCCACCGAAATACAATAGAATTGGCTTACGGCAGAACTGGATGCAGCGGTGGTTACTTCCCCGGGTCACCTCAGACGTACATTAATCAAATAAATCGTAGTTGATAACAATACCTTGGCAAAAGGGTGTCCCATTAAGGGGTTTCTCGATTTCCTCTTTTTGATGTGGGGTCCAGTCTTGTGCATCTGCGCGAGAGACGCCATGGCCCTCGACAGCAGGCCTGGCGTGTAGGTGGTGGCTGCAGGAGGTTGAATATTGGCGATGGCTTTAAATAGACAATAAAGAGGTTATTAGCATTAAAGGGTATTAATAAAACCAAAAACAATAAGAGCAAGGAACGTGCCACAAGATTTTTCAAGTTTTAGAGTCAGATTGTTTTATTTTTATTCTCGTGTAGAAGTATAGTTGGTATAATTTTGGCATATTTTGGTTCACTATTCTATTCTATAACATTCAATGCAACCGCAGTTATGCTTAAAGGTCACGTTAGTTTGAATTTTGAGACCACTCAATCTTAGCCTACTATGTATGTGCCTACATATTGTGTAACTGCCAATTTCTCGTTATTTTGGCTTTGAAAAAAAAAATAGGTAGTTTTTAACAGAATGTAGTTGGGCCTAATGGATTCGGTTATGCGCTAGATGACCTAGATGGAGGTATCCTTTTAAGGCTCTAACCATGATCCAGATAATTTCTGTTTATTTCCAGAAAAATAGAAGAGCACATAGATGTCGAAGTTTTTGTTGTTCGTTGATGAAGAGATACATTTAAGTTACTTATATTTTACACGCTATAAAACCATCCTTTGCTATTACATATACTAAAAGAAAATAGCACAAAGCTGAAAGGTATTATCGCGACTACCGTTACATATATGCTCAAAGCGTCCCCAAACACAGCAGGTGCTAAACACATTGTCTGTTCACGGATTATCCCCTAAGGATCGATCCAACTGAGCAGCTTGACAACCCTGGAGTTTATTGAAAGGATAATCAACTCTACGTCTCGGGAATAAGGGGTATAGGAAGCACAATCGTGAGCAAAGCACAGTTACTCGTGATATTCGGTGATATGTGCCACAATTGTCACAATCGATGATTCGAAGAGGCGTTCCCATAATACAAGGATTGTGTCAATTGTGAGGATTGTTGGATGGTTTGCGATTAAGTTCGCATAATCGGTAGGATAGCGGGACCGGCTTCATTGGCGTGACCAAGGTGTTGGGTTAGGGATGCGTCAAGTGTGGTCCGCTTCCCAAGGCACCCCGTGGCGAATGGGGTTAGAGAATGAAAATATTCCAAATACATATTATAAAATGTAACGGAATAATTGAACTGGAAAATCTTTTCCAGCATACAGTGTAATGTTTGAACGTGAATAATTTAAATATGTATTTCTGTCTCCGTACGTTATGTACTCGTAGCACACATAGCTGGTTTAATAAAACAAAACTTTAAAACAGCCAAGAAGTTTTATAATGCTTATTCGTTTTTAGGTAGATAATTCGATGTATTATAGACTTTTACTGAATATTATGTTTACCATAGTACTACCGTTTCTAAATGTGACCGGACTATTTCTTTTTAGCTGATCTACTGATTTGTACCAACTGCAACTGCTTTCGGATCCAAAGCAAATAGACAAGAGTTGAATATTATTTTTGGAAAAACATCACGTTTCGTGGCTTTCTCATTTTTTGGTTTAATCTGCCTCTGGTCAGAGGATTTATACGCCGTCTTCTATAGTATCCTTTTCAATTAAAAATGCTATTACTACCAAAACCCTTCCATTCCTCAGCTTCCGCGAAGTCAGCAGAATCAGGAGTCAGGACAACAAGTAAAATAACAAACGCAACGCAGTTATGACGAGACGTCACGTCCGTGCCCATCTGCATGTTATTGTTTGAGATAATCTAGTCCAGTGTCCGAGGTGGACTTGCATCTGCTTCGCGCAAGCAAATATTTGGTCTTGCCCCATGTTGGAGACGATGAGCGTATACTACTTTAACATGTTTATCCGGAATTTGAACTAGGGAGAATTTTATTTACCAGTATTTTTTTTTAGTATTTAAGTATTGGGAATAAACAACGCTGAACTGGAGATTATAAATAGTTGATAAGTTGAACTAGAACACAGAGAGACGTGGTCGCCATTAAGGACATTTCTTCCCCATCGGTTGTTGGTCCTCCTAACTATATGGCCTACCCATTTCCACTTCAGCTAACAGATTTTGAGAGCTATGTCGGTAACCTTAGTTCTTCTACGGATTTCATCATTACGAATTTTGTTGCGTAGAGAAATACCAAGCATAGCCCTCTCCATCGCTCGCTGGGCGACCCTGAGCTTATGGAAAAGGCTAACTGTATAAGACCACGTCTCAGCGCCGTAGGTCATCACTGGCAACACACACTGCTCGAAAACTTTCGACTTCAGGCACTGAGGTATTCTGGACGAGAAGACACTTTGTAATTTCCCGATCGCTGCCCAACCGAGTTGGATTCTACGAGTTACCTCTCTCTAAATCCAAATAGTTACTAGAAATTATTACTACTTAAAATTTTGTTCCATATTATGGAAAGTAAAGACAATTTTTAAGACTCGCTCCCGCTCATGTCTTGTACCATCCCGAAACAGTACCTGCTCTTTTTGCGGATTATAATCCGCTAATAGTGGGCATTGTCCACAGATGACGGACTCAGTTTAAAAATTACCCATTTTGACATCGCCATGCACACAATGCCGGCGTGGCATGGACGGCGAGTGGCAAAAAGTGCAGTTGCCACAATGGGCAAGAGTTAGGCACCAACGTTGAGCGTTCTGGGAAACGTTGTAAATCATATTTGTGTAAGAATTCTGTAATACATACTTTACTTCTATATCGGTAGGGTGCACAAACATACAGTTTCTATGGACTGTCCTGCCTAATTATGAAGATATTTTAACAAATAATAAAATTAGTTTTTTTTACTTCACCGTCTACTTCTCTAATCGCATATATTATTGATATTATCATGGAACAATGATGTATATCTATTAATTTTTATTAATTAACAACAACTCTTGTGATTGGTTTATTATCAAAAGTAGTTCATAATTGGCGAGTAATCGTGTAACATACAAAAAAAAAAAACACACACACACAGTCTATTGAAAACGATTCTATTTGGAAATCTAAAAGTTTACCATTAAGTTTTTTTTTGTAAATAGGTAAGAAAAGATTTACGATATGGATTTTTAACAGCTAGTGCTCATGAACTTTATGTAATTAAGTTCTGATAAGATTTCCACGATTGCCATTCCAAATCATGGCTAACGTAACCCTTCCCACATCTCCAGAACTTTACAATAGTAGAGACATGTAGTCCATTGTAGAGTCAGCAATTGTCGATTCAGCTCCTACAATGGCAAAGTTATTACAAATAACTGCACATTATCATCTTTAACTAATCCCAAACCAGAATTACGCAGTGATATATGATTCTAGGAAGGCGATACAAAATGTCTTAAGGAACATCTTAAAGGCAGAGATTAATATTTCGAAGGTGTTAATTTATAAAAGGATTTTGAATGCTCAATACGTACAGAAATTGTGTTGCATTTATAAAATTCAATGGAGATTACAGAAAAATAGATGTATGAATGAAGTCAAATTTTATTTGGAACGAATATTTAGGACATAGGGCGAGAAACAGTAAATAGATGATACCAAACGTACGTAATTCAGACATACCAAACAAAAATAAAATCTATTACTTTTTCTATCTCTAGATTATTTTAACGATCAAGTGTACGGTAAAGGTAGGAAGAGAGAGATGCTGCCAGTGGTAAAAACACATTAGTATCCTCCAAAAATGAATAAAATCCCACCAAAAACATTTCATGCGTATTAGATGATAAGATTCACAATCATACTCGTATATATGTATGTATATAATTTAAATTTCGGCAATGGCTAAAAAGATTTTCATGAAATTTAGTGCCCGGGGTGTTTTGGGCGTGATTCATTTATTTTTATTTTATTTATTTGATCCAAGCATCTGTGGCTCATAATAATAGATACACATTAATTTTAAAACAATCACAACACAAAAATACAATTATATACTAAAGTCATTATGCAATTCAAAAAAATAAAATTAAAAAATTAAATATACCATCAAATTAGATTAAGATAAATAATAGTTTAAAAAAACTAAAAAACACGCTTATTATAGAAAACCGAACTAAAAAATAGAAAATAAATTTTAATGAATTTAAGTTAAGAAAATAGTGTTAAAAATTTCAATGAATATAAGTTAATAATAGTGTGAATAAAAAAAATATATTTTATTTTAAAAAAAGCGTGGGGTGCATGGTGTCAATAGTTATAAATATTTTATTGACAGATATGAGTAGAGTGATTATCATTTCGATAATATTTTAAAAAGCACCCCACGCTTTTTTTTAAATAAAATATTTTTTTTTATTCACACTATTATTAACTTATATTCATTGAAATTTTTAACACTATTTTCTTAACTTAAATTCATTAAAATTTATTTTCTATTTTTTAGTTCGGTTTTCTATAATAAGCGTGTTTTTTAGTTTTTTTAAACTATTATTTATTTTCTACTTTTTAGTTTGGATTATTTATTCTTTCCATGATGTTTCCACGAGCAATGGACTGGTTACTGAGAACCTTCTTCTTTCTTTCAAAAATATCTTCATCTATCATTAGGCTTGTTACATAACAAGGTTACATATTTTTTTAATTTTTACGTTTTCATAAAATTTCACCTGTCTTACGACTTAACAAATTATTTATATTCTTTATATATCTCATACACGTTTTCGGTTACTGAGCACCAATAGTCTACTCCCCTACATAAATATGAGCAACCCAAGCAGCAAAATAGTCGAATAGTAATTAGATTACTCAGCCTTTAATCGTATAAGAGCCGAGTAACCGTTCTTAAAACACCCATTTATCGTGTAATAGCGGTTATCTCGACTATTTGGCAATATTTGCTAATGTGTGCTTTAAGGACGTCGAATAAACGTTTACAGCACTATGTTTTAGCACTTTTACTCCACCTTTTAGCAGATGCTGAATTAAAGTGGCTAAAATACTCGTTATTAGATCGTTTGATCTATAACAGTCGTATAATAGCTGTAGCTCTATAAACGCAATCGAACAAAAATCATATTTTGCAAATTGAAAAATGGAATAATTTTATCAAATTAGTGTATTGTCATCGGTCCTCAATAAATCTACAAAGTTTGAACGAAATCTGGCCGTTTAAAGTGGGTCAAAATCGCGCCCAAAGAAGTCGGTTACAAACATACAAACATACAAACATACAGGTGAAGCTAATAAAAAGCGTGTAATTATTAATTAAAATGGATGGATTAATGGACCCAGCTAGGTTTAATTTTGACAAATTGTCGTTTTATCCGTATTTCAGCGATAATCAACTTATATATAAATTGAAAAATATGAAACTTCCTGATGTCTATTGGAGTGAGAAAAATATGAATCTTCCTGACGTCTATTGGAGAGTGAGTATTAATAATATTTTGGCGTTGAATTGTGTAGAACGCCGTCCAACGTCATGCACCGTTCAAACAAATGACAATGTCGATTTGAAAGACCTCTATAAGAATTTTGTCAAATGAATTAAAGCTTCCTTGGTCAAATTGTTACGTAGGCTGACTGCGGAGCCAGAGACTCGGGTTCGAACCCCAAACAAGCATATTGCATTTGTTTTTTTTTAATTTGAGCTATTTCAGATGGAGTCGTAAGTAGCACCAAGAAAATCATTTGTTTTTATCCGAGCAACGCTTGGTCTTCCGGGTACCTACTATACATTACGTTGATACGAGTACCTAATGGGCAACTCTAAGTCCAACTCGAATTTTACTTAACCTTATACCCCTTTCGTATCACTTAACTCACGATATAACTATTGTTTTGCATTAAACAGTATTTAATATATATTAATAGGTTTGGTGGGATACTTACAACAATAAATAAAATGACTTCAGACCATCAACATTAAGCAACAACGACTACTTGATTGTATAATAACATTAATAACATTATGGTTATATTTATAAACAATTTACTTAGATTATTGTAAACTTAATAAGCAAACTCGCTTCCATGTTATACTTTGTCTTAATTTTATAAACATCACTGAACGTTTTGTTATTATTTAGTCACAATAAGGTAAACTAAGCGTCTGCTACATAAACTTATTCTCACTTATGTTTATGTTAATTTAGATTTCGAAAACATCGCGCTCGTTAGCCAAAACACGCGAATCTAAATGTTTGATCGACAGTGGTTAGTATAAATAAAACTAGGGAATCATCTCAGAAACATAAACATTTAACGCAATTATTATACAATATTTTATAAACTCAGAACAATTTATAAACACGAAAACGTAAATTGTTTAATATTCGTCTGCAATTAGGTATAGAAAACATTAGACACATTATTTTTATAGTTTTGAAGTTATATACTTTTTTTGAAATTGTTAAAAACATATTTTTTGTGCTGCCTGATCTTTTGAAGTAGCAGACGAATAGTGACTTGGTCTAATTAAAATATAACGGCTCGGCCCTTTTGTGACGTCATAGACAATGTTACGAAAGGGAACAATTCTTGTATATACCTACATATATTTTTTGAATCTTGGAAGCGGCTCCAACGATTTTGATGAAATTTAGTACCCTGGTGATAAATCGATCCAGCTAGGTTTTATTTTTAGAAATTTTAAATTGTAAAAAAATATATTCAGCGATATTCAACTTAAATATAAACCGAAAAATACGACTCTTACTGACATCATTGGAGAGTAGGCGTAGAACGTCGTCAAACACCATCCACCAATCCGACGTTCAAAGAAATGACAATGTCGATTTGAAAGAGCTCTATAAAAAGTTCGTTCAATGAATTCTTTCTTGGCCCAATGGTAACGTAGGCTGACTGCGGAATTAGAGACCTGGATTCAAACCTCAATGAAAACCATATTACGTTAATTTTTTGTGTTTTTTTTTATTGGGAGCTATTTCAGAGGCGTTTTTGAGTAACACTAAGCAAATGAGTTTGAAATTAAACCAAGAAAATAAATTGTTTTTATCCGATCAACGCTCGGTCGTCGAGGTAGGTACTGTATTTTTAATGTATAGGTATAAAAATATTATTAATTGTAGAAGTAAATAAATAACATTCATCATTTAAAATCTTTTTTGCAAGCCTTACTTTTCAGGTTAAACATTTCAGTCAAAGTTATTTTCATTCCTATTCTTAGTTTGATCGCACAGTAACTATAGTAGGGTCGACTGGAAGACAATGCTAATAGGCATTAGGTAACCCTTAAATCTCAATTTAAGGTGTTTTCAAATAAATAAAAAAATAAATAAAAAATTTAGTTGGAATGGAGTGCCAAGAAGCAAAAGCGACAAGACAGCTAATATCCATCTACAATCTATACTTAGTAATAATTCTTCAGGTGAATTCTTAAACATTTAAAAGACTTAAAATCCTTTACCTCAGAACACGCATCAAGATTTCATGGTGTACCGGTCACCAATCTCCATTGATGTGGCGATCAGAATCGGAACGTATGGGAACTCGTATCCGGGGGAGGTCCCACGCACCCGTTAATAGTAGCTAACTGTCCACGTATGGCCGATTTGTTATTTTTTCTATTGCCAATTGGAGCCGTAAACATGGGCACAATTAAACGTAAATAACGCCACAAATAAAGGTTTCAATACACTACTTTTGAAATGTCTCACTAATATTACTGTGAATGTTTTCTTATTAAAACTTAAGTAACTTTATAGGCAGATTAGGGTAATAAAATTTAGGTTTTCTGTTTTAGTTCTGAATCAGTTTAAATAATAATGAGAGTACGGTAAATTAAGCATTCAATAATACATCCGAATAGGAACCAACTAACATTTTTTTCTTAAATGTACATAGTATGGCCGCAACCCTTTTTGCACTGCTGGGCACGGGTCTCTCCCCATTATTGGGGAGGCCTGGAGCTTACTCCACCACGCTGCTCCAATGCGGGTTGGTGGATAATGTATAAAATAGTATATATAGTATAGATAGTATAAAAAATCAGAATTCTTCAACGTATAATGTTTTAAGGCTATAAAAATATCGTAAAATATTTAAATGAATGTAAATATATATATGTATATAGTATAGATAGTATAAAAAATCAGAATTCTTCAACGTATAATGTTTTAAGGCTATAAAAATATCGTAAAATATTTAAATGAATGTAAATAAATTTTGTCTTTATGATTGAATTGTTATTCCTAAATTGAGTTAATTGTAATAAATATGTTTGTGTTAATTAGTGAAAGTAGTACATGTAGGTACCTAATCGTTTTAATGAACAAGAAAATTACACGAACATCTACTCGTATTAAATTTATTAGTAGATGTTCGTAGTAGATTAAGCTGTTAAGTCCCTTCAACGACTCCACTATGCAATCTTGAAGTTGTAAAACTATTTTACTATCCCTAGTGTTCACGCAAATCTACTGTGTAGTAGTTTTAATTAATAAATTTATATTTAGAATCATATTTTTCATATCAGATAAATTTGTTTGTAATTAATACTTTAATTTAACTTAAAAATATTCAGATTTATTATATAAAATTTAGACGCAATACTTGCAACACTCAGTTGTAATGTAATTCAGACTTGTATATGACAACACTCTCTTCTCTTTGAACCGTCGTACGGGTCGCCGCGTAAATTTTGTAAAAAATTAATATAAAATAAAAATTCAGATTCAGAAAATTCAGTTTCATTTGCCACCGTCTCCCACAATTTTTGGTGGCCCATGAGGGGAAAGAATCAGCACGATTAGCACAAAATTCAGAAAAATCGAGACTCGGAAACTTCAAGAAACCGGCACCGGCCACGCGGCGACCATCTTGTACATAGTACGAAAAACTTCAGAAATCAATCGAAGCGGACTTTAGTTAAAGCTATATCAGACTCAGATCATCAGACCTAAGGAGACTCAGACCATCAGAAAACCAAATTAAGAAGAATCGGCGACGGTGAAAATCAGAAATCAGTTCAGGAACCACGTGCCGTCAGTACCTACCTGCCTACGCTCGGTCTACGCATCGGCGCAAGCGACGAATCGACAAGAATCAAGCTTCAGATCAAGGAAGAAAACCGTGGATTAAAACGGAACTACGACTTTCGACGATATATATATATCAGTACTCAGACCCACGGCTGCGAGTCATCAGCGTCGTGACGTGACCCATCCTTCATCATCAGGCATCGGTCATCACACCACCTACATCAGACATCTGCCTTCGAAGACATCGACAGAAATCCCGAGGCGACTTGAGGCGAAACATCGCGGCTCAATCGGCTACATCAGGCATATAAAATAAGGTCGTACTAATTTAATTTCTTATTTAGTCCGGTTTTAAAATTGTATTACATATTCAGTTATTAATATTCAGCATTCATCTAACATAATTGCTAGTTTAGTACCTAAATTCAGTTTATACTTCAATTAATTGTAATCGTAAATATTAAGCCTTAGAAAGCATTAGTACGTGTAAACAAACGCGCCTTATCAGCCGGCGCTTTGACCTTCACCTAGAAAGTGAAACGTCAAATTCAGTCCCGTTATAGGTTATAGTTGTCAGTTTTGTTTGCGCAGTAAATGCTATAAATAGATTGCGTAGGAGTTGTTTTAAGTATTTCAGTGCATTTTAGTTAAAATAAGTTCAGTTAATCACTTTTATTAGTGTAATCAGTATATAATCAGTTATTTAGTTTTAATTTTGTGGTCATTTAATATATATTCAGTAAATATGAGTGCCAAGGAATTGTCAAGGGCAGTAGCTAAATTTGTAGCTAGATATAATATTTTAATTCAATGTCAGGCTAATATAAAATCAGATAGCTCTGGTTCAGCCATCGCAGCAGCTCATAAGCAATTTAACACATACTTTCCTCAATTGCTGGAGCAATATGAGGTTATAATTCAGCACAAGGACAAGTTCAGTGAGGCGGAGGAGATCAGGGAGTTCTCCACAATTCAGACCCAGTTTGATGAGGTAAGTGCATTATCTGTCAAATTGGAGGAGCTCAGTTTACACTCTGGTGTTATGAAGTCACTGCAGTCAGGTCTTGAGCAGGTCAAGGTACAATTACCTTCAATACACTTACCGAAATTCAGTGGTAATAACCTAGAGTGGCTGAGTTTCAGAGATTTATTTCAGTCATTGGTGGACAACCGTTCCACATTGTCAGACTCTGAGAAACATTTTTATCTCAGAACATCCTTATGTGATGAAGCCTTATCAGTCGTCAGTCACCTGCCCATGGACGCTTCCAATTATGAGGGAGCTTGGAAGTTACTCAAGGCACGCTACGATAACTCTCGTGCTTTGACTGACACATACTTGGACAGGATATTCAACCTGCCCAACGTTACAACAACATCAGACCTCAGACGGGAATTTTATGACCCACTTAAAGAAAGTGTTCAGGCTTTGGGTAAACTTTCATTGCCCATTGTTCAGTGGTCTTATTTATTATTATTTATAACCCTGAAAAAACTACCATTCAGGCTGCGTGAAACGTTTGAGGAACGCTATGGCAAGTCACAGGATGACCTGCCCACATTCAGTCAGCTGTTGGAGCTTCTCGAGGAGCACTGCCGGCTCCGTGAGACCCTCAGTTCGAGTCCAACCCCATCCGGTAAATCAGATTCAGGCAAGCGGCCTGTCAGACCAAATTCACATCAGCGTGCACTGGCAGCAACTGCACGTCCGTCAGACACAGCACATCGTTTCTTCAAGGTGACATCGTGCTCATATTGCTTATCAGATCATACTTTGTATAGGTGCAAACAATTCTTGGAGTTGCATCCTTACAAACGCAAGGTGTGGGCAGCCAAGGAAGGAATGTGTGAAATTTGCCTCAGATTTCACCCAAACCGACCATGTCAGACCCAGAGTTGGTGCAAGCACTGCAATTCCACTCACCATAACACATTGCTGTGCAACAAGGATGCTCCAAAACCGCAACGTCCATCAGACAGACGGGACAATCTCAGACCATCTGTTAGACCACAAGTCAGTCAAGTAAGATTCAGTGAACCTCAACATTCACACATTCAGACACGTTCACCCAGAACTTCACCCCGTCAGACACCAACTCAGTCACCTAGAGCATCCCCTTCAAGGGTTAGTGACCATCAATCTATAAAGCTACCATCATCAGACCAACCATCAGACCCAAGGCGTATGGCCTACAGTGCGCATTCATCTCGCGACACGCGTTATGGTCAGCACTACACATCCCCACGTTCACAATGAGGCGAGGGGACTGTTGATGCAGTAATTTCAGAAGGTGTATGTCCTACAGCACTTGTAAATATCAGACATAGTCACGGTTATTATATTCAGATAAGGGCTTTATTAGACACTGGAGCCAGTGTCTCAGTGATTAAAGATTCATTAGTTACTAAGTTAAACTTGCATCGACAGTCAAATTCATCTAAAATATATGGTGTAGGAAACCAGTCAGTCAAACAGCCCAATCAAATGGTAAAAATAGTTATTAAACCAGTAAATTCACCAGTGCCAATTATCAGTATCAAGGTTATAAAAACATTGAGTTTGCAGATAGCTCAAATATTTACCCACGTGAGGTAGAATTAATAATGGGAACAGATATCCTAAATTATGTATATGATGGTACAAAAATATCTTTATCCTCAGGAATGGCTGCATATGGTACATGCTTTGGACATGTCATCATGGGACCAAGACCCGGTAATCAGAAAAAAGAGCAAGTTACATCAGTCAACGGGAACAACCCCATATCAGTTCAGTACTATGGAGTCCAGATCACACGTCTAGAGGAGGCAATTCAGAGATTCTGGAAGGCAGAGGAGCCACCTATGGATAAGGTAGAACATCCAGATCATCAGGTATGTGAAGAATTATATCAGAAAAATACTGTCAGAATCCCAGATGGCAAGTACATGGTACGCCTGCCATTATTATCAAAAAGGCCTATGTTAGGTGATTCAAGAGATATTGCGCTTCAACGCTTCAAGGCGCTTGAACGAAAAATGAACCGTAATCCATTATTTTCAGAAAAATATATTCAATTCATGGATGAATATGAGAAATTGGGTCATATGTCAAAATCAGACTTCAAATTTGATTCAGAGCACTATATTATAGCACACCATGGTATATTCAAGAAGGATTCAGATAAATTACGTGTAGTCTTTGATGGAAGTTCAAAGACATCAAATGGAGTGTCACTAAACCAATGTTTACACTCTGGAGCACCACTTCAGAATGATATAACTAAAATTTTATTAAATTTCAGACGCCATGCAGTTGTATTTACCACGGATATCAAGATGATGTTCAGAATGACATGGATCCATCCCGATGACAGGAAATATCAATTAATTTACTGGAGAAGAAGTCAATCAGAACCAATTCAGGTATATGAATTAAATACTAATACCTACGGACTCAGGTCAAGTCCATTTATCTCTATCAGAACACTGCTACAGTTAGCAGATGATTGGGAAGTCACACACCCAAAGTCAAGGGCTTCACAAGTTATCAGACGTAATATATTTGTGGATGACATACTCACAGGCAGTGATTCAGTTCAGTCAGCTCAGGAATTAAAATCAGAACTTATACAACTCATGCAGAGTGCAGGCTATGAACTCAGAAAATGGTCATCCAACTCACAACAGTTATTGCAAGACCTACCAGGTGATTATTGTGAACAGCCACGTCAGTTTGATAATGATGATAAGAGTTTTATCAAGGTATTAGGAATTCAATGGGACCCATGTTCAGATATATTTACATACAAGCTAAATATACCTTTAGGCCAAGCAGTTACAAAACGTAACATACTCAGCACAATAGCCAGATTATATGATCCATGTGGATACTGTACTCCAATAATTTTCAGATTTAAGGTATTACTTCAAACATTATTCATGGATGGTTTAAATTGGGATGAACCAGTACCCCACACAGTCATTCAAGAGTGGGATGAATTAATAAATGATCTTAATTACTTATCTCAACTTCAAATACCTAGATGTGTAACTATACCTCAGGCTACAACATATTCACTCCACGGGTTCGGAGATGCATCAGAAAAGGGATATGCAACCTGTATATACATCAGATCAGAAGATTTGTCAGGTAATGTTTTAGTCAGATTAATAATGGCTAAGTCAAGGGTAGCACCCAAGAAGACACGCCAGACTATACCTAAACTGGAACTCAATGCTGCACATTTAACATGCCAGTTGTTAAATCATGTGGCTGAATCATATGAAGACTCCATTCACATTGAGAGTATAAATGCATGGTCAGACAGTTCCATAGTACTTACTTGGATAAAATCAAAGCCACATTTACTTCAGACATTTGAATGCAACAGAGTGCAATATATTCAAAATTCGGCAAGGAAAATTACTTGGCAACATATACAGTCAGAATTCAATCCAGCAGACTTAGCATCGCGAGGAGTATCCGCAAAGCAGCTTGTCAAGTCAGACATGTGGTGGAACCCACCATGGCTTAAGAATACAGAATCCAAATGGCCTAAGTCAGCTATCAATGCACCAAGGGACATTCCAGGATATAAGAAGCAAATCCATGTCCTTACTCCAATTCAACCATGGGATTTAGAGTTATTGGAGAAATTCAGTTCATTTAATAAATTAATTAATGTTACAGCTTATGTTCTCAGATATATTATACATCTCGGACTGTCTAAGGAAGACAGAAAGAAGGACAAAATATTGTCTCTAGAAGAAACACGCAATGCAACCAAGTACTGGATTAAAAGAATTCAATCTATTTCATTCAGTTCAGAACTACAGTTACTACAGAAAGGCAAATCAGTATGTACATCACTACAGAAATTGAGTATATTCCTTGATAAAGATGGATTTATCAGAGTAGGAGGCAGACTTAAACAATCAGAACTAAAATATGGCACAAGACACCCATATTTATTGCCCAAGGACACAAAATTTGTTAACTTATTAATCGAACACTACCACAGGAGCCATTGTCATGCAGCAACAAATGCTTTGATTGCAATTATCAGAAGAGAATACTGGATAACTTCAGTCAGGAGACAGGTATCTCGTGTTATTAGAAAATGTATTGTATGTTTCAGATTCAGTCCTTCTATTCAGCCTCCATTCATGTCAGACCTACCAGCTGATCGTGTTACAGCGGCCAGGCCATTCAACAGGACTGCAACAGACTTTGCAGGCCCATTTCTGGTAAAGGCAAGCTTACTCAGAAATGCCAAGTCAGTAAAATCATATTTATGTGTATTTGTTTGCTTAGCTTCTAAGGCGGTACACTTAGAGGTCGTTTCTAGCTTAGCAGTTGAAAGTTTTATAGCCGCATTCACTCGCTTTGTCAGTCGGCGAGGCCTTCCTTCACTCATCCGGTCAGACCGAGGTACAAACTTCGTTGGAGCCAACAACTACCTAAAAGAGGTAAATCAGTTTTTATTAAATAACGAGCTCATACTCAAGGAAGAATTCCGGCGTCAGAACATTCATTGGCAGTTCAACCCACCAGCATCCCCACATATGGGAGGCTTATTTGAGGCAGCAGTCAAGAGCGCAAAGAACCTACTCCGAAGAGAGGTAGGTGACACAATTCTTACTTTCGAGGAGCTGTCTACAATATTTGCAAAGGTTGAAGCTATCTTAAATTCACGGCCACTAGTTGCTATGTCAGAAGATCCAAGTGACTTGGAGGTGCTCACCCCAGGTCATTTCTTAATAGGCCAGCCATTAGTAGCACTGCCGGAGTCCCACTGGAAGGACACTAAAATATCATGTTTATCTAGATTTCAGGTTATTCAAAAAATGTATCAGAATATTTGGTCTCGTTGGCACTCAGAGTATTTAACTTCATTACAAGTTAGGAATAAATGGTACAAACATTCAGATAGTATAAAACTAGATGACTTAGTTTTAATTACAGATGAAAATTCCCCACCTCTACAGTGGAGGCGAGGTCGAGTCATAGAATTGTATTCAGGAAAGGATTCAATAGTAAGATCAGTTAAATTAAAAACTCAATTTGGAGAGTTAGTCAGACCTGTAATTAAACTGTGTAAGTTACCTATATCAGATGACTAAATTATAATTCAGTTATAAATTACCATATTTGTGTTAGTATTTCAGTATATTCAGTATTTCTAAGGCTCATGTACCATTTAATTGCTTAGTTGTAAGCTCATTTAATTATTTCAGTTTAAGTTAAGTTTATTTCAATTAAACATTGTATCAGTAATTTAAGTTAATAAGTAATTCTAAGTTCAGGGCCAGCTTTTGTATTCAGTTAGCTTAAGATATTTCTTTATTAATTAGCTTTTTTTTTGTTTAAGTTTCAGTTCAGTATTGTTTTTAGTTCATATTCAGATTTGCGTTCAGAATGTTTCTATCACAGGTATCTTAATGAAAATACCTTCAGTCTCATGTAATTAGCCTATCAGGATTTTCATCTCGCCCGGGTGGCAGGAATGTTCACGCAAATCTACTGTGTAGTAGTTTTAATTAATAAATTTATATTTAGAATCATATTTTTCATATCAGATAAATTTGTTTGTAATTAATACTTTAATTTAACTTAAAAATATTCAGATTTATTATATAAAATTTAGACGCAATACTTGCAACACTCAGTTGTAATGTAATTCAGACTTGTATATGACAACACTCTCTTCTCTTTGAACCGTCGTACGGGTCGCCGCGTAAATTTTGTAAAAAATTAATATAAAATAAAAATTCAGATTCAGAAAATTCAGTTTCATTTGCCACCGTCTCCCACACCTAGTAATATTATAAATTCGAAAGTAACTCTGTCTGTCTGTCTGTCTGTCTGCTACGCTTTACCGCTTAAACTACTGAACCAATTTTAATGAAATTTGGAACACAGATAGAGTGGACCCTGGGAAAGGACATAGGATGGTTTTTATCCTACGGGAACCTATAAAACGGGACCACGCGGGTGAAGCCGCTGGCGGAAGCTTAGTAAGTTCGTACATGCAAAACAAATGCATAGGTTCAAGTTTGCAACTAATTCCAAAGTTAGGCACAGGTTTCTTTGGAAATTAACTTTAACCACATTATAAGAACATACATAACACAGGATCGATTATTTTGTTCGAGGAAATGTGCCTTATCATGTTCCCAAGATGAAGAATTTGAAGAAGCTGTAACACGTAACGTTTGCAATAAACTTGCAACTCACGCAGTTGACAATTTGCAGGCAATGCACAAAGCACAAGTGTGAATGGAGATCGCGCTGTGGTCAACTTCGCTGACTCACGCACCCTTTGTAGCTCGGACTGGCGCTGGACGGTGAGTGGTGACTTAGCGTTAGCAAAAAAATTACAAAATAAATTGGAATTTAAAAAACAACTGGATTTGCCTTCAATTAGGTAAAGGATTTTAAAGGTATTAGAATTTTAATGGTTCGGTCGGGGAAGTAACACCACTGCACCCACTTCTACCTTGAAGCCATTCTATTCTGTTTCGGTTGAAAGGTGCAGTTGCCGGCTAGGCTTACATGAGGCGACCATCAGCCTTCGGAGTAGCAGCGCAACTGCATACGACCACAGGCAAGCGTAGGCTTGCTTGAGGTTGTCTGTGTAGATATCCATGGGATGCAGCTTGCAGCTACTTAACACTGCGTGGCCTGGATGCTCGTCTGCTACTACATTAAAAATATAAAAAAAAAATTAAATGGTTGCCTGTAAAGTCGGTTTTACGGGCGAAGATTTTACGTGACAACGTCTTTTTTATTGATATGAATATAATTAAATTGCACAATAGGAACAAGGAATTGAATGAAAATAAGAATTGCACAAATTTTAACTATAGAAATATATTTTGTTTACTAAAACATTGTACATGTAAACTTCGGCGGGCCTCTCTCTCGTTCGGTGACTCATCGTTACGTTACCGAGCGTTACTCTTTTTCATAAGTGACTCCCAGCCGCAACCTAATTTAAGACGTTGTCACGTCAATAAAGGTAACTATTATTTATAGGACGACTACCGAAAGTTGGCGCATATAACGTATTCATTTCTTCAATTGTCCAAAGTTAATATTCGTATACACGTGTCTAATACTTTTAAACGAGCAATTCTTGTATATACCTAAATATATAGGTAATTCGAATCTCGGAAACGGCTCCAAATATTTTCATGAAATTTAGTACCCAGGGGGTTTCAGGGTGAATAATCGATCCAGGTAGGTTTTATTTTTAGAAACTGTCGTTTTATCCGTATTTTCAGATATATTTAACTTAAATATAAACTGAAAAATATGACTTCCTGACATCTATTTGAGAGTATTAATAATAAATAGAACGCCGTCAAACGTCATCCGCCCGCCGATCCAATAAATGACAATGTCGATTTCAAAGAAATCTTAATTATTAGTTAGTTTAATTAGAATGAAAGCTCCCTTGGCCGAATGTTACGTAGGCTGACTTCGGAGTTAGAGACCCGGATTCAAACCTTAATCGAGCATATTATTTTATTATGAGCTATTTCAGATGGCATTGTAAAGAAAAACTAAGCCAATGAGTGTTTAGTTTGAAATTAAACCGAGAAAATCTCGATACATTACCAAAAATAAAATTGTAAAGACCAGCGATATTTTAGCTTTAAGGTACGATGAAAAATAATTTTTAAATGTAACACAGCTAATCAAAAAATTTGGAAATTTTTTATCACTTTTTCTGCTGACCGTCCACATCCCAAAGGACTTAATCCGGGTCCACGCGGAAGGGTTTCACGCAAAGGACAGGCGCGACATCACAATCCCTTGCTAAATATTATTAAGTGCCCACACTCATATATGACCCTTATCACAATGCCATAAGGTACCATTTCCCGTGTGATAGAGCGCAGCTGCTAAATCTAATGCAGATGTGAATTGGCGAAATGACATGTCCATATTGACAGTTATGTAAGGGGTGAATGGAATCTTTCCTATTTACTGACGACGGACGTTCATTTAACGGTTTGCCAATACATAAGGTGCGGCTTTTTCTGCGGTCAGAAGGGAACTAAAGTTTTGATTGCATGTAAATGTGAAAATTTTTGGGAGTAAAGAAGGTATTACGGGAAAAAAACATCTGCTATTAGATTAGGAATATAAATATATAGATAATAGATAAATACATATAAATAAAGTTTCATGCTCATAACCCCATAGTAGGGTGGGTATACCCTATGTAGGCGCCATGGATGCACAGACATAAATATACAAACACCCAAACCTAGAACAGAAACTAAATCTCATCATTTCAGTCTCTGCTTAGCCGGGAATCAAACCCGGGGCCCCCAATTGGCATTCTTCCCAGGACCCCTGACTGGACTGTATTGCTACTCTCAATGAGCTACTCTCTTAAAATCAGGCTAGAGATACTGTAGCTAGTATTCTTAATCCCAAGTTCATCTATTTGAAAATATTCTCATAAGCATGCTGCCAACAAATTCTTATCAATTTTTATAAAAACAAATATATACTTTAAAATAACATTCTGAAATGACAAATCAATGTGAAAATCGCCCAGTTTAACACTAATATGAATTGCACAAATTATTCAAGCTCGAGAGAATACTGCGACGCACGTATCCCTGCTTTCTCTACTTCTTTTTCTAGATGGCGCCACTAGTCTTCACGTCCAGACATGCACCACAGATAACATAATATAAGTTAGCCTCGTTAACAATACTTAAAATAACACTTTGTCAGGTTTGTCAAACTTTCTTGAAACAGCCAGTTTTGCAACCCACAGTTGGACACTGATCTCTTCCCTTAATTAGGGAGGCCAGGAGCTTACTCCACTATGCTGCTCCTACATGACAATCAGCCAGGACCAATGGCTTAATATGCTCTTCAAAGCATAGAAGTACATGAAATTTGCCACTAGATGTCATCTATCCTAGCATCGGAAGGCGCATGAGAGTGAGAGCACATCTGCTCTCCCGAAGATGGACCTGTTCTCGGGTATAGTGCATGGAGGACACTGGTTTGTTCCACTGGAGATCCCAGAGTCCTCCCCTAGCGCAGAGGCAGCCACCGAGGGGGTTTTAGTGCAGTCAAATACATACCACATAACCCGGTACCCTCTCCCAAGGTGCTGGGTACCTTTTGAACGTTTCCCCCAGATACCAATAAAAAGTCATCTATCCTATACCTAAACCAGGCCAGTCAAAATTTATACTTAAAGGCAGGTTTTGAGAGAGAAAGTTAATTTTTTAAAGATAAAGAAAATACCACAACTTCATGTTTGTTGCACAATTAAATTAGAAGGTACAGTTGTTTATGTTGCAAAAGTGGTTAATAAACAAATATTTTCAAGTCCTTAAAACAAATCCCATATTTTACTTACTTCTAGTGTAGAGCAGGGTTGACCATACTTCTATTATAAACTAGTGCTCTACCACAGCTTGGCCCAAGTGGAATTCTGTTATTGTTCCATATAAACTTTTATCCCCTTTTTATTAACACACTTTTATTAGCTTGACCTGTATGTCTGTATGTAACAGAATCTTTTAACTTCATTTTCACCTATGTGTTTGTTTGTCCTTTTTTTTCACATCATCACTGTGGTACCATTGACCAGTTTTTGAACAGAGATAGTTGGGGGCTGGAAGTGCCATAGGCTACTCTTTACCTAGGGAGAATATTTCAATCCTTTGGGAAAAAACATGTAGTCCACGAGGGCAGAAAGCTTTACAATGCAATAGTATCGATCTAAGAATGGCCCAAAGTACAGCAACCAGATAACTCTGTAGTCAACTATATTCTAGCGAGAAGTTTAGAGAACGTTTATGACAAAAGCATTGCCTAGTAACCAATGGTAGGTAAGAATTCAAAACCTTTTCCTTTCTATGTTGTTTTTAAACTTCATACATTAATTAAGCTATAAATTTTGATAATTCACTAGCTGTGTCTCACCGTCTCACTAGCGTTAGAAAGAGTTTTCAAAATACAACTGATATAGGTAACATGTATACTAGTGGAGGTAAATTTTGATATCTATTTTGGGTTAGATAATTTTTTTTATAAGAATCATTAATATTTTAAAAATAAATGATCAATTTTTGATTTTACTAACCTGGTAATTGCGTAAACTGAGCTCTTAACCCAAGGGATAACAGTGAGAAGCCTTTTCTTATAAGATTCATCTGAAAAGGTTTGTTAGAGGTTAGAAAATGTATGGTAAGCTACACTTAATGCAAGAACTAAGACGCACAGTTTTAAGGCGGCAAATTTCATAGTTTACTTACCTTGATTTGATTATAAAATCAGAAACCTAAAAATTTATATTTTGAATCCTTCACAACATAACCTAATTTTTTTTCTTTTTTTTTTGACACTATTTGACAGTTTGATTGACTGACACTGACAGGATGACAGTAGTCACAGACTCACAGTAGACACTTTGATATAGAAAAAAATATTGCCTGTACTTTAATATTGAAATGAAATAATATTATTTTGCCAAATAATACGAATGTCTATTAAACATTATGCTAAATCTACGCTAGTACAATACTTTTATCTATGACTAAATTATTATTTATTATCTGTCAGACGAAAGTAATCTTTTAATCTTTTTACTTTTTCTGCTAGATGTCGCTTAATTCAGTTAGTAAGCTTTGTGCTACTGCTCCATAGATGGCGGACCGAGTCGCTCGTTAGACCTACCTATGTATAATATACATAAAAATATTATTTTTTCTTAACTATTTTAAATATAGAAAGATAACGTAGTGTTTAATTTCTCTATGATAGAAAGAACTTTTAAACAAAAGTTTTTCACGTACAATTTATTTGATAATATTACGTCACGATGAATTCAGTAACTATGATAATCTTAGAATAAATACGTATAGAATGAGTGTCTTCGTACAAGCGCGCTGTCAAAATTGAAGCACTAAATAGATTCCTACAGCAGTCACATCTGACAAGCAAAATATTTTTATTTTGGCCAAATTATCTATAAAATACTACAAAATATTGAAACACTGAAAAGTTATTTTATTAGACTTCTTTTGTTTTTAAAAAGTGTTGTGTTAAATTTAACCTTACGTCTTACGGAGCGGCTCGGTGTTTGGTGCTATTAATGGCACCAATCAACATGCTTCAATTTGGGCTCGTGAACTTGGTTTAATATAATGTAATTGTAATTATTCTAAGGATTTAATACAATTTTATTTTCAAGGTGCTATATGCTGATTAGCAGCATAAATTTTTGTAATTCTTACAGACCTACCTACCGTCATAAAATATCAAACTTTTTATTATCGTAAGCTAACATAATTTACACTTCCCTTCCATCGTACGAAAACTTTCATTTTATAGAATTAGTGGTTGAAAAACTATTCGGCACTTCAGAGTTTCTAAAAATTACCTACTGAATAATGAAGAACTAATAAAGATTTTATGATTTCACGGTAGGAAATAATTTCAATTTTGTTTTTAAATATTTTGAAGGTTCTATTGATTCGGGTGAAGGTGGAACTTTACAACTAAAACCTCGGCAATCCAGAGCATATAAAAAATCAGGGTCTGTGTAGTAGGAATTGACCAGGTCGTGTTAGGTGGTTACTGCAGCCCTTGAACTAAGAATCTACGCTCAATCTCTTGTTGAGCTTGAGCGTTTGTTACTGTAATCTTTATTATTGAGGTTCATTGAGTACCACGAAAACACACAGAGGTAGGAGCAAAAACAGCCAGACCATACCCAGACCGAGAACAGAAATTTAAACTTCCCAAACTCGACCTCGCTAGTAATCGAATCGAGGACCCATCGATTGGCCTTTCGGCATGGCAACCACTGCACCACATGGGTCGTAGCAATTTTTTTGTAAACCTACCTACCCAACTGTTGTACCTAAATACTTAGTTGCCAGTTTTGTTGAGATGACAATAAAATATTTAAAAAATTCAACTTGTCTATGCACGAGCGGAAGCATCTAAAGCTGTTTCCGTCCTCATTCATTCTGTTAGAGAGATGCAAAGAAGAGATGTTAATTTTTCTGCACTCTGCGTTATAATGGCGTCCATGTTGTCTCTTAGTAGTACTTTGCTGTGTGACTGTAAAGTAGTAAAGTGTGCCTGAAGATAAACTTTTCAACCGTATTCCATCTTTTATTTATACACTGCCTAACAAGTTTAACATCAATATGTAACTAAAACAAAAAATATATATGAAAATAATAAAATAATGAACAAAAAATACTTACTTGTAGGTATATTGTGAAAACACTGTGGATTTGGATGGATGTGATATTTCAAATATCATAGGTAGCATTTATGTATGTATATTTTAGAGACTAATATTATTGTTGAATGCAAACGCTTGAAATAAACGATAATTATTATTTTATTAAATCTGGAATCTATACATATAATAAATCTGTAAGCAGGGTCAATGGGCATGATGACACTATTAAAGAATCAGAGAATAAATGGTTTTACAGAAAAATATATGCTAAAAAAGTTCTAAAATATGATCCCGTTTTAATATAAACATTAAGATTAATAAGATTTTCAATAAAATAAAAGTATTAAATACAGCAATCGGCCATGTTATCTGAAACGCCAAACAAAAGGAATGACGTCACGCCTAAGGAAAAGTCATCGTGTTGCTTGAAGTTTGACGAGCAAGCCGACGCCATGACACCTACGAGCGTTTTTGCGCTTAATTCAAGTTACATAGCAGAAAATACATTAATTTACGTTAAAACTTAAGTTTATTGCTGAAATAAACTTTTTTTCGCAACTAGGAGACGTGTACCTACAATAAGGAAAGGTATTTAAAAATCTGTCATCATGCCTATTCTGTACATTGCATATAAATTTAAAAAAATACTTCTAGGGGTCTTTTTATATAAGTAACAGAAGCTAAAAATATAAGTTTTGAAATTATTGTCTGTCTGTCTGTCTATCTGTCTGTCTGTCTGTTGTTAGCTTTTCACGCAAAAACTACTGGACGGATTTTGATGAAAATTTTTTTGTTTTATATATATTGGTCCTCGCTAACATTTAGGCTATAGATAATTTTAAAAATCACCCTTTAAGGGTGTGAAATGAGCGATGAAAATTTGTATGGAAAACTTGGATTTATTCAATAGATTTTCTTGAAATTTGGTATAAATATTTTCTAACCAAAATAAAAGAATACGTGTTTCAGCATTTCCCGAAATTCACCCTTTAAATGTCAATTTTCTTTAAACTCTTTGAAAATTGAGTGTCGAAACTTGATGTACAGAATATTTTTGTGCAGATATTGAAATTTTATAGATAATTTACAGTCCCTTAAATGATAACAAGAAACTTATAAATGAAAAGAAAAATAGATATTAATACATAGAAAAAATAAACCAACATAATGAGCTGATGAGCTGGCAATAATATGGTAAACTGTACGAAATAGGGTTCACGCTTTTTTTCAGTTCCCAAACGTCGACAATAATTAATCAATATTTTAATTTTTTACATAAAGCTGAAAAGTTTGTTCGTTCGTTCATTTGTAAGTTTGTTTGAACGCACTAATCTCAGGAACTACTGGTTCCAATTGAAAAAATATTTTTTGTGTTGGATAGTCCATTTATCGGGGGAGGCTTTTTTTATAAATAAACCGAACAAAAAGGCCCACGGGCCACGTGATGTTAAGCGATCACCGTCGCCTATGGACACGGGCAACCCCAGGGGAGCCACCCGAGGGCTTTAGGCTATATAACATCATGCTATCTATGACTAATACCGAATTCCACGCGGACGAAGTCGCGGGCGGCCACTAGTAGGTAATAAGTAGGTAATCAGCTGATCAATATAATGTTTATAATTTTATGTGCATTCATAAGATTTATTTTCGAACTGTAACGTAGGGAAATGTTTCCTGCAGATAGTATTATTTGTTAAGCTAATTCATAATACGCAATCAACAAGCTTATTTTGTGGTTCGGGGCACGGTAGATGATTTGTTTTCTGTGACTTGTATTTATTTTATTTATATCTTCCTATGGCCGCGGGCTTTAGCATAACTGTATTCAGGGGAAAACAATCATTCAGAAAGCAATTGAATTGGGCTGCAATCCCTTTTTGCGTCCCACTGCTGGGCACGGTCTCTGCATTATTGGGAACGCCTGGAATTTTCTCCACCACGCTTCTCCAATGCAAGTCGGGGAGATGTGGGTTTGTGGCCAACCTGCTGTCGGATGTTTATCCATTCGGCCTTTAAACCTAAATGCAAATAACGCGTTTTCTCTGTGGTTTAACTACTATTATCCCGATATCAACTGGGACTTTAACCTGTTCTCCGAAACGCGCATGAATTACTGTTTACGAGTACTACTAACTATCCTCCATTTTATACCCGACCGCTCTCGTTTGGCTTAGCTGCGTAGATGGCTTGTTGTGTACCTTATGTTGCGCCTTCTACGTTACCTTTCACCACCAAAGATTCGATGGAAACAATAGGGTCTTGGACACTATGCACAAAAAAAAAATAATCAAAATCCTTACCTTAAAAAGGTTGCACTAAATCACGCTTGGAATGCAATATAATTGTTAATTCTTTTTTATACATGATTTTTATTACCGCTTAAATCAATAATAATGAAGTCAATTGACTATATATGATAAGTGACGTCACTTATCATTTTCTCATACAAAATGTATGGGGATGTCACGTTTTGACAGCTCATTAAAAGTATCTCAATTGACTTGGTAGTCCAAGACCGGATTACGTGGCACTTAAGTAAGTACATATAAAATATCCATTCCGAATTTTTATCGTTCTGAAACTTCAGATCTGTTATCATAAGATCACCGCAGATAAAACACTGAGTAATCCTCACACAGTGCGATTGAATTAAAACTTGGTTGGAAATCCTCCAAAGTTTTATTGGGCCCGTAGCGAACGTTTGACTTTACCATTTATATTGGAATTTTAACATAATCCCGCCGAGTACCGTTCCGGGGTCTATTATATAGTCTTTTATTATGTTTTTGTGTAGGGGACGTTCTTTATGAGCGCTAAAGGGGTAAGAATTTTTATAGCAGGCGCTTAAAGAAGTTTCATGTTTTTTAACATAATTTGATATATTTATTATGATAATTTGAGGTAGGTATTGAGCTGGTGTAGTTCTACTCGGTCAAGTTAACATGACACCTAGAAGGCTACTCCGAATTCGAAACTTCGTGAATTTTCGGGCCTCATTTATTTTTTGAGTAGGACTGACGAAATTCTAGCAATATTATACATTCAGTAGCTTAATGTTATCAATTATCAATGACAATTCTAAATTTATAAATTTATGTACTGTTTTTTGATATGTCCAGCGCATTTGACTTTGTTCACCACGATATACTATTATCAAAGCTACACCACAGCGGTGTAAGAGGTGTGGCTCTAGAATGGATAAAAAGTTATTTGAGTGAACGTTACCAATCAGTAGAAATAACTTCATTCGATGAACATTTAAATATGACATCTCACACTTTAAGACATTGCATGCCGAAATAGGCGAAATATGACTGCTCTGTATAATTTCTTGCGACATCTTATGTACCATATTTCTGCAATAAATGATTATGATTATGAAGAAAAAAAACTGTGTAAGTGCACCAAAAATGATTCCGAAAATGTTAGGACTTATGGACGGATGCATACAGAATAGCTCCCAGGAGTCATGTTAATTAACTTGGCCGAGTAGTAACAGAGGTCCTCTGTAGATAACATTCTGTATAACCACTTGGTGGTACCTTGGGGAATAAAAAATTCATTCCGGAAGTTCATATGGAATGAATAATAATTTGCAGGATTTACGGCCAGACCACACTAACTACTTTTTACTGACTTTTAAAAGGAGGAGGTAATGTATTCGGCTGTAGTATTTTTTATATAATATGTTCACCGATTACTGCTTCTATTCCGAGGTGGTCCTATTGTCACCAAGTAAAGATATGATGATGGGATCCCAGGATATTCGAGGGGAACTCTCAAATTTTATAGGCACACACATTGATTTTCTTGGTACTACGATGGTTAGGAGTTGAGAGAAAATTATTTCGATAAAACTTATGCTCCCGAGGCGGTCCAACTGTGACCGAGTCATAGTTGGAGCAAGAGTGAAATTATATAAGTTTTTAACAAAAAAAAAAAAAAAAACCGACTTCAAACGGTAAAAAATAAAATTGTTCAGTACTTACTTGGAATATGATACTTTTCCTTGCTAAGGGCCCGACCTTAGTAAAATGGCGTACCTTTTGCTCTGAACGGGCACCGACTCCAAAACAGTTTTAAGAGTTTTCCATTAGCAAGTAAAATTTTATTTTTTACCGTTTGAAGTCAGTTTTATTTTTTTGTTACAGCATCCGTGATCGGCGATTTCCGTGTGCATCGATGATGCGTTGTGATCATGTATTATATTTCTGGTACGCGGCGTCTGAATCGAGAGTTTCGGATGCTGATTCGCTGCTTTTAGCGACTACGAGTAAATGGCCGATTGCCGATGCTAATATGTAGTAGCTAAATGCTGCTGGGAGTTTTTTTCCGCCGCCTTTTTTGTCTTAGCTCAACATCTAGCCCAAACGGACACCTAAAGGCAATGACATTCATTAGGCGAATATTTTGTATTCCTAATAAATATGAAATAATTTTTTTCTTTCTTTCTTTCTAATGTGATATGGCCGTAAATGACGACCCGTACGGCTGTAACGGCTGCACAACGGCTGCACGCTGATGTGCAGCTGTAAGATGTCTCGAGTTCGATTCCCATTGGAAGGTGTTTCAATGATGGATGGTAGTTTATGTCCTTGTCTTTGTGTGTGCCCATGGCAATCACGTATGGTCTCAAAGATATTTTTATATGCAGCTTTTTTGTCACTTAACTACTTAGATATAAACGACTGTTTTAAATAATGTAGAGTCGTCGCGTCAAAAATTTCAACTTCGTAATATGTAGTTAGCTTTAGATAAAACAATTTATAGGTATGTGTGTACACTAATTCTATTTATATTTATCGTATACGTACGTTACACGTATACAGGAACGTTATTTTATATGTTTTATGTAAGTAAGTAAATTAAAACCGCCCGCATTGGAGCAGCGTGGTGGGGTAAGCTCCAGGCTTCCCCAATAAGTGGGAGAGACCCGTGCCCAGCAGTGGGACGCAAAAAGGGTTGCAGCCCAAGTAAATTAAACTATGTAATACCTTAGATGTAGAACATTGCAATAAAAGATGTTACCTAATTGATTGTTTTATTTCAGTTTATTTTAATTACGTCTTATGTCATTATAAACGTATAGGTAGGTACATAGGTACAACGAAAATTAAATAAGTAACGGTCAGTATAAATAAGTTGTCTCGAAAGTATATGTAGGTATCAATGAAATTAATGTTCGTTTGTTTCAATGAATGGCAATTTGCTGAGTTTTCAAAAATTCATCTGGCACACGTAAGGCTGTCTCCGATGGCACCAGTAGTCTCGCAGACCAAAATTCGCCGCATCCAGGCCAACGCAGTGGGGCTCCTCTACTGCATTACTGAAATGAAAATATTGTATTTGCACAAATATGAACATGAAGCGCGCATGGCCTGGCGGTTAGCGTAGAACGCAAGCGATCTATGCAATTAAGCCAAACGGGCGCGGTAGGGTGTTAGATGGGTGACCACTAGTGGCAAAAAATTCATGCGCGTTAAGCCGTCGGTCCCGGTTGTTGTCGATAGATAACAGTCGTTAAACCTTGTCGGAGGCCTAGGGCGGTTTGAAAACATCCGACAGCGGGTTGGCCACTATCTTCACCAACCCGCATTGGAGCAGCGTGGGGAGTAGCTCCAGGCCTCCCCATTAATTGGGAGAGAACGCAAAAAGAGTTGCAGCCAGCAATAATATGGCTGAAAAAAGGTTTAACAAAATATTTAGAACTCCATTTTTACCCTCACCTCGGGGTGTACAAATTTTAATTAAATAAAAAAAAACTAAATAATTTAAATGACTTAATTTAAACTTTAATTCTTAAAATGACTATTACAGAAGGATACAAAAGAAACAAAAGTAGTTTTAAATTTTTATAGTTTTAATTAAATTTAAACCCAATTTTGTGCTTTTTACAATTACTTATTTTATTAATTGAACCATACGGGGTTCACCGTCATCAGCTTTGGCCACCCACCAGGATGGGTTTTTTACACTGAGAGGAAAAAATCTGGCGGAAATAAAACCTCCCAGGTTTTAATTGAAATAAAAATTGAAATAAAACACCCCTATTAAAACCCTAATAAATGGCTTGGCTCGCTTGGTTGCAACTCTTTTTGGGTCCCACTGCTGGGCACTGGTCTCTTCCCATCGATTTAATTTAAAATTAATTAGAATAATAATAATAATAAATGATGGGAATAAGAAGAAATAATTAGACTTTACAGCATCAAAGGTATAGATAACAGCGCAGCGCATCCTCCGTTCCTCAATGGATTAACAAAATAAAATCTGGTCTATTCTGCTGAAATCTCAGGCTGCAATAATATTTTTATTTCAGCAGTGGGAAAATCAAACGGGTTGAAATAAAATTCACTAAGCTAGTTGCTCTATAGTTAAATAACTGTATGCTGTTGAATTAGATCTCTAAGAATACTTAGTTTAAAAATTAGAATGACTATAGAATTAGAGTTTTTTATTACTTACCTGAACCCTTCACCATTGCCCTGAGCCCATTTATGGAATCCAGTATCTTCTAATTTTTTCCCTTAAAATAAACAAAAAAGCATATTTAAGTAAATTAAAAAAGAACAAAAGATATACCTTCCAAGACTATTTATTAAATAACAATCTTGCAACTTGCAATCACCAAATATGCAATCAAAGATCAAAATCAGACCATGCTCTTCGTTTCTACATTGCTAGAAAAGAAAGAACATACAAACAATACAAAATATATATACATAGTTACATAAAATGTCACTAAACAAACTGCGGTCTTAGTTTCGCACAATCTAGAATAAAGTAGGCACCTACATAATAAAGTTTTGTTTTAGTATAGGGGGTAGGTAAAGTTATCAAAATATTGCGACTTAACAATGATTATATTGTGCATGATTTACGCGGGTTGAACGACTTTGGTCTGAAGTGTGATATTCTTCAAATTGGAAATAGGTCGTCTGTTAGTCCAATTACAATATAACTGCTAAGTTTCTTGATGATTCAAGAATTAAGATTGCGTTGCGTGCTATTCAGGTTCTTAGATTTTATTACATAGGTAGGTTGTTACAGTAAAAGGGAGAAAATTTATATCGTTGATATTTCTTTCAAATCTCCAACATCCAAAGATATTTTACCATCAAAATAAGTGTAACGTGTAACCCACTTCGGTTCCGACCTAGTTTCGAGGAAAAGAAAATCTCTCACTCTCACCCCATAACAATACTACTGAAGAGCCCTAAATCATTGCATCCAAACATTTGCACGAACCGCGCAACTCTTTAGTCAGCGTCATATCAGGGTGTAGGGATCCAAATCCCATGACAGCGCTGGTTTTAATATAGTGTTGGTTGGGCTTCGTAGCGTAAATCGCCTTATAAGCACCATAAATGTCAGAAAATGGGGATATAAAATGTTGTTATATCGTGTTATTTTGGTCCCACCAAAAACAATTTCATGTAAATAGCAAAACAGGACTATATTTGGTAGTTGGACTATCAAATACGTACACACCTCAAATAAAGTTTGAGATCACTAAAAAAAGATGGAATTTGTTTTTCTTAATTTAATTTTTTCTATACTGCGATTTTTGGAGTTAATCGGAGAATGCAGTAGCCGCTCCACGAAGGTCACCCATCCCATTAATTGTTGGTAATCAAATTAATCTTAAGAAGCCATAGCATAAGATGGCGAATGTTCTAAAATAAGACAATCTGATTAGGTAGTATTTACCATCAATGGTCACCCACGTCTTGTAGTCATCAATGTTGTTGATGCCGAGCCAAACGAGCAGCTTGAAGTCAGTGCCGGTCACGTTAGGATAGCTCATGGCGCGAACTAGCTTCTGGATGAATAGAAACTCCTCCTGGATTTTATCAGAGTAAAACAATTTTAAAATGCTGAGGCTACAACCTGTTTATTTTCCCACTGCTGGACCCATGTCCCATTGGGAAAGAATCATGTCTTTCCCCAATATTGGGTAGGACTGGAGTTACTCCACCAAGCTGCGTCAATATGGCGCTATCGGATGTTTTCAAAACGCCCATAAGGCTTTCTACAAAGTTCAACGACTGCTATTTATTGACAACAATCGGGACTCACGGCTTATCGTGCCCTCTGAAGCACAGAAACGAGCAAGTAGGAGAATAGAAGTAAGTAGTAGAGATCGGGACATTATATTATAAGTACTTAGAATTATCCAAATCTACTGCAGTACCCTAATAAGGTTCGCAATATGTTCTTCCTTTGTATATCACTGATTTTTTAAACATTTAGCAACTATCCTTCTGCCAGCGACTTCGCCCGTATAGGTTCCCGTAGGATAAAAACCATCCTATGTCCTTTCCCAAGGTCCACTCTATCTGTGCTCCAAATTTCATTAAAATTGGTTCAGAAGTTTTAAGCGGGAATGCGTAGCAGACAGAGTTACTTTTTACTTTATAATAGGTATTATAGTAGGTATAAAACGCATTTTATTATGAAAGACGAATATCCAAGGCGTTATCAAAAAAGATAAAAAATAACTCCCAATTTCAAAATTTAAATTATACAGCTCAAAGTAAAGTGCATAAAAATATTCAGTGAACTGCCCGATGACATATACTAAAATTGACAAAATCTTTTTTAGAAAGTTGAAGCATTACCTTATAAAAATGTTATAATCTAGACGAATACTTTAAGGCAAATTAATTAAATAAATAATGAATAAATATCATAAATAAACTTATAAAAAGATCGGTCCGCTCTCACTCTGTTGTAGTACTCTAATAGGGTTCATAATGTGTTTGTTTTTGAACATTTGTAAACCTATGTATAGAAAGAGATCTTCGCTGGGCGGTAGAAGTAATATGGTTTGAAGGAAAGTATTACCTTTCTAGCTACTATTTATACCGTAAAGTAATTCTATTGTGTTTCGAAGAAAAGATACAAGGTGCCTACATGAGGCTGCCGACCTTCACGAGGCTGCTTTTCATCTCCAGTGTAACAGTACAACTGCGTACGACCTCAGTCTTGTTTCTTTTTTGAGGTTGTTTGTAGATGTTCATGGGCTGCACCAATTATTGATGTTAAGACTACTATCCCACTTAAATAAATAAAGATCTACTCTATATTATATTGTTTGTGTGATGAACATGACTATTTGTTCTGTGTCTGGGTGTTTATTTATCTATTTAAATATGTATTTAGAATTATATAAGTATGTTTATCGGCTTTCTGATTACTATAGTACAAGCTCTGCTTAGTTTGGAATCAGATGGTGTTGTGTGAATTGTCCAAAGATATTTATTTATTTATTACATTACCTCTAATACCCTTTTTAACTCCTTCCATATATATCAAAATACAAGTACAGGTACTTGGCTGTCCTTTGACTTTGCTAATATCGAATCGAAAGCGGACAAAGAAATGTAATTTGGTAACAAATACACTCGACTTTGCCTAAAAGGGTCAGATTGAGAGCCGGGTAATAAACGAAAAAACTCCGAAAGCCCCGGAAAGCTTCAAAATTTGACAAAAGCTTTGTTATATAAAAAGTTTTTATATCTGCGCTGCTCAAGCGTGATTGGGAAGCAATTAAAAAACTTTGCCTTTGATCAATATTTAAAAAACAATTTGCAATTTTTCCGTTTCGTTTTAATGAGACAGGTGTTAAGAGATTGAATCCAAACAAATTGTGTTGGAAATTAATGTTCCATTATTAATTACGCTGTGTTATCGGTTTTCAATTAATAGGAGAATTTTCCGGTTCTTTTTTAGAAGTATTGTGTATTTCAAATGAAAGAAAAAAAATGTCTTTCTTTGTCTGTCTTTGTGTATGTCAAATGAAAGAAAAAAACAACCACCTCCGTTTCTGGCACAGCCAGTTTCGCTCCGTCTGCTTTACACCTGTCCCTGGCAACAGGCCACGTCTGTGACTGGTACATTATCTTGTACCCTTTACCCGATGACCTGTTCACTATATAGCCTGAAAAATAATCAAATATTAAATACTACATTTTACTGTATTTGCAGGTGACAGACATTGTGTAGATGTTGCATGTTGGTACAAAATCAATAAACTTTTAGATTCTGGGTCAAAGTGAAATTAATGTTTCGCTTGTGAAATGTACTTATTGTGTTATACATATGTGGGAAAACGGCTATATCTGCTATTTAGATTTATGATTTTGTTGACTTAAAAGTTTGATGTTTTCACAGGCGAGTTTGTACGCCTCCGACAGAAACTATGTGAATCCGCTTGTGGCAAAAAAAAATTCATGCGCGTTTCCGTGCTTCGGAGGGCACGTTAAGCCGTCGGTCCTGGTTGTTGTCGATAGATAACAGTCGTTAAACCTTTAGGAGGCCTTATGGGCGGTTTGAAAAGATCCGACAGCGGGTTGGCCACTAACCCGCATCTCCACCAACCTGCATTGGAGCAGGTAATAATGGGGGGAGACCCGTGCCCAGCAGTGGGACGCAAAAAGGGTTGCGGCCAAGCGATTTTATTTATTCACTTGCTTTTAATAGACAAAAAATCAGAAAAATAAAAGACCTGATAAGCCTATAAAAGGCCCCGAAACTGTTCTCAATCACGGATGGATGCGTAGATTCTATTATAGTTTGATTTATGATTATCTTTATAGTTTGATTTTATCTTAATTTGCGCGCTGACACATACGCATTTTCATGTTGCGATGTGCGGTGACGTCATGCTTAATGCATGTGTGTTATTTAAGTGTGTTTCTCAGGCAATACACACTCGCAAATGTGTATCACGTGCAAGTTTTCAGTTATCGATCTATATTTGATACTAGCTCCGGCTCCGCCCGCGTGGGCACGCGTTTTTCCCATGGGAATGAGATATTTTCCCCAGGTAAAAAGTAGCCTGTGTTACTCTCCAGCACTAATTATACTTTTACAAAAAACCGGTCAAACTTTAGCACTGTATTCAAATTCAAATTATTCAAATTCAAATTATTTATTGCATGAATACAGTATACAGGATGGCCATATGAGTAAAACAAAAAGATCCTGTATCCTACCATATATCATGGTGTGCAACAATATTATCAATTTTTCAATTTAATTGGTACAAATAATTTATCAATTTACTAACAAAGTCAATATTTCATTAAGATTATAATAATTATTAAACATATGTCAATATCTAATTAATTCTTATAATTACTTAAAATGTAATTTTGAATATCATCGTCAATATTAGATTAATAATAAATCTTTAACAATTTTCTTTGTAACTAATAAATTCTGCCAAGTCATAAAAAGTCATATCTACTAGCCAACTAGAAATCTTATTTTTAAAAGACCGAAGAGGCAACTCTTTTTTATTTGGTACGTGAGTTTTTAACTCTTATGGCAGTTACATACGAATTTCTCTTACATATTTTTAATCTGTTTTTTGGTACATACAATTTATACTTATTTATAGTTGGAGCGTTTCTGTTTACAACTTGCAAGTGGATTTCCAAATGTTTAGGATGTTGCTTGCTTGTAGCAAAGTTAAAGAAGGATAAACAAACAAACGGAAAGAAATTCGTAAAGGAATTCGTTCAATGTATAAAGTACGAAATCCGGTTATGTTGTGATGCTTGAAAAACTTACCTTTCCATGGTTCTAAACAGACGCTTGTATGCAAAAAGCACAAAAATACAATGAGTACAACTCTGGAACAAATCAATCGAAATTTAAGAAAAATAAAAGGATAAATCTTTGGTTTTATTGGTTAATCCTAAGCAGTCTGCACACAGACGTAAAATAAATAGGTATATTTAGTAGGTAACACAAAGCAGAAAGAAAAATTACGAAAGTGACAATAATATTCATTACTTTCGTACTTTTACAAATTTTATTTTTGATACGCTTTTACCCGTATAAGCTGTGGTCATATGTAAAGGAAATTTTGAAAACGATTTTGATGTACTTCTAGATGTTGGACTAATTTGAAACTATGCATATTTATCAAGGACCGATGTCAATGCAATAATATCAAAAAAAAAAAAAAACAACTAAAAAATAAAAATTAAACAATAGTTTAATAAAACATGGTATTATAGCTAATCGAACTAAAAAGTAGAAATTAATTTTTAATTACAAAGAGTTTAAATTGCAGGGGTAGAGGGTCGAATCAATTATAATTAATAACCGCAAAATTTCAATTCAGAGTAAAAAACTTGTTTTTTTGTTTTTTTTTTGAACTAATATATGTTTTATTTTTTGCCACACATATTGTTACTGAATACTATTTAACTGTTTTTATAACGTTTCAAATTCATAGTCCCACAGTAGCGTAGGTACCCACTGTGTAGTGGGAATTATGGCCACAGAGAAATACATGAACAATGTGTTCATGTATGTATGTGTTTGTGTTCAGAACACAAACACTCAGACTGAGAACAGAAACTGAAACTCATCGTTTCATGCTTCGCCGGGAATCGAACCCGGGACCTCTTCCGATTGGCAGTCCGGCATGGTAAACGTTGGGCCACACCACATGGGTGGTCAAATATTATTATAACCAGGGCTTATGAGTATGACAAATCAAAAGATTAACCTATCTCGAGATTTCTGAAACGGCGAGGCCAGGGCTTGTTTCTGTATTCTATTGTGCATAGCAAATCAAGGAAAACTAAGTGCAACTCAAGGAGGATAGTCGTAGACTCATTGGATATCTTAAAGGCTATACGCATGTTACTATCCTGGTTATCCGGGCAATTTCACTTTACGTCTCTCTGTCAGAAAGTCATATAATCGGGTTTAGATGGACTTGAAGCAATATATGTATATACTAGACTTCCGCCAGCGGCTTCGCCCGCATTAACCCGTTTTAAAGGTTCCCATGGAATAAAACCCATCCTATGTCCTTTCCCAAGGTCCACTCTATCTGTGTTCCAAATTTCATTAAAATTGGTTCAGTAGTTTAAGCCGGAAAGCATAGCAGACAGAGAGTTACTTTGGAATTTATAATATTACTTAGTATGAATGCGTCCAGTATTTTTACATTGAATATTTTAACAACAAAGTATAATAATATAAATTATTCTACGCTACACCGTGTGTAGCCTGCTTTATACCTTACCTAAACGTTATCTTTCCTTACCTCATTTTGTCCATGTTTCTAGTTTATGGTCCACAATTAATCAGTGCATTGTTATTCCCCCTATTGTGAATCTGTCGCCAGCAGAGGTTACGGTTTATTGAGAATGGCCTTCCGAACCTGATGAAGAAGTCTCCGATACTAAATTATGGAGGTTACATGTCACATAATGATACACGCTCACCATACACCCTACAAGATTATACACGGATATAATATACCATTTACTATTATAAATACACCTACTATATCTGACTACTTTATGTAACAATAGTATATTTCATTACAAGTGCGGAAAGGCTGTCATTGCAAGGAGTTCCGACAAATGTCTACCCGAGCCGAGGCGCAGCCGAAGGTGAAGAAGTGTAATTTACCGTAAGTACTTGTATAACTTTTAAAAATAAGGAAAACACTGCAGTAGGTAGGTACCTATTTGATCTATCTTTACTTATGTATGTAAAAAAAAAACTATTGCTCTAAATTAAAGTATTAAACAAATGAGACGCGAGAGATATGGGATAAGAAATAACATTTGTTATGAAGATAAATCGCCAAATTTCCTCTGAAATGTGATTAGAAATAATTTATATCATAATTTTGTAGCAATGTGACAGAGTACGCACCATTACTTAGTGTTATCTTTTTTATTAGCTCTGTACCTAATGCCTAAAACATAGGTTGACAAAAGTGTCAATATATATACTCGTATTTTAGGAATGTGTACTCATTAAACATAACATTTATACAAAGATCTATTATTTAGCCACCGCTAGGTTTCACCAAAGAACAAAAATTGATGGCCCATGAGGGGAACGAACCCTCGAACGATCTAGTAGTACAGCTAAAGCTTAACATCGTGCAACAGCGGAAAATAAGCAAACTATCGGAGAAACGAAACGAAACGGACATCAAGAAAAAGCGAGCTCGTTTAGTTATTTTGTCTATAGGCATTGATTTAAATAGGTCTATAGGTACGAGTGTATAAGCTGTACGATTGTACGTGTCAACGCACCTATAATACATAGTGTGCACGCACCGGTATAGTGAATCGCGATAGTTGTGGGTGGTTTAATCATTATTATCAAATGTATTATCTATTAATAACATGAGTAATGTACATATAATTAAATAAAATTACTTATATGAGAAACGTATGTCGGCTAGAGACATTCATTAATGGATCGAAGAATATTTATGACAAAGAAATGTAAATAAATGCTTTGCATGATGCTTATTAAGATACAATCCGGTTCCAAAATAGTCTTACACAAAACCTTATTTTGCATGCATTTTTTACACAATATCATATAAAAAGACAGTAAAACTCACAAATAGTCGTGGCGATATATTAATATTGTCAAAGAAATTGCATTTTTATGTTTTTAGTTTTTACGATCGCATGTCCTAGTTTTTTGATTAATACACAAAATTAATGACTTACCAGATATCCTACACCGGTATCCACTTTGCAAATCTTGTTTTTGGCACTAGAAGCTGAATTCCTTTGTCTCATTCGCGTCAAACGACAGTTAATCAGCTGAGAGGGGTTTTAAATGAGAATAATTTATTAAACGTTGTTATTGAACGAGGACATGTGTAGTTTCCGTGGCCACCATTTATTAACTGCGCGATAACGGTCGCCATACCATACTTACCTAACGGGACGGGTTAAAGGGCCGGGTTAAGACTATAAACTCAGTTTTGTATGAGTCTGTTGATTTTATGCATGGGTGTCAATAAATATAATATACTATATAAATATACAAACAATAATCAAATTGTCTGTTGAAGATATTTTTTTCTAGAGTGCTAAGTAGTCGCTGCAGCCCATGGCCATGGGCATACAACGTCAAGCAAGCATGAAGAATCATCCAGAATGAAGGCATAAGTAGTTGCGCAGCTATATTCTAGGGGCTGGTGGTCGCTATGTAAGCTAATGATCGGTAACCGCAACTTTCCGCCGGACCGGAAGGAAGAATAGTTAGGCGGGAGTAGGCAGTACCTAAGTGTCCACAATATACAATGGGGCTTTGATAGTGTAGTAAGACACAAGATTCTCCAAGTAAATAAGGACGGTAAGGGTAACCAGAAGTCCAATAGATAATCTCATCATCATTTTTGGGACAGATTTAATGGGAAAGATCAGTAAGAAAACGCAAATGTCGCAGCCAATAATTAAATTAAGTTGGAGGATCAACACTTACATCATCGAAAGTATTATATTTAAAACCCGACCGTTTTAAATTTAAACAAATGTTGGGGGGTTCAAATAAAATGGGTATTTTATTTTTTTTCTACAGACTATCAAAGCGCACGAAAGTGCGCCGGACAAGTTCTAAGCACAGGCCGCGCGCACACCGTGCACTATTACCCGAACCGCTTCGAGTCACTTTTGACCCCCCCTGTATCTTCTTACCTGATTAATAGATCTGGATGAAACTTTACAGACATAATAACACCATTTAATATACTTTGAATAAAAAGTTTCAATATTGTAGCTATTACAGAAAAAAAGTTATAGACTCGAGAAAATTGTAAATTTGGTACTCACTGACTCATGTACTCACTGACATCTCATCAAAATGTTTGACCACTTCTAGAAGACCTACAAAGCTGAAATTTGGCATTTAGCTAGTCGTCAGGGTAAGAGTAATGGGAAAATTCGAATATTGGAAATTGGTCAAGTGCGAGTCAGGTTTTAGTCAAAATTATATATAATGTTGGTAATACTTCTCTCTAAGACTTAAAAATCTGGGATTTGGCATGGGGATAGTCAACACTTAAAAAAGTAAAGAAAACATCAATAATTGGAAATTGGTCAAGTGCGAGTCAGATTATAGTCATTATCATTATGATATATAAAAATGTTGGTCATACTTCTCTAAGACTTACAAATCTGAAATTTGGCATGGGGATAGTCGTTAACATTTAAAAAAGTAAAGAAAACATCGAAAATTGGAAATTGGTCAAGTGCGAGTCAGATTATAGTCATTATCATTATGATATATAAAAATGTTGGTCATACTTCTCTAAGACTTACAAATCTGAAATTTGGCATCGGGGTAGTCGTTAGCATAAAAGTAAAGGAAAACTTTAGAAAATAGAAAATGGTCAAGTGCAAAAAGAAATTATAATACATGAAAAAAAATCAGAACATAAAAAAAAGAATTTATAGTATAATCAAAATTCATTTAAATAGATAACTAACTACGTTTTAAAATGAACTATAAACAAAACAATCCATTTCATCCCAAGATGTCGTGCACAGTATCGTATTGCAGTTTAAAATAAATGTTTAAATTATTACCTGTTACATAAAGCTATTATTACATCTGGTGGACCAGACACACTTCATTTTAATAATAATAATATAATATGAACAACGTACCATACGGTACCATAAAGCAAACTGAGCAAAAAGAAATGAAATCCCACCAAAAACATAACTGTAAAAATGTAGGCCAAGTTCTTGTACATAAAAAAAGAGTTGAAATCTAAACTACAGCCAAGTTAATAATAATCAGAACCGATATTAATCATTCGAACTTGGCGGGTTTTGAAATTTTAATGAAGGAAAAAAGTCCAACTCTAGAACTTACCTCCGCAAGATTTGCTCTTTTCAGAAGTATTCGTGTGATGAAAACCCGCCAAGTTGGAATGGTTAATATCGGTTCTGATTATTATTAACATGGCTGTAGTTTAGATTTCAACTCTTTTTTTATGTACAAGAACTTGGCCTACATTTTTACAGTTATGTTTTTTTTGGTGGGATTTTATTTACTTAAACTAAGTTGTAATTTTTGTTGCAGGAGCAAATCTCTTTTGGCACAAATATGGTTGTTTTTTGTGGCACCAGTAGTTCAGCAGTCCGAAATGTATTGGGCCCATGCCCGCGCAGCGCGGCTCTTGGAAGGAGAATCTGAGGGAACAGTATTAAATTAACTTGGGGCTGGCTGGTGTAGAAAGCAGATCATCTATATTTATACACATTTCAAGTGTTATAAAGTTAGGTACCTAATAAAATAAACAGAGCAGCGATAACCGAGCGGTAAAACCCAGAATGTACAAAATGCCGACAGCATTATATCGCTGAATAGCTAAAGAAATTCTTTGGCCGAGGTAACAGACAGCCCTCTAGTCACCTACTTATTACTGTTTTCAACAAGGAATGGCCACAAACTTGCATTTCCCAAGTGTAGGCTCCGCAAAAAGAGCCACTCTTTTATCGGGATGTCGATCAGAATATATAATAAAATCCCGGAAAATGCTCAATCCCTTCCTTTGCACAGATAAAAAGAAAGTCAAACAAGTCCTGTGCCGCAAGGCTTATTACGATCTTAAGGACTATTTAATTGATAAAAAAGCTTGGGATTGAGCTGTAGTCCCACAAGACCGTTTTTTTAACGGATGTAACAGACTTAAATTAATCGAACTGCCAATGTCAGCAGATTGCTGTGAGACGACATTGACACATGCGGTAACTATCACGTATATTCCTTATCTGCCGAGGGCTACTTTGTAAGAAAGCTAATTATTGAATACCCCATATTTAAAAACAGGGCTGAAGTTTTTCTCCGTCTGCTCTTTTCTTCAGCTCAGCATTGTCTAAGCGCACCCAGAGCAGACAACAAAAAAGTAACGTTCACTAACAGTTTTTAAAGGAGCAGTACAGTGAATATTTCATTTCATTTCATTTCGTTACCTGTATTAACCGATGGGACAAATGCTTAAAAAAACACTTTAGAGTACATTTCCGGGATAAAATTTATCAACCCAACGGTTTTCACGCCATAGGGCAGAAATATGTAATCTTCGTCTAAATTAGACCATCAAATTTCTGCACCAATTCTCAATCAAGTCAGCCTGGATTTACACATTCACATTATATTTTATAAAATGAATGCAAATGCTAGGTGAATACTGGCTTTTAGAATATCTTTTAACACCTTACCCGAATGGTTCGCCGTTACCGTCCACCCATGTGTGGAATCCATTTTCTTGTAGTTTCACACCTTATGACAAAAATATAAAACATTTTTACTTAAGTTATTTTTAAGACTGTAAGAAAATTTATAATAAAATAAAAAGTGGCATCATTTTTTTCTACTAGCCTGGCACGGTACCTAGTGGTCCTGCCAAGAAGGCAGTGTAGGTACCTGATAGGCATCTCTCTTTTCTCGTACAATTTTGTAACTCCCAGTACCACGCGGCCCGTCTGGCTTTTTGTTCAGTTCATGAGATGATGATGATGATGATAAATTAAAATGATGATATTATCACAGAGTGAGCCATATGTACTCGTCTTGGCAACATTTTTCCATGGGAATATTTTTGACTAGCCTTCCGCCAGCGGCTTCGAACGCGTGGACCCGTTTTATGGGTCCCCGTAGGATAAACTTTACACACTCATAGCCTTACAGTAAGGTATCCCTTGCCCTGTGTCGTGCGTACCATGGACACATATAAAGACAGGAACACAAACACCCAGACCGATAACAGACATTTAAACACATCATTCAAATTTCTGTTTTGCAGGGAATCGAAATCCGGGACCCCTCGATTGGCCGACCGGCATTAACCATTGCGCCACGCGGGTGCTCAAAATAATAAGATATAAAAAATATAAAAAATAGCCTATGCGCTATTCCAGGCTATCTGTAACATTCTTGCGTCCATTTGAAATACGACGTGAGACGATATATTGCTATATTAAAATTATAGGCGTTTAGCCAGTTGCTTCAACCGCGTGGACCCTATTACCAGGTTTCCCGTAGGAATTAAGCATTTTCCCGCGCTAAATATCGAAGAGCACATCTGCTCTTCGAAGCTAGATGGGCCCGGAGGACACTGGACACCAGTGCATTCCACTGGAGATCCCGGAGTCCTCCCCACGCGCAAAGGCAGGCCACCGAGGGGTTTTAGTGAGTCCCACATAACCCGGTATCCTCTTCCAAAGTGCCGGGAACCTTTTGAAGCCCCCCCCCCTCCCCCCCCCGATACCAAAAAAAGGCTCCGTAGGGTAGATGAAGCAAATAAAATTTGTAATAATGCTTTTAGCACAGGCTCTGAGAACAAAATTGTGTTCTTTTCTTTCAGTTATAATAAATTTAAATTGGGTTTAATTTTCTAAATTAATTTTAACCTACGGCCATAGAATTATTTAATTGGGTAAATAAATTACGTTCAATAGTCATCCAAGTCTTGGGGTGATCGAGATTATTGATGCCGAGCCAAACAAGCAGAGGATTCTCGGAGTCGGTCACATTGGGATAGTACATGGCGCGAACCATCTTCTGCATGAAGAAGAAGTCATCCTGAATACGGAGAAAATAAAAGAATAAAATTTATGACCATAACCGGCTGTCTGGTTGTATGAACGTGTTACACACACCTATTCAATGACTCAGGCGCAAGTCTGTCAAAGAAGTTTACAGCATACTTCTACAAATGAATGTGCGTAAATCCTACACATATACATTTTTTCACCGAAACGTAAACTAGGTTTACTGCGAAATGGAACAGCCACCCTAGTTGTACTATGGGATTTTAATACTTTTCTATGTTTTAGTCGATTCAGCAAGCTTTGTAGGCATCCGTACGAATTCAAATTTTAAAACAAGTCCGAAGAAATCTTATATTATGGGTATTATCTATTCAGTAGTCGTTTATCGTGTAAATGACTATATAAATTTCATGTGACAGTGTTTGTTACCACTCTCCTCCGAAACGGTAGAACCGATTTTGATGAAATTTTATGTTCACACTTGGTAGGTCTGAGAATAGGTTGTTTTCTAGTTTTCATCCCCCTATGTGATAAGGGTGGCCCGCTCGAAACGTTTAAACGCGGTACGAAGTTCGCATGGTCAGCAAGTAATCTTATAAATTCAAGCTCCGGAGTATTAGCTCAACGGAATACTACTTCAGGGCAGATTTAAACTTGCTTGAGATTGATACATGGGTTTTAGTGACATACTAGCGGCCGCCCGCGACTTCGTCCGCGTGAACTTTAGTTTTTGATTTTTTCTTAAATAAAAGAAACCTAAGTTACTCTTTATTACATCAGCTACCTGCCAGTGCAAGTCCCATCAAAATCGGTCCCACCGTTCCAGAGATTAGCCGGAACAAACAGATAAACAGATAGACAGACAGACAAAAATTGTAAAAAATCTTGTTTTGGTATATGTACCCCGTATAAACATTCATATGCATGAAGTAAAAAGCGGTTATTTTAATATTACAAACAGACATTCCAATTTCATTTATTTGTATAGACTCTAAGCTGTAGATACCTAAATTTAATTTGATTAAAAAATTAATGAAGTTATTTAAGTTAGGACGGAAAGCAACGCGATGCAATACGACGTGTCCGGCTCGTATCGCGTCGCGTTGCTTTCCATCGGTTTGTTAGGTCATAGTTAGTTACCTTAGTTGTTGGTATGGCAAGCTTCGCATTTTCTATTTCACACTTATCCCGAGCGCCAAACCAATTTTGCGCTTGATACATTAACCTGTACCCTTTACCAGATGCCTTGTTCACTGAAAAGTGTTTATTTTCAATGTTATTAAACTTGTTCTCTATTTAATATTGTGCTTGAAATATTGGCACACACTGAATGACATTTGAGTCCCTTTTGACAGGAGTCTTTCTGTGTTTAATTTGTTAATCCTAGCCACGATCCTAGCGTAAAATTTCTCATAGAATGATTTGATGACAAAATATTTTTCTATTGTATTGTAAAAAATACAGCGAGGTCATAAAAGATAGATCATTGTATTAATTTTATGACGACTTTTGTTACCTTAGTAACTGTAGGAACTTTAATCGCCACCAGACCTTAGCTATGTGTACTAAAATAAAACAAGTTTGGTTAAGGCAATCCCTACTAAAATGGAGCCCTCCCCCAAACTAAAAAATATAAGTTCGCCACTGTAGGTATATAGGGAAGTTGTTGATTTCTAGTCTGTCTACCAACCTTCCCAATCATCTGCGAAAATCATATGCAAAAAGCATAAAAATACGACTGAAATAAGCCTGAAACAAAGCAATTATCATTTGTCAACAAAATTAAAAAAAATAATATTCTCTTGTTATTTTTTTACCTAACAGTAATCAATTGCTAATGTTTAAAAAAAAAAATTTGCAGAAACGTACAAAACCGGCACATAATGCTAAACACATGTTATTTATCTGAGAAGTATTCGATCTACCAGATCTAATTACTGACTTGACCAAAATACTATTAATATTTATTTCTCACTTCATTATTTTAATTTATCTTTAGTTTATTTAATTGTTTTCCCTTATAGTTGATTGTTCGATTTTATAGCTTTATTACTGAGAAAACCAAATGAAAAACCTCAATAATGATCCAATAGGCTACACAATTGGTGAAAACAACTATAGCTTACAAATAATGAATTTTTAATCATACATTCTGGAGAAATTCGTGGACAAACAAACATATTCAGTCGTACGCCTACACAACATTATAATATTATTATATTTATTTGAACACCTTTTAACCGTATGTAAAAAAAGTCCTTTTTATAGCGGAAAATAAAAAAGATAGGTACCTAATAAAAGTCAACCAAGTAGCTGCGGAGATCTATTAATTATATCAAAAATATGCATTTTTGTGTTTAGAATTTTTACAATGTCCAAGATTTTTTTGAATAATACTTGAAATTAATGACTTACCTGATCTTTAACATTATTATTCACTTTGCAAATCTTGTTTTAGCTCAGGAATTTGAACTTCCTTCGCGTTAAATCGCGTTAGAGACCAATTATTACCTATGAGGATTTCATGTGAATATTTTTTTTATAATTTGCTATGGAACGAAAATATATGTATATGTCTGATTCTTGATATTGCCAGCTATTTATTAACTGGCCGATAAAAATCACTATACTCCACTTACCTAACGGGACCTTCCTTATACCATACTAATTCTACTACATATATGCTAAGTTTAATGTTTTTTTTTTCTTTTAGTAATGGCGTCGCATATTGCCAATGTCCAGTGAAAATTTATTATGTAGCCAGTTTTTGTCCGTTTTGTTGAAATCAGGCGATATAATAATAGTTAAAGTCAAATTAGTCGTCAGTAATCAGTCAGTGAAGTCAGTCAGATATTCAAGTAAAGCTATGGCTACTTTACCAGAACCTGTCCGATGGAGTTTTGGGGGCAAACTGAAATACTCAATGTTGCACTATTATTATATCTCACAACATTTGGCATATTTATGAGTTATACTAGCAAAAGTTGATGACACTTTGTTCGATTCAGATTAATGACAGTGCACGAGTGTAGTGAAATAAAATAACAGTGCGAAAACATGGTTTTCCCGCTTGCCTTAAAAACTCCATTTGATACGTTCTGATAAAGTAGTCATCACTTTCCTGTGATATCTGTCAGACTTGATTGACTGATTAACGAAAGATTTGATTTGGACTATAATACTATCGCCTAGTTTCAACAAGGCAGTCAAAGACGTTACACACCCACAGTAAGGTAATTAATACCCTGTGTCGTGGGTACCATGGACACATACAAATACTGGAACACAAACACCCAGACCGAGAACAGAAATTTAAACTCATCATTCAAACTTCTGTTTCGCCGGGAATCGAACCCGGGACCCCTCGATTGGCAGTCCGGCATGGTAACCATTGCGCCACGCAGGTCGTCAGTCAAAAGCTGGATACAATTTATGTTCACTTCACATGGGCAAACGACCGAGACGCCATTCGTGAAAATGAAGAGTAGATAAGAAGATAACAGAGTAGATAACCCATTTCCAGTCTCAGGTCTACTGGAAGAGATTTCCAATGGAAATAAGTAGTACCTTTGTACAAACTTTCTTCTGTATTCTTTTCTTTTGTATTTTTCTTTCAACTTGTGTGTACATAAATGAATAAATAAATAAATAAATAAGAAAAGTAGAATATGGACGTTGATATATAATTTTATAACCATGAAATGCGATATGATTTTTGTGTTAAATTATACATAGCATTTAACCTTGCAAACAATAATACTAACTTTAATCTATAGCGTGATATTTCTGACATAGTGTAACTTCCAGCGTAACCATTAAATATTATTATTTTTCTGGTATAAAATCATAATACCAATAAGTAGGACAATAAGAAAATCAATATGAGCAGAGGTAGCAGAGTGGTTGATATACCAGATTTCTACGCTCTCCTGAGGAAATCCCTTCAAATCTCAAATCGTCTTACTCCTGGGCACGGGTCTATCTTTTCCACGCTGCTCAAATGCGTGTTGGTGGAGACGCAGAGTAGTGACCAATCCGCTGCCGGATGCTTTAAATCTCCCCATAAGACCTCCGAAAAGGTTTCACGACTGCTATCCATCCAGAACCGCGCATGGCTCGGCGGCTAGCGCAGAACACTTGCGTTGCGGTCAATGCAGCTAAGCCAAACGGGCGCGGTCGGGTGTGAGATGGGGACCGCTAGAAGCAAAAATTTCTTTATTTATGCGCGTTTCCGTGCTTCGGAGGGCACGTTAAGCCATCGGTCCCGGTTGTGGTCGATAGATAACAGTCGTTAAACCTTGTCGGAGCCCTTATGTGCGGTTTGAAAACATTCGACAGCGGGTTGGACACTACCCCGCATCTCCACCAACTCGCATTGGAGCAGCGTTGTGGAGTAAGCTCCAGGCCTCTCCAATAATGAAGGCACGAGCCCAGCAGTGGGATGCAAAGAGGGTTGCAGCCAGCCATCCATCGATAGCAACCGGTATTTACGGCTTAACATGCCAAAGCACGGGAACGCGGAACCACTAGCGGGCACCACTTCACCACGCCCGTTTCACCGCGTAGATCGCTTGCGTTTTACCAAAGAGTATAAAATATATAGAGGAACGTTTTACGCTAGCCGCAGCGTAGGATCATGCGCGCTTCTTATTGACTAATGTTACCATGCTATCACAATGCAACCGAGTGAGGCGTCATCAAAATGCATATAAGTGAGGTGTGTCACCGTGCCAATTTAAATCGGTCTGAATCTACGAATATCACTTCGCACCTTTCTTAATTTTTAAGTTACCTTCCTTTATTTTTAGTACTGTTTGCAACAAAAATAATACTACTTGATTTCTTTGCGCAAAATTTAGATTGTTTTCATATCTTTTTTTTAAAGATAAAAATATCGAGCCTTCAAAAACCTAACAGAATTTATTAAAGTATGCAAATACCCAATTGGTACAAAAATTCTCATAATAACCTTGAAATAATGCTTAATGTCAATTTCCATTGCGTTTAATATTTACCAGTAACACATTTTAAATACTTAGTTGATTCGCAACGCATATGCTTCGAATGCCGATTAAGTCCATTTATATAGATTACAAAAATAAAACAATACTTGTATAAATAATAATTTATTTCAATAAACACTCTACTACCCATAAGTGTAATGGAAGCCATGGCCGGCGCCGTGGCCGCCGAAGCCCCAGCCCACCCCGTACCCTCCCAGGGGGTTACGGTACCGGTCCCTATCATCTTCATAGATCTTCGTTTCAACCCGGTGTAATGGAATCACGGTCAGTTCGTGTACTGGCACGAAGTTATGTATTAGTACTGGTATCAGCGTATGGGTACTGTTCCCGTGGACATTTTGGTTGATATAGGTCACCTTACTATCACCGATGTAGTGGTTGTAGTTATTGCTGTAGTCGTGGACATGATGTTGGATGGGGATTACATGTAAATTCTGGAATATCTGATGCGTTACTGGTATTGATACTAGGTTAGGGCTTTTCTGCTTCCTGGCGCTGGTCTTGGGGATGTCGATGGTGGCGGCTGTTATGGCGTTGGCATGGATGGTCGTCTGCTTTGCTGGTCGCGTCTCGTAGGTCGTCGGGATGGCGGCGACCGGATAGAGACGGACTGCGAGAAGGATGTAGAGACCCAGCATCTGAAAGGACGAAATAATTTTCATTTAATAGAAGTTTTGTACTGTCTAAGAGTTTCATATGTTTGTAAAAGTAAGGGGATTGGGACCTTAAAAGGTTGATTGCAACCCTTTTAAGGTCCCAATGCTGGGCACAGGTCTCTCCCCATTGTTGGGAAGGACTGGAGCTTACTCCACCACGCTGCTCCAATGCGGGTTGGTGGAGATGCGAGTTCGTGGCCAACCCGCTGTCGGATGTTTTCAAACCGCCCATAAGGCCTCCGACAAGGTTTAACGACTGTTATCTATCGATAACAACCGGGACCGACGGCTTAACGTGCCCTCCGAAGCACGGAAACGCGCATACATTTTTTTTGCTACTAGCGGTCACCCATCTTACACCTGACCGCGCCCATTTGGCTTAGTCGCATAGATCGCTTGCGTTCTACGCTAACCGCCGAGCCATGCGCGCCCATAACGCATAAAAGAAAGATATTACATGAGGTAAAATTCAGTTTCTCCACACATAGAGGGAATAAAATTTAAGGGTTAAAGTCCTCAAAAAATGGAGAGAATGTGGTTGAATAATTTACTCGTATAGTGTACCTATTACACTATAAATTATTGTGATTTGGTGGAATTCGACAGCAGTAAAATTTTAGCGTGAGACATATTTTATGATAATTTTTGGAATTAAGCACTTTTTTGTAGCTTCATATTTTAGAATGTTTTGAAGCAAATTCAATCATCCTGTTTTAATGCAAATTAACATTACTACTGACATCAGAATTGGCTAAAAGAATTATTAACCAAGTAATCTTGTTACTACGACACAACAAACAAAGTTACTACGAAGAGAAAAAAGGCCACTAAAATTAGAAAACTATTTTAATCGAATTTATATACCTACGTATTTTTTTATTAGGTATGGCGAACTCAATATATATAAACAACTTTTGTAAACATCCATATTTGTCTTTGTCTTATTATCTTAATCTACACATTGTATCTCTTCACAAATCGCATTTTATTCCTATGCTGTTCAAAGTAAACTGACTGTATCCAATACTAGAATCCGAATTTAAAATGTTTCTAAACATCCCACGCATGGAGTTAATACGGTATACATCGTAAAACCAATATTAAAGTTATTCTCGCAGTCGCCTCAAAACTAATTCGTTTCTGAGTTTGAAACAAATTTGTCTAGTGCGAGGCTGAGATTTTAAAATTTATTGCAATAAAACATGCCCAACGAGCAACGAGCCTGCATTCTAATTGATGGTAAGTGGACGCTACATCCCATGGATGGACGTCTACACACAACGTCTAGTGTATGCCCATTATTGACCTTAGATTGTTGACCTTGTGCTGCTTAGAGTTTTTTCCGCCGCCTTTTAAAATATAAAATTACTACTGTCCATCCAACTGTTCACCTTATTCCACAAACAAATAATTTGAATTTGAATTTGAATTTTTCCCTTCGCTTAACATTTAGCCCAAACGAGTACCTAAAGGCGATGACTGGGAAATCCTAATATGAAATAAATATAATATATTCTTTCCTTCTTTCAAGCAAGTTTGAGTATTGCCTGAGGTCGTATGTATATATTACGATGATCTGAAAACTGTTGGCCACCTCTAGAGGTTTGAACTTGGAACCTCCGCATTGGTTTCCACCAATATATCACAAAACAGCAAGGATAGTCGTCTAGTAAAGACATTACACGATTATTGTCATCATTCTACTTATTTCAGGTGTTCAGAGAGTCGCAATGATTATCATGGCGGACTACCGGTCGGAGTATCCGGGGTTTGATTCCCAACGAAGCAGAAATTTGAAGATGTGTTTCTGTTCGCAGCCTGGGTGAGTTGCTGGTTTTTCGAAATTTAAGTGCTTTTGTAATGATTTTTTTCAATTTAACTTCCATAATTTCATATCAAATCAGTCAAAAGTCTGTTTTGTACAATAATTTTATCAAAAAAAAAAAAAAAACTAGTATAGTCAAAAAAATATGATTGAAAATAAAGTAATTACTTAACGTAGCATTTTCAGCATATTACACGCCACCGGCTGTAACCGATCAAATTGCCAACTGCGCTCAATCTTGCTTAGCATTGTTGATCGCATACGTTATACTTTGTACGACTTTTTGCATTTAATTCCACTGGTAAAGCTGTAAAGTCACTTCGCGGAAAATTTTTCAGCTGAAAGATGATGCTGACATTAAAGCCTGCCATTATCAGCCTGAAATGCTAACAAGGTAACAACAATTTGTCGAGCCAATTACAGCAGGTAAATTAATACTCATCATTTGTTACATTTGATACCTGCAATTTATATATTTTACTATTTTAGGAAATTTATGAAAATTACTTTGATTTCAAAGAATGAGTATAGGACAAGATTAGTTAAAATTTGTATTGGAGGTTTTTCTGTATCTGTGTCATGTACCTAAGTTATTTTTTAATTTAGAAAATGCTGGCAGTAAGAAGAGACAATCAAGGATTTCGTTTAAAAACGATAACGATAAACGATATTTAAACATTGTGTTTCTTTAAATTCAGTTACTAAATAAAATAATGTATACAGTCAGATACACACGTAGGGATAGACCCATGTCTAATGATAGAAAAAATAAGTATTGTGGAAAGCGATCCAGAAGTGTTGGAAAAATCGATGAACATGCTTTAAAAAATACATACAGTTGAATACAGCTCTCCTATCTTTTTGAAAGTCTGTAAAAATGGCCACATCCTAAGGTAACACAACGAATACAATCTTAGTTATACCCAGGTGTAGAATTTCTGAAGATAGGGCTTTTAGAGTCAGGGCTTGCAGAGTTGGGAGTTTGGCTCTATCTGAGACGTGATAGGAGTTTTGGTGGGAAGTCGGAAAACAAATGTTGTGCTCTTGTTTTATTTTCATTTTCTTGCTGTATTATTGAGTTACATCCTATAAAGTTGATGGCGTATTGTTTGATAAAGGTTGATTACAGTGCACGAGTGTTGTGAAATAAAATAACAGTGCGAAAATATGTTTTTTCAGATTGCCTCCAAAACTCCATCGGACACGTTCTGGTAACGTAGCCATAGCATTCGCTTACTTCACACTGACTAGACTGACTGATTACTGACGACTTACTAATGTTTTCGGCGTTGGTTGGTTGGTTTATGGCATTGGTTTAATGTGGGTTGGTGGAGGTGCTGGTTAGTGGCCAACCCACTGTCGGATTTTTTCAAACGGCTTGTAAGGCGTCCGACAAGGTTTAATGACTGTTATCTATATTAGTTACACCGAGTAAGAATAACTTAGATCGACGGCTTGACGCGGCCTCCGAAGCGCGGAAACGCGCATTTTGCCACTAGCGGTCCCCCATCTCAGACTCGACTACGTTTGTTTTGCTCAGTTGCTGTTGGCGTAGATCACTTTCGTCCTACGCCAGCTGCAGAGCCATGCACGTTTTTCTTTGTATCTCGCTCTTCTCTTAGAATTTGTAGGTCTAAATACCTTCGAAAAACGGATTTTATCTGCGATCCTAATGTAAATGTAACAATACGTTTGCACTTTCATTTATGATCAAAGCTTTATGTAAAACGTGATAAAGAATTAAATAATTGACACTTTAAAATACAATCGGAGCTTTGAGGTGCTTTAACGATTCCTTATACGGTTGAACAGATTAAATAGAGGCAGAGGTAAATAACAGTGCGTAGTTTTAGTTTTCTTAGCAATCATTTTTAGCTTCGGCCATTTCATTAGTTCCGACCACAGGTTCCGAAACTGATGCTCTGAAGAACAAAGGATTGTTGACGTAGGTTAAAACACGTATAAACACGTAAACACGATCAGCAGCGTAGTGATTGGTTAAGCAAACATCACTATGTTAGCTCAACGCCTACTTAATAATGGGGAGAGACCTGGTATTAGGCTATAATCCTATGAAGACGCGTATAGGGTTATAGCCAAAAGAAAAAGAAACCTTAAATTAAACATGTAAGACAGCCTCTCTGGCAATCTACGCTGTGGAAATACTTGAAAATAAAGGCAAAGGGTAGCATTATTTGTTCAATGTGATGGAAGACGTTTCATTCCATTTATGAGAAAAACGACTCCCGGATTCACACGTCTTTATAAGCTTTATTTTCACTCCTTTCACCGAAAACTATTATAGCGAAAACGAATATTATTTTGATAGGTATGTATGTAGGTATATTGATCGCTTAGTATATTTCATACAGCTAGGTCATAAGCATACAGTCCCTGTAGTTTCGGTATTGATAATATAGCTACGATATCCCCTGCCAGATCGTAAGAGGCGACTAAAAGGAGGCTTCCAGAATTGTGAGCGGTGATAGTGGGAGATCGATCCATCCAGCCAGCAGCCCCGGAAAGGATGGTGGTGTGTGCGTGGCCGCATGCTGCCGTAAGCATCGGAAGGTACAGGAGAGTACATCTGCTCTCCCAAAGATGGGCCCGTGCTGGGGCGCCGCGCGTAGAGGACACCGGTGTGTTCCACTGGAGATCCCGGAGTCCTCCCCAAGCGCAGAGGCAGGCTACCGAGGGGGTTTTAGTGCGGTACAAATCCCACATAACCCGGTATCCCGGTAGGTCATAAGAATATCCCTCTCCAGATTTTTTTAAGTTATTTTGACAAAAATGTTTTTTTTTCTATGCCTATTTGATTCTAATAAGTGTCTACCTACAACGAAGTCGCTGGCAAAGCTATGAAGTAAGGTTCAGAAAATACTTCCTCATTTGATTTAGGCTCACAGAACCTAGAAACTAAACATGAATCATTCGTAATAGAGATTTGTTAATACGATTAAAAGCAATACAGTGCATAAGAGAATGTGTAACACAAGCATTACGACACTGGGATCAATGTTACCGAAAGTCGATCCAGCCTTCAAGATCGGTCTGATATTTGATTGAACCCACACACACCACTGATAGTGTTCTGTGCCACTACTGAACTACAGCGGCAGAACTAGAATGTCTCCGATCCGTTTCGGAGATACTGGGTTCAAATCCTCGACGCGCAATTCTGACAACAAGAAATTTTTACAAAGACAAAGACATTTATTTGCACAAATATGGGTGTTCACAAAGTTGTTTATATATATTTAGTTCGTCATATTTACCTTTATGAGGTATGCCAATACACAATTATAAAAATATAAAATGAAAAAACTTAACTATGACACAATTACGAAATGTACATTTGTAATGTGCGTTTGTAAAATATTGTGATATTTAATTGATTACGATGTGTTCCATCGCCATGCATGACTGAGAGAAACCTAAAATTTTTCTAAAGGTATATATATAAGGTAAGTACCAATCCGCACTAAGCCAGCGTGGTGGATTATGGTATAAATCCCTCTCATTTGTGAGAGGAGATCAGTGCCCAGCAGTTGGAAATAAAAAGGTTGGAAAAAAAAGACTGAACTATGAACGTCCACGGTAAGTCAAAGGTTAGCCAGTAGTGAACTAGTACATAGAGGACAATGACATTACAAATAACGTAAATGTTAAGAGCAGCTGTAAAATTCCAGTTTGAAAATTTTTCTTTGAATGTTTTAATATTTTGTACCTACTTCGAAATAGTTACAAAGGAACTGATGCGTATGAAGGAAATGATTATGTGCCAGATTTTACGTGGTCATTTTTATCCGATAACTAGTGGACCCCGCAGACGTTGTCCTGCCTTATGAGTATTGAAAGAGGATTTGTTTCTTTATCATCTCAAAGAGTTTATATATTACTGTCAATAAAAAATATAAAACAAAAATAGTGACAGATGAATTGTTATTCAAACTACGAGTATGTCAAACTTCTGACAGATGGCGCGAAGAACCAAAGTTTGACAGTTACTAACAATTTATATAGGAAAATAAAATAAGTGGTTTTACTATTAATTTCTGAGTTTTCCCATATTTTCTCACCGTTTAAACATTCCCTAGAATTCTACTAATATTTCAAGACCAAAATTAACCACATCGGTTCAGCCGTTCTTGAGCTTTAGACTTTTTTTTAGACGTACTAGAGCTTTTGACTGACGAATAGCAATTCATTTTTATATTTAGAGACAACATAATATCTCGACATTTTTCTAATATCATGGTTGAATGGACTTGGATGGTTGTGAAATGAAAAGTGAAATATATGTATTTTAGTAAATAGGTTAGTAATTTTTGTTTATTTTATTTTTATAAATAAACCGTACAAATAGGCAGACGGGCCGCGTGGTGTTAAGCGATCACCGTCGCCTATGGACACGGGCAACCCCAGGGGAGCCACCCGAGCATTGCCAGCTTTGGAGGAGAGCTTTTTTACAGCTTTCTTGAAGAACCAAGAAGTAATTATATATTTTGCGGATATATAATTACTTCTTGGTTCTTCAAGAAAGACGAATTCCAGAATAGTTTATAAAAGTAATTGTATCGATTTTATACTTAAACAGTTAAATAATTTGGATGAATTTCGGATATTACAACATAATATAAAATTCAATTGATAATGAATTAAGAATTCTGATTTTTTACTGCAATCATGCAAGAAAATGAAAAATACGTAGTTAATGTCGACCCCAACATATTCAAATATAGTCTTGTTATATAAAAAAACTGCATTAATTTTGCTATTGTAGGTGTCAAATAAGAAACAAAATATCAATATTTCAATACTGCAACATCTCTTACACTTCGAAATGTCGTCTAAACGTAGGACGTGTTAGTTAAATGTTTTGCCTTTTGCTTCGCTGGGATAAATTACTCATAATATAACCGTGGCAGATTAACATACTTAATATTTACATTAATTTTCAAAACCGGTTGACCTGAGGTAGACAGTATGATTGGTTCAATAAATTGATCAAAAATAAGTGTCGCTGTTAAGTTTTTTTAACTACGTTAAATGTCCTACTGCGTAAAGATCTCTTCTTACAATTGAGAATAAATAAATAACGCTACACACTAGGATTCGCTGTGTCGTGGGTACCATGAGTACACAACGACAGGATTGAAAACAGAAATTGAAACTCATCATTCAGTTCCAATCGATCCCGGGACCCTTTATTGACAGTCCGGCATGGTAACCATTGCCAGAGATCGTCGAATTTAGGCCATAGTCTACTGCGCTGGCAAAATGTGAGTTGGGTGAAATAATTTGAGAAAATTTATGTAACTTGCACGTCGACGGAAAACATCGATTTAAAATATTTCAATATTTTCCTGCATCATGGAGTAGCCAAAACTACGCATATTCAAATTCGTTAGGCAGAGGTGGTACTATTTTAATTGAATCCTTCTCATTACTTTTGAATTCATTGTTTAAGTAGTAGTGATCAGACTCGGCTTGGATGATTTGAGTATATATATACGATTATAGCTACTAATCTATTTCACGGAAACAATACATTTGTCCGGGATAAAAAGTAGCTTATATGCTATTCCAGACTCCAGCCTATTTTCATTCCGATCCGTTTAGCCGTTTTCGCCAGATTGAGAACAAGTATACAGCCTACGAGTAACATACATTCAAACTTTCGTATTTATAATATTAGTACGACTACCTACATTATTAAGTTGGTAATAGTAATAATTTAAAACATTTGTATGTCAAAAACATTTTTAACATTTGAAAAACGGCATCCAACACAGCACTTTTATTCGCGCCGCGTATACCTGAATACTACACACTGATTTTGTCCAAAACCGATGACAGTTGATGCGGGCCAGTACACACGCCAAAAAACAGAAATGAAAAAAAAGATAGTACGCCACGTTAAAATAGTTCCGTGAATTCAGAAATTTTTAGGCATTGTGCAATTTCGACATCCGCTGGTGTGCCGAGCAATTTTGAGGAATTTAGGTGTCCCTCCCTAATCCCTACACTATAGTTTCGGGATTAAGAATATCCCTGCCTTATCGTAAAAGGCGACTTAAACGAGGCTTCAGGGGTTGCGGACCGTGAGTGTGAGAGTTCGGACCGCAGGCAGCAGCCCTGGCAGGGACGGCAATGTGTACGTGGCCGCATGCTGACGCAACCTTTGAAAGATGCAGGAGAGCACCATGGTTTCCCTGCTGATGAGCGTTTTTTTGGAGGAGTGTGGAGAGTGGAGGACATCGATGCGATCCAGAGGAGATAACGAAGTTCTTTCTAAGCGCTGAGGCAGGCTACCGAAAGGTTTTCAGTGAAGCAAAAATTTTCTACTTATGCCACCTTTCCCGGGGTTTTGGGTACCTTTTAAAGTTTTCCCTCCGACACTAAAAATGTGTACTTCCCTGGTGACGGTGTATCGACACTCATGACACGTTGAGACAATATGGGAGCTATGAGTGTGAAGCACTATTTTTATTATATTATTGTCATTAACGACCCGCGTGGTGCAATGGTTACCATGCTGGACTGCCAATCGAGGGGTCCCGGGTTCGATTCTCGGCGAAACAGAAATTTGAATGATGAGTTTAAATTTCTGTACTCATCTGGGTGTTTGTGTTCCTGTCTTTGCGTGTGTCCATGGTACCCACGACACAGGGTATTGATTACCTTACTGTGGGGCTATGAGTGTGTAACGTTTGATCAGATTTGATCAGATTTTTTTAAATATAAGAGCACATCCCTCTTGAATAGTTTGCAATATAATGTACCCGCCAGAATACCGCGTAGTGCGTGTAACGTTTTCCAAGCAAGGATATGCAGAACTAATTATGGGCGTAGTTCACCAATGGTACGCATTTCCCGACTGTGTAACCAACAGAGTAAGATAAAGCCTGATCTATATATATACTATGATAACCTATTTAAATTCATAGTTAGCTAAATTAAAAAAGTTTGTCGCACCCTAAAATTTTTTTGTTATAAATTTTATTTTCATACTAGCCTTCCGCCAGCGGCTTCGCCCGCATGGACCCATTTTATAGGTTCCCATAGGACAAAACCATCCTATGTCCTTTCCCAAGGTCCTATCTTACTGTGTTCCAAATTTCACTAAAATTGGTTCAGTAGTTTAAGCGGGAAAGCATTTCGAATTTATAATATTAGTAGGGATTTCTTCTTTATTTTTGTTTTTGTTAGTTAACTCGTTTTCAGATTTCTATGTTAGTTACTATAGTTGTGTCAGTAGGTATATGTATATTTAATTTTCCAAAACTATAAGTGCATACATAGTTGAATTTAAATGCACTGTAGTTGTAAGAACTGTTGTCACGTGAATGTATGTGTAATTTAAGTTTAGTAACTGGGTCTTATATGGGCGATCCAAATAAATAAATAATTAACTTCAGTGGTAGATCTATTTAAATGAAAAAAAATAATGTGGTGCTACGTGGGCACTGAATCCTGCTGACATTTACACTACACGAAATCTCGAAACGAATCTACCTAAGTTCGTATCGTGTGCAGCTGCAACATATGGTCGGCAACCTCACATTCATAGACACATACTAGTATTCATCGGAAACACCCAAATACAAGAACATAGAAAGAAAGAAAGAAAGAAAAAAATATTTATTTCATATTAGGAATAAGTACAAAATATTCGCTTAATGAATGTCATTTTTTCCAGATCATCGCCTTTAGGTGCCCGTTTGGGCTAGATGTTAAGCTGAGAGAAAAAAGGCGGCGGAAAAAAAACTCCCAGCACTCTTTAAAAAAAAATACATAATAATATATTTGAGATATCAGAATGGCTATGGGTTGATAATGGTCACACGTGACAGCTAATCGTGTGAGACACCATCATAAACATCCAGTTTCTGTTTCGACGGGAATCGAACCTTAGATCTTTCGATCGCCACATTAACATGGTAACTATTGTGCCATACGTGATATTAAATAAACAAAATTGTGGATATAAACTTACTTTTCCCTCCAATAACTATAGTCACGGCATCACAACGCCTTTAGAACTGCGACAGTCACTCACTTGCTGCCTAACTACCACCTAACCACCGGTACCACCACTTACTATCACTGGTAATGTCATAGAATGCGACTGCACCGAGTCAGATCAAGATTGTTTGTGGTCAATTCTAAAGTAAGCTGTACGCAAATGACCTGTCTAGTTAGGGTTCCGTAGTTATACAGGAAAAGGAATCGCTTCTATTAATATCAAGATCATCTCCATCAGAAAAGTCTGAAGGCTTCCATTTTAAAATAAATATGGAACTTCTAAGATAACGCAATCAAAATATAAATAATACCTATATATAATGCCTCATACTATTATTTCATTGAAGGCCACAAAAAAAGCCTCAAATGAAAGAAAATGTCATCAAGTTTGTAAGGAATGTTTATTTTAAACTTTTTTATAGTCCACTGTTGAAAACAAGTGCATGGTACTCATACATCTTCATTCGGAAATGATGGGATTTCCGGCAATAGTACTCTATGGGCGAGTGGGATTATAATTATCTTTATGTTTTGTGAACATTTTATGTAAATATTTGATGTTTTCCGTCACCGTGCTTTCCTGCTAGAATAAGGAAAATATCGCAGTGAACTCTTACAATCTCTTTCCTAACCGTAGAGCAAGTATTAATACTGAGCAAGTATTTCCGACGCCGAATTTGAACACGAAACACCGGCATTGGAGACCGTGCTTTTATCGTCTGGCTGTCACTAATCTTTTAAGCCAACAATTATAGAACAACTAAAGTGAATTCGAACTCCACTATTCTATAGAACTCCATTAGCTGAAACACTTTTTGCATAGCTCTGCTGAGTTCGGTTCGCTCCCCATTATTGGGGAGGCCTGAAACTGTGTAGCACTACGCTGCTTCAAAGCGTGTGTGAGATGCGGGTTTGTGGCCAAGCTGCTGTCGGAAGTTTTCAAACCGTCCATAAGGCCTCCGATAAGGTTTAATGACTGTTATCTAATAACAACTGACATCAACGGTTTAACGTGCCCTCCGAAGCATGGAAACGCGTATGATAATTTTGCCACTAACAGTCATCCATCTCACATCCAACTGCGCCAGTTTCGCTTAGTTGCATAGATAGTTTGCGTTCTACGCCAACCGCCGGGTAAACGCGTTCCAAATAGAACTCCATTAACTTCGTCAACTCCAACAGCTGTATTCAAGAAACACACCTACTTAAGTAAGCAGGCAACGCTATGCAAAGAGCGCTATTTGACGTGCGTTCGTTACGTCAAGCCATCGATTCATCTCAATTTTGACAAACGCATAGTAGCAGGCTTCACTCAAGTATCGTCTGTGAATTCGTTTAGATGACCCTATGCGTTAACGAGCACTACTAAGTACTAATAATAGTATTGTTTATGAATACGGGTGTAAGTCGAGAAATTTACCCAAAATCTGCATATAATTTGTACAGAAGCGGAACCTTCAATGTGCAGGTCCAACTCGAACTTGCCAAGTATTTTTAGGATTTGATTAGGTTAGAGGTTAGCTATAAATTAGCGTAATAGATTGTAATAACTGTATCGCATCGAACTCGCAGTTTTGAATAAATATTTATCTCGTAGATTTATGTTTTCGACACGTTACCTATTTATAACAAGTATGCTAATTTATGAATATGTTTAATTATAATCCAAATCTATATCAATAAATCCATATTTTAATGCACATTCGAATTTAATTCTAATAAATATTTGGTCTGAAGTCTAATCATTCAACTGATAAATGTAATATGAATTCATTAGTTTACAAGATGGTACTCACGTTAGGTTAGGTTATTAAAAAAACTATTTAACCTCAAATCATATACGAAACTGATACGAAAAAAGCTAACTGTGTGTGACGGTTATAAATAAACCTTTAAAGTTCTACGCAAATATGTTTGTTTTGGCGTGAAGTCGGAAGGGGCATATTGTGCTCTTGTTATTTTCATTTTCTTGTTGTATTTTTGAGTTATTTCAGATAAAGTTGATGGCATTTTCTTCGATACAGGTTAATAACAGTCACAAGTATTGTGAAATAAAATAACAGTGCGAAAATATGTTTTTTCAGCTCGCCTCCAAAACTCCATAGGACACGTTCCGGAAAAGTAGCCATCGGTTTACTTGAACATGACTTGACGCTGCCGCTGATGCGCACAGCTTGCGATGCATTATAATTAAATAAAAAATTTGAGATGCGTGGTGAAGTAAGCTTCAGATCGCCTCGTCTTATAGAAAGAGATGCAGATAAACAATACTCGTACGTAAGTATTTGCTAAGTCTTTAGATACGATGCTACCATTTTTTTCTAGAAAACTTAATTGCAAATTTTAATAATGTATAACAATTTTATCTCAGAAAAGTAGTTGATTTATTAGGAAATAGAAACGTAGGATGGGAATATATTCACAATATAAACTCAAGCCATCCGAGCGAAGATAGTCATCCGGCTTAACGGCTAAATAAAGTAAATATAAGGCTAATAAAAAATAAAATAAAATAAAGGCTTAACTAGTTTAAGCTAAGTTAAAAATGGCACTTTTTATTATGTTTTATTCAAAGACCTTAAATATTAAAATTCTGAAAATAATATATATGTATGTTTAGTTTAGCCTGTGGTGTAGGATTTGAGTATTTCAATACACGATAATCTTTATTTCGCTGCAGTGAACAAATGTTGTCAACAGTGGTTTTGGCAACTGAAAAGCTTTAAAAATCTTGTTTAAAAATTCTCTCTCTCTCTCTTCAGCCCCTATCAGTCCACTGCTGGACACTGGCCTCTCCCAAGGCGCGACACAGAGCACGGTCTTCGGCTGTACGCATCCAATTGTCTCCGCCACCCGGCGCAGATCATCGCGCCACCTCGCATTTAAAAATTCTAGCTGTATAAAATAACGTTTTTAAATTGATTTTGAATGTAAAACGATGAAAAAATTCTCGAAAAACAATATTTTATATGATACCCGCTTACCTAACTATTTTGCAGAGTATGCTGGTAATGGAGAAGGTCTTAACATTATAGGATACCACCAATCCGCATCAAATTGGAGCAGCGTGTTAGAGTGCTCAGCTATTTTTTACATAAATAATAGTAAATTTTAATCAAAATATACGAATTTGTAGCCTGTTCCTTTTTTACTTGTATATAGGTTAAAAACCTGACGATAACCTAACGATCTTCCGACTCGAACCCACGTGAGCACATTATCTAACTCCCGTAATCGCGCAAAAAAGTCCATTACGGTTATGACGACCATCGCGACGCATAATCTTGGCCAAACGCAGGTTACGCATCTAATATTATGCTTCCGTTTATCAGGAAGGCAGTTTTATCCACGAGAGTCATTATTGCACATAGTTTGATAATTCAAGCATTATTAATTTGTTATATATACTTCTCATCATTCAGCTTCTACACGAAACATGAGTAAATGCGTTGCATAACTTTGGCCCAGTGCCAAAATAATATATAATAACGTGGATTTAATGAATAAAAAATAAATGAATGATTGGTCCATACGTTAGTAATCAATAGACTGTTAAAAAATACTAAAAAAATGTTATCTTCATGTTAGTAGGTCTGTGTCTTCATGTACAAAACACATAAAAATGCGTTTTTCTAAAGTAAGCGAACTCATGCTTCTATTTGACGTGATAATAATATCAATCAATCAATCAATCAAATAGCTTTATTTGCCTAAATAAGGTTTTACATACATAGGTCTTATAGACTAAATATATTTCCAGCTTTTTCTACCGGTCAGCGGCATGCAAATTTATACTTAAAAAACATAGGAGTAGTTTTAAGCTAACACTAGTTACAAAATTATTATTATTACTTTTTGAGATTAAATTAATGTCCGATTTTTATAACCTTACAAACTTATTTGATTACAATTATAATAATGTTACAAATGATATTATTTTGGAGTCGAATTTTAAAATAAACAATTTAATAAATTTATTTAAAATAATTGTCACAGGTTTATAACTATAACATTATGTTCTAACATTTACACGAAAAACCTTATTTATTATTTAATTCATGGATTTGTAAACTTCATTCATTGACCACTCATTTATTTGACAATAAGTGTGTTGCCCGGTCTGACTAAAATGGGTACAAAACGGATTCAAGAGTTTTACTTGACCCTGACAATATCCACGGATATTGTTCGTTCTACCTGATAGAGAATAAAACTATTAGTCCCTGTAGCTTCAGGATTAAGAATAGAGCTACGGTATCTCCTGCCTGATCGTAAGAGGAGACTAAAAGGGGCTTCCGGGGTAGCGGACTGTAAGAGTGGGAGCTTGACCCGTCCAGCTAGCAGCCCCGGGAAGGACGGTTGTGTGTGCGTGGCTGCATGCTGCCGTAAACACCTGAAGGTGCAGGAGAGCACATCTGCTCTCCCGAAAATGGGCCCATTCTGGGGCGCCGCGCGTGGAGGACACCGGTGCGTTCCAAGCGCAGAGGCAGGCCACCGAGGGGGTTTCAGTGCGGTCAAATCCCACATAACCCGGTAACCTCTCCCAAGGTGCTGGGTACCTTTTGAAGGTTTCCCCCCCGATGCCAAAAAAATAAAAATAAAGACACAGACATTAAACTGATATGCTCAAAGATAAATTTTAAGAAGTGACAAAAATGGCGCAAGTTCTTGTTTAATTATTGCTTTATTGTCGATTTGGAAGTATTGTGAGGTCTTGGCCTCAATAAACCAAGTATAATGGCCAGCTTTACACTGCAGGGTGTCTTAAGTGCCATAATAATGTCGAAGTAAGCAAATAAAATAGAAACCATAAAATCGCTTAATTTTGACAAAATGTACAGAAGTAAGTAAAATTAAGCTTCTTAAATTTAACTAAGCAGTTAGGCTGGACTAAATAAAATAACGTTAAAGAAATAAGCATATAATGGCCCTGGTTAGGGCGGTAATGCGAGGGTGATAACATAATTCTATAACATTTGTATGTATATTCTGACTCTGTACAGTGGAGCGGTGATTAATTCAAAAGCTCTTTTACACATCAAGGTAGAGCGTCGCCCGCGGCGTCTACTCGTATGCTAATTCCACGCATACGCAAATAATGTTGACCTTCCTGCCACTTTGTTTGACCTTACTCTTTCTTTACATTTGTCACAATACGCCTATTTTTTGATTAATAAGTTTGTTTATTCTTTATCCATTATACAGGATCCGAAATCCATGAATCAAATTAGCGGAGGAGGTGGATGGAAATGACTACTAAAGTCCTAATTTTTTTTCCAAGGATCACTAACACCTGGTATGTTTTGCCTCATTTAACTGACTGATAACTGATGGGGAAATAAAAAAAATCCTCGATTGGCGACTGCAAAAGTAGCATAGACCGCCTGACGCCGCGGCGACCTGAAGAAGACAGCGGGAAGCAGTGGCTTGTCTAGGATTTCAGTTTCGGGGGAGAGGAGGAGTGATGAGTTAACCAAGCGATATTTTTCCCAACAATTGGTGGAAACATTGTTGGCAACCGTCCGCGACTTTTGTGTTATCCGCATGTGCTCTGAACGCATCCGGGTGGCGTGTTTATTTAAAAATTTGCAACGATACATATACCTATTTCGAGGTTTGATCAGAGTGAACCCAAATGGTTTTAGGGGGAGCTTGGGCCCCTAGCCCTGGAGGGACCTTGGATCTGCTAGTGGCGGAAGCCGTCGGATTCAGATGCAGGACCGGAAGCGGTGGCAAATCTTAGGGTAGGCCTATGTCCCGCAGTGGACTTTTAAAGTATAGATGGATAACTAGCTTAACAGTATTTGACTGGCAACATCAAGTTTTATATCGAAACAAATGGAAATGCTTCGCGGAATCCATCATACTTCAACTATATCAGACCTCCGGTACCGTGCGGTCTGCGGGACAAATAATAAATTAGACCGGGGACGGTTCCTTCCTGCGACTTTTTGGGAAATTGCCTGTTGTTAAATATTCATTCCGTGCGCTACGAGACCGAGTGTTAGCTAGATGTTTATTTGTTAATGGAAGTTAATGTCGAAATAACATGTGGTCGCAACCATTTTCCCGTGCTCCAATGTTTTGGGTTGACGAAAATACTGGTTAGTAGACCCACTCTCGGATATTTCTACAGCGCCCATGAGACATTTTCTTAACGTGCCCTTCGAAGCGCAGAAACACAAATCTCCCAAAGCACACCTGACCGCGCCTGTTTTGTTTAGATGCGTTGATCGCTCACGTTTTACACTAGCCTCTGGGCCATTCGCGCTTCTGGATGCGGTCTGCGGGGCAAATAATAAATCAGGCTGACGACGGTTCCTTCCTGTGACTATTTGGAAAATTGCCTACCTTTAAATATTCATGCTTTGCGCAAAGGGACTTAGAGTGAGTTGGTTTAATGTTAATTTGTTAATGGAAGGGTAATGGCGAAATAAAAACTCTGCCGCGACAACCCAGTGGTAAAGACTGTGGTCTCCAACGCAGGGCCCAGAGTATGATGCATACATGCATGTTATGTATTATGTTATGTGCGTGTTTAACGCTGTTCCACCATAAGGGAAATATTGTAACATTTTATTGCGTTATTTTCCTTGAGCGTGCATGCCTCTCAAATACTATTACCAGCATTTGACCAGCGTGGTGGATTATGACCACATCCTTTCAATTATCTACGAGCGGAGACCTCATTAGCCCAATAGTGGTTAAAAAGAATTTAAAAAATTGTCGAAACAAAAATTAAAATAAATAATTATCTAATGGGCATCCCTGGGCACCATAAGGCGTTTACCACCACGCTTCGCCAATGCGGGTTGGTGGAGATACGGGTTAGTGGCAGTCCTGGATTTATAAAAATAGGCCTTATAGGCCGCGGCCTAGGGGTGGCAGCGTCCTAGGGGCGGCAGATTTCAAAGGAGGGTCCCTCGACTTTAGAGGATAAAACACGTTCACTGGTTTTCTCATGGTTTTTTATACTTTACAAAAATCTCTATAGAAACTCATTCCTATCAAAACCTATATTATCGTGTGATAGATGAGAGCAGCAAGGCGGGCGGATGGCAGTGGCAACGTAGCAACCCTCGCTTTCATTAGGTATGTACATGGGGCGGCGGAAATAAAGCGGCCTACACTCATAAAAAACATAAATCCGCCACTGGTTAGTGGCCATCCCAATAATATTAAGACCTTATTCTTTACCACGCATGAAATAGCAAATACTATGAAAAAATTGTAAGATATCGTGTAAAATATAGTTTTTGAGATTTATTCATACTTTTGTATTCACTTTCAATTTACAAACTTTATTTATACAGGCGCCTGCTCGAATATTTATAGCCAAACAAAAAAACTGCAAAGCTAACTCTAAATTCAACCTATCTAAATTCTAACCTATAACAATTGGTTTGATCACGATAGATTTGTTCCGGGATATGTTCCTAGATCTATCAGGAATATAGGTTTTACATTTTAAACTATCGTCTGCATTCAACTAAAAAAGTTACTTTAGTAACCCGCAAATAATAAAAGACCTACGAGTAGGTAGTCTGTATATGCTGTATATTGTATTTTTCATCCTTTATTCAGGAGACCTGTGCCCATTCCTGGGCACAGGTCTCCTCTCTGAAGTGTTAGGGATTTATCCCATCATAAGCGGTTTGGTGGACATCATGTCTTCGAAATAATACGAGTTATTCTGAGGCATACACAAAGGTGGAAAACATAACGTAATTTAACTATCACAATATTTTCGCTCACCGTGCAGTAATGATAAATACGCCTTTAACAATTTCCTTTTCTTCGGTGCTCTGGGGGGTTTGAACTCGATAGCTCCGTGTCGGAAACCGCAGTTTACACCGCTCGGCCATCGCTATGCTTTTGTATAGCAGCCACTACAGACTAGAATTTCAATTTAATAAACTATTTAAACCAATTTCGTCTGAATCACATGAGAAATAATTGAGCCGTTGTTGGTTAAATAGAGTAGTTATAAATCGCGAACTCGTGCCCGTAGTAGTTGTCCCAACACCTGAAGTAATGAACACTTTAAATCTCCATTACAGCTGCCGGCAGTGCAGATTCTGAGATACTGTGAAATATGGCCCCATTTAGAGGAGGTTCGTCGCGTTTACGAGAAGCTCCTGTATCGCCCGGTTAAATTAACCGAGAGTAGTAAGAGGGTTCTTCAACTGATTTATACGTCATATCTTAATAAACATTATATATATTTCTTGTGTTCGTGTGTATGTCACTGAACTCCTCCTAAACGACTGGACGGATTATGATGACTTTTTTTTGTATGTATTCAAGTGGATTTGAGAATGGTTTTGATTCATAATTTGGTCCACTGGAAAATGTTTTTTTTAATATTTTATTTATTTATAAGTAGTTTTCCCATATAAATAAAATTGTTCCTACCTATCAAACGTTTGTATTGCATTCATTATTCAATAATGGCATCGCAAATTCTGTGCATACGTTATAGCTCGCGTCAGCGTCAGCAGCCAGCGTCAAGTATAATTTTTGCATCACTTAGTAGTCTAGAAAATCAGTAAGTCCTCAGTTATTAGACAGTCTAGGCCGTCAGATGTTCAAATAAAGCAATAGCTACTTTATCAAAAGTGTCGGATGGAGTTTTGGAGGCAAGCCGGAAAAATATTGGTTTCACACTGTTAATTTATTTCACTACTATTGTGCACTGTCATTAACTATATGCAAAAAAATGCCATCAACTTTATCCGATATAACTCAAAAATACACAAAGAAAATGAAAATAAAACAAGAGCACAACATGTCCTTTCAGACTTCCCGCCAAAACTCCAACGTTTGTATTTCGTGCCGTGTCGTTCTAAACTTTGACACAGACAGACTAACAGGACAGTTGTCATTATATGTTTTATATTTTTGTTTAACAGTAACATGAAATCTCTTTAAGATAATAAAAAACAAATCCTCTTTCAACACTTTTAAGGCAGGACAGCGTCTGCACTCGGGCTGCTGCGGAGCTGGGCCGGATTTTTCTTCGAATCTATTTTATTCACGAAAAAAAAATTGTTGTAAGATTAATGTTATTGTACGTCGCATTTGAAGAAACTAGGAGCTATCAGCATGACAACAGTGTGTTTAAAGAAAATTGACAACAATCAGACATTCACTGATTCATGACATCGCAAAATCTATAAATAAAACTCAGGCAGGTTTACAAAAATAAATTTAATATAGAAATTAGTATATTTTACAGCTAACATAATATTAAAATAATGGCATCACAGTTCGCAATAAATTACAAAAATATAACACCCAATTTTTTTGTACTTACATTGTACATATTTATAGCAAGCATCTTAAAAATCAATAAGATCTACTTAAATCCAAATTGATAGAGTAAGGAAAATATTTTTTGTCACGATAATTTAAGTAACAGCAGATTTGATTTTTTTATTGTAAAATCATCTTGTTTTAAATAATTCTTAGTCTTACACTTATACCTCAACAGACTTTCATAGGAAATAAGCAGAAAATAATACTTTACTTCTAAGCACCCATAATAATTTAAGACTATAAAATTTATTTCCTAATGTGGGTGGTTTCCGAAGATAGACTGCGCATATTTTCCGAAATATTGAACAGGCGGGAAGGTCGGTAGAGCTACGTTGCTTCTGTAGTCTGGAGCATGACTCTGGGGAAATTGGGACTGGAGGAACACTGGTCCAGGTCGAAATGAGGAAACCTGTTTCACAGGAACCTGCTTCGTCACTGGAGGTAATTGAGCTTGTTGCTGTTGATAGTGCTGGTACTGTACTTGCTGTTGACTCTGCTGACTTTGCTGGTGCACCTGTTCTGGCTGCGGCTGGTAAAGGGGCTGCTGGACTTGCTGAGGCTGCTCAAACTGAGGCACGATTTGATACTGGTGAAGAGGTTGGTATTGAATCTGTGGTTGTAAGACTTGTTGGTACTGTTGCGGTTGAGAGTATTCGATTGGTTGTTGTTGATACTGAATTTGTTGTTGTTGGTACTGTGGGTGAGGTTGGGGCTGAGGTTGCGCTTGCAGTTGATACTGTGGTTGCGGTTGAGGCTGTGGCTGTGGTTGGTACTGCGGTTGCGGTTGCGGCTGTGGTTGAGGCTGAGGTTGGTACTGAATTTGTTCTTGTTGAGGCTGATGAGGAGCTGGTTGCAGTTGAGAGAACCTTGCGAAGCTTACGGCGCCTTGAGACTGGACGTAGTTCTGGATAAAGGAGAAAAGTTTTAAAGTACTTCAAAAGGCAAAATTCAATAGCTATTTAAAGTATTTTTGTGATTTGAATGAAATTACGTACTTAAAAATGATAAAAAGCCAATTGTACGATTACGTGTTTCAGTAACGTAATTACGCAATCCAGTGAATGGTATATGGATCTATTATATTCACATGAGACTATGTCAACACTCAAACAATGCAAATAAAAAGTAGGGGTCCAAAGGTTGTGTATTGACAACAAATAACATTGAAATTACAACATGGGAGTTTTCCCACGATATTGAGATATTGCATTCACTTTTTAAACTTAGAGACGATGATGACAGTCATATGGTAAGGTTACGGATTACATAATTATTATGCATTTTTTAATTTGTAGGGTACTCTATTCATTCTGCTACTGCACACGAGCATGTAGGCCACGTGGTGTTAAGTGGTCGTTGCAGCCCATGGACATCTACACACAACCTCAAGCAAGTATAGGTAAGTCTTGCAGTCGTCATGTATGCAGTTGCGCTGCTACTCCCGAGCAGGCACCTGCCTGCTGGCAGACTAGTCTGGTCGGCAACTGCACGTTTCCACCGGAACACAATAAAATTGATTCACAGCAGAAGAGGTGTGCAGAATTAAGGTTCCACAACCTTAAAATTTTACCACCTACGTGTATGTTTGATGTATATTAGTCCTTTTTTATTTGGTCACGTGGTGTTAGATGTTGCTGCAGCTTACGGACATCTAAACTTGACCTTAAGAAAGGTTCAAGTCTTTTCTGCATATTTATGCATATATTAGCGCTGCTTCTCTGAAGGCGAATAGACGCCAGTTGCAAATTTGACTGGGAACTAAATTATTTCCACCGAAATATTTTATTTCATTATTATAATAATAATAATAACGAAGGTGATACTACTGTGGTTGAGTTGGGTTGTTTTTTGGTATTGGGGGGGTGGGGGGAACCTTCAAAAAAGGTACCAGGCACCTTGAGAGAGGATTATACCGTATGGGATTTGTACCGCACCAAAACCCCCTCGGTGGCCTGCCTCTGCGCTTGGGGGAGAACTCCGGGATCTCCATCGGAACGCACCGCTGTGTTGTGTTGGCCCATCTTCGGGAGATTAGATGTTCTCTCCTGCACCTTTTGATGGTCACGACAGCGATGCTTCGTTCCATCTCGCCCTTGCGCGTTATTTGGAACTCCGTGCTACCCAGGGCCGCTGGCTGGACGGATCAAGCTCTATTTCTCACCACCCGGAACCCCGGAAGCCCCCTTTTAGTCACCTCCTACGATGGAGGCAGGGGATACCATAGCTCTATGACCAATCCCGAAGCTACAGGGACCAGTTTTACCACCTAGAAATATTCAAATGTGTGGATACCACTTAAAGTTATAAAGCTTCAATTTACTTCACGTAATGTTCTGTTTTTTTGTGAACGCTATGTAATGAATTTTATACCTGAGGGGCAACTTGCTTTTCCGCTGTCTTTCTTGTTGTTTGCGGCTTCAGTTCCTTCTGAATTGTCTGCACCTTTTCTGGTTGCTGCTCCTGATATGTGACCTCAGGTTGAACCGATTGGACGATCTGAACCTGCTGATCTTGGTACGCTGGCTGATGACCCGCGAACAGTGGCACTTGGTACTGGTTTATTGGCCCTTCTGGGTACTGGAACTGTGGGACCTGGTTGTAGATTGGCTGTGCGATTGGGCCCAATGTTTGTGGGTATGAGAAGGGCTGTTGGAGGAATATTTGCTGAACGTTCTTTGGTTTCTGGAGCGGTTTCTGGCTATATTGAAGAGCGTTCGGAGACGGTAAGGAGACTCTGTGTTCAGCGTACGCGAGGTTGGATGGAACTGGTTGGGAGACCTCATAGGTTGTGGGTACACCCAGCTGCAAAAGAATAACCACAGGTTAAGTTCACATTTTAAAATTACATAATGACTGTTATGATTGATACGATAATATTTATGTTAAATTTACTTGCAATACTATAGTAATATGTTGTACTTAAACTGTTTACTGGTTTATACGATTCACTGAAAACACGAGTTTATGAAGAGATTGTTTGTTTGTTTGAACGCCCTGATCTAAGGAACTACTGGTTCAAACTGAAAAAATAATAGGTAAATAATATCTTTGGACAATTCACACAACGCTATATTATTCCAAACTAAGCAGAGCTTGTACTATGGTAAATCAGAAATACATACTTAAATAAATAAATTAACACCCAGACACAGAAAAAATTGTCATGTTCATCACACAAATATTTGTCCTGGGTGGGAATCGAACCCACGACCTAACGCTTCGCAGTCGGCTCATCACCCACTACGCCACGGAGGAATATTTAAGTGTTGAATAGTTCATTTATTTATTGAGGAAGACTATAGCGGCAACATCCTAAAGTCCACGCGGATGAAGTCACGGGCGGCCGCTCTAATAATCCATATTATTATTTTAATATTATAAATTCGAAAGTAAATATGTCTGTCTGTGACGCAGGAAAGCAGGAAAGCTTAAATTACTGAACCAGTTTGTATGAAATTTAGAACACAGAGAGAGTAGACCTTGGACGTACCTAGTGCGGACACAGGATAGATTTAATCCCGTAAAAATGTACCGTTCGCGTGGGATAGACTAGTTTAATCATATAAACTCACATCACCCGAGCGAAGCCTGGCCGGATCACTAGTAATTAATAAGAATTTTGATTTAATTTATTCTGTATTGTTTTATTATATTTTTAATTATTTTGTGTATTTTTATATGAGCCTAAGTAACCTGAAATAAATAATAATAGAGCCATAGCTACTAACCCTGGGGTTGTAAATAGACACAGGGGCATACAGATGGCTGGCGATGGCAGATTGGAAGGGAGGACCCTGGCCCGTGAGCACGTCGGAAATCTTCGACACCGGCGGTAGCGGAGTGGCGTAGATTTGCTGGAAAACAAAAATAAAGTATGAAAATCACATGAAATTTACAGACTATTCATTATATTATTAATCACATGGAATTTACACCTAACGTACAATATGATACAATTTTACAGATATTGTCTCCTCTTTGGAACCGCTTTATAAGACGAATTACCTAAAAGTACCTCTTAATACAGAACAAAATTACTTTGATTGTTCTTAAAAATTTGCGAAAATTCAACGTTACCGGTGCGTGCGTTAAAAAATTATTGTTCTTAATTGAGTATATCAACCCTCGGCAATAATTTTCAGATTTCAATTACTGTTTGCCATGTATATTAGGTTTTTACATAATGAAAGTCACGCCTTTTGCTAATCTTAGAAATCCAACGAATTTACGAAAGGTTATCTCTACTCTACCATTGTGGCGAAAACTAGTCTTTAGAAAATATATTGGGTTAAGCCCCAGAATCACGAAACTAAGTCCACAAAATTGTTGAAAAGATATATTTGCTCAATGTCCTAGTCCCGTGTGTGTAGGAAGGTGTTAGTATAAAGGGTATATTAAAAGCCAATATGGGCAATTTTGAGGGTCAACCCTCGTGTAGAGAACGATAAGGGGCTTAGTGTGACCATTTTATACATTTCCAAAATAACGGTTGACGTCCCGATGTTATAAACTTTAATTAAGGATTATCAACTTTTAACTACTTCTTTGGAGCCGCGAAATGAAAATAAAAAAAATCCTTATTTTTTTTAAATTTCATTTACCTCTTATAACCGAGAAAGGTTTCACCATTGTTTTTAGGGTTTCGTACTCGAGTGATGTCAACGGAACCCTATTACTAAAACTCCGTTTTCCATCCGTCGTTCTGTCACCAGAATCTCATGCATCGTGATGGCTAGACATTAGAAATTTTTACAGATGAAGTATTTCTGTTGCCGCTATAACAACAAATACTAAAAAAAGAATAAAATAAATATTTAAGGAGCCTCCCATACAATAAACGTGATTTTTTACAGATAATGGTACGGAACACTTCGTGCGTGAGTCCGACTCGCACTTATAACAAGTGCGAGATTTAAAGTAATTCGTACGGTAACCACACAAATTGTAAAATTAAGAACCACAATGTATTATAGTACTAGATAGAGAGCAACAATATTCTAATCTACGTATGTATGTGTTAATATTCCACATCGAAGCATGTATAACAATCCTCGGTATGTCTCCGAAGGTGCCGGGTACCTTTTGAAAGTTTCATCCCCTCCGCCCATTACAAATGTTTTTAAAGCTATCTTATCTTTTGGAGCCTCACTAAACTATACTAATATTCAGTAGTCGGTAACCACTTTACCGTGGTAGTAAACATTAAAATTTCAATGAGTAATCAACCGACATATCACACACCGCAAAACACACCGCCGGGGTATTCAACCCACACAGGGCAGTATTGTAGATTAGTTTTGTGGTTTGAGAATCCGATGTGTATAAATATAGTGTTCTTCGCAACCTTAAAACATCAAGATTTGTTTATAGGCGGTAGAGCTTTAATGGTTCGATCGGGGAAGACCGCTGCATCTTATTCTGCCATGAAGCAATTATATTATTTCGGAAAAGGTTGAAAAGTGCAGTTGCCGGTCAGACTTTCATGAGGAGGCCATCAACCTTTGGAGTAGCAGCGCAACTGCACACACCCACAGCCAGGACTTAGGCTTGCTTGAGGTAGTGTGTAGATATCCATGGGCTGCAGCTACTACTTAACACTAGATGATCGTGTTAAACATGAGAATAAATGACATTAATGGACAATAATAAATTCACAGATAATCATTATTTATTCGTGCAGGCAGTTTATTTACAAAAGTTACTGCCAATCAAAATTATTGGCCGCTGAGAAATAAAAACAATTTAGAAAAAAACATGTTTGAAAATAGGACGCGAAGGCAGAAGGAAAAGAGTTTGAGTAAACTCCAGGCCTTCTCTACCATGCTTCTCTAATGGTTGGTGGTGATCCCACTGCTAGGCGTGGGTTTCTCGCCGTGGTTCAGGAGGTCTAGAACTTAATACACAACACTGTTTCACTGGTAATACGAGCTAATGGCTTACCTGTCATCGGATTTTTAAACTCATAAACATGGCTTATAATAATAATAATAATAATAATAATAATTCCTTTATTTCAGGCATCGAGGCCCATACAATAAATACCTTACAGACTAACATACATACTAATTATAACTTAAAACTACGTCAAACTTTTTGCGGCGATGTGAGTGCGGGTCCGGTGACTTCTGGCGGTCGCCGGCGTCCATAATATTTTCTGAACACGTCCCCCTTTGGCCACAACTTCTCGTCCAGGAAGGTACCGAGAAATTCCGTTGGGACGCGCACCACAAATGAACTAAAGTTCACAGCGTTGCGTGACTCCAACTTCTCAACGCTTAGTGCGAATTTCGTTTTCACCTTCAGGTACTCCACGATATCGGAGGCCTTCGTGGTGGCTTAACAAGAGTCAATGTTTTTGGGTATGTCCCCCCGCATACCCCCCCCCCGCACGAATCCTAGTAATATAATAGATGATCCAGACCGGGCGTGTGAAATTTTATGGTCTGGAAATAGAGGAACTGGATATATATCTACCTGTAGAAGGAGAGCCCTGGAGGGGATTTTGGGGTTTACTCGAGCACGTCAGATTAAGTCATAGTGTGCAGTTAGGACAGAGTTGAGTATTTCCAACATTGTCTTATAGACATAATCTAATGAACATGTAGAGAAGCGAAAGGTTATTTTATAGTTTCTGTTCCTTTTAGTTGTCAAAAACAGCATACTGAAATACTTTCTGATGTTTTGACTACGTTATTTAATAAAAACATTAGAAAATATTCAACTATACCTTAGTCGAAATGTCCGTTATTGTGTAAATGAAACTTTTTTTGGATGTATATTGTTTAGTACGTATTTAATGTATACTAAAATGCTGCTACAATGCTACTACAATGCTGGATCCCGTTAAATAGTAGTATTGACTCACATAGAGTCTCGTTTTCTTAAATTTTTGAAAGTGTCGATTCACCACCACCACACAACACTCGAGTAAATCCTTATTAAGCATCGTGGGTATTCTATTACCGAGATATACAACATATCCGCACCTTCAGTTCTGAAGTTTATGACCGACCTTTCCCTTGACCAATGACCTATGAACGTAACAAAAAGGAAATTCGTGCAGAGCCTAAAGTATAGAAAAGTATTGTCTGGCTATAATATATACTTAAGGCCTCTGCTTGAGGTTTTCTCCGTATAGCTCCGGTTCCAATGCTAGGTTAGTAGGTTAGTAGACTTACATCCCTACTAATATTATAAATTCGAAAGTAACTCTGTCTGTCTGTCTGTCTGCTACGCTATCCCGCTTAAACTACTGAACCAATTTTAATGAAATTTGGAACACAGATATAGTGGACCTTGGTAAAGGACATATAAAGGTTTTTATCCTACGGGAACCTATAAAACAGGTCCACGGGGCGAAGCCGCTGGCGGAAGGCCTTAATATTTAATACCTTTGAAATGTTGTTGGAGGCGTGCTATTAAAACAATACAAAATGATTTTATTCTCCATATAAAACAATGTCAAGAAGGGTGAATAACTTTACGTAAAAAGTAGCTCAGCCTCACATATTAATCTTTGAAGTTTTTCGTAATTTTTTCCTCTTCAGTTTTATCAAATTAATACAAATCGCTTAGGTTTGAAAATGCAATCCTATAGCCAAATTGTTCATCATGTAAAACAATAAGAGTGTCGGTAACCGGGAACAAACGGGCACAGAGGGAATGGAGAGATCTATAAGCACTGCAATAATGGCACAATGTGTCCCCGACTGCAAATTTGTCGACGTTTAGACGAGGGAATCCCTGCTATTGGCTACAGGGAAACTTCTCATAGAAGCGCCTTATAATAAACACTAGTTCAGCGTGTTGAGAGAGAAAATAAGTGTAGTCATTTTCATCAGCAGCGTTTTAGTTTAGAATAGAATAGAATAGTATAGAATAGAATAGAATAGAAGTTTATTGTGCATAGCATTTAGTAGGTGACAGTACAACTGATACGAGGCTGTTAAATAGTATATTATATACAATAAAGTTTTTAAATGCTACCTTTGCAGGCGTTTGTATATTTTAGTCTGCTGGTTTAAAGTAAGTATAATATATCCTGAGTAGTTAACGGTAAAGAACTGCGCAGGGCCCAAGGGAAAATATGAAACACAAGCGATCTGCGCGGCTAAGCAAAACGGGCGCGGTCAGTTGTGAGATGGTTGACCGACAGTGGCAAAAGCTTCAAAGATTTCAAAAGATTCAAAGATTTTATTGAACACAAAAATAGTAATACAAAAGCATAATGATCGTAAACAACTACAACAGTTAATTAATTAACTGTGCTGCAGCAGTTTACGCCCGCCCCAAAACACATAGACAATTGTTCAACTATGTACAGCTTCATGCAGGTTTCCGTGCTTTGGAGAGCACGTTAAGCCGTCGATCTCGGTTGTTTTCAATAGATAATAGGGCCTTATGGGCGGTTTAAAAACATCCAAAATCAGGTTGGCCACCAACCCGCAAAATCCATCATCCCGCATTAGAGCATCGTGGTTGAGTGAGCTCCAGGCCGCCCCAATAATGGGGAGAGACCCATGCCCAGGAATAGGACACAAAAGGGTTGCAGCCAGCCAGTGAAAGGTTACGGAAGTTTATAAACGTTTGTACTAATAAAAACTAAGAATTCAATCAATAAGTTTTACTGCTTTCTATGCATAACACAGCGCCTTTAAGTTTAATTTAGCAAAAAGACGAACGACGTGTCTACGTATACTTATTAGGCAATTTTAATTTTATTGTAATAAAGAGTTAGTTGAAGTAGAAAATATTATTATAAAACTACGGTTTTCGAAGGTTCTATTGAACCGTTAAAAACATTTTTTTAACTCTCTGTACTGAAGCTGCTCTGCGAAGAGCAATAATCGTAGAGTTTTTATTTCGAAAGGCCACGCGGAGGCTAATACCGTAAATGTGTTGAAACCCGGCTTTTAGCTACTGATTTTCGGTTTCCGGGGATTTGAGAATTCACCCTCTTTACGTAAAGGTATAAAGGTGTAATTTGATCTAGTGGGTCGATGAACCCGTGATTTACGCTCGTATGTTTCTACTCTACTGTGGGGCTATGAGTGTGAAGCGTTATTATTAATATAAAGATTTCTGTGACTATAAGACCGATTTTGTGAATTTTGCCTTAAATAGTTTACGAAGCCGGCCTTAGTGTATGCCCAAGTTATAAACCGTAGCATAAGATCCAAGTGTGCCTGATATCTGATGCAAAATTACCGACGCGTACCTTAATATCTAAACGTGCTTTAATTATTTATTTCACAAACCAAATATTAAGGCTGATTTACAATTATCCAGCGACTGGATTCAGCGTCACTGGATTCCAGCACTGGATCGGCACTAGTGTAAACACGTTTGAGTCTAGTACAGCGTTCAGTATCTAGCTGGATCGGAAAAGACTAGGTTTTATTTTTCAATCAGTGACCTCCCCACGTGCCAGTGGCAGTGGAACCGTGTAAACTCTCCGGGCCAGCCTCCGCCACGTACTCGTATAGTGACCACACTTTTGTTTGTCTGTTATACAATACAAGTTTGCCAAAAATGTCTAAATCAAAACAAGGTATGTTTTTAATCACTTATCTTCTACTTCCTCAAATTAGCTTTTCCTTTAACCATTCTTTCTGAAACAATTCATTCGCATCATGAAGCCATAGATTTAGATTTTGTTTCGCATGAAGCAGTATGATACATACAAAGATTATTTGACACTATTTTAATTGCCTGCGCTTTCGAAGACGCGGAATAATCATTATTCTTGCAAACTTATTGTCACTCTAACAAAGTAAGAGTGTCTACTGGATTGAATGTAAACGTTTTGATCCAGTAGCAATGCCAATCCAGCGCTGGAATGCAGCGACGCTGGATCCAGCCACTGGATTAATGTAAATCAGCCTTTACATAAGGCACCGACTAATTCGGGTTACTACCTACATCAAAGGGCGAGCTGAATATTTACCACAGAAAAACTGGCAAATTTAGCATACATTAATATTAAAATTTCTAAAAAGGTACCAACCAGGGAGAAGCTTAGACGGACCTTGTTTTAGATAGTTTTTTTGGTCCTAGAATATTTAAATTATTAGACAGTACGAGAATGCCGTTATTCTGGAAACTTCATATATTATGTACTTGAAAGTAGGTTAGATAGAAGGTCAGAATAAAAATAAGTTTTACTGCCCACTTTTGACAAATAGGTACACAATTCATTTCAATTCAATTCAATTGAATCCATTTATTTGTGAATGTTACGCTGTATTCAACCCTTCTGGGTTAATAAATAAATTAAAATATTTAAAATTTATGCACGAATAATTTAAAATTTCCAACAGTCATCATTCATCATCCTTTTAGCTATGTTTATGTCGCAGTCGGATCGTATATTCCGCCGTATTACATTCCGGCTAGCTATTTCCTAAAACAGGGCTGTATTGTAATGCGGCGCACTCTCGTTCAGCCGGATTGCAATTCAGCTAAATTAGCGAACGTTGTATTGTATGAGCTCTTCGCGTTCGTCAAAGCGGCGTAATATCATGCCGCCCAATTGTCTAATGTTACAGCCAAAGTAATAAATCCGGATATTATATATTATCTAGCCATTATTTATAATATGTGCTCAATTTAGATAAAGTGATAATTGACAATGAATTAATCACATTACCTAACTAGCAATTTTATATATCTTCCAAGGCTTGGATAATGTAATAAAACAAGTGGCTCTGTGACATCTCCGGCGCTGCGGGAAGACCACTCCCTCCGCCCCAGCGTAAGAAAGCGCGGCACCTGCGCTCGCCTTCGCGGCTTCGGCTTTTTGGTCGCCTTGGGCGACCAGCTTCAGCCGCTACGGCTCTCTTGATGACTGCGCTTTCCTACGGCGGGCGGGGAGTGGTCTCCCTCCGCGCCTCCGGCTTTTTATATACACTCTAGGGGTAGTACAGACAAGACCACGTGGATAGTGGGGTGCTCTGATTCGGTTTGGGTATTTTTAGAATATAAATAATTATAGTGAAAATGTGTTTCAGGGACACTGCTTAGGTGTATGACACTTCATAACAATGAGGCTAAACGTGAGCCACCATATTGTAGAACGTATCGCAATAACAATCCGGCTAATCGTGGACCCGCCACAATACAGAACAGCCCTGTTTTAGGAACCGGCTAGCTGTAATGTTATACGGCGGATTATAGGATCCGACTGCGACATTTACATAATATTTTTACATTTACAAGTACAATAAGTCAGATTATTATTATTATAGATTCTAAAAAACCATCAAATAGGTACATTAAAGGGCGCACTAACTATAGACACCTTAAATGAAATTCATTGAATTAATCTTATACAGGGAAAATACTACCGTTTTCTACTAACCGACTTCAAAAAAGGAGAAAATTAGATTACTTAATTCGACATACGCTTTTTTATGTTTATTCGCGGATAACTTCGTTGTTTATGAACCGATTTTGATGATATTTTTATGTTCGAAAGCTTATTCTTTCGAAGTGGTCCCATTGTCACCAAGTCAGGATCTGATTATGGGATCCCCCCAGGGAATGAGGGATTGGAATCAAGGGGAACTCTCAAATTTTATAGGCACACATATTGATATATGCTTATACTTTCTGAACCAAAATTGATAATTGTGCATAGTAACTATGATCTCATGTTGCTGAGCTGATGATGGAAGGTACTACGACGGTTAGGAGTTGAGAGAAAATTCTTTCGATAAATGTTTTTTTGTTCAAAAACTTATGCTCACGAGGTGGTCCAACTGTCACCAAGTCAAGATCTGATGATGGGATCCGAGGGAAATCGAGGGGAACTCTCAAATTTAAAAAAAGTACAGAATTATTAAATTAAAGGTACTAAAAAGAGTGAAATTATATAACTTTTTAACAAAAAAAACCGCCTTGAAACGTAGTGACTCTTAAAACTATTTTGGAGTCGGGCCCTTAGTAAAATGGAGTACCTTTCGCTCTGAATGGGCACCGACTCCAAAACAGTTTTAAGAGTCACTACCATTAGCAAGGAAAAGTATAAAATGCGAAGTACTGAACAATATTATTACTGCTAATCATATTTTATGCTTCGGTATAAAGGTGCGGTGTCCGGCCACACTGAAAGGATCAAAGTACACCATAACTACGTTAGTATTAGTTAGTACTCTGTGCCGTAACCGTGTGTTTGACAAAGATGCTACACGGCAAACCGGAACGATTTATATAAATAAGAGTAAGTAGTATTTTAATACTGATTCGGTTTAAAACAATAGGCATAACTTTATTGTAGTGTCTGTACCATCTATGGATAGAAACAAAAGCTTTTAAAAGATGAAAATAACTAACTGACAATATTAAAAAGATAAATCGCAGTTTAAATGTTGAGGCCTTAAAATCAATACATTGCATATTCGGTCAATTCAGAAACATTTAAATATTCAACAAAGCGACCGGCCATGTCATTTATATGACACACATGTCTCTACATCCCCGATTTGGGAATCTCTCGGAAATATGTTTTTATTTTCGGTAAACTTTGTGTTTGCATCTGTGATATTCCCGCTGGATTATCTGCTCGGAATCCAATATATTTCATAAATATTATGAAATGCCTACCTCGCATTCTCATCATCACCCAGGATCGGCTGAATAAACAAATATTCGAGGAGATCTAGATTCAGGACGAAATGAAGGATGCCTTTTTTGGACGTTCGGAGGGTTATTTGATCAATACGAATGAAGTTATATAAACTATAACTTTCATCATGGAAACATTCATATTTACAAGGTTTTTAATAACTTGTAATGTACGATACAATGTATGATACATCTTGCAACGTATGTCAGGGTGGAATTTCACAACTCAAATTTGAAGCAGATATCTTATACCATTTAAACATTGATGTAAAATAGCAGCCGCAACTAAATAGAAGATTACATTTTTCGGCGATTATGGGTATCAAAAAAAGGGCTTAAATAGTAAAATACTATACGATATGAACGAGGCCGAGGATTAAACCCAATATCTTCGTGTCAGAGACCGTGGTCATCGCTGCTCAATATATTATTTATTTATCAAAAAAATTGCAAGCTACGCAAACAGTGTAACGAGAGATACAATTTTAAAGACATGTGGGTATAATAGATTTATCAAATTAATCAGACTCGCTATTTGTTAAAATCCCGAAAAACAGAAAGGCTCGATAAATAGAAAGGTAAATCGAACCAAACATGGATTCAATAAATAAAAGAAACCAATATTGCCCAATAAATAAAAGAAACGTAAAAATACAAATAGATAAAGTTAATTTTAAAGACAATCTCACTGACTCCAATCTCAATTTTCGATACAAAATACGAAACGAGCGATTGACACGCTAAGCAGATTTATTGAATTTATCGAATTTATTAAAATGGTCGGTGTCGCTGTTCCAATGTCGCTAACGCTAATAAAGTCAGACTGAGACGGCTGTAAATAAACACGACGCTCAAAGTGCTAGAATACCGCGCGGATTTGTGTCAAAACGTCGTCTTTTAATTTTTTTTGTGTTTGTTTCCACTTTATTACTTAAACAAATACATATATTGATATCAAAAAAGGAAATAATAAGGATCGACTGGCTTTTTTTATTTGAATGGAATAGCAGACGAGCATGCAGGCCACGTGGTATTAAGTGGTCGCTGCAGCCCATGGACATCTACATACAACCTCAAGCAAGCATAGGTAAGTCTTGTCTGAGGTCGTGTGCAGTTGCGCTGCTACTCCGGAGGCTGGTGGTAGCCTCATGTAAGTGTGGCCGGCAACTGCATCTTTCCACCGAAACACAACAGAATTGGTTCACGGCAGAAGTGGGTACAGTGGTGGTACTTCCCCGGGCGAACTATAATAGTTCTAGCACCTACAAAATGTATCACAGAATGTTCGAAATAGCTCAAATCCATCACAAAGCATATCGTACCAGCGCAATAAAGCGCAGCCAATTTGTCGGAAATGCGTTAAAAAATTGCCTCTTTCTGTCATCTATCTAACTTCCGAGTTGTCCTAAGCAATGTTCAGTTAAGAACCTTGCATGCTTCAAGTTTTAAACATTCTTTCGACGTTTATATTAAACTTTAACTGACATGTACCTTTAAAATTTCGGATAGTGTGGCTTGGCCATTAGTCATGATATATATAAATATATGTGCGACACTTCTTAAAAACTTGTAACATGTGTAAATTACTCAACTTCCACATTAAGGCATGGGTCAGCAACCCGTCTATTTCATGAATGGAATGGCCGGTAAAGTGATCCATACTTTCGATGGCATTTCCGCTGTTTCATCGAATTGGTGCATGGTTGTGAAATGTTGTGACATAAGAATCGCATCATTTTGTAATACAGCTATATGTAGGTACTTAAAATAGTGTTTTCGGGTATCTATGTGATACCCAAGCGGCCATTATTACGTCACACATCGAGGACCGTGTCTTTAAATTCGTGACGTCACATTTAAAAAATTAAATTAAATTTTTAATTATTGATTAAAAATTTAATTTTTTATTTTTATTAATTAAAAAAAAGTGTGATGTCACACTGGGGTTTTTCAATTGTGACCAACTGAGACGGGACGGGGGAGGGGTAAAAAAATCAAAGTGTGACGTAATGTGGCCCCTAATTGACAGTTCAGTATGTCAGTTCTGGGGATAAGGGGCGTTCTACTATCGGAAACGATTGTAGAATACTATGAAAATGTATGGCATTAACATTTAGCCTTAGATCATCAATGTATGACAGGTATGACACCCGTCAAGAGGAGAGCCTTTACGGGCGAAGTGTCGTCCCAACGTCCATGCACAATGTGCCTTCTAGTTACACAACTAGTGTGTCTATGTGTGTCGGTGTCAGTTTTGACGGTGCATAGAAAAAGACGTTGTTAATTGAAATTGACATATTTAGAAATATATGCGTCTGTAGCGATGAAAGAATAAATTGTGAATGTGTGACAAAATTAAAATGTGTGCGTTCTTACCCCCGCACCAGATTTGGCACAAAAATTATGTATCGAAGCGAGGCGCTATGCCGTCTATACAGAAGGGTGAGTCAGCAACTTTGATGCTCTAAGCATTTCGCTAACGAAATGACACGTGATCTCGAGTGTGACATTGTCACTCCGATACATTTTGACGTGATAACGTCTTTAAAATCGTTTTAGTCGGGTGACATGTTCAGAAACTTGTGTCACACCAAAACCTCACGAGCGCGATCGCAGGTATAACGAGAGAGAGACGGACCGATCTCCCGTCTCATCTCGAGCGCTGCCAGTCATTCCGTGAAACTTGTCACGCGGAATCCTCACGAGCGGAGGCTGGCATAGCGTTCGAGTGAGTGGACCGATCTTCCGTCTCTCTCACTCTAGCGGCATACAAACGAATGGAGATTTTCTCGTGCGGACGTTATCACGTAAACATCTCGATCGTAAACCTACTTTACAAACAATTTGCCGTTTTTTATTCTTTTCTATAGCGTTTACGATCGTAGAATGCAACTTGTCTAGGCCCGCTGGTTATTTTCTATTTCATGTAAATATTGAAACATTGTGGTTTTGAATCAAAATGTTGTTAAGTAAGATGTAAACATAGCAACTTAGTAAAATGAGTGAAGATATTTGTATTTATTACTATTGCATCGTGTGCAACATTCAATAAACATGTAATACTAAAAGCAAAAAGTTTTTTTATAGCTTGCATCTCACGTCTCACGATTTCAAGTGATATTTATGTACGTTCAAAACTAATACGGTCTTTAACAAAACATACAAATTGTGCATGTGTATAAAATAAATATTATTTTACGATATTTGTTTTAATGAACAATGTTCCTATGAAAGTTAAATAGGTTTCTTAATTAACTCGTGTTATTATCTGATGCGTTAAGACTATCTCTACATCAATATAAGTTAAGCGGATGTAAACGATAAATGTGCAATTTGCATTACTACTTAATACTCTGTAGTTTTATCTTTATACTATTACATAATAGTTTGCTCACTTCACCAATTAAAAAAGGGAAGTAGCATCTTCCTATACTTACATTATTTAATCTTCTTCCTTACTGTGATTATTTAATATGTATTGTTATAAAATTACCATAATTGAGCATCCAATCAATTATTCGGTCAGTGCTCTGGTTGGCACATCAAAAACACCGGTTCTCAAATGTTATGTAGCCCCGCTTTCACCTCCGTGCCCCGGTTATATCACTTGATGTCTTATTGGATCCATTCATTAAATGCAAATGGTTTTGGTCAGCCATATCCGTAATTAATGTAAAATTAAGATAACTGCATACTATAAATTTAATGGATTGAATGTTTTTTGTTACCGAGTTCACGCTGTAGTGTTTTCACTGCTTAGAACAAGCATAACGTCCTGTAGTGACCTTCCGCTACTCATCAAGAGATGGCGCCACGGGTATTCCTGAATCACGCTATCGAAGTTTTCGGAATATTCTACCATATATACAAGCTCCAAATTGGGTCAGTTGGAGCGTAGCCGCTCCCCGGTCATGACCACCTCGCCCGGCGGAAGATCTCCCTTTGCCAAAGTGATGACCCTGGACAAGAATACGTCCCTTCTGACTTTCATCAGTCGCACCTTCACTCCCTTGATGGACTGCAGCATCACTTCACCAGCTCGTCAGGTTCATCGCAGCGCACCGCACAAGCTTTGTATTTAAATATTTTCGCCCTTGTGGCACAGGAATTCGCAGTCTACTTACTACTATTATAATTATTTTATCTCATGAACACCGTTTTTCCTTGGTTGTTATCGACAGAACCATGATTAACCGACTTTTGTGGCCGGATTTACACGCATAATATTATCTCTCTGTGCGCGTTACCAAGGAAGCTGTCAAACACCAGTTACTACAGCTACCAGCAGGTAACTATAGTTACTAGTTTATGTTATCTGCGTGAGTACAGTAACCTGACTCGCTCGGGCGTGACTGACTGACCGACCGCTCCTTAAGTAAAATAAATAGAGACAATGCATCAATCCCCACAAAGCTACTGGGCTATCTCTACCTATGCATCGATTAGTGTGTATCTTATGATAAAAATTCGACAAGGAAATGCATGCAAGTTGACCTGTCTTGCGTAACTTCCACTTATGTGGATACCTACGTTCACATACGAGATACAATCTTAGGGCCCAACACATATTCCACATGGACGGATGATGCAACGACAGAACTGGTCTGTTACCTACTGGACACCACGTTTTCGACACATGTCCCTAAATAAGATAATATTTATATGACTGGCAATCTTCCGCCTGCAACACTTTATGCAAGGATTTTGATTTTGTCATACATGCGGGTTACAAGTTAACAAGTTTTCCAATTGCATCAATTGGAATGGTTAAAGTTTTTAGCGATATCTTAGTTCTATAGAAAAGTGCAAACGGAAGGTATCGTATCGTGCGTATCACCTACACGAGAAATGACATATGTTCGGAAGATTTTTAATCATACCATTATGATAAGAATATAGGAAGTTCTAATAATATTTCTAATAATATTATGCTCATCTACTATAAACTTCTAATAATATTATGCTCATCTTTATTAAACTAGATAATTATTTTTAACTTCAGCTAAGCTTCTATGGTTACAATATTGCCTCCATAAAAGGTAGCTAATCTTCTCTTAAACCTTTCTTTTTTTATTGGATTTTTGAATGGATTGATGCTCTCGATTTGATGACGACCCGTGTGGCGCAATGGTTACCATGCCGGACTGCCAATCGAGGGGTCCCGGGTTCGATTCGCGGCGAAACAGAAATTTGAATGATGAGTTTAAATTTCTGTTCTCGGTTTGTGTTCCTGTCTTTGTATGTGTCCATGGTACCCACGACACAGGGTATTAATTACCTTACTGTGGGGCTATGTGAGTGTGAGATTTTTATTTATTTATTTATTATTTATTTAATAATTATTAATATTTTCAGACTATAGAGGAATGCAATACATTTATTGGTACGAGTTACGAACAACCACCAATAAATAGTACTCGTAATTTTTACTGAATAGTAATTAATTAATTGATCGACTGATAGATTGATGAACTAATTGACTAATTAGCTCATTGACTTAACTGATTGATTAATTCCTTTATACTTAACTCAAAAAGGCAGACAAGTCGCGTAATGTTAAGCACCTTTCATGAACCAAATTTTTAATGCCTTTTCCATTCACTATTTCTTACATAGTTCTCTAATATCTTAAGTAGTCATATTTCGCATATGAATGTGTAACTACTTTATAATTGCAGCGTTTAGGGTCCAAGCATGATTTAAGTCTGTGCCATACCTACATGAAACATACTACATACCCAGGTGTTTCACTATAATCCGAGAGACAAGTCACCAAAAAGAGCAACCATTTTTTAGAGGACGACGAAATTAAATTTTTCATCTGCAAAAAGAAAGCTATAAAAGCGAATTTGCAAAAAAGGGTTTATTTACTAACATGGTACAATTTTTTCACGAGTCAATTACATTTCAGTTTCTACATAGAAATTATACGACGTCTACCCAAGTTTTGCATTAGATGACAAAATCGAAATGCAGGACAAAAGCTAAAAAATCCAGCTGACCGAAAAAATACTATTCCTCTACTCCACCAGCGTATTATTTATTTATTTTTTGAAATTGCTTGCAATTATTGGTCGCTTACCTCATTACTCCGCTTACCGGCATGTTTACCGGTAACCACGTGTGCCGTATGCAACACAACTTGCGTAACTCCAAGCTTGACATGCGTTACCTGTCACTTCTCGAACCGTTTCTTATCAATCAATGACTAGATAAGGGGAAATTTGATATCTTTATTACGCTTATACAAAGTTATTAGTTAAATTTCTGATGAGAGATTTTAATTAGAGATTTAGTTTGGCCTCTATGTGGTACGGCTAAGATGTACAGAGGGAATGTTAATTAATATTTACGCTAAGAAAAGTCAAAGATGGAGAATAGAAAGCGTAATACAGTTGAAATTTCACTTAACTATACCTGTTATAATTTTTGTCTGCTCTTTAGAGCAATGCCTACTATACATTCTTAAGGATGAATACACTGAGTTAGTTGTTTTTCTTTTGTTTATTTATGGATGTAATAAAGGTTCTTGTAATAATTTTTATTGATTTGCTCTCCAATATTTAATGAGACTTATTATAAAGGCTCGTAACTTATTAAAAATTACATTAATTTGTCAATGATTGGCAATAGATGTAGATTAATACATTAAATTTATAAGATTTTGTATCTTATTTTATTACTTCCTACGCATTTTATGAAAGCGAATCTTGAAGAAAAAAACCGAAAACAATTTTTAATATTAAGCTTAATTAATTTAATATCAAGGTTTAATATTTAAGCTTAACCATTTTATGAAGCGATAAAGCAAGCAAAGACGCGACGCCAAAGTACAAAATATGAGTGAATAAAGGCAAGATGCTATTTCACGGAGAAGCAACTTTTCGCACAACGAGGCATAAATTACATTTCTTGCTGCAACTGTCTTTTGAGCCAAATTAGATCTGCAAATTGGATTCGCCTCTCGTCAGGTATCCAGTTTAGGAGGAATAAAATGATTAAATGTATAATGGTTTATGATAAGGCGGATTAGATTCCAAAAAAAGAAAATCTTCTAAAATTTATAATGTAGTTTTATTGTATTTTTTTTTATTTGAATAGAGAAGCAGATGAGCATGCACGTGGTGTAAAGTGGTCGCTGTGGTGGACATCTACGGTGGTTATTTTCTCGGTAGATCCAAGAAAGTTTCTAAAGGAATATGTAAATATCTGTTTCCAGATATTTGTTTTATCTAACTTGAATTTGGGACGGCCTACGCATCCCTCATCACTCGAGATGAACAAAGATGAAAAATGTTCTGATATCGAAGGGGATGGAAAAATTGAATACATATTGTGTGAAGAATAGCTTAGTTTATAACAAAACGGTTCTCTGTTAAGGTGAAGGTTTAAGCGCACTACAGTTTTGTTATCGTTGTTGTTGACTAGATTCTTATTTTTGTTTGGTTAACATAACATCAGTTGTTATATAGCTAAGGGTTACGACTGTGGAAACAAGCATTCAACAGGACGTTGTTGTTCCACTCACTCCTTTTTATGTAATGAACCTTAGCTACTGTCATTCATCTTTAATTTTAGTAGGTAGTAAGCACTTTACTTCAGTAGAAATGAAAGTCTGGAAGTAATAAAAGTAACAGAAAAAATCGATCGACTTCAAATATCTGCCAAATTATATTGTACATGTTCAAAAACTACAGAGACAATTTTGAAGAAACTTAGCTTGTCTCTAGATGTATACCTCATTCAAATCACAAGGACCATCACGATATGACTCTTAGTTACTGAGAAATTTGAGGACGAACATACAAGCACCCGTTCTTGAAAGCATCAATAGATCACCATACATACAGGTCAAACTGATGACCTCCTTTTTTGAAGTCGGTTAAAAAGTATGACAGACCTCATTGCGCGTTAACCGTTTATCACACAGTGATCATTCGCTCATAGCAGGCGCTTATTCGAATGACGCTAAAGCCTACGTGTATCCCAGTTTACCCATCCTGATATATTATGCCGATTATGTACCAACTTCCGCTTCAACCCTTTCCATAATATATTGTATGGGTGGAGATATACTGAATGCTCTAATGCTAAGGATTTGTGAGTATTGTGTTTGCCTCCCAATTATGGGTAAAAGTCCATTCACAAATTGTTGATAACACAGGTTCGATACCTGGCGATGTAAAACTTTGAACGAAATATTTAAATTTCTGTTCTCGGTCTGGGTATTTGTGTTACAGTCTGGGTTTTGTCCAGTCTGGATGTCCAAGGTGATGGCACAGTGAGTCCTACTATGAGATTTTTAGCACAAGGCACAAACATCGTAATGCCTCGCATCTTCTTCTCTACAAATAGTGTCTCACACGATAAGCTGTCACGTGTGCCCATTATCAACCTATAGCCATTCTGTTATCTTAAATAATATAATGTACTTTTTTTTATAAAAAAGTGCTGCTGGGAGTTTTTTGCCGCCGCCTTTTTTCTCTCAGCTCAACATCTAGCCCAAACGGGCACCTAAAGGCGATGACCGTGAAAAATGACATTCATTAAGCGAATATTTTGTATTCCTAATATGAATACCACCAATCCGCACTTGGCCAGCGTGGTGGACCATGGCCTAAATCCCTCTCACTTGTGAGGAGACCTGTGCCCAGCAGTGGGACATAAAAGGTTGAAAAAAAATTAAATAAATATTTTTTCTTTTTCTTTTCTACTATCATTGATAATAAAGCATTATAAATGCGTCGAATGTTTTATATGATGTACGATAGAGATGGAGCTTTTGATCGAATTGTGAAACAGTTTTCTCTATTGATTGTCAATGTTCATAAAAATCGGATTCACTAAAAATCTACATACAATAAAGTATGATGTTTTATTTGCTTTTTGTTTGAACAAAACGGGTAACCTCTTCCGTCAGTACATTTATTGGCACGATTCGTGGCTGTCGGCGTGTTCTTATTAAATTTCTTCGAGAGACTTCGCTCATAACCCCGGAGCCGTCACGACTGACAACTAGACTGTCATTTAAATTTGTAGTTTGTCATATTTTACGTGATGGAGTTAGAAAGGCAGGCGCTCCTTTTATTGTGATGGAGTACAGGAATAAGCGGCACTATTTTTGGTGATAGTTTATGGTGGATGAAACAGATATTTACGAGTAAATCGAATTTCTAATGAAAATCTTTGAGATGTTTAGTATCTCATGAGTACCTAATACTGATAATGGAGGATGTGCCACTACAATTTACCGATCACACAGATTTAAATTGACCCACCCTAGGCTCCTCAGGGTTCCTATGCTGATTATATTCTATAAGATGCCGGGTTTCTGCATCCTAAAGACTAAGGAAATCAACCTAGATTTAGGTTTTTTGTTTTAGGACTTTAGGTCGATGGTCGCCTTTAACCTTACCGTCGAAATATGCGTTTATCTGACTACACGAGGCTATTCTTTCACAATAAATCTAAGTTCTAGAAACTTTTACGTAAGATCCAATATAAGTACAAAACCAACAAATATTGTTAAACCAAAAGAAATAAACTGAAAATAATTATCCTTTTAAGGCATTTTCACCTATTTCCTCTGAGGAACTGTGACCCATTTCCAAATTAAAAGCCGAAACTAAGCCGGGCTGCCAGTCAACGTATTCTTATTAAATTTTTCCAGGAAGTGTCAACTTAAAAATGTTTTAATTGTAACCTTACTTGTGATATAATAAAGACTGCTGTAGTATACTCGTAAAGTAAGACAAGTGTGAAACTTGTGAATATGTAAAACTTACATCTGAATCCCGACGACTGACGACCCATGTGGCGCAATGGTTACCATGTCGGACTGCCGATTGGACGGTCCCGAGTTCGATTCCCGGCGAGTCAGAAATTTGAATAATGAGTTTAAATTTCCATACTCGGTCTGGGTGTTTCTGTTTCTGTCTTTGTATGTGTCCATGGTACCCACGACACGGATATACCTATCCTACTGTGGGGTTATGAGTGTGAAACGTTTATTAATTTATTAATCATTAACGTTTTGGTGATTGTAAGTAACACTAACCTATGTTAGCAAGTATATTTTAATCTAGTTGCTAAATTAACTTAAGCTTTTAATCCTACTGTCAATCATGCTATGCAATGATGTATCCCATTTTTGGACAGGCTTACGTGACTTATCGGTGTCAACGGAGACCGATTACCTAACATGAAGGCGAAAACAAGAACATTTATTTCGTAGTTATGAATCCCGTGAATTCAGTAAAGTGGGCCTTTGACATACATCTCGTATAGGTATAGGCTGAAAAGTTGCACGAGACGTTACTTGCTGCCTTTAAAGTCTTTGAGCCCCCCTTCATTAAAAAGGCTGGCATCGCGAGATTTATATACCTGGTACTTTTTTAGTACCTAGTAATACTTCGACACATTTAAATAATTCCTTTCGAGTGGTTGTAAAAAAATAAACCAAGTACTTACATGTGTAGGGGACTTGTCAGGTTGGCTTTCCTTGGAATCAGCGTACTCCACCCCTGCAGTTATTGCTGGAGAAACTGCAAGAAAACGTATTGATTAAAATAGGTATTATTGGTATTTAAAGCAAATAAACTTTGCAAAAATATCGATGGTTCTCAGGAGAACATGGTTTAGGAAGTACCATTGCTGCTCCCATTTCTACTATAAAGGAGTACTATTGTCTCTCTGTTATGCAACTGCATTACGACGGGCATAGTGCAAGGCCATATACATATACACGTTAAAGTGATTTCAATGCGAAGCGGGCGTAAGATGGGTGACATTTGATGCGCGTTTCCGTGCCTCGGAGGGCACTGTCGGAGGTCTTAAGGGCGGTCGCAATGGAACAGCGCGAAGGAGTAAGGTACAGACTTAGAATAAATACGTATAGAATGAGTGTCTTCATACAAGCGCGCTGCCAAAACGCTGACCTCTCATAATATCTGAGACAAAACATATAATTGCGCTACTAATGCGTCAAGCCTATCTCCGGGGTCTTTATGGTCGATAACTCACCGAAATGCTATGTTCGCACGATCTCCGCCGAAGATATCAATTTATTGCCCCATTGTAACCAGTCGTCCTTAATTTATTGCTTTGTAAGCTTGCAGTATGGTTTTCAAGACTATGAGAGTTATGAGAATGATGCGAAAAGACATAATGATCAAAATTATACGAATCTTAGACCAGGCGCGGTCGCAGCCTTTAATTTTAGGGGGGGGGGGGTCACTAAGAAATTTGGGGGAAGAGGTGTCCCAAATTTTCTTGTTTCGCCTTCCATCTACACATGACTGATGGATTTGGGGGGGGGGGTGGATCATGTCCCCTGTGACCCCCCCTCCCCCCTGAGACCGCCACTGTCTTAGACTTTCAACTATTTGATCAGGCCTCATCAGTATGTAAGCGTCACGTTAAAATGATTTCAAACTTATGCAATCAAACTCATTACGTTTCAAAATACAGCTTTTGTTATTATCCTTCTCTGCATGTCCTTGACTATGTTTTTTTTTCTATTATTAGTTAGCTATTTAATACGCTACTTAAATCAAATGTGGTCCCATGAAGCTTACCTAACCTAGTCTTCTAAATGTGATTGTCTACTCTAAGCTATGAAAACACAAAAAATAAATACTTTTACAGTAATTAATAGATGCCAAAGTGATATCTACTTTTGCAGTCATGACTCACGCGCCCTTTATAGGTGGAAGTAGTTGGTAGAATTTGCATGATTTGGCAAAGGAAGCATCCCTCGATAAATTTATTTCAGCTGTCAAGTAGTGTTACGGTATCACCTGACTGTAAGAGGCCACTAAAAGCGGTTTGTTCGAGAGAGAGAGATCGAGAGAGAGAGAGAGAGAGGGATCGAGAGAGAGAGATCGAGAGAGAGAGATCGAGAGAGAGATATCGACAGAGAGAGATATCGACACAGAGAGAGAGAGAGATTGAGAGAGAGAGAGATCGAGAGAGAGAGAGAGAGTGAGAGAGAGCTCGAATCGTCCAATCGAACCAGCGGCACCGCGAAGACTACGGTGTGTGTAGCCACACGTAAGCCGTGAAAAGCCCATATTGTGTAGGAAGGCTGCACAGCTTTCCCATGACGGGCCATGGAGATCTCGGAGTTCCCGTCAAGCCCTGTGACAGGCCACTGAGGAAACTTTTTGTGCGGTTCAATTCCCGCATAACCCGGTTTATATAAGGTGTTGGCTACATTGCGAAGGTTCCCACCCCGATACTAAAATAGGTATATGACCGGCGGTAGTCCTGTAAAAGCTGATGAGCGGAATATTACCTGTAGATATGGCAGGGGCTCTTTTGTCGAGTATCGAGTTTCCTTTTGAGAGCTCTCTTTTCTCTGCTCTGTCTTCTTCTTCCTTCTGTTTATTTCTGGGGTTCTGGATGTCTACCGCGTGACTTGCTGCCACAAGCAGCAATACTATCTGTGGAATTTGATAACAATTAGAATCAACAATTCATCATTACTATTATTAATGGCAATGAAATGAAGGTGTCTAAACTTTAGTTTAATAGCGTTATCTTTATACATATATCTTTCCTACAGGTTCCCAAACTTTTTCGTATAGACCACTTTCAAAATTTTGCTGGTTCCGCTGGACCCCCTGCAGCTACACATTTCTACCATATTCCCAAAGCTCGACAAACCCCGAATTAACGCCAACGTGGTCTACGTCCTGTCGAGTCTCCCGTGGACCCCTGGGATCTTATTCATGCATACAGTATTTGTAAGGTAATAAAATTTAAATTTTAATTAATTAATTTTTAGTATCTGTTACAATGTTTTTAGAGGATCGGCGTTAATGATTTTTTAACAATTGGGTCAATGACAGAAAAAAAGCCGGCGGATTAAAGCTTTGATATTATTATTGTACTTACTCCACTTGCTATTAGTGGTCTAAGCACAGATCCCTGGATAACAATATCGACACAACGACAAAAAAGGACGGATGCTCACAAAGGATGCTTTTAAATTATAAAAAAACAGAAACCCTCGAAATAATATGTAACTAACTCAAATCATAGATGTGAGTAAATTCAAATCGATGACTAAAGGGGTAGTATAAGGGATGAAGGTTTATGTTAGGTAACTTTTAAGTTCTCTGAAACTTTGAATTTGTCTTCAGAAATAATCGGAATTTCTTCCAGGTTTTTCATCACTTTGGATGATGCCTACTTTTGCCTACTGTGAATTATTTATTTACTCATTTACACTTATGATTGGCTGGGGCTTTCCAATCTAAAGCTATGGCGTCTTCCATGCCCTCTATTGGTAGTTATTGAGTTCACAATAAAAATTCAATACCAAATGAATATTATTCTAATTATTTTACTTTCTATTCATATTAAATTTTAAAATATAACTCAAATTTTGATTTAATATCACAATGATAAAATATTTACTAAGTTTTGGTACATGATAAATAAGTTACATAAGAAGAGACACAAGCTGTAGACCGTCTTAATTGATCGGCATCAACAGTTATGTACATTGAAAAAAATTGTAAGGGTAATTTATAAATTTTATCGCTATTATTTCACGCAAATGTCTCTCTAAGGCAAACTAAGCACATCCAAATAAAATTACAAAACTTTCACATAATTAAAAACACTGAACTGACCATCAACTTCATCTTCGAAACCGGCCACAAACACTATCAAAAAAGAAGTTCGCAAAAAATTCGAAATTTAAATTTTGCCACACTCCCACGCACAGATGCCAGCGTTAACTAAGTGCGCGCACGCCGGAATTACGCTCGCTTATATGAGCGAAGCGTGTCGGTAATAAGCGGGTGAGCTTTTGGTACTCGCGCTGTTGTGGATTGACAGTTGGTTTACTATATTTGGTTTTAAAATAATATTGTGTTTTTATGTATATATGTTAGGTTAGGTTAGTAATTAGAGACGAATTGTATTCAAATACCGGTACCCATGTTATTCGGATTTTCTTTTATTTAATAAACAAGTTATGTATACTTTTTTCTTTAAGCTACACTCGTCATTATTGCTTATTCACAATACAAGGTTAATTAATTATAAATTAATCTTTGAATAATATGCACTTAAAAAATAATAGAAATCTAATGCAAATTAGTATTTGCAATTACTAGCTTGGATAGCTGGAAAAAACTCAGATATCTTTAAGCATATCTACAACGTGAAAAGAAAGAAAAGAAAATATTTTATTTGGTTTTACAAAAATATTTAGATCGCCATATTATTGGTAAATAATATGGCGATTTAGGATGTACAAATTTTATTGTAAAAGTTATATTATTACAAGTTAAATTATAAACAAATGTATGTATGTATGTAATGTACAGTAAACACTAAAACTTACACGCAAATACGCACGCATTAAAATATACTGTATTTTATATTATATATACAGTATACTACTGTATACTTAAATAATTCTACATTATACTTAAATTAAATTTAACCCAAGTTTGTGCTTTTTATACAAATTTATTTTATTTTATTTGAAGCGTACGTGGTTAGCCGTCATCAGCTTTGGGCACCCACCATGATGGGTTTTTGTACGCTGAGAGGAAAAAAAGCTGGCGGAAAAAAACCTCCCAGGTTTTTATCCCGCGAAATATCTTATTTATGCTATTTATTTTAGTTTATTATTTATTTTAGTTAATATATTTAAATTTATTATATTTATTATTATTTATCGTTTAGAAACTCAGTGACCGAATAGTCGTAGCCGAACGTAACTCGTAAGTTTCATTGAATAGACTTTTTGAATATCCTGAAAGGAAAATAATACTGTTTATACTGTATACCTATACACCTGTATACCTGTGTATACTGTTTTAATAACGATGAATCGTAGGAGACGATTGATTGTTTGATGTTGAAACAGTTTATTAAGTTACCTGCATTTCTGTATTGAGAATTATGATATAAATAAAAATGGCAAAAATAAATAAATCAAAGGGTCAAATTAAGAAATAAATGGACAATAGATAAAAAAATCGTCAATGTTCGAGTTTTAGAGTAGAATCAGCCAGAAATCATGTGAACTAAAACTGGTAATAAGATCTATGTTGCGTAACTTTTTACATTTATTCTTAATTTTTACCAATATTACACGTATGATTATTTATCTAATCAGTTTTGTTACATTCCACAAACTATTTTAGTTAACAAGATAGTAAAATAGGAATATCTCAGAAAGAACGAAGATACGAATGTTGGTTTGAACTTTCTCAGAGCACATACAGAAGTTGTAATGCAACAATTTGAAAACAAAGAACAAGATACGTACCGTAAATTAGATTGCTTCGAGTTACGAACATGTTTCACCGACATTCATACATGTAGCAACAAAGATAAAACAAAGTCAAAATTAAATTGTACGATACATACCAGTGCTGAAGCAAATAGGTACTCTACATTTCTTATTTGTACACCTTCCACCTAAGGGTTTATTTAGACGAACTGATCGTAACAGTAATTTATTTTCATAAAGGGTAAAAGATGTGTAAAAAAGACCTGAAACTTATAAATTTCATTCAAAAACGGGCCCATCTAAAAATGTAAAATGGAAACAAAACAATTTACTTTTGTTTCACTGTCGTGCCTGTGAACATACCATCTTGAAATAATAATTTTTATATTAATATTTCTTAATTAGTGACTTCTTACTCTTAGTTTATGTCAAATTATTGATTGAATTTCTGGAAATGGAATTGCTGGGAATTTTTTTCCGCCTCCTTTTTTCTCTCAGCTCAACATCTAGCCCAAACGGGCACCTAAAGGCGATGACCGGGAAAAAATGACATTCATTAAGCGCACATTTTGTATTTTTTTCTTTTCTTTTTCATTACATGGGTTCCTCATGGGAGCAGCGTGGGTCAGCTAGCCAGCCAGTCACACAAGATTTTTCTGTTTTGCGTACAGTTTCGGAAAGCAATTTAAAAAGCAATGTTTGTACTTGCCCTTACAATGTTTAACATAGTAGGCAGATTGTACTTTATTCAGTGAGTTTAATTAGGAGAAACAGATGCGGGATGGCATTACAATCGTTAATTAAAGATACTAAAATTATCATTTCTTGGTTAGACAATTGATACTCAAGTTGTCAAGGCTATATTCAACTGAAATATTTACTAAAATACGGTTCTGTATTCTTTAAAACATGTGTATTTATGCTGAATGATTGTAATTTTATAGTTTTAAATTAATTAATTATTAACATTCGATGAAAGAGTGCTAATTTAAGAGTAATTTTAATAATAACCACGTGACGTAACAACATAAATAAATTACCTTTAAGAGAACGAATAAAAAGTATTTATATATAAAAGATCTGAACATGTTTCTAATAATTGAAAAAGAGAAGAATCCTGAAATTGGTTTCAGTATTTTACGGCACAACATTTCAAGGGAATCATCATTAACATTTTGGAACTACGGAATTGTGTGTAAATAGTTTGTTTGTCTGTCCCACCGAATGTTTGAATAGAGTCCGAGGATCAAAGCCCGTACGACCCTTTTAATGTTTCATCATTTACATATATTATATGTAGGTATACAGATTAAACATCGAACTTTTGTGCCTTTGAAGATCAATCCTTTATGCAAATACGGAATGAAGCTTCGCTCTTCATTGTTTTTGCTTTCAGTGGTGTGTCATGGATTTTCATTTAAATATAATGGAGTTGTTTTTGAAAAAGCGCAGAATTTGAATTGAAAGAAATGTGTCACAATATTTTGAATTTTGTATTTAAGCAAATATTTAGTGCTCGACATTAAAATTGTAGTATAACTTCGCATTTGAATAACTTCGCTTCTGTGGATATATATGGTTGAGTTTTTATGTTGAAATTATTTATTTTGGTATAAGAATTTGTAGATGAGTAATTTTATCGCGGATACCAAACACTCAATACAAAAAAGAAATATATCCGTTACAGAAAGTGTCGTTACAGAACTGTATCCGTTAAGAAACTGTTTACTTGTACCATCTTTGAAATGGATGCATGATGCATGTTACAATAAAGATTATGATTATAAAAAATGTACAACCCATATCCTAATGTGTTCATTCTATTAAATGTAAGTTTAACTATTGTTGCCTAAAAGCTTAAAGCACACATGCGACAAAAGCACAGCGTATTGTTTTTGGCACAATTTACCTTACGCTTTCGTGTGTTCTGTTGACATCTTAATATGCATGAGATATATAGTTCCTGAATCCTGATGTTTGTCTGCCTCGCTACATTAACTGAGGACTCTGCAAACAAACATTAAACTACCTGCTACGTGTAAGCTTAGACGTAAATGTAGAGATAACATTAGTTTAATGCGAAAAGCAGGATAAGAAAGAGAACTTGACACAGATAAATAAATAAATAACGCTTCACACACATAGCCCCACAGTAAGGTATATATATTCTGTGTCGTGGGTGCCATGGACACAAAGACAGAAACACAAACACCCAGACCGAGAACAGAAATTTAAACTCATCATTCATTTTCTGTTTAGCCGTGAATCTAACCCAGGACCCCTCGATTGGCAGTCCGGCATGGTAACCATTGCGCCACGTGGGTCGTCACAGAGCGTTTTAAAATTAAATTTAATCAAACAATCAAAGCAACAATTAAATTATGTGAATGAAGTGGTGGTTCTACTTACAGTTTATTTTAAGTAGTAAGTCTAGATTGCTACGGGTCATTACCGTTCATACGCCAATCCACCGGAACGCGACTACTAGGTCAGCGCAGTGTAGTGTGAGCGCAATAAGTAAAACTATTATAGAGATAATAATACGTCAAGATGCTTCGGATCAAAATTTGTTGTTTTACTTTATTATTATTCAGTTATGTTTAATTATAAAATAACTTACTTTATAATTAACTTACTTTATGTTAAAAATAAGTAATACATTCGTTTTAATGCTTAAAAAGCCCTGCAATATCATATACGGTTAAGGTTTGGATCTATAATGCAATGATTCTTTTTATTTTTTATTTTTTTTTTTAACCTCATAGCCCCACAGTAGGATAATTAATGCCCTGTGTCGTGGGTACCATGGACACATACAAAGACAAGAATACAAACACCCAGACCGAGAACAGAAATTTAAACTCATCATTCAAATTTCTGTTTCGCCAGGAATCGAACCCGGGACCCCTCGATTGGCAGTCCGGCATGGTAACCATTGCGCCACGCGGGTCGTCGTCGTTAAATAATATTTAATAATTAATTTTTATATAGTATATATCTCCACCAACCCGCATTGGAGCAGCGTGGTGGAGTAAGCTCCAGACCTCCCCAATAATGGGGACAGACTTGTGCCCAGCAGTGGGACGTGGAAAATGGAAAAGGGTTGCAGCCAATTAATTTATAATCGCTATTAATTTATTTTCTTAAAAACAGAAAAATATTCGTTTAATGTTATTTATAGCTTGATTATCACTTTATTAATTTTATGGGTAATGAATATATTCATAGGTACCTAATTTTATATATTAATAGCGTAAGCCGATTTTGGTCCCAGTGATTATGGGACGATAGCTGCACATAAAAAATCGGTTGTAGTCTCATTTTGAAGAGCTCCAGCTGTATATATGCAGAAAAATAAACATTTTAGTAGAAAATCCATTTAAGCCATTAATAAAAACACTTTTCTAAATAACTAATTTTCCTATATTAGTTCCGACTTGTGAAATATTTTGTAGTTATATATAATATAAAAATTACTTTTTTTCGAATGGCGTCTCGGTCATTTGAACTTTTTGCCAATTTCAAATTTGGATTGTCATTAAACTAAATTTATTAAATACACGCTAATGTTTCGCTGGCGACAAGCCAGTAAATAAATAAATAATAATAATAAACGTTTCACACTCATAGCCCCACAGTAGGGTGTATATACCCTGTGTCGTGGGTACCATGGACACATACAAAGACAGAAACACAAACACCCAGACCGAGAACAGAAGTTTAAACTCATCATTCAAATTTCTGTTTCGCCGGGAATCGAACCCGGGATCCTTCGATTAGCAGTCCGGCATGGTAACCATTGCGCCACACGGGTCGTATAAATAAAGATACACAGAAACCAATCCACGTCGTCGCGACTATTGGGTCAGCGCAGAGTGCACTCTGGTCAGTTGTCGTGAGCCTAATTAGAGAAACTATTACATGAGCTCTTGCGTTACGGACTTCCGTTCGATGTTCGAAATTTGTGTTTTTTTGGTTTTCATGTTTTTTTTATGGAATGCTATTGTAAGCCTATATTTGGAGTTGTAACAATAATTTAATGGAAGATTTTTTATTAGAAAATGGAACTTTAGTGTATATAAATATTATGATTATTTTAGGTTTATATAATTTTATATTTTTGGGAGAGCCCGAGTACTTTGAAATCTAAACGGGCTCCTTAATTATTATTTTTGATGATTGAGCACCTATAAGGAAAGCAAGCGTGCCACGCCGTAAAAATGCACAGTGCTAGGTACCACGGCTAGTGTTGGACACGCTCCAAAAAGGGCCACGGCTAAAAATGGCAGCGACGACTCGGCCTGACAGATTCCAACAGTCTACCCTCAATAAGATTCACAATTCTTATGAGTAACTTGTTAGAATTATTATTTTGATATTAGTTTTATCTGGTGGCAACTATACCAAACACTTCTAAATATAAATATTGAATTTGTTAGAAACTGTGTTATTTAAATAACTATAACTTTCATTAATAAATTAACCTTTTTAATTTTGATTGAAAGAAAGAATAGGCATCCACGAACCATAAATAATTTCATTACTTAATTAGTAGAGGAGCTCCATATTTTCAATTCAACTTCATTATTTTTGTCACTTCAGACTCATGACCTCTACAATACATGTGTGTGAAAATGATACAATTGGTCCGAAACAATGGTCGCTTGCAACCAACGACACGGTGGCACAGTTTGCGAATAAATAAAATATCTAGGCATTTTATAATAAAGCATAATTATAAGACGCTTGAATTTTCAAATTAATGCAATTTTGCGTTGGAACTAACTCATTAAGGCTTTAAACATACACAAATTTCATCATCAATATTATTGAAGTTTCGTGCCTCTAAAGAATAGATATAAAAACCTTTTAAATTCGTCTGTTTGTCTCTATGTCAAGATCTTTTTCGCAGTAAAGCGTGCGTGGTACTGAATAATAAAATTAATCTGCAATCACATAAACACGTTCGTTAGTTGATGGGATGTTCATGTTCCGAGGACCCAAAAAAATATTAGCCTGCATTTCAAGTCGGACCTGCATTTCAGATCGGACTAAAAATTAATTGATTTGTTCTGAAATCCACATATCGGTTAAAAACTAATAGGTACAGATTTAAATGAATAAAGAAGACAAAGTAAGTTATAACTTGAATTAAGAAATATATCATCATATCTATAAAAGAGAAAGTGTGTATGTATGTTCCATATAGACTCCGAAATGGCTGGACCGATTTCAATGAAATTCTCGGAGAACCTTCAGATTGGTCCTGGTAATCCTGTAAAGTTTGGTTCACTTCTCTTTCTAACGCGGATGAAACCGCGGGGCACAGCTAGTAAATAATAAACAGAAACAGTACAGTGTTATAAAAATTATAATAATAAACCCAGGTACCTTTTGAAGGTTTCCTCCCGATACAAAAAATGCAATTTTTCCGCGCTAAAACATCTCATTCCAATAGGAATGTATATTATAATGTATTTGAACCTTTATATCGCGGATTAAACCGCAGGGCACAGCTAGTTTATTAGACACATTACCACAACATCCCCAGAGCCATTTCGTTTAAGAGTAATGTGTCGATTAAAATCGTAATCATGTTTGTTTGGCTAGAGATTCTTTGATTACATAATTATCTTGTTTTGACGGCTTCTATCATCGACGCACGAGTGAATTGGTTTAAAGCTAGCTCTATTTAGTGAGTGTTAGTAATAAATTAGCATTCTTTAAAATATTGAAATAAATAACAAGCTTCTTTCAAGCGAAGAAGTGATGGGCGTGGTCTAGTCTTCGTAAGATGGACAGTGGTAATATCAAACACTTACATTTTTCTACGTTTAATATCATTGGATGACATTGTATACGCGTTTTCGTTGCACAGTCCGATGTTACATATTGTTACGCCTTTGAGTACCTATATCTCGAGAACAAAGCGTCGTACAGCAAAACCCCAAAAACGCATAAACAGGTATTAGGTCTACTATCGAACAGTGAAGAAAGTTCTCGAAAAATCAGTCATAAGAAAAACATCGATTTCTACGAGTAAACAAATTCGGGATCCGCAGCGAGTACGTACCTATATATAGCGTACATGTATAGGTTGTTTACATCGCGGGTCGCGGCTATTATTTATGACTACATAAGCTGTACATAGGTGCGTAATAACATAAAGGAAGGTTCGGGACGGGTCTATTGTATTTGTTGGTTCGGGAAATTTCTAGAGAACCATGGGTGGCCGTATATAAGGCACGCGCCGAGCCGCGACTGCGCAGTTTATTTCCGGAAGTGAAACCGAAGCGATCTCTACCAAGCGACAAGGAAGAATTATTTCGACGACTCAAGCGAAGATATTGGACTATAGTGATTGTGCATTGTGATTCGGACTCTGTGAAGTGGATTTTTGTGGAAGCTGACAATAAACGCCTTCTACGTTACCAACGGCATTTTCATTACCCATAGCGCGTAACAATTGGTGTCAGAAGTGGGATGCCGTTAGTACAACGAGACGAAGAGGGGCGCACTCCGAGGACCAGGAGACAGGTCGGTATGGATGCTGCGCGACAACTTGCGGCTGAAGGGGAGGACGAGACCGCTGCGCCGGGGTCGTCGTCAGGGGCAACCGCAGCACCGGCTCCGACAATGGATATGGCAGCGCTACTGTCCGCCATACAGGGGATGCAAGAAAAGATGCAGGCCAGTCAAGAGGCCAGTCTTCGACAGATGCAGGCCAATCTAGAAGCTAAGTTAGAAGCCAGCCAACGTGAACAGGAAGCCATCCGACGTGAACAGGAAGCCAGCCGCCGCGAGATCCAGGAACAGATCCAGGCCAGTCTAGAAGCCAGCCGCCGTGAACAGGAAGCCAGCGTTCGACAAATCCAGGATCAAATCCAGACCAGTCAAGAGGCCAGCCGTCGAGAGATCATAGAGAAAATCGACAGTGGACTTACTGGCCTTGGCGAGAAAGTTAAGGAAGTGGAGCATGAGGTTAAGGGAGTCACGCTAAGAACCGACCAATTGGAAGAGCGGGTGGAAGAGCTAAGCAAGGAGGTCGTAAAACTGAAGATCCGTGAACCGATTTCAGTACCTTCTGCGTCATCCGCGAGGCTCGACCTACCACACTTTGACGGAAGCTCTTCCTGGGCAGCTTTTCGGTACCAGTTCGAGACGCTTGCGAAAGCAAATGCTTGGGGACAGGATTACTCCTTTACCGCTTTAACCCTGGCCTTAAGAGGGGATGCCTTAATGACAATCGAAAACCTACCGAAGGAAGGCAGGACACTGGAAACTCTAATGGAAGCGTTAGAAACTCGCTATGGCGAGAAACACCTGGAGTATGTGTACCGAGCTCAGCTTCGAGAGAGAACACAAAAGCCCAATGAGAGCCTCCAGCAGTGGGCAACAGAGGTTGAAAGACTTGTAAGGCGTGCCTACTCTTCGACACCAGGGAATATAGAAGTGTACTTACTGCAGGCATTTGTCGACGGGATACGAGACCTAGAGGTCAGGGCCGCTGTGCGTCTGGGTCATCATCAGTCTCTAAAGAATGCTTTGGCACATGCCCTGGAAGTCGAAGCCGTGAGACAGGATGCAAGGTACCACAAAGTAAGAGAAGTGGTCACGGAGCAAAAGAAGCCACGTTTTATCCCCACCTGCTATGGTTGCGGCGAAAAGGGGCATATTCGCTTAGAGTGCCCCAAGAAGAAAAGAAGATGGGTTTCTGACTCGGAAACCCAAGTGGACGAGTTGCCGTTAAACTAGATGTCGCCAGGGCCGCGGGGCGGGCGCTGGTTGGTCAAATTAATGCCCCCTGTATTACAATTAACCAAGTTTGTAACGGAAACAGCTTAACAATTGAAGGTATTGTGAATAACCGGACTTGCCAATTCACTGTGGATACGGGAGCCTCTTGTTCAATTGTGAAGCCTGAGCTACTTCCTAGGACCATTCAGTGGACCAAGCGATCTCCAGCACACCGACTTCAAACGGCAACCGGTCAACCAGTTACCGTCCTCGGCAATATAGACATCGATCTGAAGATTGGTGACCGTATATACCGACATCCATTTTTAATTGCCAGTATCACCGATGATTGCATTTTGGGACTAGACTTCTTAAGGAAAGAAAAATGTGTAGTTGACGTACGGAAAGGAGTTTTGAGGTTCCCTGATCAAGAAGTGTGTCTTAATGGATCTCAATCATGCAATCTTTACTGCTTGAGGGACACTGTACTAGCACCTAGATCGGAGTCTCTAGTGAAAGTGAAATTCCCCTCGAAAGTTAACGTAAGAAGATGCGTGATTGTCGAGGACACCGGAAGTAACAATAGCTTGATTACTGCGAGAACTCTACTCATGTCCAAAGGAGTATCGACGGTTCGGGTTCTCAATATGAGTAACGAGGAAGTTCATTTAAAGAAGAACAGCTTAATGGGAAGATGCGAGGAAGTGAAACTTCTTAGACAGTTGAGAAATATCAGAGCAGTACAGCCAGAGAGGCAAAATAGTGCTGATATTGTCTGTCAACTTCTTGAAGCTTCTAAGGAAAATTTATCTACTTCTGAGCGACAGCAGGCATGGGAACTCCTATCGAAATTTAAAGACATTTTTGCGAGAGAAGGCGATTTCGGACGAACGGGACTCGTCAAGCACCAAATCGATACGGGCGACGCTAGGCCCATTAAACAAAGACCTCGAAGGATACCATGGGCAAAAGAAAAAGAAGTCACTGAACTCGTCAAAGACATGGCTAGTAACGGAATTATCGAACCTTCTACAAGTCCGTGGTCTTCACCAGTTGTCTTAGTAAAGAAAAAGGACGGCAGCACAAGGTTCTGTGTAGATTACCGGATGTTGAATAACGTTACTAAAAAGGATAGTTATCCCCTGCCTCGAATAGATGACACACTGGACATGCTCAGTGGTATGAAGTGGTTCTCTACCATTGATCTGAAGAGTGGATATTGGCAGGTGGAGATAGATCCGAAAGATAAGGAGAAGACAGCATTCAGTACAGGAATAGGAAACGGTCTATGGCAATTCAAAGTTATGCCATTCGGCTTGTGTAATGCACCCGCCACTTTCGAACGTCTCATGGAAAGGGTAATGGTGGGCCTTCTTGGAGACGTATGTTTGGTCTACCTTGATGACATTATCATCATGGGGCGTACTTGTAAGGAACACCTGCGGAATATGGAAAAGGTCTTTACACGGCTTAGGAACGCCAACCTTAAGCTAAGCCCGAAGAAATGTGCCCTCTTCAAGAAAGAAGTGAGCTACCTTGGGCACATAATTTCCCCGGAAGGAGTTAAAACCGACCCAGAGAAGATTAAGGCTGTGCAGGACTGGCCTACTCCGAGGAATAAATCTGAAGTACGTTCATTTCTGGGTCTGTGTACGTATTACAGACGTTTTGTAAAGAAATTTTCAGATATAGCCAGGCCATTACATCGTCTTACGGAAGAAAAACGAGATTTTGTCTGGGATTCGACTTGTGAAGATGCTTTCAGAGAGCTAAAACGTTGTTTGTGTGAAACGCCTATATTAGGATATCCAAGTCGCGATGGGAGATTCATCGTGGATACGGACGCGAGTAATACTGGAATCGGCGGCGTTTTATCACAGATACAAGGCGAGCACACGGTAGTGATAGCATACTTCAGCAAATCACTCTCGAAACCAGAAAGAAATTACTGCGTTACTCGTAGAGAGTTACTTGCCGTGGTCAAGGTCTTGCAACATTTTTCGAAGTACCTTATTGGTCGCCAGTTTACACTACGGACAGATCACGCAGCGTTACAATGGCTCCTGCAGTTTAAAAATCCTGAAGGTCAAGTGGCACGATGGCTCGAGCAACTGCAAGAGTTTCATTTTGTTACGGAGCACCGGAGTGGAAAAGGACACAGCAACGCTGATGCCTTATCACGAAGACCTTGTCCTGAAGATTGCAAACACTGTCAGAAACAGGAAACCATAGGACATGTTAAATTGATAAGGACGCAAGGTTTAGACGATGAATGGACCAACGAAAACATGAAAAAGGCGCAAGAAGAAGATGATGATCTACGGTTTATACTGGACTGGAAGCGAAGTGAGAACAAACCCAGCTGGAATGATGTGTCAGCATGTAGCCCAGTCACTAAAAGCTATTGGGCTCAATGGGACAGCTTAGTCTTGGAGAATGAAGTCTTACATAGAAGATGGGAGTCAAACACCGGAAAGGAAGTAACTCTACAGATCGTAGTACCAAGAAGTATGGTGTCTTCCGTCCTAAGGCACATTCATGATGGAACTTCTGGTGGGCACCTTGGCGTGAAGAAAACACTAGTAAAGCTGCGAAGAAGATTCTATTGGGTACATTGTCGCGAAGATGTGGAAGACTGGTGCCGAAAATGTACAGCTTGCGCTTCAGTCAGAGGTCCCCAAACAAGAAGTAAAGGCAAATTAAAGTTGTATAACGTTGGGGCACCTTGGGAGCGTATAGCTATTGATGTAGCTGGACCATTTCCAGTAACCGAAGATGGAAACCGATACATCGTAGTTGTGCAGGACTATTTCACCAAGTGGCCTGAAGTATTTGCCACTCCCAATCAAGAAGCACACACCGTGGCTAAAAAGCTCGTGCAAGAAGTAGTCTGCCGATATGGTGTACCTATGGAAATCCATTCAGACCAAGGACGTAATTTCGAGTCGGGGCTTTTCCAAGAAATGTGCAGTTTGCTGGGCATGCATAAGACGCGCACGACTCCTGCTCATCCACAGTCAGACGGTATGGTCGAGAGATTCAACCAAACGTTGGAAAATCACTTGGCTAAGGTAGTGGATGAACATCAAAAAGATTGGGACCAATACATACCTCTGTTCCTTATGTCGTATCGTTCGGCACTCCACGACAGTACAGGATTTACTCCAGCAAAGGTGAACTTCGGCAGAGAAATCAGGCTTCCGATAGACGCTATAACTGGAACTCCACCTGATGGTCCCAAGATTGTGACGGAGTACGTAAGTGATCTTCAATATCAGCTAAATGAGGTACACAAGATGGTTCGGGAGAACAGCTTGAAAACCAGCACAAGCATGAAAACCCGATATGACAGGAAAGCCAATTCCAAGGGATTTGAAGAAGGAGCTCTAGTGTGGTTTCACAATTCCTCTTCTTCCTCTGCGGAAGAAGGGGAAGTCTCCGAAATTACAACCTCGCTGGGAAGGACCTTACACTATTGTCACAAAGATTAACGACATCACGTACCGGATTAAGAAGGGTCCCCGCGGCAAGCTAAAAGTAGTACATGTAGACCGACTATCAAAATACCACGGAGTTAACGATGCTCGGGACGAGCATGACTAAGGAGGGGGTAATGTTACGCCTTTGAGTACCTATATCTCGAGAACAAAGCGTCGTACAGCAAAACCCCAAAAACGCATAAACAGGTATTAGGTCTACTATCGAACAGTGAAGAAAGTTCTCGAAAAATCAGTCATAAGAAAAACATCGATTTCTACGAGTAAACAAATTCGGGATCCGCAGCGAGTACGTACCTATATATAGCGTACATGTATAGGTTGTTTACATCGCGGGTCGCGGCTATTATTTATGACTACATAAGCTGTACATAGGTGCGTAATAACATAAAGGAAGGTTCGGGACGGGTCTATTGTATTTGTTGGTTCGGGAAATTTCTAGAGAACCATGGGTGGCCGTATATAAGGCACGCGCCGAGCCGCGACTGCGCAGTTTATTTCCGGAAGTGAAACCGAAGCGATCTCTACCAAGCGACAAGGAAGAATTATTTCGACGACTCAAGCGAAGATATTGGACTATAGTGATTGTGCATTGTGATTCGGACTCTGTGAAGTGGATTTTTGTGGAAGCTGACAATAAACGCCTTCTACGTTACCAACGGCATTTTCATTACCCATAGCGCGTAACAATATGCTTAACATATTATATGTACAAACCACCAGTCTGTACACAATATTTTAAACCATTTTGTAACTGTTTGTAACTTTTACTGTAAAATTATGTAAACTGTAAACTAAACTTGTAGTTTTGGCGGGAAGTCGGAAAAGAGTACTCTTGTTTTATTTTCATTTTCTTAGTTATTTTTTGAGTTATATCGGATAAATTTGATGGCATTTTGTTCGATATGGGTTAATAAAAGTACACGAGTGTTGTGAAATATAATAACAGTGCTAAAATATGTTTTTTTCTGCTTCCCTCAAAGTTCTGGTAAAGTAGCAATCGCTTTACTCGAATGTTTGACTGACTTGACTGACTGATTACTGATGACAATGATACTGTCTTTATCTATTAATACTTCGTCCAGTCCTCTTCGGGCACAGAACCCTAAAAACGTGAAGCGTATGCGAGGAAAGCCACGGGCGGAAAGCTAAATGAAAGGACGATATAAATGAGAGAAAAAAACACAACCAGAAAATAAAATATGCAACAAAAATACAAGCCCATGTATTTTATTTACTTGCAACTGTATAATAAATAAATAAATAAATAAATAACGTTTCACACTCATAGCCCCACAGTAAGACACATACATATATAGAAATACAAACAGCCAGACCGAGAACAAAAATTTAAACTCATCATTGAAATTTCTGTTTCGCCGGGAATCGAACCCGGAACCCTCCGATCGGCAGTCCGGCATGGTAACCATTACGCCACGCGGGTCGTCATAATGTTTTTATCATCCCAAATTGTGGATATAAAAGTCAGATTCCTTCTGTTAGTATAACATTGTCGTTTCAAAACAGTCCCATTTCAGGTATTTTATTACTAAACCACTAGTAGCCAATCACCGGATGCGGTCTAAATTTAAATCACCGTCTGATTAATAACGTCAACTAGCCCATATTCTTCTGCAGTTTCCATAACTCGTTAGTGATATAATGCAATTTATTTTGATCTCATTTTGCCTAATGCTGGTTTCGAAGTGGTCATCATTGCATTTTTGAAAGAATCTAAATACCTAGTTTGAGACCGGTTGGATGTTGTTTAGATAATTTTTATTAATATGTAACGTTGCGAAATTAGCTCTGAAATATGTAGTAGTTACATGGCAAGCAGGTTCTGCTTGCGATACGGTTTCACCAACAACTAATTCAATTCTAGTTCTTCAATTCTAGTACTAATTCAAAACTAGTAGTTAATAGTTTTCAGAAGAATATACATTTAAAAAAATATTCATTTCAAATTATTTACATTTAGTTAATTTAGTTTTATCTAGTGTTTCCTGTTTAAATTTTCACAGTGACTTAAAGAACAAAAGAGCGGTGTGGAAACATTTATTTGAACTACGAGTAAGAAGTTTAGTGCAGTGTCAGTGGGCGCGCGCTTTTGTAACTTTATATCAAAATAGCAATTTAAGTTAGCGTAAAATTACTATAAATTACCGATCCAGGCTATCCCCAAAAATTATTAAGTGATAGCTTTCCAAATTATAGAGTCACATGACTAATATAAATTATAATCTAGTCTATCTACATAGATAGATTAGATAGACTAGATTATGATTTATATATAAAGAGCCTATAAGGTGTTTTATTTTAAAAAAATGTTTCAATTTAAATTCTGTCTGTAGTCTGGTCTGCTAGTGGTACTTACTAACATAAATTAATTTATCAATATGATAGGCGAGAGTTGCAATAACTCATTTGTATTCCCGCAGGCATTCCCTAGTACCGATAGGAAGGTCGAGGGTTTGAATCCTACAAACAAAAAAAAAGTACTGTCCAGCTCTGAGTGACTCTACTCTGAAATTAAAATGCAGGGTATGGCGACCACTTATCGACCACAACCGTGAGTCATGCTCATCTGTAAATTCATTTTAAACACAAAATTGAAGCAAGCCGAACATACAATTAAGAAACAATTGCCATCTCAAGAAGTTTGTCAAGTATTGTTTAATTACTCAAAGTAACAGTACGTTGACCAAGACCCAAATAGCAAATCGTTAATCTACTGCCCATTAGTGCTTACTATCATAATGTGCGCACTTTTGGCAATAAAGCCAAGAAGCGATTTTTCGTTGACGTAACTCGCAACTCGCAACTAGCTTATCCACTTTGTATGGATTTGTACTTATTACATATAGACTAGATGTGTTGTTTCATACTAGCGTTTATTGTACGATACTAGGATTCGAAGATTGTGAGGATTACAAGAGTTTGTAGAGGCAGATAAAGTTCCTAAATCTTGCTGGTACAGTAACAGTTTTATTTTATTTGTACAGAGCGCTTATATTCGAAGCAAATCGGCTGTACACCCCACTATTTATTTAGATAATAACAAATTCAATGAGGTTTAGTTCATTAATAACAACATATAACTTAACATCATAATGGTTGTCACAACTTTTTTTTAATCTTTATCCGATTACTAAGAAACGATTTTGTATGTTAGTTAACGCCTTATTTAGATTTTATTAATAGAGGGAAGGGAAGATATATACAGGTAATCAAACATATGCAACATATAATGAGGATACCAAATAGATATGTATGTCATATTTTTAAGGTAGTTGGATTCTTAATTTTATAATATTATTTGACCAGCCTTCCGCCAGAGTTTTCGCACGCGTGGAACCGTTTTATAGGTTTCCGTAAGATCCAGAAAACCATCCTATGTCCTTTCCCAAGGTCCACTCTATCTGTGTTCCAAATTTCTTTAAAATTTGTTCATTTGTTTAAGCGGGAAAGCGTTATAGACAGACAGACAGAGTTACGTTCTAATTTATATTCTTAAGTATGGACTAGTATGGATTGGCAGAGTGTCAGAAATAATCTTTAAAGCTTTTGGAGCTTATAAATTAACTGTTGCGGTTAACCGACGTCACCGTTTTATAGGTCAAAACTGACGCGAGTGTGAAAGTGGTCCCGTTGAAACGAGATCGACTTTCTAAAGAGCGGCACTGTAAAAACAAAACAGGTGGGTTCATTATTATGTCATAATTGTTGCCGGAGGAGGCGTGTCCGTATTATTGCATGTCCGGATTAGCTGAGTTCAGGTTCGTTTTTATTTATTATTGCCCTAGTTTTTTCGCGAACTCTTGTCTAAGACATGGCGATCAGTCAATTACATTGCGTAAACTTTTTACCCTAAAATTAATGTCTGTCTGTCCTTAAACCCTTGACAGCAGAGAGTTTCGAAACATCCCACACATGTTTTTTTATTTGAATGGAGTAGCAGACGAACAGGCACGCAGGCATGCAGGCCACGTGGTGTTAAGTGGTCGCTGCAGCCCATGGACATCTACATTCAACCTCAAGCAAGCATAGGTAAGTCTTTTCTGAGGTCGTATGGAGTTGCGCTGCTACTCCGAAGGTTGGTGGTCGCCTGATGTAAGTGTGGCTGGCAACTACACCTTTCCACCGAAACACAACAGAATTGGTTCACGGCAGAAGTGGGTGCTACGGTGATACTTCCCCGGGCAAGCCGTAATAGTTCTACCACCTACATGTAAAATGGAACGAAATGGTAACTGAATTTCATTCGTTCAATCTGAAGAAGTATTGATCCAAAACTTTACAAGACTTGATCTTGGCAATAATAAAGCTGAAAATTTTCTTTCTGTTCTTAAATAACTTCAGCTCATTGTTCATCACAGATATATATGTGATGAACAATGAGCTGAATTTTCCATCTATTTCACCATTAGAGTTTAATTTTAAAAAGTTATTTTTTTTCAAGTATGTAATTAGTATGTTAGTAAAATGTTGTCTCATTAACACGAGTAAGAACACATTGTTTTACTTTTTGTCGAAAATAACTTGGTAATCAAAATATATTCTGGATCTTTTTCGCGTTTCATCTTTCGTATAACATACCTACAGTGCGTGCGTGTATGTATGTGTGTGTTTGTGTGTGTTTTAGTGATAATTGATTATAGCTTTACTAACAAAGATGCTGTAAAAAAGGAATCGAACATTTAAAAAGAACGCAATAATTCGATATGATTCTGCAACGCTGTTATTACTGAGTGAAGTATACCCCTTATCTAGATGAAGAAAGAACCCATTTACGACACAGATAACTAATTTGTTAATTAAGACACTTGTCAATCTGTGCGATAATCTTAATGACAAGCATTGTGGGTTTAACCGAATGATTGTCTCGGCTATATCGAGTGATCGAGCAATTATATTAATGATTGTAGAATCTAATTATCGATTTGGGTCGATCACTTAAGATAACTGGAAGGTTGAACGAGCCTTCATGAAACTGAAAGGGATGTAATGATGAAATGATATTGACGCCTACGGCAGCTGCTGTTTGGTTAAGGTCCTGTAAAGAATCCAATTATATATTCTGTAAAATTAAAAATAAACATGGTTGAAGATTACTTTGCTCGATCTTTGTACAAACTGCAAGTTAAAATCGTAAAATAGCGTTTTAACTTGTAAAAAAATACTTAATAATGAAATCCCGTGCAATGGTCCCTATCGCATCACTAAGCCGCTTTGAGTAACTTGGTAGGGAAAGAGACCCGTTTTCAGAGGTGGAATGCAAAAAGAGTTACTGGGATATACGTATATGGCAGAACTTGCATGTTTTTATCCATAGGGTATCACAATTTCTGACGTCAATTCTGCTGCTTCCTTCATTTGCTTCATTCCTTCATGATCGGCCGAAAGAGGTTGCCGGTCATACATTACAAGGATTATCATGTGAAGATGATCATCAGCCTCTGGAGTAGCAACGCATCTTCATACATTTTCAGGCAACTCTACTTTTGCTTGATATTCTGTTTAGGTGTAGTAACAAGCTGTAGTAACAACTAAGGTATTGAGTAAAATAAAAAAAAAACAGCTAAAAATTTTCGTATAAAACACTTTAAAATGTCTATAGCGATTTAAATATTAAAGAAAACGACAAGAAGGAGTCAGATTTTCTAATCATTCGAAATTCCCAGAAAAGCAATTTGTGCCGGGGAAATATTTCCCCAGACAAGGCGGGGATTGGAAACCCGTTTCGGATTCGCGATATGCGAGAAGTGGATTAAATGAGTCGAAATTTCTGGAATACAAGATAACATAATCTCATTATGAGAGTGTTTCAACTCAGCGCCGATCAGCGAGCCGTCAAATTGGAATTTTAGGAGCGTTTGTCCCCTTCATCATCAGATGTTCATCAAGTTTTCAAATGTATTTTTAAGTTCTTTTATTTTAATACGGTTTATACTCTAAACATATTAAAATCAACCCGTTAAAATCAATCATGGGACGCATGAGACGCTCAGCAGTAGGACGTAAAAATTTTGATAGGCTGTAGTTGGCAGATCTTCATTGATCATTTAATAAATAACAAAAAGTAGTTTATTGTTTATAACTTACTAGCGGCCACCCGCGACTTCGTCCGCGTGGACTGTAGTTTTTTGCCCCTATAGCCTTCCTTAATAAATATACTATTTAACACAAAAATATTTTTTCAATTCGAACCAGTAGTTAGTTTCTGAGATTAGTGTGTTCAAACAAATAAATTCTTCAGCTTTATATTATTAGTATAGATTATACTGATTACATAAAAAGGTAAATATAAAACAAATACACGCAATTACCCAGACTGAGATGTGTCGATTGATGTGTTTATATTACCTTTTTTTTGGTATCGGAGGGGATACCTTCAAAAGGTACCCGGCACCTTGGGTGAGAATACCGGGTTATGTGGGATTTGTACCGCACTAAAACCCCCTCGGTGGTCTGCCTCTGCGCTTGGGGAGGATAACGGGATCTCCAGTGGAACGCACCGATTTCCTCCACGCGCGGCGCCCCAGAACGGGCAGATGCGCTCTCCTGTACCTTCCCATACTTACGGCGGCATGCAGCCACGCGCACACCGACAACTTTCCTGGGGCTGGTGACTGGACGGATAAAGCTCCCACTCTCACCGCCCACAACCCCGGAAGCCCCCTTTTGATTGCCTCTTACGATCAGGCAGGGGATACCAGAGCTCTATTCTTAATCCCGAAGCTACAGGGACTGTGTTTAAATTACCTACACATCGTTCAAGTCTTTGCTTTTCCGGAAATCGATCTGTAGTAATTGATAGCTGCCAAAAAGCAGACCAAAGTATAAATAAATGGTTTAGCTTCGTAGCTAAGGTAAGCAAATTTTCTTTCACGTATCTATCTCATTGAATTAGAAATATTGTCTCAATTCTAAGAGACAGAAATAGAACTGGTTGCAACCCTTTTTTTGGTCCTACGCCTGGCTAATTAGTCTTTCCTCATTATTGGGAAGGCCTGGAGCTTACTCCACGCTACTCCAATGCGGGTTGGTGGAGGATAATTGGTAGACAGAATCGAACCTAGGCTTTTAAATAAATCTGTGTCTTTACGGTTAGCAGCTATGCTTGTTGTGTTTAATCTCATTACGCTCTCAAATGTTTTTGACTCGCACCCTGTATCGGTGCGTGAAATTGAAAGCCGTTTATACTGTAATTATTTGAACTCAACTCCTTTGACTACCGTGACCCTGGCTGCGATGACATGACAGCTGAGTGAATGGTGGAACGGTTTATTTTTCTACTCGGTTGCATCGGTTAGATTGTAGGATACTCAAGCGCTTTGCAATGTCTTTTTACTCGACTATACCGGATGGAGGGTTATGTTTTTCAAGAGTATGTATAATTGTTTGGCACGGTCTGTGGCCCTGAACTGTTCGATGGATTTTAGCTTGAGAGGTATTATTAGATTAGCATTTCCTGTGAGAGTAAGATACTAGGAATAAGAAAATAAAAAAACATAATGGAGTATTTTTGCCGCCAAATAAAAAAAATAATAAAAAAGGTAATTTAAAAAACTGAAAAAAATCGACTGCGTTTCTGTGTAATTTAGAAATGGTAAAACCCTAAATAAAACATGAAAGCTGTCATAGCATTTTCAACAATATTTTTCATACAAGAAAAATTGTAGCAGTCGGGACCCATTCTAGAAAGTCAGCCGTTTGGTCAGTAGATTGGAGTAATCGGATATTGGAATTTTGAAATTGGAATAATATAGGTATGTGCTCTCAATTCACTAAGCTTCCATTTCTAGAATGGGTCCCGACTACTACAATTTTTCTTGTATCTAAAAATATTGTTAAAAAGGCTATGACGACTTACTTTTGTTTTAGGTATTTAAACGCAGTCGGGTTTTTCTCAATCCTGATAGGTGACTTGTACCTTTTGTTGAGTTGTTAAGTATTATTTTGATAAGTATCAAAATAATATTTTTTATGTATCTGAGCTGATTGGCGCAGTCGGGAAATGGATGACCGTTAGTAGCAAATTTCGCGACAATTTTAGTGGGTAGGGAAGGGACACACACAAAGCCGGATACAAATAGCCAGACCAGAAAAATACCCTGTGCTTTAAGTGATGTTAAATAAGTGTACACATACTAGTAGTTTTGTGCAAGTTTAAAAAAAAATAACGTTTCACACTCATAGCCCAACAGTAGGGTAGATATAACCTGTGTCGTGGGTACCATGGACACATACAAAGACAGAAACACAATCACCCAGATCGTGAACATAAAATTTCTGTTTCTCCGGGAATCAAACCCGATTCTCTCTCCGATTGGCAGTCCGGCATGGTAACCATTGCACCACACGGCTCGTCAATTTATAGGTGGTTTGACAACATCCCGCAGTGGCACACGTATTTCCAATAAGACATCGAACCGAGGTTGAATAGGTTTTAATACGATTATTAGTAGAATACACTTATACATAATACAAATAATTAATAAATAATACATAATTACACTTAGTGGAATACACGAAAGGTAGCATGTACTCAGTCACAAAAAAAAATTGACATTGTAAAACGATATACCTAAAGTTCATATTCAGGAGTTCGTCGTATTGTGCCTTTACCTAAAACTATCGTTCTAGTTCCCCCAGTGTAGTAAAGCAACATTGACGTGTGCAATGTAGCGGAAAGGTGCCAACAGAGCATTGTGATTATTCCAAAGAAAGCGTTTTTGCCGAGCGCGGCAATTTGCTGAGATACACTTTACCGTGAAAACATGCGTATGGAAGATTATGTTGTCTTTAACCGCGCCGTTTTTTGTAATGAAAGAAACATAAAATATTTCTTTTCTTTTAATATTGAATGGCTAAAAGCTTTTTATACAATGCCGTAAAACGAATTAAAAAAAAAATAAGAAACATAAAAGACAGACATGACAATTTTGATAGCTGCGTCAAAATGTAAATAAACAAACACAGAAAGTAAATAATTTTGTAAAGAAATAATAAAGAAAAAGCAAAGTATAAGAATAAAACAAAAGGATATAAGTTATAAAATATGATAATGGACGTGAATGAAGTAAGTAATAACATGTAGTGTATTTATAACACTACACGGCGCATTTCATTCATTTCATTTGCTTCCCGTGGGAATGAGATATTTTCCCGTGGTAAAATGTAGCCTATTTCCTTTCTCAAAGTCCTTTCTATGTTTATGCCAAATTTCATCAAAATCGGTTCAGTGGTTTAAGCGTGAAAGAGTAGCAGACAGACAGACAGACAGACAGACAGAGTTACTTTCAAATTTATAATATTAGTATGGAAGTATGGAATAAAAGTGGTAACGTACACAAACTTTTGCATTTTATTCTATTCACCGTTGGAACTTCTTAAAGTATAACAAATTTATGTGAAGTACTAAAGTAGGAAAAAATGTTTCTTTATCATGCTTAAAGGTTTTAATAATACTTATTGCTAATTATAATATTAAAAATATGTAATGACGTATGTATGATGCCTACTGGAATATTTCATATGTGTCATATATTTTATGAGAACACGTGCAACAAATGATTAACGGGTAACGGGCAGGAACCAGAAATTGAAATCTCAGCAGCAGGAACCGTTTATATTCAGAGGAAATAAAATAAGTGTTTTCTAAAATAAAATTAAAATTTTCATCATAATATATTTTAATACAAATTTTTTCAATCAGGATACAACATATCCATAAATTCAAAAATCATAAAAACTGCTCCATCCGTTCTAGAGTTACGTATACGTAAAAGGTGTAACTAACACAATTTACGCATTCATGCGGCAATGCATTTTTTTTCTCTATTTAGAGAGCTTTACCTTTATAGGCAATGTCGCTCTGTATTATAATTCTTATACTAATACATATCTAGTTAAATCGATGACAATGCACTTGCAACGTGGATTTCCTTGTAACTATCTGTTGTATTGTAAGTTATCTACGTGATTATTAAAGTGAAATAAAATTTAAGCAATTATTTACCGAAAAAATTCTGCCGCGTATGTTTCTACGACTAACATCTGCCTGTATTTATTTATGCTTCTAGTCAAAAAGAAGAGTTCTTTCTGTGTAAAATCGTTATTGTGTTGTTTATCACACATTTTACGCTTCTTCTATTCTTCCTGGGAAAAGACTGCGCGAAAAGAAAATGAGGACGGGAATAGAAGCACTGTTTAACAATTATCATGATGAAAACCCCTACCTTTTTATATGGTCTCTGTGTTTGTGAGGACTCCGGGATTTCCATAGGAACGCACCGGTGTCCTCCACGCGCGGCGCCCCAGAACGAGCCCATCTTCGGGAGAGCAGATGTGCTCTCCTGCACCTTCAGGTGTTCACGGCGACATGCGCCACGCATACACCGCCGTTCCTCCCGGGGCTGCTAGCTGGACGAGTCAAGCTCCCACTCTCACCGTCCGCATCCCCGGAGCCCCCTTTTAGTCGCCTCTTACGATCAGGCAGTGGATACCGTACCTCTATTCTTAATCCCGAAGCTACAGGGACTAAACATTATATACCTAGGTTCGTTATTGGTTTTTGTCAGATTAACTAAAATAAAATAAATTAATTTACAGAATGGCTAGGATAAATCTCATTCAAGAAACACAAGATCTTTCTTACTTCCTTTGTTGTTTGTACTTGCGCTGCAACTTCTGATGCTGATGGTCCCATCCTTCCACCGAAATACAGTAGAATTAAGAATTTCTGTAAATTACTTATAGGTATATCACCTCTTCTTCTTTCAGTGAATCACTTATAGGTATATACCTTTTTGCTGTGACAACATGACATTTAAACTGTACAAAAAAGACTGTACAAAAAAGCGTGGGGTGGTTTTTAAGATACTATTGTTAGCTTTTATTTATTTATGAAGAATATTGTATTAGCTAATTCCGTATTATTATGATAAATTTAGTAGCGGTAATTCCATTGTTCCGTTTCCGACACGTCAGTTAATCAGCCAACTTCCGGTCACATGAATTGTCGTTATTTTCTCCGACCAAGCTGCAAGCATTCGTGTTGGAAGCACTGAGGGATCGAGACGTGGCTAAGGAAAAGCATTAGTAAAGACTAAAAGTGTTAACGCGTACATAAAATAATAAGTGAAACAAGTAAAGGATTGAAGGAATAATAGTTAAGTTGATTGTTAATATGTAAGTACTCCATTTTTGTTCTGTTGGTGGTTTATTCGTTCTTGAAATATTTACATATGTGATTTGTATACTGCATAACTACGAAATATACGTGCAATTGTAAAGTGTTTTATCTTTTATTTAACAAAAACCCGCATTCTGAGCTGTGAGCCAACAGTTCAGAAGTGGGATGATAAGAGAATTTACTGTTTTCTTTCACGTCCACAACGGCCAATTCTGTAAATACTCTGATATATTGAAGTTTCTTGAATTTGTTGGAATATCGAACCGGTGAACGCTTAGGGGTGAACGTCAATTATTTTACAACCACATGTTTTATTAATTTTATTGTAATAAATTTGCAGTATACTTATCAACCCACTTCAAAGTGAAGTTTTATTTTATATCAAAATATGAATAATTTATGAAAAAACGAAGATATTTAAAGAACTAAAATACGTAATTTATGAAATCAACTTAATTTCTTTTCTCTGGATCGGAAACACCGCCGTGGTGTATAGACTTAGATATAAATATTTGAAGACCTGAGAATGGATGTTACGTATATGTTTAGTGCGCTAAAGATTTATATATTGTTTTAGATTAATAAGATGCATGATTAATGATATCTTTTTACAGCTGTGGTACACTACATGTGAACAACTAGTTTTGATGAAGGCTTTTATAAATGTGACTTTTCTTTTAAATTTATTGCCCTTACAGGAAGTTGGTACCCACTTTTTTTTACTTTTTTTATAAGATAAATGAATATACAATGGCTCGAGTTGATCTACCTTATTTTACCAACATCAACAAAAAGGATGAGGTTCTCATGTTATATTTAGTATTGCATCGACATAATCCACATATTAATTGAAATTTGACATTGACCTTTGTAAATATGAATGAAAACTGATACCATAGAACTAGTAAAGTATTTATTTGATGCTTATAATTCATAATTCATTTTCCTTTTTTTTTGCGATAATAAGGATACAAATAAATGCTGAAATGATACGAGTATGTACACTTTCCACTTATTCTACCTTATCTACATGTAAATTGATGTAATTTTACAGGCAGCAATCGCTATATATTCTAGGAAAACGTACCCACTGTGCCACAATGCCAACTATTACCTAAAATGATTGTAAGGCAAAAATTTGAATGTTTCGCGAATTCGGTAACACTGTATTTTTTTTACATAATTTCAATCTACAAGGGAGGTGCCAATATCATGTTTTCGTATTTGTCTTGCGGTTCTATTGGTAACGTAAATTTTGTCGTAAATTTATTCAGATATCTATACATACAAGCATGAGACTTTGATATACAATGAAGGTAAGGTAAAACTTAGTGTTTAAGAAATGATGGCTTACAGATTTGCATATCAATTATTTTTTGTGGTGGGTGCTGAACTGCACCTAGGGGTGCTTAACATGAAAAAAAATGATGATGGTGTTGATGGTGATAATGATAAAGACAACGATGATGGTGATGATAATAACGATGTCATTTTCGAGAAAAATACATTCCATTGTCTGATTATAGACATATAGAAGTCTGGTGATGTTTTTCTTTAGCTTTGGATAATTCAATACTATATTAATTTGTTCTCTTTTTACTTTTCGATTCTAAAGTCGATTTTAAATAGAATATGTACTCAAAGGTGTCACTTTTCATTTTTAATAACTTTTATTGTGATTAAAATGGAATATGTACTCAAATGTGTAATTTTGCAGATAATAATATTATGGACGAATACCCCCGAGAAAGACTACCTAGGATTGGAGGTACGATCAGGGCTAAGGTAAGCACACGTAAGCCCAGGCCTAAGAGCCAAGTGACGCTCAGGTCGAGCAGGAATGAGGGACTTAAAAGGGATGCTCTGGTCGAGCAGGAATGAGCCCAGGTCTGAGCGCCAAAGGATGCTCTGGTCGAGCAGGAATGAGCCCAGGTTAGAGGGCTAAAGGACGCTCAGGTCGGGCAGGAGCGAGCCGAGGCAATGGACGCTCAGGTCGAGCAGGAATAAGCCCGGTGAGCAGCGATATGCGTAGGATGGAGGGAGATCGAAAGCCTCTGTTAGAGGGCATAAGATTATTCAGGAGCAAAGGAGCGATAAGGTTTGCAGAGGAGGCCTTCAAGACTCAACAACGCAACTCGCAACGTCTTGGTAGAGGGAAGCAGCATCTGAGCGGTAATTTGAAATGAAATGTAATGAAATCATGAAATGAAATTATTTATTTGCCAAAATGTGGTATATGAATAGTTGGTTTTGTTTAGAAAATTATAGTCTCACATTAAGCAAAATTTAGTGAGCAAAATGACAAAAAAAAGAGAAAAAAAAATTGAATTACATAAACATTGGTGTGCAAAGTTTCTATTTAACATTATTTGAAATTATAGTATTACAAACTATTTTGTAATAATATTTATATACTATATATTTATATATGTATTTGAGCTACGGTGAGTTGTAGTGGTAGTCAAGGGGATTTTGAAATTGAGATAATTTTAGATAAGTTCTTGTCAATCCTAACGTATAAAATTTAGTCCCGCTGACGCGTCTTTCTGTCTGTCTGTCTATATGAACTAGGTAGTCTCAAACTACCGAACAGATTTCAATGCGCTTCTCACCAATAGTGTGAATTTTGAGGAAGGGATAGGTGTATAAGTCATTAGGGTTTCGTTTTCGATCTAATTGTAGTATAACGAGGCTTTGTTGGGAGCCTTGCTTTTTGGGAGCTTTGTATGCGTGCACTGTGGTCTAGCAGACATACTTACATTGGGGTAATGTGCTGGGGAATTGCACATCTACAATAACGCTGAGAAGGAGTTCATGATGTCTCTATCTCCTGAGGTTGACTCACAGATGCTGAATGTTTGGAATATGAATTCGAAGTACTGCAATGTTTTCGAAGCTGTTTTCTTCCCGTCACCCGTCACACTGGGGTTGCATATTATGTAACGGTGGTACGGCGTTGAGCGGAATTCTGAATCGCAGTGGCGTTATACGTACCATGTTAAGGTGGAGTAGAGTTTGTTGAAATAGGTAGGTTCCGTAGGTTATTTAAGTTAAATTGGTGAAGTTTTTTTAGTTAAATTGGTAAAACTGGAGTACCTGTCTTTGAGTCGCCCTGGCTGGGCTGGGTCGCTGATTATAAAATCTTTTAATAGCGATGTAATACCGGATTTTGATCCTTTGTGTAAATAGCAAACCATTTTAATCTGGATTAAGAAGGTGGAAGAATATTCAGAAATATGTGTATAAGATGGGGGGATATGATTCGCTGCTCTTTTCCAAAGTTGGTCGGGCTTGGCACTGTTTGTAGAGAGCTGTAAGTAACCTTATAGTCGCAGTCAATTCAAGTGGCCAATTTACCGAACCTGGGCGGGTGCGAAATTATTTTGGGACAGTCACTGTGGGACATCGAAAAGTGTATCAAACTTACGGTATTGAATGTAGGGTTGAAGCCTTCAGCGGTATTAATCGAAGCCTGGTAGCTTCTTTGCAAAACGCTAATATGTTTTTCATTGTGGCGAGATGTCGGCAAAGTGTTCTTTGTGTGACGAGACTAGCTTTGATTTGGTTTGAAAGCAGAATAGGTTCAGGTCTTATAAATTAGATTCACAAACTGATAAAGGTGAGGAAGAGGTATTGCCACAAATACAATTGTACCGTTAGGTGAAGGTGGCGAAGCAATTGACTTTTATGATGTAGATGAGTGTTTCAGATTGCTTAGTTCTCTATAGAAATAACTGGGAGTTCGACATTAATAATTATTGATAGGATGAACATAGAAAGTACACCAATCAGAAATTGGTAACCATCCGTTTTGCATTTTAGAGCGAATCATGAACTGATTTTTATTGCCCTAGTTTTTAGTTTGTCTGAAGGAGGCGTTTATAAACATGGATAGCTCGGGGGTGTAGAAAGCAAGTGTAAGATATGGACGGTCGATTTACTGATTTAATGGCGTCCTCTCTGGTGTTGTGTAATATATCATATTGCGTAGCAGTGGCCTGTTATTGTACAGATTGTGGGACGTACATACATGAGAGTTGTTTAAAACTCCTATTTTGGTTGTAATAGTGTTTATAAGTAAAATGTATCTCTGGTACGGGGAGGGAATTGGGGTATTGACTGATATTTTAAACTGGTTTGATCTTGGTAGGGGATTTGGCAATTTTGTTGTAGACTTGGCGCCTAGACATCAAACATATAAATTTGAGGTGTATGTGCGGGATGTGATCGTTTCAACTTGGAGGATAGAGAGAAAAGTGCTGGTTAGTGACGTCGCTAGCCTGTGTTATGGTACGGGATGTTGGTGGGTCTCGATTTACTAGAAAGCGATAGATCAATAATTAATTATGTTTGATATTCCAACTATTTCAATTTATGTGATAGTGGGTAGTCTGTGTTCGTGTTTTGTTTATAAGTGCACATTCTGGACATCAGTCAACTACCCAATTATCTTAGGTGGATGTAATAGATACTTATGGAGTATAGTGAATCTCGAGAGTAGTAGAGGTTCGGCATTAACTGTTTGTGCGTCCAAGTTTGATGTAAACATTTACGGGGATTCACTTGCAGCAAGGGCCTACAAATGCAGGGGATTGGGGAGACTATGAATTGCGGTAAAGTGGTTATGACTGGCAATAGGAATGCAAGCGGGCACTGAGTTGCGGTAAGGGTTAGGACAAAAAGGCCGATTTCGCTTGGAAGTTTTAATAGACAGGGATTGCTTCTCTACTTGTTTGAGGTACCTTGGTTTTACTGATATTGGTGTGAAAGTTGTTTAGTCAAGGACTAAAAATTTTTGCACGGATTGATGTGATAGTAAGGGTTGTTCTTGTATATTTAGTTAGCCGTGTTTGCCTTCATGAGGCTTGCACATATTACAGGGATTGGTCACGGATATAAAATTGTTTGTTCTCATTATGCACTTCTTGAGAATGGATTCTTGTTTTTTTGGGGCTGAACCCGATCTTCGGCTTTGTGATAATAAAATGATAATAAAGTGAAATTTGTCTGTTATGGGTAATGTAGTTGCGGACTGGGTCTTTCATCTGAGTGAGAAGGTGTCTCGCATTAGTCTTTGTAAGTAATTTTTGGACATGTATGGATGCTTTAGAGCAGATTGCTATGAAGGTTGAGTAGAATATATAGTTTAATAGTTCGCTGTTGAGTCGAGTGAGTCGTTTAAACACATTTGATCGGGTTTTTGAAAGAAAAATTGACAAAAAGTCTGACGGGAAATGTGGAATTGGTGACTTTGTTGTTATTTAAAGCTTTTATTGGAGTTCTAGGGGCCATAATAATATAGTAATGGGATGGAGTGAAAGTGCCCCGGTGGAGGGGACGAGGGCGAGATTCAATAAGTTTTTCCAGTTGGGAATGGGATCCTTTTTGTATCACTCATGTGGGGTCTTCAATTGAACATGTTTATCTAACTAATTCGACTCCAAATACAAATCCAAATGTTAGGTATATAATTATTTTATGACTTTATTTGAGATTTCATGATGATTTTTCTGACATTTCATTTCAGATGTTAATATGAAGTAATTTATTGCTTGTTTACGGGTAATGGATTCTTAAGATAAATAAACTAAGGCCAATTTATTTTTGTGTAGTGTATAAAAGTAATGTTCTTTCTACTTATAAAAAAAAGATTACAATATAAATGAGAAAGCTTATGTTTGAAATTAAAAATACGATTAAAAATATATTATAATGATTTACTGCATTAATTACTATTAATACAATTATTGAGTACAATGAACGTAATTTCTTGTTTTTATTTTATTTTATTTAAGAGCTTTCGATAAATATAAACTACATTGTATATTATACAGATAATTAAATAATGTGTTAAAGAATGTAATTTATAGTAATATTTTTTGAAAATTCATAGTACTTTTGTACTTGTAAGAAAGCGTGAGGACACGCTATAAGCAGGATGGCCGAGCTGTTAGCTTTTATTTATTTATGAAGAATATTGTATTAGCTAATTCCGTATTATTATGATAAATTTAGTAGCGGTAATTCCATTGTTCCGTTTCCGACACGTCAGTTAATCAGCCAACTTCCGGTCACATGAATTGTCGTTATTTTCTCCGACCAAGCTGCAAGCATTCGTGTTGGAAGCACTGAGGGATCGAGACGTGGCTAAGGAAAAGCATTAGTAAAGACTAAAAGTGTTAACGCGTACATAAAATAATAAGTGAAACAAGTAAAGGATTGAAGGAATAATAGTTAAGTTGATTGTTAATATGTAAGTACTCCATTTTTGTTCTGTTGGTGGTTTATTCGTTCTTGAAATATTTACATATGTGATTTGTATACTGCATAACTACGAAATATACGTGCAATTGTAAAGTGTTTTATCTTTTATTTAACAAAAACCCGCATTCTGAGCTGTGAGCCAACACTATTGACACCATGCACCCCACGCTTTTTTGTACAGTAAAATACATTTTCTTCTTATTTTTTTAGTTTTTAGTTCGTATTTTCACAAAAGCGTGTTTTTAAGTTTTTTAAACTACATTATTTATTTTTAATTTTTTAGTAGGATTTTTATTCTCATATTCATTGTCATCGGGCCTTGACCACTGTGTAAATTTTCAAGTAAATCAGACGCTTAGACGTGTTAAAAATATAAAACTTTATATTTGTTTCATTAAGTACCTTAGGCCACGAATTTATCAGCCGGCCGTCGTATATTTTTTTTTATCTTGATGATCCTAGTTAGGACTTTAATATAAAGTTATGAGATTATTGTATTGTCATCGACCCTTGACCCCTGTGCAAATTTTCAAGTTAATCAGACTCCTACAAGTAAGTGAAAATGAAGTTCAAAGATTCCATTACATACATACATACATACATACAGGTCAAGTTAATAAAAGCGTGTTAAAAAACGTACCATTACAGGAATTTCTTAGTAGTATAAATTTTGGCGCTCGTAAAAAAAAGAAGCACATTTGTCACAGTTTTCATGAAAATATATGGAAACATCCGTGCAACATATTGAGTTATCACATGCTAGTTGTTATTTTTCAAATAATGAAATGTACATATTTACAACTATTACATAAAAATAAATGAAATAAAATATTTTTTTAACATCCTGGGTAATAATAATACACTTAGTCTTAATGTTTGTCATTGTTGTACGGCCATCGGCAGACGGTCCTCCGCTTTCGGTGCCCGTAGCGCACTTAAACAGGCTAGGAGAAATAAACGGAGATTTAATAATAATATTTTTAAGCATATTATTTATTTATTGTTATATACATATTATTAAACTTCAATTATGCACTATTGCCCAACGTCTCACAGATAAAACTTAATTCACACTACGCAAACCAATTACTTAGTATAAGTTAAATTGCCAATAACTTCAGAACTAAGCTCTTAAAACAAATGCTTTCTTTTGAACTTTGAGGATTTTGTTTTCCATTAGCTGTAGAAGCATTGAGTAAAATTAATGTATATCCTGATGAACACGGTGAACACACACACCCCGGTAAAATTCAATCCATCCGGCTTTCCAGTTTATTGTTAGACGAGCGTCTAATCATCCAGCGTCATAAACTCGACAGACAGTACGTTATCACCCTACGCTACTTCTCGTTCTACGTTTGCGCCCTACAGACATGTGAGCCCTGTTGGGATTACCATGGTATTTCGAAAAAAGGACAGTCTTATTTTTGGTTGTCTGAAACCTCTATTGCGTCCCACAGCTGGGCACGGCTCTCTGCCCGTAATTGGGGACGCCTAACTCTTTATGCTGATCCAATGGTTACCCGCCGTTGGATGATTTCAAGCATAAGGCCTTCGACTTGGTTTCACGACTGTTATTTATCGATACTACGAATCAAAGTAATGTGGGCGTTGGCTGCAACCCTTTTTACGTCCCACTGCTGGGCACGGGTCTCTCCCCATTATTGGGGAGGCCTGGAGCTTACTCCACCACGCTGCTCCATTGCGGGTTGGTAGAGATGCGGGTTAGTGGCCAACCCGCTGTCGGATGTTCTCAAACCGCCCATAAGGCCTCCGACAAGGTTTAACGACTGTTATCGATCGACAACAACCGGGACCGACGGCTTAACGTGCCCTCCGAAGCACGGAAACGCGCATGAAATTTTTTGCCACTAGCGGTCACCCATCTCACACCCGACCGCGCCCGTTTCGCTTAGTTGCATAGATCGCTTTCGTTCTACGCTAATCGCCGGGCCATGCGCGTTTCTGTGGGCGTACTATTAATTAATTTAATAATTGGTAAAAATTTGCATCAAAGAAGTACAGATGCATGCATATCTGCAAGAAGAAATTATACCTATTGTGATTTGGTGGAAAGATGGTGCTGCCTGCTACACTTGAAGAGACCATTAAGCTCTTACTCGTAAATCACATCTGCATGCGACCACAGATTACTCGTATTAGACTTACTGATAAGAAAATATTTTATATTATATTTAAAAAATGCGCTTAAAATGTTGTTTTCTACACAAACCATATTCTGAATAGTAAGATAGAGAAATACTCAAATGAATACTCCATATTCCTCATCATACATGGGAATCATTCACTTAATACAATTAAAGTAAAACCTCGCCAGTTTTATCAGTACATTAATGCGCTGATTTAAAGGCATGAGAATGACCTAGAAACATCAGATCCAAAAATGATATTTTTTTAAAGTACGCAATTGTTTCATGTACTTATATTTTAGTACTAGCTGTGCCCGCGACGTCGTCCGCGTAGATAGACTTATACAAAAGGCTTGATTAGGCTTGGATTATTTGTTCCTCCTCCTCCTTAGTCGTTCACTCTTGACAGAGTGGTCGTGGCTGATGAGGTTGCAATTTCGTTCGTGACCGCTTGCCCTCCACTGTCCCTTGGATTATTGTTACCTTTTATGAAATTACTTATGATACAAAAGTTCATATTATTATGTTCAGTAGATACATTCTTCCTGAGTCCTTATAATTCTTACTGTACTCCTCTTATAATACCGACTTTTTAGTCATTATCATCAGTTTCTCTTTACAAATTAAACGTATTATAATAGCCTGTTTTTAAAGTGTTTAGATAGTACTGCTGTGCCCGCGGAAAGTATCATTATAATTAAATAATTTGTGCTGCAAATAATGCATGGATTCATTATCATTATATAACTTAACCTCGTAAGACCGAACGGTAATTGCAAGCAAGTTGAAGATTTGACCGAAGGTCCTCTGAAAAGGACTAACTTTTTATACTAAGTAACGCCGAACACTTCAAGTCCATATTTGAATATGATAGAGTAATCCTATGAGAGTCATACTCACTGGGGCATTATGTTAGAGTATAAGGATTTGATATATGGATAAAAGTAATTTTTTTTATAGTTCTTTTAAAAGGACTTTCGGTCATATTGATTATAAAATGTAATTTTTTCTTTTTTAAATTTTATCAACGCAAATATGAATTTCAGGATATACTATGCAAGTTTTTTTTAAGCTTAATTGTGCCTATATTAAAGCGTTAAAATATTAGAAAAATTATTAAAATGAATGGAATTATTTCATATTTTATATTTAGTCCCTTTAAAAGTACTTTCGGCTTTAAAAATTTAACATGGTATCAAATTGCAATATTAGTTTAAAATAAGACAAAGCAATATTAGTATAGAATTAAGACATTCCTATTTGTAAAATTATTGTTTAAAAATTAAGCGTAAAGAACAATTTAAAGCGCGTAAGAATTACTCATAATATTGCAAAAAAGTTTGAATTAATATCGCACACGCAAGCCGAACGGTCCCTTGCAAGGGACTAATAACATTTGATACGATTTACGTTTAAATTCGATACGAAATAAGCAAAATAACTATCCCAAATGTTGATCATTATTCAAAGGTATACGACCAGATCTTGATTTTAGCACAAAAACTCAAAGAAGTCATAAAAATTTATTAAAATACTCACCACGTCCACGTGTGCGCACCATCTTCACGAATAAAATGTCAGATTTGACAAGCAACAATATTTTTTTTTTATATGAAACCCCCTTTACACAAAACTTTATTTTATAAGGTCATAGACAATACTCTGTTCTTTTTCGGAACGCGCGAAATTTTAAAATTACGAAGTGTCAAATAATTGGTACTCTTAGAAGGACCGGCGGCGTTACTTCGTAGTTGAGTTTTAAAATTCGCCGGTCTTACTGACTACAAATATATAGGTCTTTTAAAAGGACCGGCGGTCTTACGAGGTTAAATATATTGCAGAAAGGTGGTGAAATGTCAGGCGTGGTTAGTAGTTGGGAGTCAAATTCTTGGTTGCTTACACGTTGGTTGCAATTGTCGTTAACATACTGTCGTTCATACTTAATGGAGGTCTTTTGAGCGATTTAAAACTTGCGACAGCAGTTAGGCCACTAACAATGAAGACGTCATCAACCTGAATTGGAGCAGCGTGAGAGGATCAGGCCCTATGCGATTAAGAGTCAATTGGTCCTATTAACAACCCTTCACACAGCATCAGAAATAAATATATCGATTACTAATATTATTCTGGGCGTGACCACCATGCCGTGCTGCTGCCGTGACGCTTTAGCATATTAGTGTAACACCGGTGCCAGTACTGCGTATGTATGTAATAGCTCTTACTAAATTAACCACTGAAAACGTCTGCTCATTTCAATAACATTTTTTATTAGACCCTCGGCAATTGCTTATTCGTTTATTCGAAATCACTTTTTTTATAAATAAACCGAACAAAGAGGCAGAAAGGCCGCGTGTTTAAGCGATCACTGTCGCCTATGGAAACGGGCAACCCCAGCGGAGCCACCCGAGCACTGCCGGCTTTCAAGAAGAGCTTTCTTTACAGCTTTCTTGAAGAACCCATGTCAAAGTCCACTGGAAATGCCTCAGCTGGAAGGTTGTCCCATAACTTAAACATCCGTTCAAACACTTTAACCTTCGACTGGTGGTGTAATTATGATATGGTGACATAGCTATCATTTTGAAAAGATCCCTCAGCATAGTAAAGTCGGTAGAACACTTTGATTTTTTTTACGTTTCACACTGATAGCCCCAGAGTAGGGTAAATATACACTGTGTAATGGGTACCATGAGACACACAGAGACAGAAATACAAACAGTTAAACCGAGAACAGAAAATTAAACTCATCATTCAAATTTCTGCTTCGCCGGGAATCAAACTCGAGACCCTTCGATTGGCAGTCCGGCATGGTAACCATTGCGCCACGCGAGTCCAGGCGCGGTCGCAGCCTTCAATTTGGGGGGGGGGGGGGTCGCCAAGAAATTTTGGTGGGGGGTCACTAAGAAATTTGGGGGAAGAGGTGTTTCAAATTGGCTTGTTTCGCCTTCCATCTACGCATGAGTGAGGGATTTTGGGGGAGGGGGGGGGGTCATGTCCCCTGTGACCCCCCACTGGGACCGCGCCTGCGCGAATCGATAATTATTATTGTCTATTAAATAAGGTCGATACCAATAATATGTGGATGTAACCACCGCGCCGCGCCTCCGTAATGCTCTACCACAATGAGTACAATATCAGCGCCAGTTCCAAAGCTCTCTAACTTGTTAATTTTTTTATTAGATATTTCATTAAGTAAATATACTCGTAATTAATTATTTGAAATAATCTCCACCAATCCACTCTGTAATAGCGTTATTAGGTAACGACGACATCTATCGTATAGCGTGTAAAATAAATTGTCGATATACCGAATTTGCAACAGATCACTAAATAGTTCTGAATATGAACATAGATGTCGGCAGTAGCCTCGTTTTGTTAAGGTTTTGTACATTAATTTTGTATTGAGGATTTCTTTGAATATGTGGTGATATGTATGGTTTTTTTAAATATTTAGAGATGAAATCTAGCATAAGTGATTGAAAACTTGCTATCAGAATATTAAGAGATGTTAGTAATTATCGAAACTTGTGGTGTGACCGCTCGCATTTACTTTATTCTCTTACAAAAGTTACACACTTAAATTTAAAAACCCGCATTGGAGCAGCGTGGTTAAGTAATCTCCATGCCTCCCCAATAATGAAAAGCCTAGGAGAGGAGCGAGACGTTAAAAGGATGCAGCTATTTAGCTTGTATCGGTAATGGTCGCTTCAGTATTTAATTCGATTCTTGAAATTGACGTAACTTTTTTGTTTGTGAACTGATTTAAATAAAACAAACCCTAAATGTTAATCCAAAAAAATACCAATACATCAGTGAAAACCGCATCCTTCTACGTTAAGCCGTTCCTGAGATTAGCGCGCACAAACGAACAGATAAACAGACAAACAGATAAACAGACAAACAGACAAACAGACAAACAGACAAACAGACAAACAGACAAACAGACAAACAGACAATAATTCTAAAAATAATTGTTTTGGGTTCTATTACGCTAATAAATAGCCCTAGTGACAGTTTTTCTCAAAAATCTTCAATGTACAGAAACCGACTTGTTACAGATTTATTATATGTATAGATATAGATAAACTTGATAATTATTAACGTGCAACGCATAAAATGAATAACAAAAACTCAGGAGGGTAAAGGGTAAGGTATCAGGAAGATCATGAAATGATAATGGGTCACAATTTAAATGAGTTCATACTACTATTGACTTAAAGCAAAGTAGGTATAATTCTACTATATGAATATTAAAATTCAGTTACGTTGCTAGCAATCGCTATCTAAAAAGTAATAAAATATATTGGCTGGCTGGCTGCAACCCTTTTTGCGTCCCACTGCTGGGAACGGATCTTTCCCCATTATTGTAGAGACATGTAGTTTACTCAACCCCGCTGCTCCAACGCGGGTTGCTGGAGATGCGGGTTAGTGGCCAACCCGCTGTCGGAGGTATTCAAACCGCCCATAAAGTCTCCGACAAGGTTTAACGACTGTTATCGACAACAACCGAGAACAACGGCTGAACGTGGTCTCCAAAGCAAGGATACGCGCATGAAAGTTTTTTCCACTAGCGGTCGCCCATCTCACAACCGACTGCGCTGTTTGACTAAGCTAGCATGCATCTATGCATGCTTGCTGCCGGGCCATGTGCGCTTCATAAAATATATTATAATCTTCTTACTAAATTTACAAGCCTTTTTAGCGTAAAAAATATTCGTGGCAAAGAAAAGCTACCAAAAGATTCGTGACAAAGTCAAGCTAGCAAAAGATTCGTGACAAAGCCAATAGGACTATCCTCTTAAAGCGATGTTTACTTGGCACCCTCTGAGTGGTTTACGACAGCGATGCAGGGTTCGCAGTAAGGAGCTCAATTATGCGGAATTAGCCTCTAAAAACTTACCCTTTTCGCCATCCACCTTACTGCGGGTAACGATCGCTCAACTTTTATGGCGTAAGGTGAAGTGAATGAAGTGGCGCAAATTAATTCAATGTTTGGGTTCTGAAGACAGGGCCTTCTTTTGACAGCCTCCGTGGCGTAGTGGGTGATGAGCCGACTGCGAAGCGTGAGGTCGTTGGTTCGACTCCCACCAAGGACAAATATTTGTGTGATGAACATGACTATTTGTTCTGTGTCTGGGTGTTAATTTATCTATTTAAGTATGTACTTAGAATTATATAAGTATGTTTATCAGCTTTCTGATTACCTAGTACAAGCTCTGCTTATTTTGGAATCAGGTGGCGTTGTGTAAAGAATTGTCCAATGATTTGTCCAAAGATTATTTAGTTAGAAAGCTTGTTGGCAAGATCGCCAACAGTTTTTTTTATCTCTTAAAAGTAGCAGAGGAACATGCAGACATGATTTTGAGCCAGTGAAACCCCTACACAAAAAGTCATGCAAGCCCGAGTTTTACCTGAGAACTTGTGTGGACGCGGCAGCTAAGCGATAAAGCTGTACGCTAACCAACGGAGCGGTGAGCGCATAGGTTCATAAAAATCCATAGTTTATGTAACAGTCTCTTACTGTTTACTTAAATAAACATAATTTAATTGATCTGAGCTATATTCTACTAAAATGTAAATTAATTTTGGCTTAATGAACCGCAAAAATGATACGTTATATAAATTACCTATTACAGTTTTGCAGTTTCGTGGCGAAGTAGGCTCTCATGATGGCCTTTTTAAAACAGAATTTTGCAACAAATCGGGTCTTATTGCGGATATACGTAATAATTACTTTGTGCGAAACTGTAACAATGCCCTTTTGCTGAAATTTTGCCGTTTACTGGTTTCGTTACGCAATATAGAGAGGGAATAAACGATTCGAAATGTTACTTCATACACGAATATCAGTAATACCAATTATATTAATTGATCTTGTTTGTTATGTATTCTGTAGGACCTTATCGGATATGTTGGTGATGAAGGTAGGAGTAAGTTAATTACTTAATTTCTATTTAGAACTTCTGATTTGACTTTATCATCAAAAATAACAACCTTTTTAATCCAGAAGAATTTATTTATTATTTATTCAAAAACTTAGAAGGATTTAAACTTCGAAATGAAATTGGAAGTAAAATCCAAGTATTGAAGTCCAAAACCTTAAAAACTTTATTATTTTAGTAGACCCGCAGTAATCCGACAAACGTTTTGCAGGGTGACGTCGGATTATCGAATTTGACGGATTATAGAGTACTGAATACAACTTATGGTACGAATTTTATTGAATAAGAATACCTTGTGTTGGCAGTTCATCAAATCATGCTATGATTTCATGAACTACCAACAGTCGTAGTCGTATTGAATTACTAATCGGGGGGCCGAATTACCGGGAATCTACTGTAATTCATTTCATCTAATTATTTGAATGGAGCATCAGACGAGCATGCATGTCACGTGATGTTAAGTGGTCGCTGCAGCCCATGGACATCTACATACAACCTCAAGTAAGCCTAAGTCTTGCCTGTGGTCGTATGCAGTTGCGCTGCTACTCCGACACTGATGGTCGCTGCATGGAAGTCTGGACGGCAACTGCATCTTCCCATCGAAGCGCAATAATATGAAAAATGAAAATGAAAATGAAAAATTTGTTTATTTTCTCAAAATTGGATTACAAATTTTGTTTACACAGTGGAGGCATCCTTTTAAGTAAAATAATACCTGTGTCAGGATGCCCCCCTCTTAAGCTCTCTTCTAAGAGAAATTCAGATAGAACTCAATAGAAAGGCAGGCGCTCCTTGTATTGTGACTCAATTCAGTCAGTTTTGGTGTGTGTGTGTGTGTGAGTGTGTGTGTGTGTGTGTGTGTGTGTTAATATCGCATCACGGTAACTGTGACGCCGGCGGTAGTACTTCCTGGGTCGAACCCTTAAAGTTCAACCACATACTTTTGTACAAGATATCGGTATATCATAATGCATAGAATGAAACTCAATACACAAATACTTGGGAATACCTGAGATGGTTATTCGAGCGAACACAAGTACCTTTAAGACGTCGTGGACGGTTTGAGTATGTACATTCAATGGAAATGTACTGCATCTATTGCTTTGGATGTTAGTAGAGGAAGGAAATACTTAAGGTATAGTAAATATTGAAATTGTCCACCAATCTTGGCCACTATAATCAAACTCTCTGTCAATTCCAAAAGATGATCGGTACACTGCTGTGGAATATTAAAAGGATCTAATGCTGACTGGCTGCAATCCTTTTTGCATCCCACTGCTGGGCACGGGTCTCTCCCCCTTAGTGTAAGGCCTGGAGCTTACTCCACCACGCTGCTCCAATGCGGGTTGGTGGAGATGCGGGTTAGTGGCCAACCCGCTGTCGGATGTTCTCAAACCGCCCATAAGGCCTTCAACAAGGTTTCACGACTGTTATCTATCGACAAAAACCGGGACCGACGTTTTACCGTGCCCTCCGAAGCACGGAAACGCGCATAATTTTTTTTGCCACCAGCGGTTACTCATCTCACACCCGACCGCGCCCGTTTGGCTTAGCTGCATAGACCGCTTGCGTTCTACGCTAGCCGTTGAGCCATGCGCGCCCATAACGCATGAAAGAAACATATTACATGAGGTAAAATTCAGTTTCTAATAAAAATAGTAAATATTGTAAAAATACCTGTTCCATGTGGATCACAACGTGACTGCAACCATTTTTGCGACCCACAGCTGGGTCCGTACCCGTACCGATGGACCCGTGTCCATTGGATAGGCTTGGAGCTTACTCCATCACGCTGCTGCAATGCGGGTTAGTGATCAATTCGCTGCCGGATGTAACAATTATGTTTCATCTTTTCAATTACGTGGGCCTATGTCCCAGCATCCCTAAAAGTATAGATCGACATAATGCCCCTCCCCCTTAATCCTGCGCCCCTGGCACCCACCCCTTTTGCCAGTCCCTAGGTACGCGGGGCCGGTGTAAATTCAACACCAAAAACGGTGATATTCCTATAACGTCAAAATACTCAAAATGATGAGGTCGACATTCCATCATATCTAGCAAGCACAAAGCAAGTATCATATCAATCACCAATGATCGGCTCCGATGCCTGTGAGCACTATTCCGCATTGTCAATAAGCCTTTCAGACTGCTTTTCAGCGCAAAGGACGAGCCATTCTGCACTGCGATCCGTTCACACTGAATTAGGGTTGGCGAAATCGTAAGAACTTTGCAGTGATGTTCATTGAGACGTTGGTGTGAGTCTTTATTATGTTTTCCTAGCTACGACCCGCAGTTTTACTTGCGTTAGAAACGTCGTGTATAGATTCCTGGTTCCTACAGATTTTTTCCACGGGAATGAGATGCTTTACCGCGGTAAAAAATAGGCTTCTACTATCACTCTACATCCTCCTGACTACCTCCAGGTAAAAAAATCCATAAAGTCACTCCATCGCAACGTGAAAGAAGGATAGACAAACACACTTTTGCGTTTAAAAATGGATTTTAATGGAGAAATAGGTCACGTTGTTGTTGCCCATGGCAATTTACACACAACCTCAAGCGCTCAGGTTTGCTTTCGTATGCAGGACGGCTGCTATTCCGAAGGCTGATGGTCGTCGTTGGTAGTTTGTGGCGTTATTACAACAACAACTGAACGTATGCCAATCTTCATAATATAATATGATCGCTTCACTGCACGCAAATCCTCCGGAGAATCTGCTGCTCTAGAGAAAGCTCGTACTTTTAGATAATAAATAATAATAATACTTTTTTATTTCGGTACAGGTCCATAGTTGTAGTAACAGTGAATACTTAAAAACTAGTGTTAGTATTTATATTAAAATGCAATGAATACTATTAATATATATATATTAATTATAATATACATATTAGTATAATTTATTGCTGTTCTGACTGTCATGCATACAGCAGCGAGACGCACCGCTTGCAAATGATAGCTCGGAAGTATAATGGAGTCCTCCGATAAGTCAGTTGATGAATGAAGTCAGCCCAACAGTGGAGTGATTTACCCGAAGGTAATGACAATTTATGGCATGTTAACATTGGTATTAAAATAATCTCTTCTTACCCATGACGTATTCCCTGCGTGTTATGGATGTTAATCGTTAATATGTAGCGCTAGTTACTAGCAAAGAATATAATATATGCGAAATAACCCTCAATGATCGATTCCAAGATCTGCCTGTAGGTGTAAATTCTACATTGTCAACTTGCTTTCAGGTCGCCTTTCAGCGTGAAGAGGGGCGGTTCTGCATTGCAATACGTCCTGAGCCGCAAATTTAGGGCTACCACAAACCCGTTATAGACTATTTATTTATCAGCAAAGCAGGAATAGCGACAATTTTGAAGTTGTGCGTTCATCTCCATTGGCTGTAGCAACCTTATCACATCACGAGGCTTACATGCCCGTCTGATACTGGTACTTTAATTAATTTAAAAAATATACTTAAGTGCAAAAAGACATAAAACCTGGCTGGTCATTTTACAGATAGACAGCAATATTTTAGAAACGTAATATTACACATGAAAATGATATCATCAATTTAGATAGTCCACTTTCTAGGTGTTATCGGCTTTGTGAACTTGGCACCCGACTTTTGAAAATTTGTTCTTTTTTTTTATTTGTTTGATAGGTGTTATCGACGGTCCTGATGGCCATAAGCTGGTAAATCAGTACGGTTTTATTCGCATAGTATTTAAGTTATTAGAATGCCATTTGCCTTGGTAGGTGAAGAACTTACTTACACGGTTGCTCCAGCATTTTGCGCCAGTGAAATACTCGTGCTACCTACAACGTCCCTGCTGTGAAAAAATTCTTTGAAGTTACAGTTACAAACAAGATTACCTGCCAGCAACACTTGACGGAACTATCAGCTGCCGTATTAGTAGTGCAACTGCAAATAACGTCAGAAATTACTAGAGAGTACCATGACTGAGTGTTGACTTCCGCAAGCTGCAGTTACTTAGTAGTAAATTGGCTGCACGACCTTTTTGTTAATGGATGGTTTGGAGAAAACTTCCAAAAGGTACCCAGCAGCTTGGGAGAGATTATGGGTTATGTGTGATTTCTATTGCACTAAAACTCCTTCGATTCGATGGTCTCCCTCAGCGCTTGGCCTAGATTTCGGGATCTCCAGCTTAACGCACCGGTTCCCGTATTCATACACGACACAGTGTGCGAAAATGGATGCAAATTGTACACTTTTATGAAGCCTCTTGAATGGCTTACTGTAACATACTCAATCAATATTGACATTTGATTTTTCTAGTTTATAACATCTTCTTTACAGAGTACAGGCAGCCCTAGCTGCAGTGAATCTACACGGGAGCTATTGTGAGTGTCAATGGAGATAGATTGCGCACTCCTCTGAAGCCTAATAGCCTACTGCAAATTATTCAATCTATATAGCTGCTCATATCTTACAGTAGCGCGAGGGGCCCGGCGGCTGGCGTAGAATGCAAGTGATCTAGGCAGCTAAGCGAAGTCCCTGTAGCTTCGGGATTAAGAATAGAGCTACGGTATCCCCTGCCTGATCGTAAGAGGCGACTAAAAGGGGGCTTCCGGGGATGCGGACGGTGAGAGTGGGAGCTTGACCCGTCCAGCTAGCAGCCCCGAGAGGGACGGCGGTGTATGCGTGGCCACATGCCGCCGTGAACACCTGAAGGTGCAGGAGAGCACATCTGCTCTCCCGAAGATGGGCCCGTTGTAGGGCGCCGCGCGTGGAGGACTGATACTGGTACTTTAATTAATTTAAAAAATATACTTAAGTGCAAAAAGACATAAAACCTGGCTGGTCATTTTAAAGATAGACAGCAATATTTTAGAAACGTAATATTACACATGAAAATGATATCATCAATTTAGATAGTCCACTCTCTAGGTGTTATCGGCTTTGTGAACTTGGCACCCGACTTTTGAAAATTTTTTTTTTTTATTTGTTTGATAGGTGTTATCGACGGTCCTGATGGCCATAAGCTGGTAAATCAGTACGGTTTTATTCGCATAGTATTTAAGTTATTAGAATGCCATTTGCCTTGGTAGGTGAAGAACTTACTTACACGGTTGCTCCAGCATTTTGCGCCAGTGAAATACTCGTGCTACCTACAACGTCCCTGCTGTGAAAAAATTCTTTGAAGTTACAGTTACAAACAAGATTACCTGCCAGCAACACTTGACGGAACTATCAGCTGCCGTATTAGTAGTGCAACTGCAAATAACGTCAGAAATTACTAGAGAGTACCATATATGACTGAGTGTTGACTTCCGCAAGCTGCAGTTACTTAGTAGTAAATTGGCTGCACGACCTTTTTGTTAATGGATGGTTTGGAGAAAACTTCCAAAAGGTACCCAGCAGCTTGGGAGAGATTATGGGTTATGTGTGATTTCTATTGCACTAAAACTCCTTCGATTCGATGGTCTCCCTCAGCGCTTGGCCTAGATTTCGGGATCTCCAGCTTAACGCACCGGTTCCCGTATTCATACACGACACAGTGTGCGAAAATGGATGCAAATTGTACACTTTTATGAAGCCTCTTGAATGGCTTACTGTAACATACTCAATCAATATTGACATTTGATTTTTCTAGTTTATAACACCTTCTTTACAGAGTGCAGGCAGCCCTAGCTGCAGTGAATCTACACGGGAGCTATTGTGAGTGTCAATGGAGATAGATTGCGCACTCCTCTGAAGCCTAATAGCCTGCTGCAAATTATTCAATCTATATAGCTGCTCATATCTTACAGTAGCGCGAGGGGCCCGGCGGCTGGCGTAGAATGCAAGTGATCTAAGCAGCTAAGCGAAGTCCCTGTAGCTTCGGGATTAAGAATAGAGCTACGGTATCCCCTGCCTGATCGTAAGAGGCGACTAAAAGGGGGTTTCCGGGGATGCGGACGGTGAGAGTGGGAGCTTGACCCGTCCAGCTAGCAGCCCCGAGAGGGACGGCGGTGTATGCGTGGCCACATGCCGCCGTGAACACCTGAAGGTGCAGGAGAGCACATCTGCTCTCCCGAAGATGGGCCCGTTGTAGGGCGCCGCGCGTGGAGGACACCGGTGCGTTCCTATGGAGATCCCGGAGTCCTCACAAACGCAGAGGCAGGCCACCGAGGGGGTTTTAGTGCGGTCAAATCCCACATAACCCGGTTTCCTCTCCCAAGGTGTCGGGTACCTTTTGAAGGTTTCCCCCCCGATACCAAAAAAAAAGGCAGCTAAGCGAAACGTGCGTGATCGTTGTCGTTCTCACATCCGATGGGTTACCGCCGTCGGCACCGGTTGTTATCGATGGATAGCCTTCGTTTAACCTTGTCGGAGCCCTTATGGGCGGTTTGAAAATAGGGGGGCATAGGGTTGGCCACACACCTTCATCTCCACTAACCCGCATTGGAGCTAAGTATGCTTGGAGTAAGCTCCAGGCCTCCCCAATAGTGGGGAGAGACCCGTGCCCAGCAGTGGGACGCAAAAAGGGTCGCAGCCATGCCCATATAGAGGTATACTGACTTCAACTATGTGTAAAATCAAACAAATTGAAGTAATTTCAAAAATGATGTACATATATTCTTCTTTTGATGTGTTTTTTATGTCTTTGTGTACAAAATAAATAAATAAATAAAATAAAATAAAATGAGTTTGTTAAATGCAAATTATTATTAACCTGTATTGCATCCATAAAAATAATCATTGTAAATTACATTACATTTTATCGTTGCAAATTACAAAGACATTACTTAGCTTTGTTTTCTTTGCTCTGTGGCTGAAACCTTGACTACCGTTTTGTTCCTAAACCAAACTAAAGCAAACCAAACCAAAATAAAAACACAAAATATCATATTTTACTTTGAAATTACAGTAATAAATAAAAGAAAGCTAATCAAACAAAGACTCTCCAAACAGGACAAGATGGCAACCGGGTTTGAAAATTGCGCTTTTCTTAAAATGAAATATCTAATATCTTGCCGCAGCTTACTGTGGCCGAGACCTGAGAGGCGCTGAAGGCTAATTAAGTGGTCGTCTGCATCCCTGGTATTTATTACTGACACTATTGTATTGTGTTAGTAGAAACAAGTTGTAGGAAAAAGCGGTTTCCGTCGCATCATGTGATCTTAGCAAGTTGCACTGGTCTCCCTGAGAATTAAGGCTTAAGCCATAGTCGACCACTAAGCTGCGAAAGCTTAAAAAGTTTGAGTTCTATTAATTTTTTTTTAAATCACAATTTTTTTAATAAGATAAAATATCAGATAAAAAATGCATGAGATTATTGAATCTGTTAAGTACAGTAATATTTCATCTATACATATAATAAATCTGTAACAAGTCGGTTTCTGTACATTGAAGATATTTGAAAAAAACTGTCACTAGGGCTATTTATTAGCGTAATAGAACCCAAAACAATGATTTTTAGAATTATTGTCTGTTTGTCTGTTTGTCTGTTTGTCTGTTTGTCTGTTTGTCTGTTTGTCTGTTTGTTTATCTGTTTGTCTGTTTATCTGTTTATCTGTTCGTTTGTGCGCGCTAATCTCAGGAACGGCTTAACGTAGAAGGATGCGGTTTTCACTGATGTATTGGTATTTTTTTGGATTAACATTTAGGGTTTGTTTTATTTAAATCGGTTCACAAACAAAAAAGTTACGTCAATGTCAAGGATGAAATGGATGAACGCCTGCACGCTGACTCTGCGCAATGAATCAGCACTCCGGTGCTAATGCATTTAAATGCATAATAAAATAAAGAATTACGTATTTCAGCATTTTCCAAAATTCACCCTTTAAGTGTCAATTTTTTTCGAAATTCTTTAAAAACTGATTGTTGAGATTGATTTATAGTATCTTTTTGGGAAAAGTATTTCACTTGAAATTTTGTATTTGTAATCTTTATTGAAAATAATAAGACACCTATGTAACCTTTTTTCAAAAATCATCCCTTGGTAGCAAATAAAAAGGATTCAAAAGCTGGAAAGTGATGGTTAGAATGATTAACCTTAATTTTATTCCCAAATTCTTTTCCCTTCTTTGAATGCTGATTTACTAATGTATTGTAGAATGAATTATCGTAACATTAAGTGTGTATTTCACATCAATCGGTCCATAAACAAAGTTATGTCCATTTAAACAATACGCGGCATAAAATTGAAACGCGCTTTGGTAGATTTAGATGAAAGTTTTGTTAAAAGCTGTTTAGAAAACCATAATTAATACTTTACAATGAAATCAAAATTATAAAATAATTTGTGGTTCCGAAGATAAGATAGGGAGGTCAAACGTAAGATGAACTTTTATCAATATCGTCGACCATATTAAATAGAGATCTGTGTGATCAGGATAATGCTTCGTAGGCCGAGAACGGCTAGCCTACAGCCCCTACAGGTATAAAGCGCACCGCGAGCCCTGCCACCGAGTCTTACAGAAGACTCCTGAGCCCTATAGAAGAGGTCGATTGCTCAGCTTCTTCTTGGAGCTGAGAATCGTGAACAGGCTATGACTGAAGCGACCATTACCGATACAAGCTAAATAGCTGCATCCTTTTAACGTCTCGCTCCTCTCCTGGGCTTCCCATTATTGGGGAGGCCTGGAGATTACTTAACCACGCTGCTCCAATGCGGGTTAATATGCATATTGTAACTATTAAAGAAATTCTTACAAAGGAATCTTTATTAAAGCAACGGAAGAATAAATTTAAGTGTCTAACTTTTGTAAGAGAATAAAGTTAATGCGAGCGGTCACACCCCAAGTTTCGAATAATTACTAACATCTCTTATTATTCTGATAGCAAGTTTTCAATCACTTATGCTAGATTTCATCTCTAAATATTTTAAAAAACCATACATATCACCATATATTCAAAGAAATCCTCAATACAAAATTACAAAATGTACAAAACCTTAACAAAACGAGGCTACTGCCGACATCTATGTTCATATTCAGAACTATTTAGTGATCTGTTGCAAATTCGCTATATCGACAATTTAGTTTAAACGCTATACGATAGATGTCGTTGTTATTCATTTATTCACATTAATTGCTTTTTACAGGTAGATTTACAGGTGGTGAACTACATAATCATTATTTTACCCAATAACGCTATTACAAAGTGGATTGGTGGAGATTATTTCAAATAATTAATTACGAGTATATTTACTTAATAAAATATCTAATAAAAAAATTAACAACTTAGAGAGCTTTGGAACTGGCGCTGATATTGTACTCATTGTGGTAGAGCATTATGGAGGCGCGGCGCGGTGGTTACATCCACATATTATGGGGGGGTCACAGGGGACATGACCCCCCCAAAATCCCTCACTCATGCGTAGATGGAAGGCGAAACAAGCCAATTTGAGACACCTCTTCCCCCAAATTTCTTAGTGACCCCCCACCAAAATTTCTTGGTGACCATTGCCCAAAATTGAAGGCTGCGACCGCGCCTGGACTCGCGTGGCGCAATGGTTACCATGCCGGACTGCCAATCGAAGGGTCTCGAGTTTGATTCCCGGCGAAGCAGAAATTTGAATGATGAGTTTAATTTTCTGTTCTCGGTTTAAGTGTTTGTATTTCTGCCTCTGTGTGTCTCATGGTACCCATTACACAGTGTATATTTACCCTACTCTGGGGCTATCAGTGTGAAACGTAAAAAAAATCAAAGTGTTCTACCGACTTTATTATGGTGAGTGATCTTTTCAAAATGATAGCTACGTCACCATATCATGATTACACCACCAGTCGAAGGTTAAAGTTCCACAGGCCGCTTTGCACGCTCCTTTTGATGTTTGAACGGATGTGTAAGTTATGGGACAACCTTCCAGCTGAGGCATTTCCAATGGACTTTGACATAGTGTTCTTCAAGAAAGCTGTAAAGAAAGCTCTTCTTGAAAGCCGGCAGTGCACGGGTGGCTCCGCTGGGGTTGCCCGTTTCCATAGGCGACAGTGATCGCTTAACTACGCGGCCTTTCTGCCTCTTTGTTCGGTTTATTTATAAAAAAAGTGATTTCGAATAAAAGAATAAGCAATTGTCGAGGGTCTAATAATTTTTTTATTGAAATGAGCAGACGTTTTCAGTGGTTAATTTAATAAGAGCTATTACATACATACGCAGTACTGGCACTGGTGTTACACTAATATGCTAAAGCGTCACGGCAGCAGCACGGCATGGTGGTCACGCCCAGAATAATATTAGTAATCGATATATTTATTTCTGATGCTGTGTGAAGGGTTGTTAATAGGACCAATTGACTCTTAATCGCGTAGGGCCTGATCCTCTCACGCTGCTTCAATTCAGGTTGATGACGTCTTCATTGTTAGTGGCCTAACTGCTGTCGCAAGTTTTAAATCGCTCAAAAGACCTCCATTAAGTATGAACGACAGTATGTTAACGACAATTGCAACCAACGTGTAAGCAACCAAGAATTTGACTCCCAACTACTAACCACGTCTGACATAGCGTAGACATTTCACCACCTTTCTGCAATATATTTAAGTTACATAATGATAATGAATCTATGCATTATTTGCAGTACAAATTATTTAATTATAATGATTCTTTCCGCGGGCACAGCAGTCCTATCTAAACACTTTAAAAACAGGCTATTATAATACGTTTAATTTGTAAAGAGAAACTGATGATAACGACTGAAAAGTCGATATTATAAGAGGAGTACAATTCTTACTGAATTTTAAGGACTCAGGAAGAATGTATCTACTCAATATAATAATATGAACTTTTGTATCATATGTAATTTCATAAAAGGTAACAATAATCCAAGGGACAGTGGAGGGCAAGCGGTCACGAACGAAATTGCAACCTCATCAGCCACGACCACTCTGTCAAGAGTGAACGACTAAAGAGGAGGAGGAATAAATAATCCAAGCCTAATCAAGCCTTTTGTACAAGTCTTTATCTACGCGGACGACGTCGCGGGCACAACTAGTTAGTAATATGCGTAAAATATATAATAATAACGTTTCACACTCATAGTCCCACAGTAGGGTAGCTAATATACCCTGTGTGGTGGGTACTATGTACACAAAGACAGAAACACAAACACCCAGACCGAGAGCAGAAAGTTTAAACTCATCATTCAAATTTCTACTTCTACGGGAATAAAACCCGGGACCCTACGATCGGCAGTCCGGCATGGTAACCATTACGCCACGCGGGTTTTCAAATATATGAATTATACTATAACATCTATAATTCATATATTTACTTTACTTAGAGTTAGTTTACTTGTCAATTACGATTTATAAAAAATGCCCTTTGTCCGTAATGACCAGTAAAATGAATTATGATGATAAAATATCCGCTAGATACTACTAACTTACGCTACCACTGACAAAACTTGAGGTCCGCACAAACACTCAACTGAAGCATTTTAATATAAACTCTATGTTAATAGCAAAAGGCTTATTTTGTACAAATTCAAACAAATTTTATTAATATAACAAGACGTGATCGTGTAATTCCACACTTACCTGCCCGTATTTTGGCGGCCTTAGCGGCCAACATGGTAAAAAGGTTGGTATCACAAAGGCGGGGACGGTGTAGTAATATATCACGTGTATTTATTTTTCGGACAATGCGCAATTATTCAACCGAAAAGCGGCGTCATTAGCAATAATCTGGGCAATAATAGTCTAGAGATCACAATGTTCGTCCTTCCCGCATCCTCACGCGACGATCGAACGGTAGATCGAGAGAGCTTCTCTGCAGTGCGCGAAAATGACGCCAAGTTGATCTCCAACAACGCACTGTGCCAACACTGTGACAGCCTCCGTGGCGTAGTGGGTGATGAGCCGACTGCGAAGCGTGAGGTCGTGGGTTCGATTCCCACCCAGGACAAATATTTGTGTGATGAACATGACTATTTGTTCTGTGTCTGGGTGTTAATTTATCTATTTAAGTATGTATTTAGAATTATATAAGTATGTTTATCAGCTTTCTGATTACCATAGTACAAGCTCTGCTTAGTTTGGAATCAGATGGTGTTGTGTGAATTGTCCAAAGATATTTATTTATTTATTTATTTAACTGACTTGAAAGATGCTTAGCCAGTTACTGCTGTTGAAGAAAGTCTTGCTAAACCATGGTCCGAGGACACTGTCGACGACCGCGTGGCGCAATGGCTACCATGCCGGACTGCCAATCGGGGGGTCCCGGGTTCGATTCCCGGCGAAACAGAAATTTGAACGATGAGTTTAAATTTCTGTTCTCGGTCTGGGTGTTTGAGTTTCTGTCTTTGTATGTGTCCATGGTACCCACGCACGACACAGGGTATATATATCCTACTGTGGGGCTATGAATGTAAAGCGTTACTGTACATTAAATAATGTTCATGTATTAGTACAAAAAAAGTTTTTCGCATTCCTTTTATTATTTTTGTGTCAGTCAAAAACAACCTGCAACCTTTCTGTCCACCTATTTGTGGGTACTATAAAATACACGTGGTATAGGGGTAGGGGGGAGGGGTAGGGGGTTAAAAATGCGAAAAAAACGTTATTAATGGACGGCCCCTTTCTGGGGCGGCAGAGGTGATATATAAATCAATGCATTGGAGGCTGATTTGAGAATTGTATAGGTAGGTACTTTTTGTTTTGTAGGTTTATGTTAAATACTGCAATAATTGCCATCCTAGGCCTTTGTCCAGCAGTGGACTTCTAAAGGCTGATGGAAGGAAACTACAAAAGGAAGGTATGTTATTAATAGTATTCTGTGACGAAGGAAAATACACAAATTCTTAAGTCCAGGAAAAGTCATCTCAAATCCATCGAATGAAGCATCAAACGAAGAACCTCTCGGTGTACTGGAGTGATGACAACTGCACTATATTCCGATTAGCAGAAGTTAATAAAGTTAATGAAAATATAACGTTATTTTGTATAAGGTATTTCCTATTCAGTTCAGTTCTAATTTCAAACTTTACGACCAATAAGAGTCAATTTTGCCTGCATTTATAACATGCAAATTATGTATCTAGTTTAATATACAAATAAATTTTATTAATTACCGATAACAGACGCTGTTTGCATCGATATCATAGCATAAATTATAAATTATGTAAGGATGTTTGCATAAATTAAATGTTGATGAATACTCATGCCTCGTTCTATTCGCAAACGCGAGTGCAAATACAACGAAAATTAATTTTATTGCAATGCAATGCGATTTAATTGCAGATTACTTTTATTATTTACTATTGATTGATGTTAATATAAGTACAATTTATGAAACATTGAAGCTCCTAAGCCATTATGATCTTTACCAATCATCAGTGGACACGGTAGTGTACTCGCCAAGACCAGTAAGCGAAGCGAATTACCTACCTTTTCTCGAAACGTTTCTTTCTTCCTTTATTAAACAAAATGCTCGCGACATGTTGTCAATACTTAAATACATCTTAGTTATATCTGTTTGTTATGTAATATTATATTTTATTATATATACTAATATTATAAATTCGAAAGTAACTCTGTCTGTCTGTCTGCTACGCTTTCCCGCTTAAACTACTGAACCAATTTTAAAGAAATTTGGAACACAGATAGATTGGACCTTAAGAAAAAACATAGGATGATTTTTATCCTACGGGAACCTATAAAAGGGGCCCAGGCGTGCGAAACCGCTGGCGGCAGGCTAGTATTTAATAAAGTAAACACATACCCCGAAAAAAGAAAGAAAAATAAACATAATAAAAAGTCATGAATTATGATAAAGATGTAGAGTTCGGATAAACTGCATAAGATCTACGGTAAGACTCAGGTTTGCTTAATATTGTGTTCTTGGACTAGCAGCCACATAACAACCCTTGCTATGTGGCTCGGGTTATGCTCATATAAATGGAATGAGATCCGTATCTAGAGTGTCTACACATTAATAAATACATCAACAATTCTTCAGGTTAAAGTTTGCAAGTCTAAACGATCATTAAAAACAGCTAAACTTTTCCTTATCTCATTTCCATTCGCGACAAACCTTCTCCAACTCAACAGCAATTAAGTATTTCTTATTTCCCTCTAATTCGCTTGACAAATTCCGAGGAACTAAATACCTTAAGCCCCGCCCCCTGTCGGCTAAATAAAGAACCACAATTAATTCCCATAGCAATTAAAGCTTTGCTAAATCGCTATCATTTTTAAAGTTTCACTTGGATAAGTTGCTTGTTTCAGCTTATGTTAATGTGAAGCAAGTAAATGGGTAAAAAACACAACCAACAAAGCTTGCAAGTAAACTAATACACCTCAAAAGGTAATTTACTTTACTTCTGCTATTCGTCAGATTCCCTGACGGTTTATTTTTTATTTTATTTCAATGGAGCATGCATGCCACGTGGTATTAAGTGGTCGTTGCAGCCCATAGATGGCTGCAAACTTTTTTGCATCACACAGCTGGGCATGGGTGTCTCCCCATTATTGGGGAGGCCTGGAGCTTGGAGGAGGAGCCTGGAGAGTAGAGATGCGGGTTAGTGGCCAACAGACTTGCGGATGTTTTCAAACCACCCATAGGGCCTATGATAAGGTTTAACGACTATTATCTATCGACAACAACCGGCACAGACGATGCATGGAAGGGCCATGCATACGTACAGTTTAACTGTAATCCAGCAATCTTTTACCGCATGTAAGTCTGGCACATGAAGGTTCTCTGCTCTGTGGTCTGGCATCTGCACCTTTCCACCGAAACGCCACAGAATTGCTTCACGGCAGAAGTGGGTGCAGCGGTGGCACTTTCCCGGTGAAACTGTAAAAGTTAATATAACTTATATAACATAATATAACTAGTGGTCCGGCCCAGCTCAGCCCGGGTGCTGACGTTGTCCTGCCTTAAAAGAATTGAAAGAAGATTTGTTTTTTTATTATCTTAAAGAGATTTTACTGTCAAATAAAAATATAGAACAAATAATTACATACGAACTGTCTTGTTATTTTGACTGTGTCAAAGTTTATATCGGCACGGCACGAAATACAAACATTTGATAGGTAAGAACAATTTATATGGAATAACTACTTATAAATAAAAATAATCTAGTGGACCAAATTGTGAATCTAAACCATTCTCGAATCTCCTTAAACACACACACAAAATATTTCATACACACGCACACAATAAATATATATTATACTAGCGAACCCGGCAGACGTTATCCTGCCTTAAAGTATCAGAAATAAAATAATATTGCGACTATAAATTGAGATGTAAGCTATCCTCTCTTTCAAGTTGGATCAAACTGCACACGGTCTGCAAATTTTAATGAAATCGGTTAAATAGTTTAGGAGTCCATCACGGACAAACAACGTGACACTTAATTTATATATATTAAGATTAAGATAGATATATTTATGTCAATAATACGTTTATTTTGGTAGCGACGCTGAAGGTTTGGTAATTAGTGATTTTAATTGTCTTAATTAAAATCACTACGTTTTTCGCATAAGTGAACCGTAAAAACCTTATCTTGCTTTACAAAGCAATAATTCAGCGATATACTTTAAAAACGCCTCTTATTATTTAAGTCATTATTATAAATGGCGAGGAGTCGTTGGTCGAAGCTAAAAGTATAAATTTATATTAAAGTGCAGTAAAACGTTAACTGTTGTGACCACGATAAAATTTAATCCCTAAGGGACGGCCGGGACGGGCAAATTGCTCTTCGCAAAATCGCATAAATTAATAAATTGTATGCCGGTTGAGGAAAACTGGCTGAATTATTTATATGTCTACGTTATAACTGTAATTTGTCATCTTTTTCGCGCATTCAAAAAAGTCTTTTGATATGATGTCTTCTCGTTTACGTTAGGCAGTGAAAGTGTTTTACTTTGCATTTTTAAAAGCAAGGAATAAATGCGTCAGATTAGTTTTAGAGCCTATTTATAATGGTATGTTTAAATTATTTGCAACTTGGCTACTGATGTATGATCTAATAGTGACCACGCATGTAGCGTAAGGACTTGTATAGATCTACTTTATGTATTAATTTTGAAAATTTCTCTGTGAAAATTCATGCACCTATATGAAGGTTAGTTCAATATAAAATGTTCTGCTCACTGCTTTCGATCTAATAAGCCAAAACATTATTGTTTGTATTTTTTCTTTTGAAGATGTGCTAGCATCTATGCATGCCAGACTGCCAATTTGGGGGGGACCCCAAGGAACCTGGGAAGGTTCCTCGCGAAGTAGAAATTGGAAGGATGAGGGTGAGTTTCTGTTCTCGCTCTGAATGCTAGTAGTGTTCATGTCATTGCGTGTGTCCATAGTATCAGCAGTTTCATTGTTTTTGCTGTTGTGAAACACAAGTGATAACTGACTTTTCCTACAACGCTTGACTCAAGTACCACCCGATCAAATAATGTAGAAACCCAAAAAGTCCAAGTCATGTCACTGCGATCGTTCCAGGCGGCCGCCTTTGTGTGTTAATGCATTTTGCAACTGTTAATGTCAGCGCCCACGTAATAGAACAAGTTAGTCTGAAAACCTGAATGACTCATTGAGAAGGTGTGGTAGACCTCACATGTCGATTAGAAATTTTTCGTCACCAATTGTTTTTCTTTCTATAAGGATAAATTCGCATTTTCCCGCCTTTGTCTGTAAAACAGAGTAACTTAAATCTTATATACAAAAAAGAAATTAAACACTTTTTTTTCTCTAAAACGACGTAATTTTTATGTTTTAAAATCTACAATGCTATTGAGCATGTACAGGCATTATTTTGTTTAAAATTAAATTATAATTTTATTTTCTATTTTAACGTGATTGAAGCTGGCTGGCTACAACCCTTTTTGGGTCCCACAGCTGGGCACGGGTCTCTCCCCATTATTGGAGAGGCCTGGAGCTTACTACACCACGCTGCTCCAATGCGGGTTAGTGGCCAACCCACCATCGGATGTTTTCAAACCGCCCATAAGGCCTCCGACAAGGTTTAACGACTGTTATCTATTGACAACAACCGGGACCGACGGCTTAACGTGCCCTCCGAAGCACGGAAACGCGCATGAATTTTTTTTGCCACTAGCGGTCACCCATCTCACACCCGACCGCGCCCGTTTGACTTAGTTGCATAGATCGTTTGCATTCTACTCTAAACTCCGCCGGGCCATGCGCGCTTCGACGTGATTTTAATGTCATTTAATTTTGTATAGAATATCCTTGTGTGTTGTCATGGTACCTACACACGATTCAAAAAATTCTAGTGTGAAACTATTAATGCAAGATTTCTCATTTAGAAATATAACCGAGGAACTTTACTTAAGTCGTTTTAATTTCCTCCAAAAATTTGTGGTGACAAGTAATCTTCTAGCAAATTAGACCTGAAGTTGTCTGCAACACCAAATTACCGCGAAACTTGTGAAGTGGAGCAAGCACTTGTACCTACTTAGCCGACTTGGGAATTTTAATAAAAGCCTTCCCAGGCTTTTCCAGCGGTTCACTACATTTTATTTTGAAACGTTTAATAATAATGTGTGATAATTTACTTACTGCTAAACACTTGCAAAAGTTTGATAGGAAATTATTTATCCAAAATATTTTTTCCGCCCACTTTTTTCTCCTAAGCCCATATAAGCCTTAGCGCACCCAAAGCGGATGACGGTCAGCCGATGGCCGTACAACAATGACAAACATCAAGTGTATCTTATTACCCAGGATGTTAATAAACTATTTCATTTCAATAGCTGTCATTCAAATCACATCAACTACATTCAGGCTTTTGGGGAGTTTTGAAGCTTGCTCCACCATGCATAGGTACTATGCATACATATAGATTCATGCATAGTATACATGGGACATAGGTCCCAGGAGGATTGGTGCCAACACGGGCTAGTTGCCAACCCATTGTTTGATTTTTCGTAACCATCCAATCAGAGCTCCAATGAGATCTAACGATTTTCTTTGATGTTTCAAGCATACCGGTATGTCTTTCATATTTGTGATGTACAGTAAAATGCAGAAGTGATGTAGCATTTAAAAAACTATCACGTTGGTCGCACATAATATGACTTTCCATGCGTGTGTGATATGTGTGATACGTTAAGAACATGCATAGATAAGAATGCTTGAAGCGTGCAGTCGAAAATAGACCAAAAGGAGCTTTTCACTTATAAACCCTGATTGTACATAAAATTGATGAAGAAAGAATAAGTGAAAATTGCATCTTCTGTGGAATGTCATGAATATTTGTTTAGATATTGAAAGCATTGTTAAAAATTGAACCGTAAATAAAAATATATTTTGCAAAGATACTAAGCAATTAGTAAGAATGTTAATTGATTTAATACACAGCAGTTACCATAACTCGTTTTAATAACATCCTAAAAATTAGTACTGGCAGGAAATGTTCTGAAAATTAAGCTCAAACTTGTCAACATCAAATTAGCTCAAAACTTGCGTAATACAGTAAGCACTTGTACCTACTTAACGCAGTCTTGGGAACTTTAATGAGTTATAAGAATTCAGTGTATCAAGCGCTTCCCGCTCTTTACTTAAACTGCACAAAAAACTTAATAATTATACTTTTATCTATACGTGTACTAAATGCGTTTCTTACGTATTACCTAGTTCAAGCTAGAATGAGTAGGTTATTCAATTCTTCTTCTTAATTCAAGGAGTGTTTGGCTGAAAATATATAAATAATACGATTCGGAAAGAAGGATAAATTCTATAAAACGTACAGACAGGCTGACAGACTATCGTAAATTCTAAAAACCGTTGTTTTGGCTTTTATTAATGCAATAAAGATTGCAAGTTTAATTTTTTTCAATAAATCGAAAAAATAGAATTCTATTTCTCAAAAGTAATAATTTGCATTGCATTTTTTTCATCAGTTATGGCATCGCAAATTTTGCATATTGCCAGCGTCAAGTATAATTTTTGCATCACGTTTTTGCCAGTTTTGGTGAAACTGGACAAGTAATAATAGGTAAAGTCAGTAAGTCGTCAGTAATCACTCAATTACTAATCAGTCAGTCAGACATTCAAGTAAAGCGATGGCTTCTCTACCAGCACGTGACCAATGGAATACAATAAATAGAATAAAAAACATATTTTGGCACTGTTATTTTATTTCACTAGTGCACTATAATTAACCTATATATATAACAAAATGCCATCTTTATCCGATATAACTAAAAAATACACCAAGAAAATGAAAATAAAACAAGAGCACAATATTTATTTTTCTATTTCTCCCCAAAACTCCCATTGCATTTTTAAAAATATATTTTACTTTTTAAAATTGGAACATAACCAAACAAGATAAGGAGGCAAAAATAACAAGACAGTTGTCTTAATGCGCCTACACGAATAGAGGTTCGAGCCAAGGAAAAACAGAAAAACTTAACTATGCAAATTGTCTAGAAAAAGCTACGAATAAACTTTTATAGCGCGGCTAAGATTACGAACAATACCGTATGCAGATAAGGAATTACCTTTTAGCTTTTAAGTACGTGAAAACTGCTAACGAATACTGCAAAGTTTGTAGTAAAAAGATTTTTATGTAAAATGTTGCCAAGACGAGTGATTTTGGCCTACTCTGTGAAAAATATATCAGATCTCATGCTCCAGCTCCATACCAATCAAGGGTCCCCGATTCGACTCCGACGAGCAGAAATTGAAATGATGAGTTTTAATATCTGTTTTCAGTCTCAGGTTTTGTGTTCGTGACTGTCTTTTGTATATCCATGGTACCCACGGCACAGGGTATCCTAGTGTGGGGCTATGAGTGTATATAGCATTTTTTATAGGTAGCGATGAACATGGACATTTGCCTCAATTTTTAACAGGCTTTTATTAGCTTGACCTGTATGTATGTATGTAACAGAATCTTTTAACTTCATTTTCACATACTTCTAGGAGTCTGATTAACTTGAAAATTTGCACAGAGGTTGCAGCAAAAAGAAATTTGCAAGTAAAAATTTAAAAATAAATAATGTAGTTTAAAAAACTAAAAAACACGCTTTTGTTACGAACTAAAAGATAAAAAAAAGAAAATGTACCTATTTTATTGTAAAATAAGCGTGGGGTGTTTTTTGAGATATCAAAATGATAATCCTTCTACTAATATTACCTTATTCTTATACCTAATAATACGACTATTGACACCATGCACTAGGCGCGATCCCAGGTGGGGGGTCACAGAGGACATGACCCCCTCCAAAATCCATCTGTCATGCGAAGATGGAAGGCGAAACAAGCCAACTTGGGACACCTCTTCCCCTCAAATTTCTTAATGACCCCCCAAAAACAACGTTTATTAGAAAGGGAGTTGATTTCCATCAGATATCATCATTTTTCTAACAGCCATTAGTGCGACATTAAACAGGCCTGAAAAAAACAATGTTATTCCGCGATGGTGGCATCGCAAAATAAATCGCCATACCGCGGTAGTCCGCGTTTCAGGTAGATACCGTTAATGGACCATTTCTCACCTATAAACGGTTTTGAATCTGTAGAACCTGTGATTTACGACAGTGCACACGATAAAAGAGTTTCATTAAATATTTTTAGGTTGAATACTACCAGTAGAGTTTTGAACTGTAGCAGTTTATCAACATCATACATATACATACAACATAAGTTTAAGCGCATCAGGTTCAGGATCGCTTCTCAGAGACTTGAGTTATTTAGGTGATAGAACTTCATTGGTTCGATTGGTCCTTCGTATTTCTCCCATGAAGCAATAGGGAAATTGAGATTTTTTATCCTTTCAATCGAAACAGTTTTTGAATAAATAAAAATAAATAATAAACGTTACACACTCATAGCCCCACAGTAAGGTAATTAATACCCTGTGTCGTGGGTACCATGGACACATACAAAGACAGTAACACAAACACCCAGACCGAGAACAGAAATTTAAACTCATCATTCAAATTTCTGTTTCGCCGGGAATCGAACCCGGGACCCCTTGATTGGCTGTCCGGCATGATAACCATTGCACCACGTGGGTCGTCAAATAACTTACAAAATGCCTATTTTTAACGTGTTTTAAACTTAATATAAAAGGGTAGTATTTAAACGCAAATCAAAAAATATCCTTTTTCTATGCAATAAGATTCCAAATTCCCATCAAAATTACTGATTGCACAGCATAATATTCAACTCAAAATATCACTAAACACACTACAATTTATTTTCGCAGCGTACAGCGATTTTTCCCATCAAAAATGGAGGTGGGAAGAAGCTCTGGCTCCGTGACTTCTCCGGCGCTGCGGGAAAACCACTCCCTCCGCGCCTCCGGCTTTTTATATACACTCTAGGGGTAGTACATATAAGACCACGTGGATAGTGGGGTGCTCTGATTTGGTTTTGGGTATTTTTCAGACACAGAAGCAAAGGGCTTCGGAGACGCCATGGTAGTCAAACGTTGTGTGTAAACTTACAGGAGTACGTAAAACATGAAAAACATGAAATATGAAAAATTTGCTGTGCAGTCAGTATTTATGCTATGTATGTAGTATTTTTGTTGTAAAAAAGAATATAAATGATGAGTATGTATTGATAGGCGATTATTTATTTGATATGCAATTTGTAATATCCCAATATAAAACAGAACAGTGGAGTATATAAACGGTGCTGTACATATGGCGGTGCAATATATTCGTAAAGCTCTGTTTTTTTGAATAGGCAGACAATAATTTATAAATATTTACCTATACCTTTTTTGTTAAAGTACCTATACCATAATAGATATTTGGTAGAATGGTGTTTGCCAGTTTTCGATTACCAACAATCAAAAACTAACCAAAACGTATACGCGTTACTCAACTTACTTTCAAGTGAATCCATCTGCAGCGGGCGTTGAAACCGGATTTTCCTCAATATCCCGGCTTTTGTCGGCTCTCCGCTAGTTATCCGGGAGTTAATAAAGGTCCACCTCGGGAAATGGACAAATAGAGGTGTTTGACGTGTTTGCACTTCTTCAATGGAAGGTATTGTGCGGTTCTGTGTGCTGAAGTGAAAATAGCCTTTAGAAATACTTAAATGATTCCATAAAGTAGTGAGTACGACTTTTGTGTAGCAAATACCTCCAAAGATAGACCTATTATACCTTTACGAAAGATGTGTGTTGTGGTCCTAAGTGTCAGTTACAAACCAAATTTGGGTTGAACTTAAGTTACAATATTTTCCTTTTAACTTATGTACCCTTAATCCTCTACTTTAAAAACTATTGAACCGATTTTGATAAAACTTACATTGATGCCTTAGTAAAGTACCTTACCTTTAAGTATACCCATCATAAATAAAAAGGAATATTCTCAATCCGGCCTACACTAGTTCAATTTTGCATGTACAAACATACATACGCTTATGACATTAGAACCCCTTGTTCAGAAGTTGATATAAACTAGTTTAGTATATTTATAAACTGTGCAATTATTACAATGTTACGTACATAAATATCGAATTGATAACATTCTTTTAGAAGTAGAAGTAGGTTAAAATACTTATTTTACTAGAAACGTGTGATTGCTTGTCAGTTTTCGAAAACCATCAATGAACAATCTGAACAAAAGGGATACTCCTTACTCTCAATCGAATCCACCTAGAGGGCGCGTCGAAACCGAGTTTTCCTCAATATCTCGGCTTTCATCGGCTCTCCTAGTTATCCAGGAGTTAATAAAGAGCCCCACTTCGGGAAATGGACAAGTAGAAGTGTATGACGTGTTTGCACTTCGTTAATGGAAGGTGTTGGGAGGGTTTGTGTGCTGAAGTGAAAATGGCCTTTAAAAATACTTAAAGGACTCCGTAGAGTAGTGAGTACGGTTTTTGTGTAATACACACCTCCAAAGAAGTGGGCCTTTATCAGGCAAATATGTGTGTAGACATAGTCGCGTATACTCGTAACTCCTAGCAGTCAATTGCAAACGCCATGTTTGAATTGAACTTATACAATACTTGTGAACAGACAGGGTTTGGCTCTGATGACTTGAGTTTATTTCACGGAAACAAAACAGTTTTTGGGATAAAAAGTAGCCTTTGTGCAATTCCAGACTATAGTCCCTTTCTGTGCAAAATTTTCGGGATAAATTTAGCATCTACTGCTGTTGTATGATTGAAAAACAAACCAGAATCTTGCCTCAGGTCGTATTAAATTGCGCTGTTACTCTGGAAGATGACCGATGGTCGTATCCGTAGAACTTGCTCCGTCCGTGACCGCTAGAAGTAAATTTCATATGCGGAACTTCGGAGGGCACGTTAAGCCGTCGGTTCCGGCTGTTATTGAGAGATCATTAAGCCTTGTCGGAGGTCTTATATTTTTTTTATTTGAATAGAGTAGCAGACGAGCATGCAGGCTCGTGGTGTTAAGTAGTCGCTGCAGCCCATGTACATCTACATATAACCTCAAGCAAGCATAGCTAAGTCTTGTCTGAGGTCGTATGCAGTTGCGCTGCTACTCAGGAGGCTGGTGGTCGCCTCATATAAGTGTGGCCGGCAACTGTACCTTTCCACCGAAACACAATAGAATTGGTTCACGGCGGAAGTGGGTGCAGCGGTGGTACTTCCCCGGGCGAACCATAATAGTTCTACCACCTACAGAAGGGAGTACTTATAGGGAGTTTGAAAACATTCGACAGAGGGTTGGTCACTAACCCGCATTGGAGCAGCATGATTGAATAACCTCCAACACTCCCAATAATGGCGAGAGACGCTTGCCCAGCAGTGGCTCGTACAATGGGGTTGCAGCCAAGATATAAATTCGTCAGGCTTCCTGGGACAGAATTACATAAGGAAACAATGTGGTAGTCCAAACCTCCCCAGCATTGCAGCGAAGTCTTAAAATACAACTGAAATAAAAATTAAGTAAGGCTTCGTTGCTTAAAATCTTTCTTTACCTAACCCGTTAGATGTTTACGACATGGTTAGCGGGACGCAAGTTTCCTTTAAAAAATGCAATAAAGTGTTTTAAAGCGAATTTTCGCACGTATTTTATAAAACTGAGTCAGCGCGTACCCGACGCTACGGGGTTTCTGGCTAAAGGTCGCTGCACACGAGGATGTTTGCGTTTTAAACGTCGACGACGAAATTATTAACCGTGAAAAACCATAACTATTATTGAGTATAGCACAAAAGTTGGCTCGCTCGGTATAATACTCCACATGGCAATTCCATGTTACGGATCTTTTACAGATTTGTATACTACAAAAATTATTACTGTTATTATAATAATAATATTACTGTTATTTTATTTCACTAGTGCACTATAATTAACCTGTATATATAACAAAATGCCATCTTTATCCGATATAACTGAAAAATACACCAAGTAAATGAAAATAAAACAAGAGCACAATATGTCTTTTTCGACTTCTCGCCAAAACTCCCATTGCATTTTTAAAATATATTTTACTTTTTAAAATTGGAACATAACCCAACAAGATAAGGAGGCAAAAATAACAAGACAGTTGTCTTAATGCGCCTACACGAATAGAGGTTCGAGCCAAGGAAAAACAGAAAAATTTAACTATGCAAATTGTCTAGAAAAAGCTACGAATAAACTTTTATAGCGCGGCTAAGATTAGGAACAATAACAGTATGCAGATAAGGAATTACCTTTTAGCTGTTAAGTACGTGAAAACTGCTAACGAATACTGCAAAGTTTGTAGTAAAAAGATTTTTATGTAAAATGTTGCCAAGACGAGTGATTTTGGCCTACTCTGTGAAAAATATATCAGATCTCATGTTCCAGCTCCGACTACCAATCAACGGTCCCCGATTCGACTCCGACGAGCAGAAATTGAAATGATGAGTTTTAATATCTGTTTTCAGTCTCAGGTTTTGTGTTCGTGACTGTCTTTTGTATATCCATGGTACCCACGGCACAGGGTATCCTAGTGTGGGGCTATGAGTGTATAGCATTTTTTATAGGTAGCGATGAATATGGACATTTGCCTCAAATTTTAACACGCTTTTCAAGCTAATGCTTGACCTGTATGTATGTATCAGTATGTATGTATGTAACTGAATCTTTTAACTTTATTTGCACCTACTTCAAGGTGTTTACACAGGGGTCAAGGGCCGATGACCATACAATAATATTATACAACAAAAAAATTAAAAATAAATAATGCAGTTTAAAAAACTAAAAAACACGTTTATGTGAAAATACAGTAAAGTAAAAAATAAGAAGAAAATGTGCCTATTTTATTAAAAATAAGCGTGGGGTGCTTTTTGAGATATCAAAATGATAATCCTTAGTTCTATGTACTAATATTACCTTATTCTTATAATAATACTACTATTGACATCATGCACCCTGCGCTTTTTTTTTATAATAAAATAAGTACATTTTCTTCTTATTTTTGCTTTTTAGTAACGTTTTCACAAAAGCGTGTTCTTAACTTTATTAAACTACATTATTTATTCGTTCTGAACTTCAATGTTTTGCTTTACGGGCACAAAATGCCAAAGCAAGTCAAAACATTGCACTTACATCTAGGTATCTAACTAGAACGTTTATTAGAAAGAGAGTTGATTTCCAACTGATATCATCATTTCTCTAAGAGCCATTAGTGCGACATTAAACAGGGCTGAAAAAAACAATGTTATTCCGCGATGGTGGCATCGCAAAATAAATCGCTATACCGCAGTAGTCCGCGTTTCAGGTAGATACCGTTAATGGACCATTTCTCACCTATAAACGGTTTTGAATCTGTAGAACCTGTGATTTACGACAGTGCATACGATAAAAGAGTTTCATTAAATATTTTTAGGTTGAATACTACCAGTAGAGTTTTGAACTGTAGCAGTTTATCAACATCATCATAAGTTTAAGCGCATCAGGATCAGGATCGCTTCTCAGACACTTGAGTGATTTAGGTGATATAACTTCATTGGTTCGAGCAGAAAAATACTGGTCCTTCATATTTCTCCCATGAAGAAATAGGGAAATTGAGATTTTTTATCCTTTTAATCGAAACCGTTTTTGGGAATTAGTGAACTGACACACAAAAATATTTAAGATTTTGAATAAATAAAAATCCCTACTTAATATTATAAATTCGAAAGTAACTCTGTCTGCTACGCTTTCCCGCTTAAACTACTAAACCAATTTTAATGAAATTTGGAACATAGATAGAGTGGACATAGGACATACCATACCATGTGTACCATGGACACATACAAAGACACACACAAACACCCAGACCGAAAACAGAAATTTAAACTCATCATTCAAATTTCTGTTTCGCCGGGAATCGAACCCAGGACCCCTTGATTGGACCACGCGGGTCGTCATTTAACTTACAAAATGCATATTTTTAACGTATTTTAAAATTGATATAAAACAGAGCAGTACAATATATTACTGTACATATAGCCGTGCAATATATTATTATTCCTAAAGCTCTGTTTTTTTAAATAGGCAGACAATACTTTATAAATACTTACCTATAACTTTTATTATTTTTGTTAAAGTATAGGTACCATGGTAACTAATTGCTAGAATGGCGTCTGCTAGTTTTCGATCAACAACATTAAAAAACTAACCAAAACGTATACTATATGCGTTACTCAACTTACTTTCAAGTGTATCCATCTGGAGCGGGCGTTGAAACCGGATTTTCCTCAATATCCCGGCTTTTGTCGGCTCTCCGCTAGTTATCCGGGAGTTAATAAAGGTCCACCTCGGGAAATGGACAAATAGAGGTGTTTGACGTGTTTGCACTTCTTCAATGGAAGGTATTGGGCGGTTTTGTGTGCTGAAGTGAAAATAGCCTTTAGAAATACTTAAAAGATTCCATAAAGTAGTGAGCACGACTTTTGTGTAGCAAATACCTCCAAAGATGGACCTATTATACCTTTACGCAAAGATGTGTGTTGTGGTCCTAAGTGTCAGTTACAAACCAAATTTGGGTTGAACTTAAGTTACAATATTTTCCTTTTAACTTATGTACCCTTAATCCTCTATCTTAAAAACTATTGAACCGATTAAAACTTACATTGATACCTTAGTTCGAGTACCTATACCCATCATAAATAAATAAATAAATAAATAATAAATAACCTTTACGCAAAGATGTGTGTTGTGGTCCTAAGTGTCAGTTACAAACCAAATTTGGGTTGAACTTAAGTTACAATATTTTCCTTTTAACTTATGTACCCTTAATCCTCTACCTTAAAAACTATTGATCCGATTTTGATAAAACTTACATACCTTATGTAAGTTTTATCAATAGTATACCCATCATAAATAAAGAGGAATATTCTCAATCCGGCTTATACTATTTCAATTTTGTATAAGTCGATATAAACTAGTATATTTATAAACTGTGCAATTCTTACAATGTTACGTACCTACATAAACATCGAATCGATAACATTCTTTTAGAAGTAGAAGTAGGTTAAAATACTTATTTTACTAGAAACGTGTGATTGCTTGTCAGTTTTCGAAAACCATCAATCAAAAACTGAACAAAAGGGATACTCCTTACTCTCATTCGAATCCACCTAGAGGGCGCGTCGAAACCAAATTTTCCTCAATATCCCGGCATTCATAGGCTCTCCGCTAGTTATCCAGGAGTTAATAAAGAGCCCCACCTCGGGAAGTAGACAAATAGAAGTGTATGACGTGTTTGCACTTCTCTAATGGAAGGTTTTGGATGGGTTTGTGTGCTGAAGTGACAATGGCCTTTAGAAATACTTAAATGATTCCATAAAGTAGTGAGTACGATTTTTGTGTAGCAAATACCTCCAAAGATGGACCTATTATACCTTTACGCAAAGATGTGTGTTGTGGTCCTAAGTGTCAGTTACAAACCAAATTTGGGTTGAACTTAAGTTACAATATTTTCCTTTTAACTTATGTACCCTTAATCCTCTATCTTAAAAACTATTGAACCGATTAAAACTTACATTGATACCTTAGTTCGAGTACCTATACCCATCATAAATAAATAAATAAATAAATAATAAATAACCTTTACGCAAAGATGTGTGTTGTGGTCCTAAGTGTCAGTTACAAACCAAATTTGGGTTGAACTTAAGTTACAATATTTTCCTTTTAACTTATGTACCCTTAATCCTCTATCTTAAAAACTATTGAACCGATTAAAACTTACATTGATACCTTAGTTCGAGTACCTATACCCATCATAAATAAATAAATAAATAATAAATAACCTTTACGCAAAGATGTGTGTTGTGGTCCTAAGTGTCAGTTACAAACCAAATTTGGGTTGAACTTAAGTTACAATATTTTCCTTTTAACTTATGTACCCTTAATCCTCTATCTTAAAAACTATTGAACCGATTTTGATAAAACTTACATTGATACCTTAGTAAAGTACCTTACCTTTAAGTATACCCATCATAAATGAAGAGGAATATTCTCAATCCGGCTTATACTATTTCAATTTTGTATAAGTCGATATAAACTAGTATATTTATAAACTGTGCAATTCTTACAATGTTACGTACCTACATAAATATCGAATTGATAACATTCTTTTAGAAGTAGAAGTAGGTTAAAATACTTATTTTACTAGAAACGTGTGATTGCTTGTCAGTTTTCGAAAACCATCAATCAAAAACTGAACAAAAGGGATACTTCTTACTCTCAATCGAACCCACCTAGAGTGCGCGTCGAAACCGAATTTTCCTCAATATCCCGGCTTTCATCGGCTCTCCGCTAGTTATCCAGGAGCTAATAAAGAGCCCCACTTCGGGAAATGGACAAATAGAAGTGTATGACGTGTTTGCACTTCTTTAATGGAAGGTGTTGGGAGGGTTTGTGTGCTGAAGTGAAAATGGCCTTTAAAAATACTTAAAGGACTCCGTAGAGTAGTGAGTACGGTTTTTGTGTAACAGACACCTCCAAAGAAGTGGGCCTTTATCAGGCAAATATGTGTGTTATAGACATAGTCGCGTATAGGTACTCGTAACTCCTAGCAGTCAATTGCAAACGCCATGTTTGAATTGAACTTCTACAATACTTGTGAACAGACAGGGTTTGGCTCTGATGATTTGAGTTTATTTCACGGAAACAAAACAGTTTTTGGGATAAAAAGTAGCCCTTGTGCAATTCTAGACTATAGTCCCTCTCTGTGCAACATTTTCGGGATAAATTTAGCATCCACTGCTGTTGTATGATTGAACAACAAACCAGAATCTTGCCTCAGGTCGTATTAAATTGCGCTGTTACTCTGGAAGATGACCGATGGTCGTATCCGTAGAACTTGCTCCGTCCGTGACCGCTAGAAGTAAATTTCATATGCGGAACTTCGGAGGGCACGTTAAGCCGTCGGTTCCGGCTGTTATTGAGAGATCATTAAGCCTTGTCGGAGGTCTTATATTTTTTTTATTTGAATAGAGTAGCAGACGAGCATGCAGGCTCGTGGTGTTAAGTGGTCGCTGCAGCCCATGGACATCTACATATAACCTCAAACAAGCATAGCTAAGTCTTGTCTGAGGTCGTATGCAGTTGCGCTGCTACTCCGGAGGCTGGTGGTCGCCTCATATAAGTGTGGCCGGCAACTGCACCTTTCCACCAAAACACAATAGAATTGGTTCACGGCAGAAGTGGGTGCAGCGGTGGTACTTCCCCGGGCGAACCATAATAGTTCTACCACCTACAGAAGGGAGTACTTATAGGGAGTTTGAAAATATTCGACAGCGGGTTGGTCACTAACCCGCATTGGAGCAGCATGGTGGAATAACCTCCAACACTCCCAATAATGGCGAGAGACGCTTGTCCAGCAGTGGCTCGCAAAAAGGGGTTGCATCCAAGATATAAATTGGTCAGACTTCCTGGGACAGAATTAAATAAGGAAACAATGTGGTAGTCCAAACCTCCCCAGCATTGCAGCGAAGTCTTAAAATACAACTGAAATAAAAATTAAGTAAGGCTTCGTTGCTTAAAATCTTTCTTTACCTAACCCGTTAGATGTTTACGACATGTTTAGCGGGACGCAAGTTTCCTTTAAAAAATGCAATAAAGTGTTTTAAAGCGAATTTTCGCACGTATTTTATAAAACTGAGTCAGCGCGTACCCGACGCTACGGGGTTTCTGGCTAAAGGTCGCTGCACACGAGGATGTTTGCGTTTTAAACGTCGACGAAGAAATTATTAACCGTGAAAAACCATAACTATTATTGAGTACAGCACAAAAGTTGGCTCGCTCGGTATAATACTCCACATGGCAATTCCATGTTACGGATCTTTTACAGATTTGTATACTACAAAAATTATATAAAGTTTCTGAAGACAACGTTTTGCCTTCAAAATTTAGATTCCTCCGCCCCTAGGAATCGAACCAACAACCATACGCATAGAAAATGACTCCAAAAGAACTTACTCAAAGATCTTGACGAGTCGTTTTGATTCCTTGTAACTTGATGGCCTTCCCGAAGGGTGCCAACGGGAACCTATTACTAAGCCTCCGTTGTCCGTCCGCCTGCCTGTCTGTCATCAGGCTGTATCTCATGAACCGTGATGGCCAGACATTAGAAATTTTCACAGATGATGTATTTCTGTTGCCGCTATAACAAAAAATACTAAAAATAGAATAAAGTAAATATTTAAGGGGGTTCCCATACAATAAACGTGATTTTTTTGAATAGATAATGGTACGGAACCCTTCGTGCATGACTTGGGCGGTTTTATTTTTTGTTTTAATCTAATCCTCATTGCGAAACTTATACTATGCAGCAGCAGAGATGCTCTAGTCATTATACATATTAGATTTATTTAGGATCTACAGTTTATTTGATTATCGTGAATGTAGAGATAAATTCTAGATGTAGAAATGAACGGCTGCAGTGGCCACTAGCGCCACATGTCTGACTTGTAAGTTTTTTTTTAAATTTTGGTGAAAAGTTTTTTTTTGTCTGCCACATAATGAAGTCAATTTTGTCAATATCACCGCACAATACTGATTCTAGCACAGTGTAAAATTATGTTCTTTAAACAAACAAGGGTTTTAGATGATCATCAGTTCAGGTTAAGATAAGAGTCGAGTTTGATCGCGTTTGCATGATGTAAGTTATCTGCATGTTCATTAATTGGATAAACTTACAAACATCCATGCACTTATAAAATATGACACACATGGTTAAACGTTAAAAGCTGACAAATTATATACTGTTGTGACCTCTGAAGAATGAAATACTTTTTTGTTTATTTTAGTCTTTTTAGTTTTTTTCTAGTTGTCAATTGTATTTAAAATATCTTTGTTTATTCACTGTCATTATTATAGAATATAGATCATTTCTTAAAAACTACAATATCTGTTATTGAATTCGTTCCCCTCATGGGCCACCAATTTATGGTCTTTAGCGGACCATTTAAGTGGCTTCAATAATAGTTATAATAGTTTTTGAAAAAAATCTATATTATTAAGCACACATTTTTCTTGATTACAAAATTGACAGTGAAAAAACATATACTTTTCGAACACCCAAAACTTCAAGCATTTCCCAACAAGGAAAAGGGTTATTCTGCCAAAATTCATATATCTTATTTTTCACTTTGCATTCGACTCGTGTCTTTGAACATAAAATCTAATAAAATAAACTTTATAAGCGCTACGTGAGCAAAAACCCTAACGGGTTACACGGGATTTTTACCGTATTTTGTTGTATCGTTCATAGAACACACGCCTTTTATGGTTTGAATATTTTATGCACCGGTTGGGAAAGGGTGCGGTGATGGGATCTTTGAAACCGAATATTCTGGCAAAATGTTTTGATAAAATTTGTTTGTTGTTAGTTTCTTTCCTCTGTATTGTTCCATTTGGTACGGTTTTGAATGTGCTCTGTGTCTTCTGTGATCTTTGTGCCACTAAAATCAGAAAGATAGTGATGCGTTTTAACTATTGACAAAAGAGTAGGTAGGCGCTTAAGCATTGAAGCTTTAGTATTGAAGCTATTATGTATAACATAGCTTTAAAATTGCTTAAATAACTAGACGACGCTCGTGGCGTAATGGTTACCATGCCGGACTGGTATCGGAGGGTCTCGGGTTCGATTCCCGACGAAGCAAAAAATTAAATGATGAGTTTAAATTTCTGTTAATCGGTCTGGGTGCTTATGTGTTCACGCAAATCTACTGTATAGTAGTTTTAATTAATAAATTTATATTCAGAATCATATTTTTCATATCAGATAAATTTGTTTGTAATTAATACTTTAATTAAACTTAAAAATATTCCGATTTATTATATAAAATTTAGACGCAATACTTGCAACACTCAGTTGTAATGTAATTCAGACTTGTATATGACAACACTCTCTTCTTTTTGAACCGTCGTACGGGTCGCCGCGTAAATTTTGTAAAACTTAATATATAATAAAAATTCAGATTCAGAAAATTCAGTTTCATTTGCCACCGTCTCCCACAATTTTTGGTGGCCCATGAGGGGAAAGAATCAGCACGATTAGCACAAAATTCAGAAAAATCGAGACTCGGAAACTTTAAGAAACCGGCACCGGCCACGCGGCGACCATCTTGTACATAGTACGAAAAACTTCAGAAATCAATCGAAGCGGACTTTAGATAAAGCTATATCAGACTCAGATCATCAGACCTAAGGAGACTCAGACCATCAGAAAACCAAATTAAGAAGAATCGGCGACCGTGAAAATCAGAAATCAGTTCAGGAACCACGTGCCGTCAGTACCTACCTGCCTACGCTCGGTCTACGCATCGGCGCAAGCGACGAATCGACAAGAATCAAGCTTCAGATCAAGAAAGAAACCGTGGATTAAAACGGAACTACGACTTTCGACGATATATATATCAGTACTCAGACCCACGGCTGCGAGTCATCAGCGTCGTGACGTGACCCATCCTTCATCATCAGGCATCGGTCATCACACCACCTACATCAGACATCTGCCTTCGAAGACATCGACAGAAGGAAATCCCGAGGCGACTTGAGGCGAAACATCGCGGCTCAATCGGCTACATCAGGCTGTGCATCAGGCATATAAAATAAATTTCTTATTTACTCCGGTTAAAATTGTATTACATATTCAGTCATTAATATTCAGCATTCTTCTAACATAATTGCTAGTTTAGTACCTAAATTCAGTTTATACTTCAATTAATTGTAATCGTAAATATTAAGCCCTAGAAAGCATTAGTACGTGTAAACAAACGCGCCTTATCAGCCGGCGCTTTGACCTTCACCTAGAAAGTGAAACGTCAATTTCAGTCCCGTTATAGGTTAAAGTTGTCAGTTTTGTTTGCGCAGTAAATGCTATAGATTGCGTAGAAGTTGTTTTAAGTATTTCAGTGCATTTTAGTTAAAATAAGTTCAGTTAATCACTTTTATTAGTGTAATCAGTATATAATCAGTTATTTAGTTTTAATTTTGTGGTCAGTTAATATATATTCAGTAAATATGAGTGCCAAGGAATTGTCAAGGGCAGTAGCTAAATTTGTAGCTAGATATAATATTTTAATTCAATGTCAGGCTAACATAAAATCAGATAGCTCTGGTTCAGCCATTGCAGCAGCTCATAAGCAATTTAACACATACTTTCCTCAATTGCTGGAGCAATATGAGGTTATAATTCAGCACAAGGACAAGTTCAGTGAGGCGGAGGAGATCAGGGAGTTCTCCACAATTCAGACCCAGTTTGATGAGGTAAGTGCATTATCTGTCAAATTGGAGGAGCTCAGTTTACACTCTGGTGTTATGAAGTCACTGCAGTCAGGTCTTGAGCAGGTCAAGGTACAATTACCTTCAATACACTTACCGAAATTCAGTGGTAATAACCTAGAGTGGCTGAGTTTCAGAGATCTATTTCAGTCATTGGTGGACAACCGTTCCACATTGTCAGACTCTGAGAAACATTTTTATCTCAGAACATCCTTATGTGATGAAGCCTTATCAGTCGTCAGTCACCTGCCCATGGACGCTTCCAATTATGAGGGAGCTTGGAAGTTACTCAAGGCACGCTACGATAACTCTCGTGCTTTGACTGACACATACTTGGACAGGATATTCAACCTGCCCAATGTTACAACAACATCAGACCTCAGACGGGAATTTTATGACCCACTTAAAGAAAGTGTTCAGGCTTTGGGTAAACTTTCATTGCCCATTGTTCAGTGGTCTTATTTATTATTATTTATAACCCTGAAAAAACTACCATTCAGGCTGCGTGAAACGTTTGAGGAACGCTATGGCAAGTCACAGGATGACCTGCCCACATTCAGTCAGCTGTTGGAGCTTCTCGAGGAGCACTGCCGGCTCCGTGAGACCCTCAGTTCGAGTCCAACCCCATCCGGTAAATCAGATTCAGGCAAGCGGCCTGTCAGACCAAAGTCACATCAGCATGCACTGGCAGCAACTGCACGTCCGTCAGACACAGCACATCGTTTCTTCAAGGTGACATCGTGCTCATATTGCTTATCAGATCATACTTTGTATAGGTGCAAACAATTCTTGGAGTTGCATCCTTACAAACGCAAGGTGTGGGCAGCCAAGGAAGGAATGTGTGAAATTTGCCTCAGATTTCACCCAAACCGACCATGTCAGACCCAGAGTTGGTGCAAGCACTGCGATTCCACTCAACATAACACATTGCTGTGCAACAAGGATGCTCCAAAACCGCAACGTCCATCAGACAGACGGGACAATCTCAGACCATCTGTTAGACCACAAGTCAGTCAAGTCAGATTCAGTGAACCTCAACATTCACACATTCAGACACGTTCACCCAGAACTTCACCCCGTCAGACACCAACTCAGTCACCTAGAGCATCCCCTTCAAGGGTTAGTGACCATCAATCTATAAATCTACCATCATCAGACCAACCATCAGACCCAAGGCGTATGGCCTACAGTGCGCATTCATCTCGCGACACGCGTTATGGTCAGCACTACACATCCCCACGTTCACAATGAGGCGAGGGGACTGTTGATGCAGTAATTTCAGAAGGTGTATGTCCTACAGCACTTGTAAATATCAGACATAGTCACGGTTATTATATTCAGATAAGGGCTTTATTAGACACTGGAGCCAGTGTCTCAGTGATTAAAGATTCATTAGTTACTAAGTTAAACTTGCATCGACAGTCAAATTCATCTAAAATATATGGTGTAGGAAACCAGTCAGTCAAACAGCCCAATCAAATGGTAAAAATAGTTATTAAACCAGTAAATTCACCAGTGCCAATTATCAGTACTACTGCAATTATCATGTATTCACTTACTTCAGAATTACCTCCATATCAACTTCAGAAAGAGGATTTATTAATTTCAGATCAAGGTTATAAAACCATTGAGTTTGCAGATAGCTCAAATATTTACCCACGTGAGGTAGAATTAATAATGGGAACAGATATCCTAAATTATGTATATGATGGTACAAAAATATCTTTATCCTCAGGAATGGCTGCATATGGTACATGCTTTGGACATGTCATCATGGGACCAAGAGCCGGTAATCAGAAAAAAGAGCAAGTTACATCAGTCAACGGGAACAACCCCATATCAGTTCAGTACTATGGAGTCCAGATCACACGTCTAGAGGAGGCAATTCAGAGATTCTGGAAGGCAGAGGAGCCACCTATGGATAAGGTAGAACATCCAGATCATCAGGTATGTGAAGAATTATATCAGAAAAATACTGTCAGAACCCCAGATGGCAAGTACATGGTACGCCTGCCATTATTATCAGAAAGGCCTATGTTAGGTGATTCAAGAGATATTGCGCTTCAACGCTTCAAGGCTCTTGAACGAAAAATGAACCATAATCCATTATTTTCAGAAAAATATATTCAATTCATGGATGAATATGAGAAATTGGGTCATATGTCAAAATCAGACTTCAAATTTGATTCAGAGCACTATATTATAGCACACCATGGTATATTCAAGAAGGATTCAGATAAATTACGTGTAGTCTTTGATGGAAGTTCAAAGACATCAAATGGAGTGTCACTAAACCAATGTTTACACTCTGGAGCACCACTTCAGAATGATATAACTAAAATTTTATTAAATTTCAGACGCCATGCAGTTGTATTTACCACGGATATCAAGATGATGTTCAGAATGACATGGATCCATCCCGATGACAGGAAATATCAATTAATTTACTGGAGAAGAAGTCAATCAGAACCAATTCAGGTATATGAATTAAATACTAATACCTACGGACTCAGGTCAAGTCCATTTATCTCTATCAGAACACTGCTACAGTTAGCAGATGATTGGGAAGTCACACACCCAAAGTCAAGGGCTTCACAAGTTATCAGACGTAATATATTTGTGGATGACATACTCACAGGCAGTGATTCAGTTCAGTCAGCTCAGGAATTAAAATCAGAACTTATACAACTCATGCAGAGTGCAGGCTATGAACTCAGAAAATGGTCATCCAACTCACAACAGTTATTGCAAGACCTACCAGGTGATTATTGTGAACAGCCACGTCAGTTTGATAATGATGATAAGAGTTTTATCAAGGTATTAGGAATTCAATGGGACCCATGTTCAGATATATTTACATACAAGCTAAATATACCTTTAGGCCAAGCAGTTACAAAACGTAACATACTCAGCACAATAGCCAGATTATATGATCCATGTGGATACTGTACTCCAATAATTTTCAGATTTAAGGTATTACTTCAAACATTATTCATGGATGGTTTAAATTGGGATGAACCAGTACCCCACACAGTCATTCAAGAGTGGGATGAATTAATAAATGATCTTAATTACTTATCTCAACTTCAAATACCTAGATGTGTAACTATACCTCAGGCTACAACATATTCACTCCACGGGTTCGGAGATGCATCAGAAAGGGGATATGCAACCTGTATATACATCAGATCAGAAGATTTGTCAGGTAATGTTTTAGTCAGATTAATAATGGCTAAGTCAAGGGTAGCACCCAAGAAGACACGCCAGACTATACCTAAACTGGAACTCAGTGCTGCACATTTAACATGCCAGTTGTTAAATCATGTGGCTGAGTCATATGAAGACTCCATTCACATTGAGAGTATAAATGCATGGTCAGACAGTTCCATAGTACTTACTTGGATAAAATCAAAGCCACATTTACTCCAGACATTTGAATGCAACAGAGTGCAATATATTCAAAATTCGGCAAGGAAAATTACTTGGCAACATATACAGTCAGAATTCAATCCAGCAGACTTAGCATCGCGAGGAGTATCCGCAAAGCAGCTTGTCAAGTCGGACATGTGGTGGAACCCACCATGGCTTAAGAATTCAGAATCCAAATGGCCTAAGTCAGCTATCAATGCACCAAGGGACATTCCAGGATATAAGAAGCAAATCCATGTCCTTACTCCAATTCAACCATGGGATTTAGAGTTATTGGAGAAATTCAGTTCATTTAATAAATTAATTAATGTTACAGCTTATGTTCTCAGATATATTAGAAATCTCAGACTGTCTAAGGAAGACAGAAAGAAAGACAAAATATTGTCTCTAGAAGAAACACGCAATGCAACCAAGTACTGGATTAAAAGAATTCAATCTATTTCATTCAGTTCAGAACTACAGTTACTGCAGAAAGGCAAATCAGTATGTACATCACTACAGAAATTAAGTATATTCCTTGATAAAGATGGATTTATCAGAGTAGGAGGCAGACTTAAACAATCAGAACTAAAATATGGCACAAGACACCCATATTTATTGCCCAAGGACACAAAATTTGTTAACTTATTAATTGAACATTACCACAGGAGCCATTGTCATGCAGCAACAAATGCATTGATTGCAATTATCAGAAGAGAATACTGGATAACTTCAGTCAGGAGACAGGTATCTCGTGTTATTAGAAAATGTATTGTATGTTTCAGATTCAGACCTTCTATTCAGCCGCCATTCATGTCAGACCTGCCAGCTGATCGTGTTACAGCGGCCAGGCCATTCAACAGGACTGCAACAGACTTTGCAGGCCCATTTCTGGTAAAGGCAAGCTTACTCAGAAATGCCAAGTCAGTAAAATCATATTTATGTGTATTTGTTTGCTTGGCTTCTAAGGCGGTACACTTAGAGGTTGTTTCTAGCTTAGCAGTTGAAAGTTTTATAGCAGCATTCACTCGCTTTGTCAGTCGGCGAGGCCTTCCTTCACTCATCCGGTCAGACCGAGGTACAAACTTCGTTGGAGCCAACAACTACCTAAAAGAGGTAAATCAGTTTTTATTAAATAACGAGCTCATACTCAAGGAAGAATTCCGGCGTCAGAACATTCATTGGCAGTTCAACCCACCAGCATCCCCACATATGGGAGGCTTATTTGAGGCAGCAGTCAAGAGCGCAAAGAACCTACTCCGAAGAGAGGTAGGTGACACAATTCTTACTTTCGAGGAGCTGTCTACAATATTTGCAAAGGTTGAAGCTATCTTAAATTCACGGCCACTAGTTGCTATGTCAGAAGATCCAAGTGACTTGGAGGTGCTCACCCCAGGTCATTTCTTAATAGGCCAGCCATTAGTAGCACTGCCGGAGTCCCACTGGAAGGACACTAAAATATCACATTTATCTAGATTTCAGGTTATTCAAAAAATGTATCAGAATGTTTGGTCTCGTTGGCACTCAGAGTATTTAACTTCATTACAAGTTAGGAATAAATGGTACAAACATTCAGATAGTATAAAACTAGATGACTTAGTTTTAATTACAGATGAAAATTCCCCACCTCTACGGTGGAGGCGAGGTCGAGTCATAGAATTGTATTCAGGAAAGGATTCAATAGTAAGATCAGTTAAATTAAAAACTCAATTTGGAGAGTTAGTCAGACCTGTAATTAAACTGTGTAAGTTACCTATATCAGATGACTAAATTATAATTCAGTTATAAATTACCATATTTGTGTTTGTATTTCAGTATATTCAGTATTTCTAAGGTTCATGTACCATTTAATTGCTTAGTTGTAAGCTCATTTAATTATTTCAGTTTAAGTTAAGTTTATTTCAATTAAATATTGTATTAGTAATAGTTGCCACCGTCTCCCACATTATGTTTCTGTCTTTGTGTGTATTCATGGCACCCACGACACAGGGTATATCTACCCTACTGCGGGGAAATGAGTGTGAAGCGTTATTTATTTATTTATTTAACGAGCTCAGTGTTCACCTAGCACTTAAAGAGATTCAGGAGAATAGAGTGGAGCCGATTATGTGTAAGAAATAGTTTATGTAATTAATTATTTACAGCAACAGTAAGCTATGTTAAATAGAATCAAAACATATTTTTATTGATTTGTATGCTTTTACGTATACAAGTCTTAAGGGTCGTTGTACATGGTTCTAGACCTGTGATACAGGTAGCCCCGCTCATCCACCGAGACAAAAATACGGTATTTCAACATTGTCAGTATTTGTATTATATTGCACAGAAAAACCTGCATCATTTTTTTTAGTTACGTAGAACAGTATAACATTTCTACAAGTCATAATTCACAAACCCATTTTCACCAACAAACCATACTGTGTGTGTACCACTAGAGAAACTCATTCGCGGCACAACAAAATTAACACGTTCCCATTGCAACCGCTCTAACGCCTGTATAATTTGAGAGCAATCTCGCGCGCGTTTATTTGCTATTTTGTGGTCGTAGGCAGTTTAAATATTGATATTAGTTTACATACTAATAGCTTTTATCAACTGCAGTTGTTTTGTAGGTGGTAGAACTATTATCGTTTGCCCGGGGAACTACCACCGCTGCACCCACTTCTGCCGTGAATCAATTCTATTGTGTTTCGGTGGAAAGGTGTAGCTGCCGGCCACACTTACATGAGGCGACCACCAGCCTTGGGTGTAGCGCCTGCATAAGACCTCAGACAAGACTTACCCATGCTTGCTTGTGGTTGTATGTAGATGTCCATGGGCTGCAGCGACTACTTAATACCATGTGGCCTGCATGCTCGTCTGCTACTCCATTAAAATAAAATAAAACTCGGGAGAAAGGCAAAAGGGCCGATTTTGTGCATGATGATAGTTTAGTTAAGTACAACAGTTTTATATTTTAGCTCAGAACCCTATTTTCATGAAAAACCACTAGCGAACCTCATTCCTGGCAAAAATTAACCAACGTTTCCATTTCAACGCCTGTATAATTTGAGAGCCATCTCGCGCTGTTTGCTATTTTTTTGTCGCAGGCGTTATCACCCGCGGTTGTAAATGTAGGTATGTATATTTTGGTAGGGGCGCCTACGATGCTAAATATGGGTTAACTTTATTTTTCATAAGCTTCTCAAAATAATAACTAAAATAATTATCTGTTATTAATCTAAAAGTGAGATTGGGATTGTCATAGAAATATATATGTACTTATTTTTTAACTAAGTAATTAGTAGCTCATAGACATCCAAACCACCAAAATCAAAAAGGCCCAAGGCTTATTGGCAAGACCACCCGAGTCTTACGTGATACAACCTTCGTGATACAACCTCAAGGTTGGAACTCCGGTGGCTGATTGTCATCTGATAGTCTTAAGTTCGGCCAGCCAGCAAAACTTACGCTTTCGAGCAAAGAACAATAAAAGTAATTTCTTCATGAAAAATATCAGAATGCAAGCGATCTACGAAGCTAAGTCCAAAGGGCGCGGTAGGGTGTGAGATGGGTGATCGCTAATACCTAGAAAAATCCATGAGGGTTTCTGTGCTTCGGAGGACAGCGGATTGGCTACCAACCCACATTTCCACGCACCTGCATTGAAGCAGCGAGGTGGAGTAATATCCAGGCCTCCCAATAATGGGGCCCGTGCCCAGCAGTGGGACAGAATTATACGAGGAAAGCTTGGCGATTTAATATCGATTTTCAAATTAATTCGTCTCGAAAATTTAAATTCCCCTCTTGGCTCCCATTCTCCCCTATGTTATCTGGATGCTAATCTCATTCGCTCCACATTGCTTCCCTGTTAGCATTCGATTCTCCGCAATAGCATTTGTTAAATAACCACCCCATTCAGCCCTTTTAAAACGTATTGGTATTGCTTCGTATCCAAAGTATTTTCTTTCCAATTTTGCATTAACAACCTTTTTTGCAGATTACAATACTTCTATTTTTGGTAATGGTTTCGTCAGGGTTTCGTATACAAAGTATGTATGTATTATCTTTCCAATTTCGCATTGCAAGCGTAACAACCTTTTTTAGATTACAATGCTTCTATTTTGTATCAAAAGTCTGGTTTAGATTATGATGATATCTTGCTAAGCCGAGCCGAAAACTTTGAGGGCACACAATCTTTGGATTTGAATACTAAGTGATTGCTTACCGAATCGGTATTAGATCTGAGGCGCTCTGTGTGTATCTGCCCGAAACTGTGAATTTTCGGACGTAATTGTTGAACAAGACGATATTGTTTATGTACAGTAGCTTCATATAATTAATACCTGTACAATTCTTATAGAAAAGATCCCAAGCGACCGAAAAGATCGCGAACATTTTCGAAATTACGGGTAGGACAGTACGATAATAAGATGTAGGTACTTACATTACTTAAGGATTATGTTTATCCCGTTTAGGTTTAGTATATTTTAATATTTATTACCCAAAATAACAAACTGACTGATTTCTATAATTAGCGTAACATTACATTCGTCTTACCCTCCTTAATCTTAGGTACTTTTGACGACCCGTGTGGCGCAATGGTTACCATGCCGGACTGCTAATCGAAGGTTCGATTCCCGGCGAAACAGAAATTTGAATGATGAGTTTAAACTTCTGTTCTCGGTCTGGGTGTTTGTGTTTCTGTCTTTGTATGTGTCCATGGTACCCACGACACAGGGTATATACACCCTACTGTGGGGCTATGAGTGTGAGTGTGAAAAACTTAAACTCAATGTGCAAATATGATTAGTTTATACATATTAGTGATTTATTATTTTAATTACAATGAATTTGGCTATCTAATTATAGGGAAAACTGTATGAGGATCCAAAAATTGTAAGTACCTACCATTTATTCAACCCTTCTTATGTCTTAGTCTTCTCTCAGAAGTGAGACACATGATCTCTCACTTTCACATAAGTACCTTCGAAACATTATGTGCATCTCTCAGTGGTAAGTATCGTAATTCCTGCGAAAACGATAAATACGCACATTACATTTTGTTTTTGTTAGAGGTGCGCGCCGGCGTGTGAACTCGGTATCTCCGTATCGGAGACGGTGATCCTTACCGTTCGACCATCGCTACTCGTTAGAACCACGGAGTTTCAAATAACGCACACCCCCCAGAGGAGATGGCACGAAGTATCGCTAGCATGAGCATAGATGAGCGAGATCACGCTGCGCCAACTAGCACTGCACTCTACAGGGCAGACAGTTGCTCTTAAACGATCATTGCAAAAACACGTGTTACTGCCGACACTCGAATAAGTTACTTGCGATTATGAGGACAAAGTGTAAAACATTAAAATGTCTCGTCCAAGTTCTGGTGAGTTCACGCTTTTCGATGGCGACACTGGTTCTAGTACAAATAGTACAATACTTGGGGCACCTCTACTATCATACATTATCTCTGTGCTTAGAACCATTATCACTTTGAAACTAAACCAATAAAATAAAAGGATTTTTTATTGAAGGTCTTCGTGTCACAAATGAAAAAGCAACAAGGACAAGATGAGAAGAATAAAAAGGTCGTAATCGTAGAAAAAATAACTTTATACGTATTCTTTCGTAATATACGAGTGTCCCTGGAAACTCATTGATATTCCGGGCGCACGCTGGCGGCGTGATATACAGCCTGGGACCAGCCGGGGGCCGAATACTCCAAGCTAATATTGTGTTAATTAATGAAAATTGTTACTACTGATGCTTTGGTGCCTGATTACAATCTATTTGTAGTTTTATTACCTTGTACTTATAGAATTAATTGGAAGCCGTGATGTACAAACTCCGCATTTCGTTCTCATAGTAGAGGAGCCCGGGACGGTTACTAAATCGTCGTGGTAAATTGTATTGTAAATATTAGATATTCAAACGAAAAAATATATATAATTAGTTTGCCATTTTAGTGGGGGTAGAGCGTGTAGAGTATTCAGAAAATTAAAAATATATATATAAAAAGGGCAGAAGTAAAATTATTAAGCATGGTAAATTAAGGTCAAAGATATTAAAGAGTGCAAGTGATACCCCACAATATCTTATTATTCTGACGCGCTCGAGATAATGCAAAAATCCCCTACTACTGAGCTCCCCGTCTATACGCAAGATATGTACCACCCCGCACTTAGCCCAGCATTTAAAGTGTACACAAATCAGAATAAAACTGTTACAACGATTGTTATTATAGCTAACGGCCTGACGATTTACAGCTTTGACGTTATCAAAGTTTTCGAATTGCCGATTTGACCAAAGTCGTTCAACCCCTATATTCTATGTATTAATTAGTGCCAAACCTCAAAAACTTTAATTGAAAAAATGTTTTCAGATCTTAGCCAAGAGACAAGGCTCTATTACTGTAAAAACTGATACTCTACAAAGTCTGAATCTTGGTCAAGTTTGGCTTATTTGAATTATGGGGTTTTGGATGAAATAATAAAATATTATGTGGTATTTGAAGCGCGCATAGCCCGGCGGTTAACGTAGAACTTAAGCGATCTATGCAATTAAGCCAAACGGGCGCTGTCGGGTGTGAGATGGGTGACCGCTAGTGCCAAAAAAAAAACATGCGCGTTTCCGTGCTTCGGAGGGCACGTTAAGCCGTCGGTCCCGGTTGTTGTCGATAGATAACAGTCGTTAAACCTTGTCGGAGGCCTAATGGGCGGTTTGTAAACATCCGACAGCGGGTTGGCCACTAACTCGCATCTTCAGCAACCCGCATTGGAGCAGCGTGATGGAGTAAGTTCCAGGTCTCCCCAATAATTGGGAGAGACCCGTGCCCAGCAGTGGGACGCAATTTTTTTTTAACTCACTACTGAGAACATGTCACTATCTATCGGAGTTGACACAGTCTACCAGGCAAGTTACGGATTGGCGAATGTTAGTGAAGATATTCATCATTTAATCATTTTTATTCATCCATAATTAAATATTGTAATTCTTTCCCTCATCGCAGCGATAAATACGCACATATTACATTAATAATGGGAGCGCGCCGGGGCTTGAACTGGGGACCCCAGCGTCGTAGACTGATGATTTTATTACTCGGTTATGGCTGCTCGTTTCAACAAATAGCATAAAATTTAAAACGACGTTTATTCTCACCGTAATTAAATACGTTTGTTAATTGTGTTTGTACTTGGGTGCACTTCCGCCAGCGCTAGTGCTTATTTGTAGTTTAATTATATTGTAATGTTTATTAGGGATCCGTACACTAAGGGTGCTAAAGGGACCCTTTTACGCCGATACTGACCGTCTGAAATATGGATGTATATCTTTGTAAGTGAAGGTAGGAAATTAAAATTTTTAATTTTTTTAATTTTTATGTTAAAATCGCGTCAGAACACGTGGCCTGATCGAAAATTCGTAAGACGGAGGGGGAGCTGATGACGGCTCGACTTTCTTTACTTGTAAAATTCGTTTACATAAAGTATTTAAAATATGGACAGTGAACAAAGTGCATATATTAATGAAAAAAGTGACGAAGAAATAGTGAAAGAAAATGAGTGAGTACTTTATAAAAATACTAGATGAAAACCTACTGAAAATACTAGATGAAAAATAATACTGATAATAAAAGCAATTCGTGCCAAATTATTCCCTAACCATTCCATATCAAAAATGTACAACGTTCATATTCAAGTTTTCAATTCAGGAGTGCAACCCGTTGTTTATTTTAGAACACTATTTTTTTTACAATAGGTACTAAAGAAATTCAAGGGACAACTGATTGGGAGGAAAAGGCCTCAAATGGCGACCACGTCTCTGCAAAAGGAAAGCTTGCCCGGGTAGACTAACAACTTGGAATTGGACTCTTGTATTTTTTATGATTGCATGTTTTTAATAAGGAAATAAGATATTAAGTCGGATGTATATCATAATTTGGTAATAAATATTAAAATTATGATTAACTAGTGGACCCCGTAAATATCAGAAATTAAATAATATTGCGACTATAAATTGAGATGAAACCTATCCTATCTTTCAAGTTGGATCAAACTGCACACAGTGTGCAAATTTTATTAACACGTTAACTGCGTTACCGGACGTATATAGCCGGTAATGAACTCTCCCGTGGTGCGAGCGCCAAAAACTAGTTTTTCTCGCTGGTGCGGCGTCATTTTAGGTACGATATTCTGTGAGTTAAAAAGGGACAAATAAACATCATTGCTTCTTACTTTCAGATGGTCTTATTACAATAGAAAAAAAGTACATGGCATATTTGACCTGTACGCACAGAACGAAAAAATTTTACATTCCATGCGTTACCGGACGAATACGACTTGTATGTGTATGTCCGGTATCGCACTGTTGGCTAGGACGTATGCATTAGTGAGAAACGGATATTATTATCGTTTATCGATATTTGTTAACAGTATCGACATTTATAAACAATAGGTACTTACTTTGTTACCTACTGGCACAGAAAGATCTATCAAAACATCGTTTGTCACCGCGTGCAGTACCTTAAAATATTTAGTTTAACTTATTTAAATATACATTGCGATACTTGTTTCTCTCTTTTCAGTTCATTTTTGAAGCAGTCGGGTTTTTTGTTTTTATAATAATAATTTAATTTCAAATTGTTTAGTTATTTGAAGATTTTTCTTAAAATATAGTAGAAATGTGATATGATATATATATTTTTGAAATAGTTTTTTCACTAGCTTGCATTTGATACCCATATTGCTGTGGTTAGAAAAAAAACCCCACTCCCCTTTTTTCAAATTTGAGGACGCCATTTTGAAAATGTATATAGCCTATGTCAATCTGACAATCCTAACAAATTTAACGACACCTCATATGTTTAAATCTTCCAGTCGTTTGGGCTGTGCGGTGCGCCAAAGAAATGGACATACATACCCACATACATACATACATACATACGCTCGAAAAACATAACCCTCCTTCTCACGCAGTCGGGTAATAATGCCTAATTTGCTTTATAAATAAAAATATTATCGATAAATATTTGTTTTCTTATATAACACCACTACTGTTTATCGACTATTTGAACGTTTTCACCACTTCTTGTGCGCCACATGACATATGAGTCCGGTAAGACGTTTATACCTATAAGTGAAAAAATATTTGTCCAATTCTAGAACCAAAAGAAATGTATATAGTTCAAAGTTTTTAGATATTGATAAAAGTTAAAGAATTGCCAGAAAGTAAAAATTTTATGAAAAAAAAAAGTTTTAAAAAGAATTGTGTACCGGACACATTTGCCTTGTTTCGCACTAGAAAAATTAACAGTACATGGCAATATTGTCCTGTACCGCACCAGAGTGGAATATTATGTTTTTGAGCTTCGCAGTAAACGTGTTAAAATCGGTTTAGTAGTTTAGGAGTCCATCGCGAACAAAGACGTGACACGTAATTTATGTATATTAAGATAATGTTATTACATTTACAGGTATGTAATTAAAATACAAAAATAAGTGATCTATATATTTATTACATATTTACAAAGACTCGACATTATATTATAATTCGTTGTACAAAAATATCTCATTATAAGTACTCGTATTCGTATAAAAATTAAGTACATCCCTTGTTTAAAACTCAGCCGTTCCAGCCACTCACGTGATTGTTATAAATAATAGATTTCAAATATAGTCATGGAGAGCCCTCATTATCGAGTATTAAGGCTTATTTATTAATACATTTTCAACTCGTAGATCTTGTGAGCATTAAAAAAATTGGATAAAGTTCCATTTATTTAGCCGATTAGTGATGTCCGTAGTATCCGCCGTATCCTCCGTATCCGCCAAGGCCGTGTCCGTATCCTCCGTAGCCGGCGTATCCACCGTATCCGCCGAGACTGCCGCCATATCCGCCTAGACTGCTGCCGTATCCGCCGTAGCCGAGTCCGCTACCGCCGTAGTAGCCACCACCTATACAAATATAAAATTTATTAATTTACCACATTGAAGTAATTTAAAAACAGGTTTCCAGAAATTTATGTATTAAAATTAGTATCTTGTTAAAATAATTAAATTGCACATTGAAGTTGTATGTTGAACATATTCAAGGCGTCGGTTCCGGTTGTTATCAATAGGCAGGAGTCGTGAAAGCCTTGTGAAATGCCTTATGGGCGGCTTCAAAACATCGGAAGGGGGTTGGCCACTAACCTATATCTCTATTAATCCGCACTGAAGCAGCATGGTAAGCTCTAGGCCTCCCAAGATTTGGGGTGTGACCTGTTCCAGTAGTTAGATGCAAAAATGTTTTTTTTATATATAAATGGAGTTTAACAAAGAGAACGAATGCACTTTGCATTTCTTCGGCATTGCACCGGCAACTGCACTTTTTCACCGAACCAAATAGAACCTGTGAGTTCTGCCACTTCTTAGCTCCCCAATTTTGTCCAACAGTGTAACGTAACAAGGGTCGCAGCCGAATACGTACCAAGTCCGCCGTATCCGCCATATCCGCCGAGACCGTGTCCGTATCCGCCGTATCCACCGTGCTCGGTCACGTACGACACCTTGCTGACGGCGACGGGGGCGCCCGCTGTGGAAACACGTTTATTTTAATAGGCATATATCACGGGATGGGCGTACACTACATGCGTGTTGGAGGATTTAGGGCAATCGTAAATATGTTTGGCTTGGGTTTTTGCGTATTGATTTAATTATCTGGGAATCTTTACCTATATTAATTTATGAAGATTACGGAAAACAATTATTTAAATTTCTCAATTGTGAATAATACATATCCGAAACAAACCTTATTTCTTGGCATATGACAGCATGCTAGAGGAAGTTTAGGCCTTCCTACTTATGGACATAGACACATGTCTATTCGAAATCAAAAAGGTTTGCAGCTAATTTTCCCAGTTGTTAAGATATATGGGAAATGGGAATTATTGAAGTGAAAACTTCTTTAGCGGCGTTGAGCACTTTTTGTGGGATGGGTAAAAACTATGAAACTCGCGCGAGGTCACGTGTGCTGATCGCAAAATTTCATAAGATAGTAGAGGAGACGAGGAAGATCGACCTTCACCGATCTGATAATTCGATGAGACATATTGTTTACCAAATATAATTTATAAACATATACGCCTATGATAATTTGACTATCAAAAAGTGTTCATAGCTATTTTTAATTTAATTAATTTTAATCAATTTTCTTTCATATCACCTTCACTCTTGTAACAACCGAACGAGTGAATATCTTCACCGACTCTTAGACCAAGACGGAGGGGTGACAGCTGATGACGGCTCATCTGACGGCTGTCTATACTTTTTTTCTTCAATTATGGCATCGCAAACTCTGCATATTGCCAGCGTCAAGTATAATTTTATCTTAAAATTCGTTTATATCAAGTATTTAAAATATGGACATTGAACAAAGTGCATCTATTAATGAAAAAAGTGACGAAGAAATAGTGAAAGAAAATGAGAGAGTACTTTGTAAAAATACTAGATAGAAATTAATAGGTACTGATAATTCAAGCAATTCGTGCGGAATTATTCCCTAACGATTCCAAGACATCAAAAATGCACAACGTTAATGTTTTCACTTCTGCCGGCACTCCCGGAGTGCAACCCATTGTTTTAAGATTACCAAGATAATAATGGACTAAGGGCACAAAAGTTTTAATTAAAAAAAGGGTCTGAAATCAGTAAAAGAGTTTGTTTTATAACTTCACTATACTGAAGAATACATACTTAAATTTTGGTTTAGTTACATTTAAAACAGACTCTGTTCAAAAAGAGAATATATTATATGTGTGTCTGTTTTGTAAACTTATTAGAAATCTATATAAAACAAAATACGTTTCATGACTCATCTCTTTCTGAAAAACCATCTATAAGATTTTGTAGAGATCGTAATTTATCAAAGGTTTCCCTTAGTAATAAATAACTTTATGTTTAAGAACTAAAATGTTCCCTAAACATTGCTAGAGCAGGTAGGTTAGGTCATAATTCGTAGCCTGCTGAGTTAGAAGGGTCATGTTATTACAGATACTATCTACTAGGCGATCGTGACCATTCCGATCGAAAACAAAGGTCAAAATGTTCCAATATTTATTGCCAAAAATATTTACATAACTTCCGTGTTTATGAGAATGTATACGTACATTCTTGGTAAAGTATAATTACCTTAATAAATAGAATTAATGTACGGACAATTCAAAAGTGGCTGCAACCCTTTTTGCGTCCCACTGCTGGGCACGGGTCTCTCCGCATTATTGGGGAGGCCTGGAGCTTACTCCACCACGCTGCCCCAATGCGGGTTGGTGGAGATGCGGGTTAGTGGCCAACCCGCTGTCGGATGTTTTCAAACCAGCCATAAGGCCTTCGACAAGGTTTAACGACTGTTTTATATCGACAACAACCGGGACCGACGGCTTAACGTGCCCTCCGAAGCACGGAAACGCGCATGAAATATTTTGCCACTAGCGGTCACCCATCTCATACCCGACCGCGCCGGTTTAGCTTAGTTGCATAGATCGTTTGCGTTCTACACTAACCGCCGGGCCATGCGCGCGCGATCATTCAAAAGTACCAAGGCTTAAAGTATAAAGGTCATAGTTACACTTGATTCAGTATATTTAGACGCCAAGTTGAATCTTGCTAGTTTTAATCCGTTTTCTAAAGGCTATTGAACCAAAACAAAAACAATTCTCACACACATATGACATTCTTCATTAATGATTGTCTTACATAACAGTCAATTGAGGTGTTATCATTAGCCCACCTGTTATGTAATTGGCACGAGCTAACACCGAACCTGGATCCCATAATTTTGTGTAATAAATCAACGGCTTTATTAAACTGTCATCAAAATCCAATCTAACAAATTGACAAAACCAATTTACAGTATTCAGGTAACTACAAAAACATGAGTAGGTACTACCTATCAATACTAATATTATAAAGAGGAAAGATTTGATTGTTTGTCTGTTTGTTTGTATTGAATAGGCTCCGAAACTACTGGACCGATTTGAAAAATTCTTTAACCATTAGAAGCCCACATTATCACTGTAGGCTACTTTTAAATGCTTAATCCCTACGGGAAAACGGGTAATAGGGTCCACGTGGTTGAAGCAACTGGCTAAACGCCGATGATTTTAATATAGAAATATCTTACGTCGTACCTATTTCAAATGTATTTTTCAGTTTATATTTAAGTTGATTATCGCTGAAAATATTTTTTTTATAATTTAAAATTTCTAAAAATAAAACCTAGTTGGATCGATTCATCACCCCCGAAGCCAGGGTACTAAAAATCAAAATCGTTGGAGCCGTTTCCGAGATTCAAAAAATATATTTAGGTACGAGAATTGCTCGTTTAAATGTATTATATGTATAAACATAAAAAAATAATTGAATCCAGTAGGAATTTTACAGACATACAATGCCACTAAACTAAAAAAAAATAAGGTAGGTATATATTTCCATTATGAGGAAACTAAGTAAAGACAAATTAAGTGCACAATAATAATTAAGTGTTTGTATGCCAAGGGCTCCGTAGTTCCCACGTCCGCGTATTATACGTGGTGTGACACATTCAACTTTTTAACGACATCAAAAATATGACGCCGTACAATACCCGAAGTGACAATGAATCATAATAACGTGCAGTAACCATTCTCTCATTATAATTGAGTAGTGAGGTCTTGGCACGGAGGAAATATACTATCATTTGTTTACTCTATAAGTCCTCTAGGAGTCCGAGTAGTGATGGCCGAGCTGTAATGACCCATACGGAGTTCAAATCCTCGGCGCGCACCTCTGACAAAGAAATTTGTAATATGCGTATTTATCCCTGCTCCACGGTGATGGAAATTATTATAATCCATACTAATATTATAAATTCGAAAGTGACTCTGTCCGTCTGTCTGTCTGTCTGTCTGCTACGCTTTCCCGCTTAAACTACTGAACCAATTTTAATGAAATTTGGTACACAGATAGAGTAGACCTGGGGAAAGGACATAGTATAGTTTTTGTCCTACGAGAACCTTTAAAAAGGGACCACGCGGGCGAAGCCGCTGGCGGAAGACTAGTATGTATTTAATAATTACGATGTTTCCATCCCTCGTAATAGCAACTCATAATTTATTTCTTGAAGACATGATGTCCACCAATCCGCACTTGGCCAGCGTGGTGGACTATAGCTTAAATCCCTCTCACTTGATCTCACGATCTTCTACGTCACGATAGATTGATCTTCGAATTTAATGCGTGTAGATAGTTAGTGCTCCAGCTTCCTAACAAGCAAGTACAAAGTGTCATTAGTGTCATCACATAGGCAAATTATTGCCACAGTAAAACTCCTCATTCCCATAGGAAAATCCATTATAATGTATTTGATCGTCACCAACGCGCGGCACAGCTAGTAATAAATATTAATATTACAGTACTGTTAGACCTATACTAATAATATAAAGCTGAAGAGTTTGTTTGTTTGAACGTGCTAATCTCAGGAACTACTAGTTTGAATTGAAAAATTATTTTTGGGTTGAATATTTCATTTATTGAGAAAAACGCTATAATAATATAACATCACGCTATGCGGACGAAGTCGCGGGCGGCCGCTTGTTAAGTATATACTTACAAGCTAAGAAGGGTTTTTTATTGAAACAACAAGAAGTAAGTAAAACAATAAATACTTATCAAGGCAAGCTATAACGTTGTAACTGATCACTGATTAATCTAAACTGTTCATAAACAAATATTCCGTATGAACAGTATGAAAAGTAACTAGCAATAGAATCTAAGACGGAGATGCTTCAAACGGCTTCCACAATCAATATCGTAAAAGGCTCTATTAAGGTGAATTACTTGTCCCAATTTGCGGGCCCAAATTGTGTTCGCGTAAATTGGGACACTGTAAAGTCTGGCTTGTCCGCGATGTGTACTTAGAAGGAAGGCGATCTTCCAGTAACACCAGGAAAGGTGGCGATATCAAGATATGTAAGTTTTTAATGTCCTTGGCATCAGTGCATCAGTGGAGGCCAAAGCTCTCAAAAGAAAATCTAGAGGCTGGTTTAGTTTTACAAATTGGTAGCAACCCTATTTTTTGTGTCCCACGTGCACGGGTTTCTCTCCATCTTCTTTCATCTTACTCCATCACGCTGCTCTAATGCGGGTTGGTGTAGAGCTTACATAAATTCAATGTTCGGAAGTCTATTAGTTTCAGCGGTTATAACAATAATTATAAATAGAATTCTACTGATTGAGTTTGCATTTAATAGTAGCTATAAAGCCCTAAAAATGACAAATATTTATGACAGCATAAACATTGTGGCAATTACGACTTTTTTATTTCTTTAGGAGATTAAATATCGGTTATTATACCTGAAGAAGTATAGCAATCTATGGCAGGATGTGTCTTTTTACAGTTGACTAAGGCCTACGATTGTCGGAAATGAGCCAAAAATTCATCAAACATATGACTAGGCACATATACCTTTTTTGTTATTTCGTGTAATAGGAGTATCAAGTGGAAATGATCTATAAATATAACGTTTGTAAACTTGACGTCTTTTCAATTTATCGTTCAATTAAACGTGCCTTAATTGTTTAATTTTATAAAAAACCTCTAGGGATAGAAGAGATTGTACAGCTTAAAGTGGACTATAACCTTTGAAACTCGAAACATAATGAGCGCTGTAAGCACCATCTTCGCCGTTTATCTCCCCGAAAGATTCCCCCATTAAGTGCTATTTTATTGCCCTTCTAATGCACCCTTACCCCTTGTTTGCGCTTGCACTTGCAATTTATATCCGTTCTAGTCTTAATCACCTGAAACCGCTTGGTTTAGTCCTTTACTATTGTAAAGTTCCAATGTAGTTCTGAGAGATGTAAGTATCTTAGATGCAACCCTTTTCTGGGTACTTAACCATCTAAGCTTGAAGTTACTTCACCACGCTGCGATGAGGTTTACCCCGTTTTTTTAAAGTCCTAAAGATCTCTGACAAAGTTTGGCTACTAGTTTATGATAACTTTTATTTAACTAGTAGTAGCCTATCTTGTTTTGATCCCTAACAACATTGTTAAGCATAGTAACATCAGAAGTTTAAAAAAATATTGCATTTAACTATTGATATAAAAGAAATATGATTACTACTTTATATTTCGTATTATCAAACAATTAACTATCCTTCACTACACAACGTGACCCTAACAATGATATTGATAGTTGCGGTCTAGAAGGTTAACTTTTTGTCGAAAATCGTTCGGATGAATGAAACCGTAAAAAGTATTCACGTTTTTGTAGTATTTACACTTCATGCTTATTTTGCGATTATGAACAGAGAAAAACTGATTAGAACGAAAAGTTCTAAGAAAGTCATTGGATCGTAAGGATCGAATTCCAAGCTAATTAGAAAACTTACAAACCAAGAAGCCACAAACGCTTGGTATGCAAACTAGTAACTGGAAAGCCAAGGAAAGCTTTTGGTCAATCGAAACTTGGATAGACTAGAGGCGGAAGATTCAAACGATTGTCGGATATTCAATTTGATAATGAAGTTAGGAGGATTAATGGAAGTTGATGAAACTTTGCGTGCATTAGTTTTAATAGGCGTAGTAACTAGTCTCTGGATAATTTTAAATGGAGGGTAGGTTTATCAAGGGTAACTATGATTATAATAGGCTATTCATATTGTCTCGTATTTGTATCGTTTATCCCGATTAGATTTTGTTATTTTTTGTGATTATGATTATTTTAATAGCATGACATTCTCGTTGAAAAATTTGTATTCTCTCAGGAGTAGCAACACAAATGCATAAGAACGTTGACAGAACAAAGGTAAAACCAGGCGACATGCGTGCTTTATTGTAATTATTTTTCCAATCCATTCTGTCAATGATTTGTAACTTACAGTATCCTCCATATCCACCGTAGCCTCCGTATCCACCGTAGCCACCGTATCCACTATATCCGCCGTATCCGCCGTACCCTCCTAGACCACCGTAACCACCGTAGCCTAGACCAGAGAGACCTCGCTTCTCGGTCTTCTTGGCGTCTTCAGCGCATACCGCTGCGACGGAGAGAGCTACGACAATCTGGAAAAAATATGGTTTTAATATTTATGTTCTATGTAGAAAATACTTGTATATTATTAAGCCTATTTTTAGATTTTTGTACCATGTTGCTATAAAAACTATTATGGTTTAAATTACGGCTCAGAAAAGTAATTCGTGGAGCATGGCATGTGGTGATATTCTATCAAAAAGGCCCTAAACTAAATGTGATTATGTTTTTCATTCAAAAATGTCCAAGACTATAAGAACTCTCAGGCCGTACAAAATTTGAAATAATTTTAGAACATGTTAAAACGAATTATTCGGTACTTCATTTGTAACGTTTCAAGACAAATCTCTACGAGTTCCTTAGAAGTCTTTTGTTATGATTTTCTTTGTGCCACTGAATTAATTGTAACAAATTTTAATATTGCCGACTTAGGTGATCGTGATCAATTGAAAGCTTTAATTTTTTTTTATTATATTGACGTAATTTTTCTTTTCCCACAATAAATGTTAATGAACTCGTGTTTTGTATGTTAAAATTGTAACCTGTGCCATAAAGACAAACGATAAAGACTGATACAATTAAGTATGATATTATCATTAAAACACCTTCAGAAAATCCGTCGCATGGATTGAAAGGTCGCAGCGATTATGGAAATTCTGAAGTCTGGATTCAATGGGGCATAAGTAATAGTGGTAGTTACCATTTACCATTGATAATTGTGTATGGTTATGTACCAATGTCCCGGTGGAAATCAGAGTGTTGCAACACCGAACAAAGAACTGATGTTGACGAAGTATTGTTACGGCTTATTACGGCATTATTATTGTTACTGGTCGTTAAAGTAATTCGCCCTTTGTTGTGATTGTGTATTCACGGAATATTTTCTTTATGTATTGTCTTTATAGATTTAAACTTCGTGTTCTATTTGCTCTGAAGGTATCTCTGACCAATCTATTTACCTTAGACTGTCAGTAAGTAGGGTAATAGACTTCGGTCCACACTTGAGCGTGGACTTTTTATCAATTACAGACGAAGCTCTAAGACATTTTGTTGGTGAAAGAAAATGATAAGTTTTCTCCACTATAAAAGTTTAGTAAATAAATGAAAGTGCACATATTACCTGTTTATTATGCGATCTATGAAGATAAGTAATAGATTGCATAAAAATTAACTCTAATTTACCGTAAATATTTAAGTATACGTTTAAATTTTCAACACTTGTAAAGCACTTAAATTAAAACCATCAACCGTTAATTAAGGAACAAATAAAATGAATTACGTACATCTTTTATTTAAATCAGACAATTGAAGACGCTAAAGAGGTTCAATTTCGGTCTTAAGTATGTATTCGTTGATAATAATCTAATTTAGCACGCATAGCCTTGAGTGTTGCTAAAAATCACGTACAAAGTGGGCCGAGTAAGTCAATTTCCTGCCTCACTTGTTTAATAGCTTATTACAGTGTGCCTGCTTAGCATAACATTTTCCATAATTTGGGTCTAAATATCATGCATGAGGCAAAAGGCAAGGCAAACTAACATCAAGCTCGTAGCCAGGGGCAATAGATACTCACAGATTGTTCCTTCAAAGTAATGTGTGTCAAAAAATATGTTTTGTTTATTTAATTAATTAATTTATTTATTTAAAACTTTATTGAACCCATAAAATGTGGTACAATAGGCGAGCTTAATGCCAAGTGGCATTATCTACCAGCTTACCCAAGGGAGGGCAGAGAAATTTGAAGGCGGTTAAGGAAGAGACAAGAGAAGAGAAATAGATATAATATGAGTGATAAAATTGTATGTAGAAGAATAAAAAAAGACAAAGTAAATATATATTGCATAAAAATAAGCACATATATCCATAAATACATACATAATATATACATAAATAAGTTTATAGGTATTCTTTTGTGGTGACATTTTTTTCTTATGAGATTAAAGAAAAGCCTTCTGATTTATTGAGTTTAGATAAACACGATATAAATTCTAAATACTAACACATTTGATTTTGCATACCATTAAATAAATAGTAACAGTAAACAAAAAAAAGAAACAATTTAACGTTAAGATCGTTTGGATAGGATATTGTAGCAATAAATTACAAGAAAAGAAGGTAATTATAACTATCTTGCAGTATCATTTAAAAATAACGAAAATTAAATATTAAAACGAAAAATGTTGCCGTAAGTATTTGTAAATTAGAAAATGTAACATTTACTATACTGAATATTTAAATAGAATTATTTCGCACAGTATTATTATGAAATGATGATTATTTGATTATATGCTAAGTTAAAAAAATAAGCGTTGACCTAGTTCTGTATTTTCAATAATTTTAGCAACACAATATGAGATTGAGGTCAACATTACGAATGGAAAGGTCCTAGAAGGATCCTTAGGGAGCACCTCTAAAATATTTTTCTTCAAGTTTTGAACGAAGCAAAATATTAATATTCGAAATGGTTTTCGTGTATTTGTCGGTAAATATGAATGCTTACCAGGAATTTCATGTTGGTGGATATCACAGTGCAAAACCGACTGATGCTTGACCAGCCGTCCGCAGACTTTATATACCAAATGCGTCAGTAAGGACAGAGTATGGGCGGATCTGTTATTGTAACTTTTTTAGATTCCCAAGGATACTTGACTCCGCTTCGAAGGGGTCGCTCTATGTTTTCAGTGAGGTCTGGCGTCTTGAAAGAAGTCGGTCGGTCCGGCCGTTGCTTGCTTACATTGTTTGATAGAGGTCAAACTTAAACCTATATTATTTTAATGATATTTTAAAGTTTGTTTTTAAATAGGATTGCGTTTGTGGATACTTAATCGTCGAAACATGGTTTTAGGATGAAAATAAGCATTGTTTTGTTTAGGGTTTTGCAGGTCACTGTAGTACGTTGTTGTCGTGTATTATTCTCGATTCCTTTTTTATATTGATTTTTATAATTATAAAGTAAATTTGATGGTATTTTGTTAGTCATAAGATTGTTATTGTGCCAAGTGTTGTGGGATAAAAAATTAGTGTGAAATCAAAGCTTTTTCGGTTCAAAATTCAATCGTTCTGGTAAAGAAGCTATCTATTGCTTTAGGAGAATATTTGAATGAGCTGATGAACAGTTTTTTTACGATGCACAAATTTTGAAATATGTATTATTGTGCCGCCAGTGTCCACGAAAGACAAGAATTGGGTTCGAATATTTGTTACTGGGAATATACGCAAATAGTTAGATGCCTTTTTCATTTTGAGGTGTGGATTAATCATTGTGAAGAAGGATTCGTCTTTGAAGCTGGGTTCAATTAGGGTAGGTAATGTAACATAAGCCTTTTTGGCGCTTAGTAGAGAATCGTGCCAAGTAAAATAACAATGCGCCATTGTTGATGTTTGCGATTTGCTCGGAATAAAAAGTGATCTGTTTTTTTAATGAAATGGTGCAGTGTACAACCATGCATTTGGTGTTTATTGGTCGATGCAGACCATGAACATTAGTACCCAAAAAATGCAACGCAATCATGTCTTATCTGAGGCTGTGAACTATTGCTTGACGACCCGCGTGGCGCAATGGTTATCACTTCGGACCGCCAATCGAAGGGTCCCGGGTTCGATTCCCGGCGAAGCAGAAATTTGAATGATGAGTTTAAATTTCCGTTCTATGGTCTGGGTATTTCTGTCTGTCTGTGTCCATGGTACCCACGACACAGGGAATATCTACACTAATGTGGGCTATGAGTGTGAATCGTTATTTATTTATTCATTGCTTGTCAAAAAGCTGAATACATCAGAGTTTTTGCATTGATGGGTCGAACCAGGGAAGTTCTTTGCTTTAAGCTTGTTTATGGTCTTAGGCGGCCCCTAGACCTACAATAACATTGTACAATATTTTTATTGTACAATAAGATTGAAAGGCGCTCTGAGTCCAAACGATCAATTATATTGCACAATAATACGAACTGGACAATGTTTTCGTGTTCAGTCGGAGAATAGGATTGAACCCGTGTGCACCGTGCGAAGCAACATGTCCGATTAAGGATTTTATAAATTTTGTGACATGTAGGATGTAATTTTTTTAAATGTTATTGTTATATTATTATGCACTACTATTATTAGGGATTTTGTTACATATTCATATTGTTCGGAATTTATTGTTAGTTAAAAGTATTTACAGATATTATGTCATAGCAATCAAGGACTCTGGTCATTCCAGAGGAGCTTTTGTAATACAAACAAATAAAAATCAAAATAAAAAACATGTCCGAACAAGATTAAACTGCAGCTGTAGTTTTGTTGCTTGTGGCTAAACTTAAACATTCAAATTCAAAATAATTCAAATACATTTAAGTTAAAAAAATCTCTTATAAATTCACTTTCGTTTTCTTTTGGATTCTCTTTTGTACGTGTACTCCTTGTGACGACCAACCACAGAATGAAAAATATTGCGCAATACTGACCCTACACGATGCAATGAAAAAATATTGTGCAATAAAAATTAAACTCGCTCAAACTTTTGGTCAATCATTGCGTAGTCTTCAATATTAACCCTAAACGGTCAATAATATTGCACAATTCGCGATATTGTGCAATATAATTGACCGTCTAGGGGGCCGCTTAAAAAAAGGTAACCAGACTGTTTTATAAGTGCTAGTAAAAAACCTACAGGCTGCAATATTAAAAATAAACAATTTATTTGCACTTGGAAATACGTGAATACCGAATCCCACCAAAACATTCTGTAAAAAACTAGCCAAGTCTCGATGGAGCTGCTTGTTTATCTCTAAAAAGTAATGAAATCTAGAGAAAGTCGTGCCAAGTCTAAGGTTCCTTACTGCGATTTCTTTATTATTATAGTTAATGTTGTGTGACTTGGCCGTTGAAGGATACACAAGTGTTATTTTATGTTAGATCGGTGGTCGATTTGACGCTCCAAAAAGAAGTGAGCAGAAGTCAGCATTCTCAATGCTGAATGCATGTGTTGCACAATCAACAACAGCCTAAAATGAGACACTAGCGTCCAATTACCAATACCAGTATGGGCTATTATCTCGCTTAACATGGTACATACATGGTACGTACATGAACATAGGTAGTTAAAACAGATATAACATTACGTGTAAACAAAAAGAATGTTCAACGGCCAAGTCACACAACGTTAACTATAATAATAAAGAAATCGCAGTAAGGAACCTTAGACTTGGCACGACTTTCTCTAGATTTCATTACTTTTTAGAGATAAACAAGCAGCTCCATCGAGACTTGGCTAGTTTTTTACAGAATGTTTTGGTGGGATTTCACTTCTTTTTGTAGAAACGTGGGCATATTGATTTATTTTATTAGATTTTCTTATTTGACACAGTTTTTTTCTTTTTATTCGAAGTACTGCCTAAATGTAAATTAAACCTAGAAAACTAAGAGTACTATTTATTTATTTATTTATTATTCACAACAATTGCTTGTAGCGCTTACAGCGATGCCAAATCGCACTACCAGCTAACATTATTACATTATAAAAATATTATTGAAGAACTACAATATTAATCATATTAAACACAAATATTATAAAATAGTACATAAGCAATTATATTGTATTACAAATTAAATTAATTATTATTTAACATAAAATTTAAGAATTTAATTAGATTTCAATTATTATTAATTGAATTAAAATTTATTAAAAACAAATAATTATCAAAGATTATGTATTGATACAATTTTAGCACAATAAAATATAAACTTATTAGTGGACGTATAGAATAGGTCGAGTTCTGGTTCATGAGTGATAACAGCATTAAGCAAACTATGGCCTGTGCGGTGGGAGCGTGCCGCGTGGTCTGCGTGCGCGCGGGCGGGCCCGCCAGCAGCCGCGCCGCGCGCCGCCGCCCCCCCGCCCCGGGATGCGACATTCAAAATAAGATGATGCTTTCTTTTCCTCGCGAGCGCTGGCCGCTGAAGTAACGCATGCCATCAGTCTCTTCTCTTCGCCACGCCACTCCCATCCCATCCCACCATGATACCACCCGTGACCACTGTCAACGATGGACGCGTACTTTTTATGCCCGTATCGCCCGCGAAATACGAAAATTTCAAATTTTATTTCATTTTGTTTAGTTTTTGAAAATATATTTTGTTTCTTAGTAAGTAAGTATTAGGTATAAGTTATTATTTTTAGTAAGAATTAGGTAATTTTAAAGTTTAGAAAATGGGAAATAAAAGTAAAAATAAATTATCAAAACGGAAATATTTACAATTCAAACGACAGCAAATAGCTTATATGAACGAAGAAAAAAGGTAAGTAAAAAGAAACAATACCCGATATATCGATAATCTATTTACAATAATTTTTTTCGTAATATATTTTATTTTAGGCTAGCTATCTATTTATGAGCAAAGAATATTTAGGTTACTCGGTAGTCACACTTGGTCCTTATTTCACGATTTGGAAAGTAGCGTCTGTAGTCAAGTTTTTGAAGTCTTGTTTCACTCACGTTTGCAATACGACTCAGGTTCGATCCCCAGCGTAGCATATGTTTTTTATATTATATAAATTTGTTTTTTTTTACTATTTTAAAATTACAAATAATTTTTACATTAAAAAGCTTATAAAAAGACAGACTGAAAACATAAATATTTGAAATTCTTACGGCCGAAAGAAGTCTACATGAACAAAAGAAAAGTACGTAAGTAACCTAGGTACAAAGCTATGATTCATTATATACTTTAGGTGTTTATTTTTTTTACACCGTAATCAATTTTGTTTCATAAATAAAAACCTACAATTACACTACAACGACAACGACACGACAACGAGAAATCCTTACGTAGGTAATGTGTAGCCATACTGATCCTTTATTTCACTTTTAGTGAAGTAGTGAGCGTAGCTCGTAATAAAATCTCGTGCATTTCGTAGGAGTGTTCTGGGTTCGATTCCCACTTGTAAAGTTTTTGTAAAATTAGTCCTCAACCACAAATATTTTTTTTACAGTGAAAACGTTTTTCCGTTTCTGATTCATTAAAAAAGTGAACAAAATTGTGAATTTATTTTAAGTATCGATTTTTTTACTTTATAATTTTACATATGAGCTGCGGCCCACTGTATACAATCGTAGAACAGTCGAAGCTGTACATTCGTATTTTTTGCAATGTTTAAGTACTGTACGTTGCTGATATATTAAACGTATTTGTTCAAAATTTTGTTACTAAATGACATTGTTGCAAGACAGTTATTTGAGCTTCTTCGTTGTATAAGAGCTTCTTCGTTGTTCCGCTAGGTGACGCTGGCTCGTAATTTAGAAATCAACTTATTTTTACTTAAAGTCACCGATAGATGGCGATGGCGAGTTTATGGGAACATCACCCCGCCGCAGGGTAGAGGCGTGGCTTGTGATTAGGTATTTCGCATTGATGCATGCCCTAAACCTTAGCAAACCTCACGAAATAATAAGCGAAATCAACAAAATGCAAATAATCCCTCCTTATCCATAGCAAACGTTTTCAAGCGCAGTAGAAGAATGTCGTAAACGAGTCGATTGTAACGCGGCCGCAAGCGCGTTTTAAAATACAGTCAGGCGCCATCTAGCGACCTCACTATCACCGCCACTCTTAGTCGAATGCATTATATTTTGACCAAATGAGCGAAATTAATATTTTAGTGTAATTTGTTTATTTAATTTACCTATGTAATGTTCGAGTAGAATAAAGTTAATCGTTCGACTGTGTCTTCTTGTATACTTGTAAGTATAAGTATAAAAGCCAATCTTGTCTTATCCAGAGTTTTCCTTTAATTTTATTTATATGCGTATTAAAAGCAGAAGGGGAGGCATTCGCCCAGCATTGGGACGCAATAGGCTAGATTAAATTAGATATTAATAAAAAAAAACTCAAAGAAAATAATACTGAACCTACTCAATCTATACAAACTATAAACATACCGTTAACTCTTTATCTTTATTATTAGACAAGTGTTAATTATTAATATTAATAATTACATAATAAAATCAATGAACTTTCTACCAAAGGAATTACCTACTGTCCTGCCTCCTGGAGGACTCGAGGAGAGGGGGTTGAGGTTCGAAAAAACTTCGGGTCACTTATTCTCGGAGTCGAAGAAAGGATGTGACTTCGAGTCCCATTTATTTGCGATTGCTTTAAAAATTTTCATACACTGGGTCTTATATACAAGTTTGACAATCCACCCTTCAAACAAATAACAATGTCGATAATTATGAAAGACCTCTATAAAAATTTCGTGAATAATGTTAATGCTTTCTTGGTCGAATGGTTACGAAAGCCGACTACGGAGCTGGAGACCCGGGTTCAAATCTCGTAGGCAAGCTGCAATTTTAATTTTTTGTGAAAATTTTTTTTTATTGGGAGCTAGGTATTTCAAAAGGATTTGTAAAGTAACACTAAGTCAATGAATGTTTTGCTTAAAAATAAACCAAGTAAATAAATTGTTTTATTCCGAGCAACGCTGGACGCCCCCAGGTACTATCTAACTAAATAAACAAAATTTTGCTTTCGCTTAACTTCGGAACTAAATGACCTACAGACTTGTAATTTTGGATTTTAAGTATGTGATTATAGCTTACTGGATGATGAAAATTTCAGCGCTCTGGTCTTATCCAGAGGTTCTCTAATAGGGGCCTGAAAATGTGGCGAAATGGTTCTAGTAAAGGATGGACCAAGAGTACTAAATGATCCTAGTTATCCTAGTTTTTATAGTTTTCCCTTTATGTGGCCATTAAACCCTAACTCTGTACCAAATTTCAGCTCTCTGAGTTTATGGGAAGTACTAGTTCTATTTTGATTTTATGAGTGAGGTGAGTGTCGTAAATGCGAACGAAAATGCGAAACTTTGCTTTCGCTTAACTTCGGAACTAAATGACCTACAGACTTGTAATTTTGGATTTTAAGTATGTGATTATAGCTTACTGGATGATGAAAATTTCAGCGCTCTGGTCTTATCCAGAGCTTCTCTAATAGGGGCCTGAAAATGTGGCGAAATGGTTCTAGTAAGGGATGGACCAAGAGTACTAAATAATCCTAGTTATCCTAGTTTTTATAGTTTTCCCTTTATGTGGCCATTAAACCCTAACTCTGTACCAAATTTCAGCTCTCTGAGTTTATGGGAAGTACTAGTTCTATTTTGATTTTATGAGTGAGGTGAGTGTCGTAAATGCGAACGAAAATGCGAATCTTTGCTTTCGCTTATCAGCGGAACTAAATGACCTACAGACTTGAAATTTTGGATTTTAAGTATGTGTTTATAGCTTACTGGATGATGAAAATTTCAGCTCTCTGGTCTTATCCAGAGGTTCTCTAATAGGGGCCTAAAAATGTGGCGAAATGGTTCCAGTAAAGGATGGACCAAGAGTCCTAAATAATCCTAGTTATCCTAGTTTTCGGGATGGCACGTCAGTGCCCCGCCAAGTCGAGCGCAAAGCAAACACTGCCGTGGCCTAAAAATGTGGCGAAATGGTTCCAGTAAAGGATGGACCAAGAGTACTAAATAATCCTAGTTATCCTAGTTTTTATAGTTTTCCCTTTATGTGGCCATTGAACCCTAACTCTGTACCAAATTTCAGCTCTCTGAGTTTATGGGAAGTACTAGTTCTATTTTGATGATCCATGAGTGAGTGAGTGTCGTAAATGCGAAACTTTGCTTTCGCTTAGCTTCGGAACTAAATAACCTACAGACTTGAAATTTTGTATTTTAAGTATGTGATTATAGCTTACTGGATGATGAAAATTTCAGCGCTCTAGTCTTATCCAGAGGTTCTCAAATAGGGGCCTGAAAATGCGGCGAAATGGTTCCAGTAAAGGATGGTACGGCAGTGTTTGCTTTGCGCTCGACTTGGCGGGGCACTGACGTGCCATCCCGATTTATCAAAACAACACGCCCTACTAATGTTTATCCCAACTTATGGCTACCAATCATCAACGTTATTGGACCCTTTAGTTGCTAATTATAATCCACTTAACAACGCATTTGAATATGTTAGTAATTACGAAATAATTGCCGAATTATACATAGGTTCTTCTGTCACCTACTTGGGCCCATACTTTAGGTCTTTAGGGAACGTTACGGTGCTATAGTAAAATGAACCGTAAGATACTGCCGTAGAATGTAATCTAAGTTGTTCTAGTCTCGGACTTGTTACATTAGTTTACGATGGATTAGAAGATGCACACACAAATAATATCGAAATAATATCAAAGCGAATAACATACGGCGTGGATTGTACAAGGGTTGAGCCATGGCTTTACTTGCGATAGTGTTTCTTAATCAACTGTTACGGGCTCTCATGAAACATAAGAGTAAATTAATTCTATAAAGGTGTAATCAACAATGCATGGAATATATTTTTACTATAGAAATATCCTTGGTGAATATATAAATAAATAAAATAATAAATAAATATCTTTGGACAATTCACACACCACCATCTGATTCCAAACTAAGCAGAGCTTGTACTGTGGTGGAGTGGTAATCAGAAAGCCGATAAACATAGGTACTTATATAATTATAAATACATACTTAAATAGATAAATTAACACCCAGACACAACAAAGAGTCATGTTCATCACACAAATATTTGTCCTGGGTGGGAATCGAACCCACGACCTCACGCTTCGCAGTCGGCTTATCACCCACTACGCCACGGAGGCTGTATACAACTATAACTATTATCAACAACTACTCAAGGAGCATTTCAGTAAGCTACAACAAAGAGGATGACAGAGTTTAGGTACCAGGTATCACCGATACTACTTTTCATCTACAAAGTAAATAACGTTCTTATTTTATCAGATACTGAATACATGCCTCTTACTCCTTTCATTTCTTTGCGCACTATACTTCCTATTTCTTTGCGCACTATACACGTAGATTTTATTTGTTTACACAATTACTATATTCAAAAAACAACATATTTCGCTAAATAATAAAATCATAATCCTTCTATTTATCTATCACTAGTCTTCCGCCAGCGGCTTCGCCCGCGTGGACCCGTTTAAAGGTTCCCATAGGATAAAAACCATCCTATGTTCTTTCCCAAGATCCACTTTACTGTGTTCCAAATTTCATTAAAATCGGTTCAGTATTTTAGGCGGGAAAGCGTAGCAGACAGACAGACAGACAGACAGAGTTACTTTCGAATTTATAATATTAGTATGGATTATTTCAAATGCAATGCCGGCAACCATACTTTTTTTAAATAACGCTTCACACTCAAATCCCCACAGTAGGGTAGATATACACAAAGACAGAAACACAAACACCAAGACCAATAACGAACATTTTCAACTCATCATTCAAATTACTGCTTAGCCGGGAATGGAACCCGGGATCCTCCGAGCGGCAGTTCGGCATAGTAACCATTGCGCTACACGGGTCGTCGTCACGGGAATAAATTATGCATTACTCACATTACCCAACACTAGGACTCTCTGCATCTTGGATACCATCGACGCACGCAAATACACGCAAAGACACAAATACCCACACCAAGTAGTAAGCCTGTATCTGTATTTGTGTGTGTGAAAGTATAAACTCACCATTCAAACTGCCTTGCCGGGAATCGAACCCCGGGCACTTCATCGGCAGTCCGCTAAGTCATGGTATATACGGGTCGTCTTTCTATAAAATCATGAGTAAGACAGACAGACAAAACCTATCTATCATAGTTCCTTTTTTTGGTATCCGGGGGTAAATCTTCAAAAGGTACCAGGCACCATGGGAGGGGGGATACCGGGCTATGTGGGATTTGTACCGCACTAAAATCCCCTCGGTGCTTGGGGCCCTGCGTGCGGGTCCCTGCCTCTGCGCTTGGGGAGGACTCCGGGATCTCCATCCAGTGGAACGCACCGGTGTCCTCCACGCGCGGCGCCCAGTACGGGCTTATCTTCGGGAGAGCAAATGTGCTTTCCTGTACCTTCAGATGCTTACGGCGGCATGCAGCCACGCACACACCACCACCCTTCTCGCGGCCGCTGGCTGGATCGAGCTCCCGCCTGCAACCCCGGAAGCCCCCTTTTAGTCGCTTTTTACGATCAGGCAGAGGATACCGTAGCTCTATTCTTAATCCCGAAGCTACAGGGACTACCTATGAGAGTACCTATACATAATAATATAACTGAAGACAATCCAAATAGGTCCAATACCGAGGAAAGGGCGTTAAAAGTCAACACCTCGTAGTACCGTAGTCCATTAATTGGCCGCTAATATTATTACCAGATACAGTTGTTCTGGATTGCTCGCGCAACCGTCGTTACATCACTGGCTCATCGATGAACAGGTACCTGTTCGATTATCGACGATTAACTCGCAATGTATAAAATTGTGTTGCGTTGTTTACACTCTTTCGAACTGAAATTAGATGAGATAGTAGAGGAAACCTATTTCATATTTTACAATCATAAAATATTGTAATTTCCTTTTCGCATTGTGGACTCCACCACGCTGCTCACATACTGATTCTGACTCAACTTCATCTGCGTGGACTTTGGTATTAGTTATAGCATGATAAATGGACTATTCAACACAAAAATAATTTTTCAATTCGAACCAGTAGTTCCTGAGATTAGCGCGTTCAAACAAACAAACGAACTCTTCAGCTTTATATATTAGTATAGGTTAGAAGCCAACCTGTTGTCGAGTATTTTCATGCCACCTTTAAGACCTCCAGCGTGGTTTGATGATTGTTTTAATTATATACATATATAACATCCGAGACCACGAATTAACATACATAACTTATCAGGAGAATAAAAAACAGACTTCCCTTTGTAGATCATTTGCATTTTACACCAACCACAGGGCTATGGACTTCTCTCTCGTGTTTAGCAATAAAATAACAAACATGAAAGTAAGGCTAATTAAGTAACTAATTAATTATGTAGAGATTTCATTGTCGATGCGGAGATATCCACAGAAAATTAATAAGAATTTAAGATTCTCACTTATAATTCCACCGTAGGATATTGAATACAGTGCTTAGATATCTCCTAAACTACTAAAAATATTCACTGATACTCACTCACAATGTTATTACTTATAACATTTCTTAACATAAATTTGTTATTTGCCGTAAATCGGACATTACCTTCTTATCATGATTGCATTTAATCGCATATTCGATTCGCATCATATTCAAAATTGCAATGAATAAAAGTAACAAAATGTAACCTAACCCTAGTACTAGGTAATTTCTCATCCGAGTTGACTGGCAGAGACGCCGAGAGAGTAGCAGAGAGGCTAGACGAGTCCGCCCTCTATACTCTTTTATACAAGTGCAATAAAGAATAAAAAACGAAGGGTTCCGTCCCATTATTTGTAAATAAAAAACAGCAAAAAATAACGTTTTTGTATGGGAGCACCCTTAAATATTTATTTTATTCTGTTTTTAGTATTTGCTGCTATAGCGGCAACAAAAATACATCATCTGTGAAAATTTCTTATGTCTAGCCATCACGGTTCATGTTCAGCTTGAGGACAGACAGACGGACGTACAGCAGAGGCTTAGTAATAAGTTCCGTGGGCACCGTCCGGGTACGGAAACCTAAAAAATAATAAATTACATAAGATATAATCCCTGAGCGATGCCTCCTTTTACTAAAGGTCGTCGGTAATCGAACAAGGAAAACTAGATGTGGTCGTGGACCTAATACACTACCTACAAATTATCTAGGCGCATTATTGTTAGATTACTTTTGAAAGCTGTTTATAACAAGATTAACAAGAACTCCTTTAACATATTGCGTTTAAACGTAAAGTAGGCCGTTTCTCTGAATTATCTTGAATTATAGTTATTCAACTCAATTCTCTTTGGATGCAACCCTTATAGCGTCCCACTGCTGGGCCCGCGCGTCTCTCCCCATTATTTGGGAGGCCTAGAGCTTACTCCAACACACTGCTCCAATGCGGGTTGGTGGAGATGCGGGTTAGTGGCCAACCCGCTGTCGGATGTTTTCAAATCGCCCATAAGGCCTCCAACAAGGCTTAACGACTGTTATTTATCGACAACAACCGGAACCAACGGCTTGACGTGCTTTCCGAAGCACGAAAACGCGCATGAAATATTTTGCCAATAGCGGTCACCCATCTCACACCCGACCGCGCCCGTTTGGCTAAGTTGAATAGATCTTTTACGTTCTACGCTTACCGCCGGGCCAAGCACGCTTCGCTTCAATTCTCTTTACAATGTATATTTTTTTCAATTCACTAACTGCCTATTTCTACTTCGAAATTGAGAATAAGTAGATTCATATGAAATTTATTTAGATGGTGGTCTTATGGACCGGCATTCCAATCTTTGGATGCAATGCATGATTACGGTCAAACTTCACGTAAGATTTATGTTTTGTTTAACTATTATTCGTAAACATAAATGTGCTAAAGGGAAATAAAGAGTCAATTATCCTAAAATATTTAATAAACTATCAAGGGAGAGTGAAGCTGTAGCTACCAGTGCTACCACTGAACACCACGTGGTCACTACGCTTTCAAGACCAAACCAAAAAACGCAACCATTTTCTAAAGTCAGATTTTTGAAATTAGACCTTTTGAACTGAGACCTTCATTGGTGGAATAGAAAAGTAGTCAATGAAGGTCTCAGTCTTCTGTCAGTTACCTAACTGACAGAAGACTACTTTTCTATTCCACCAATAGAAATAATAGGAGGTAAGGAATCTACCTAGATTCCTTACCAAATCCACCAAATCCACCAATGTGACGTATCTTAAAAAAATCAGGTTTTATTTGTAGGTGGTACAACTTTTATGGTTCGACCTGGGAAGTACAGCCACTGCACCCACTTCTGCCGCTACGCAATTCTGTTGCGTTTCAATGAAAAGGGTGACATGAGGCGACCATTGGATTTCGGATAGTGCAACTGCATGAGAGCTCAGACTGCCTCAGACAAGAGTAAAACTTGCTTGAGGTTGTGTTATGTCACAGCCAAAGACATGGTCACAGCCATCTAGTTAAATCCGCCACTCTTTTGATAGGCTAGCCCGTTAATTAAACGCCGGCATTCAATGAAGTGGCTAAACGATAACTAGCCAAGTCGTTGAATGTAACAGCGACTTGGCTGAACGTGACTTGGCAGAACGTGACAGCTGATCGTGTGAGTATCTCATTATATCATATTGGCAGCAAGTAGGTATGGCACTTTCTGTCAATGTTATTATCAAAAATGACGCAACAGACTTAATTATAATAAATCCTAAACGAGGTTATATATATAATGCTAGGTGTGGGAATGTTAGGGTATTGTGCACGAATCGTCAAGCCTTGGTGTTTAATTGTGGTGACATAGTGCAGGTTCGGTAAGCGATATTTCCCACGCGTGTGGTTCAGGTTCAAATCTCTGTGGAAATCAATAATATTATTATTATTTATTTATTTCTGCGACGTGGTTGAGGAAATGTTGCCACTTAGTGTATGTTTTAGACAGTTATTTAATTTCTTGAGGATTTTTCCCAAGAGCGGAAATTTTCTTTTAGTGCGATTTCAAACTACCATATATTTCTGCACGTGTACGGTCGTTTCGGCGGACGCACTTACACGCGCTCTACATTTTGTACCTGAAAATGTCAAAACTCGCCGTTTCGTAAGTAGACGTACTTCCAAATACAAATTTTATGAGCCGGGTGCGCGCCTCAGTCTAATAATATTTGCATTTTTCTTTTTATAGCTGCTCCACAATGAGGTAAAACTTTATTATTTTCATCACTATGCGATAATGTTTTTCATCACCTTGCGCCGTCTCGGTGGCCTGCCTCTTGGGGAGAGCTCCGGGATCTCCAGAGGAACGCATGATGGAGCATGAAATGGTGTTCTCCTTTACGAACACTACGACTATTTCGCAGAAGGAGGTCACCTAGCCCCACGCGCTCCTGGGAACCGCCTAGGGCCGCCGCCCGGGGCAAAGTATGATAGACCTAGTCGTCTAAATATTTCCTTTATATACATTATATTGCATAGTGATCTTACGAATTCGACACGGAGAGCTGTGTACAGCAGAGCTATACAAAAAAGGGTTGAACATAATCTATAGGTACTAATTACGAGTATGAATGTGAAATAGATCCTTGTTTGTCCTTTTTTCACGTTGCAATGTTGCGGGGTATCGCCCCGTGGCATAGGCAGTAGCCTAATAAGGTAATAAGTATATTACCTTAAAATATACTTTTCCTCTGGGAAGGGGCTGATGTCGGTAGCTGGTGATAAATATTTATTTTTATGTTGGTATATCGCTTAGTAATAGACCCTTGGCCCTTAAGGAAAACGTCTTAGACCCTTTGGACACATAACAATAACGTCTCGGTGACGTTTGTGTGAACAGTCCCGTAATTGGAGCGACCTCGCAAAGGACGCAGCCATGGAGTTTTTGTGGGAAAATCTGCGTTTGCGCAACCGATCGCAGCTCGTAGGTGCGTAACGAGATTGTGAATCAATTATCTATGAGTAATGTCAATTATAATACCTTCTGTAGTGATACGTACTCCTGAGAATAGTGTGTGGTTAGGCCTTTGTTTTCCGTGTTTTATGCTTTAGTTTTTGTTGGAACGTAACACGTTGATAGTCCAAATAATTGACTGTCATTGTATCGGAATGTAATTGTAATGATACAAAATATCAAATGTACATACAAGCCACTTAGTATTTAAGGTTATAAGTGGGCATTGTGTGTGCCCTTCGTGGGCATTGTTAATTTTCATCCAACTCAAACCAGCAGTTTTATTTGAGGACAAGCTTTCCCTCAAAGCCGCTGGGGCTGCCCATTTCCAAAGGCGACGGTGACATCTTGCCATCTCGCGACCTGCCTGTCTGTTTGCTAGACTTTATTGTATAAAAACAATACATTTACCTTTAGCTCCTCATTATTTATTTATTCTTTATTGTACATAAAACATAAAACTTACAGGTCTACATGTTACACCCTGGTTGGGCATTGCAAATATCTAGGGGCAGCTGTCTTATACATTATTTACATACTAATGATAAATATAGTAAGTATATTAATGTGATTAATTATAATTAAGAAAATTATGATTATTGTCAATTAAACGTCAATTAGAAATTTAAAAAATTATCACACAATAGAATACAATTGAAAGGAACCATATACAATTTATTAAATAGAATAACATGTCAAAGCATCGAAAATATTTATAAACAATGTATTTTATTTTTACATCATTGTAAACTCTACAGCTAGTGATGTTATACGAATTTTATAGTTATAATCAATTATATTAAAAAAGGAATAGATTTATTATAACTCCTAAAAAAACCGCCCAAGTTCAAGCGAGAGCTTGGTGCTCACCAAGGATTCCGTAAAATATTTGTAATAAATGATGTCACTAAAAATTTACAGTTTTCGCAATTTTTCCTTTATCTGTGCTATAAGAAACGTAGCTTCGAATCAAATTTCAAGATTCTGAGTTCACGGGACCCTGTAGGTTTTGATTCCCTTGCGAGTGTCAAAAACTTGCGTATCTTTTGATTGCGCTGGCTTAGAAGTTTGATTTTTCCACAGCTCCAAGAGACAGCAGAACTGAGTATATATAATTATACACAGAGAATATAAATTCCAGCTTGATACGCATTCCCGAGAAAAAGGGTCTTGACAGACAGACAGACATACGGACGGATAACAACGAGATCCTATAAGGGTTCCTTTTTTCCTTTTGAGGTACGGAACCCTAAAAATGGCCGCTACCTATCTGGCACATGATCCATTTGCCCTCATATCAATTGCGTCAGTATTCATGACAGGTAATCTTAGTCTCTGTGAACATTTTCCATGAAAGTGGATAAACATCATCCAAGTGACAGAGAATGTATTCAGGAGCAAACGATCGCTAGTACCCGCGAACATGAAACACAATACATTGCACTCGCAGGCAAATGGGAGACGTTTCTCAGGTGTCGGGCCCTACCACGTGCTCTGGAAAAATATTAAGTCTCAAAGGTGTGAAAAATTGAAAAACAAAACCATGTAGATGCACTTGTATCGTAATGACGCGAATGATGCGATCACAAGTTGGTCGCTATGATTCATCGATTTTTTGTTGATTCGGCTGCAACCCTTTTCCCGTCCCACTGCTGGGCACCGGTCTCTACCCCTTATTGGGGAGGCCTGGAGCTTACTCCACCACGCTGCTTCAATGCGGGTGGTGAAGATGCGGGTTAGTGGCCAACCCGCTGTCGAATAAGGCCCATAAGGCCTCCGACAAGGTTTAACGACTATTATCTATCGAAAACAACCGGGACCGACGGCTAAACATGCCCTCCGAAGCACGGAAACGCGCATGTTTTGGCTTAGCTGCATAGACCCCTTGCGTTCTACGCTAGCCGCCGAGCCATGCGCGCTTCATGCGCTTTTGTTGATTCAGTATTGTTAATCTCTATTGACAGGTCTGTTCACGCATCAGACATTTTTAAAATAATAAACATTTTTATTTACTTAATTTACATAATTTGTTAACAATCAATAATACTCAAAATACTGTACTGTCCTTGGTATTTTTGAATAAATAATATTTTTTTAAATATTGTTTTCTTTTGCGAGTTTATTTTTAATTTTTAGTATGCGTGACACGCAAATTGAGTACTGTCAGGCATATTATCTTATTGACAACATATTGGTACAAATTCCTACTAATATTACCTATAAATGCGAAAGTAAGTTTGTTTGTTACTCTTCCACGCGAAAACTACTCAACCGATCATCATGAAACTTTGTACATATATTCTTGGAGTTATCAGAAGTAAAATAGGATACTTTAAGAAAAATAACGCAGGTGAAACCACGGGGCACAGCTAGTATGTTTTCAAATGAAATCACTTTATTGTAGAATATGAGTACAATACAAGATCTAATATAGGTTAAAACATCCTTCATATTCTCGCCTCAAATGGGCATACAACCTAACATTTAAAAAATATATCAAATACAATTATATATAAAATGAATTATTTAAAATTATGTACAATAGCAGTCCTAAATTAAATTTAAAATAAAATTATCAAAATTAATTATACTCATAATACAATATCACTCACACATACATCATATGAAAATTTAATTAATACATAATTATTATTAATGTCAAGGAGATAATTAAAATAAAATTATTTTATAGAATTGTCATTTAAAAAGTCACATAATTTATAATACCTATGTTTTATCAATGAGGAAATTGTGTAGTTTGCTTTTATGTTATAAAGTATCTGGTCCCTGAGATACTTAAACTGTGTTTCAGTAGAACAGTAACAGATACTATCTCATCGTCACGTAAAAAGTCAAAAGGCATTGTTTTCAGGATTTGATTACTCCACACAGTAAAAATTGTACCAAGTTTTATTGTAACAAGTAAAAACTTTTCATTTATCATTCGCAATGAGTGGGTTACGCAATAATATGCAATTACACCATTTTGTTGAAACGGCCTTTTTAATTTATAAAAATACTGAGTATGTTAATTGCATGTCAGCCAAGCTAAATTTGTTTTAAAAATTTCAGCTCAGTCCAATGAAGAAATCTGTTTTAAAATTAAAGGACTCTACGAAACAAATATAAATTGTAGGTTAATAAAAGCCTGTAGAATATATATTTTTCGATATGTATCTATGTAAAAACTCTTAGTAAGGGTGTCAGATCAGTAGATGGTACACGTCGGAACAACTTGCGGCTCCGATACGAATGAAAGCTTATATTGGATAGAGCTCTAGGTTTCCTCCGTGTTTTCCTAGGTGGTACAGTTTGTACAACTAGACCGATTCGTTTATTTGAATGCAAATCGAAAGTTGTGTTGCTTGGCTGCAATACTTTTTTGCATCTCAATGCTGGTAACGGGTCTCTCCACGCTGCTCCAATGCGGGTTGGTGGAGATGCGGTTTAGTAGCCAACTCATTGTTAGAGGCTTTCAAGCTGCCCATAAGGCTCCCAACAACCGGTGGTTTAACATGCCTTCCGAAGCACGGAAGCGCGTATTTTTTGCGACGAGCGGTCACCCAAGTCACACCCGACCGCGGCCGTTTGCCTTAGCTGTGTTAATCGCTTGCGTTCTACGCCCGCCACTAAGTCATGCGCGCTTCAAATACTTGCTTACGTCCCGGTTGTTATCCAAAGATAACAGTCGTCAAACCTTGTCGCCTTATGAGGGATTTGTAAACATCCGACAACGAGTTGGCCACTAACCTGCATCTCCACTCATTCACATTGGAGCAGCCTGGCAGACTAAGCTCCAGGCCTCCCCAATAATAGGGAGAGTCCCGTGCCCAGCGTTGTTACACAAACAACTATATGCCAAAACTTTAATATCCCGTGCTTTGAATGGCAAGTTGATCTTCTGTGCCGATCTCCATTTAAATTATCCACCGAAAAAACAATAACTTGTTCATTACTGAAGGTTTTAATTAATGTTTTGTTATCGAAAATATGAGAACTGCCAACAAAGAGCTGATATGTTAAACAAGACATTCTCGGCATACTGTAATTACAACATTATGTAGATTTTGAAGTATGATACATATCGGTACGATTTCTTCATAAAAGCTGACTTTGCCGACCGCGATGTTTGTTGTTGACTGTGGGTTCTCTCGTTTACATATTTTATTTGCAAATGTATTGGAGTTTTTTTTAAATGGAACAAAAATCGAGCAATGCATTTTCGAAGTTGCTTCTACACTTTTTCAACCCTTTTTATGTTTCTTTGCTGGATTAACGTCTCGCTTCGGAATTGAGAGAGATTTCGTCCGTAGTCGACCAGTGTGAGTGTGTGAGCTGGCCGAGTCTGGATTGATGGATATGACATACCTTTTAGAAGTTTAATGTGACTCTCAAGCATGAATGTAAAACATTGTTAAGAAATTTCACAATGATTTCCCCAGCAATTAATACACACATGGCCCATTTTTGGGGAGGAGGAGGAGGTGTAATACACACATAACTACTATAAATAGTCAGTGGGGATCGCCAGGGTTTGAATCGGAGACCTCCAAGTGTTTTGATCACTCAATCGCTGCTCCTGATAGAGTATGGACATAAACTAAACACCGAACAAGGTAGAAGTCCCGAAGCACAGAAACACTAAGGACGAAATACGATTTAAGGTTTAAGGATACTGACAAGGTACATGTCTGTGGGCTGCACTGAAATTTGATTATTATGTGCAGCTTATTTTTTGCTATTTAATTTTATTTAAAAAAAAACAGATACCAATTATATTGGGGATCATAATTAACGCTTCACACACATAGACTCACACAAAGACAATAAGGTATCACCAAGACCAACAAGATATAACAAGCACACTGTCTTCAAACTGCCTATGATAGCTACAAAATCGACAGGTTAAAGACCTCAAGCAAGATTAGTCTTGCCTGTAGTCGTATGTAGTTGCGCTACTACTACAGAGGCTAAAATATCGCCTCATGTGAGTGTGTGTGTCACTTGATGCCCCTACGGCGCAATGTTTCAGTACAGCTGAAGCATCCCGGGTTTGATTCCTGACGAGACAGAAATTTGATTGATCAATTGTCTGTTCTCGGTCTGAGTATTTGTGTTTCTGTCTTCGTGTTGTCCGGTACATCCTTGTGTGGGGCTATCAGTGCTTCACCTAGTATTAAAAATCTCCATTTTACTACAAAAGTTGAAATAATATATTATTACAGGTAGGCCATTAATTATTTATTTAACACAAAGCGTAAAAAAGATCGTCTCTGTTTCACTTTCAATACAATCAGCTAACCGTTAAAATAGACGACCTTCAGCCTCCAAGGTTTATTTAATCTAAACATAGAAAAATTAATTCAACTCCGTTAACTTTTTGTTTGGTGGTAAACAGTATCAGGTAATAATTTTTATTTAGGCAGATGTGGGAGGATTATCCTTAGGTTGTATTATTCACAGGTCTTCTATTACCAAGCGATACATTGCGACTTCTATTTATTGAAGTTGATATTTAGATTTAAAGTGATTTTAATGATTATTTTTACAACTCAAGTCTCGGGTTCGATTCTCGGCAAGGTAGTAATTGGAATGATGATTTTTAATTTCTGTTCTCGGTCTGGGTGTTTGTGTACAACTGTCAATGGTACCCGCGACACAGGGAATCCTAGTGTGGGGTCATGAGTGAGAAACAATAAAGGACGTGGACCTGTCGTCGGGTCCAACACTGGGTGTTACCGATACCAATACCGATAAGACTTAGGCCTGCTCTAGGTTGTGTGTGTATCTCGGCTGATGCCACCATTAAATGCCATGTACCTTAGTGCCTGGCCTGTTACGTACTACATTATTCATCAGAATCTAATCAGTGAATTTCATATGGACCAGATAATGGTACGGCTTTAATAGATGAGGCAATAATTAAAATACGAAACCCATTTTCCTAGCGAAATGCCTTCTGGAGTACTGCTTCTGACATTACATAACGCATCCTATAACAATGCGAAAATCGCGGATACTGACGCATTGTACCTATATTGATTTATTCAAACTTTACTACAGTACAAAAAGTATCGGAGAAAAGGCGATATTAATGCTCAATGTTTTTCTACCATCAACCCGACGGTAGTGGTAGATTGAATAAGGCGGTGACAAAAGAAAGTAACGAAATATTACAAGGAAAATCAGAGGTACCTACAGAGAAAGTAACTCATTATGCATAAAGCCATACAAATATAGGTGTTATTATCGTTATTACATAATGTAACTTGTTGAGAGTACGTTGTAAAAAGAGAAAAAAAAATATTTGCGCAAAAGTTGTTTTATACATTTAACAGTACGCCATATTTACCTCAGTAATGTATGCAATTATTGTTAAAAGAATTATAATTATTGGCTTAAATCTAAATAACTAATTTATTTATTCAATTTAAGAACCATGTTATTTATTTATTTATCCCATATTATGCGTTTTTTATTTTGTGTATTATAATAATAATAGCCAAACTCAAATCAGTCGTAACCAGTCAGTGAAGTCAGTAGATAACCAAGTAAAGTGATGGCTACTTTACCAGATCGTGTCTGATGGACTTTTGGACACTTCACTCGTGCACTGTAGTCTGTAATCAACCAATATCGAACAAAAAGATATCAAATTTGTTTTTTATAACTCAAAATACACAAAAAAATTAAAATAATACAAAGAGCACAACAAAGAACTTTTTCTTCACGCCATGCAAACCACCTTTCGCCGCTTCTCAGACTGCCTAGTGGTTGACTGGCAGAGAATGCTTTTAGCATTAAGTCCGCCCTTGTTCTTGTACATTAGTATAAGGTCAAAAATATTAAATAAATAAAGTTTTCATATTGCCGCCAAAACCTCCAGCTTATCAATATTATTATGTTCTAAAGTATACATACTTACGTTTCTCTTCGTTTTGATCATTTAAGGTTCCACTCATTTAACATTTCCTTGCGGAACGTTAAAACATGTAAAAAGTCATTGAAAATCTGATTTACGCAGGCCATTCCGCTCACTAAATTGCGCTAAAATACATAATTAGCCTTTTAATTACAGTACAAAGCGCTACAAGAAGCCTTCATGAACCGTTTTAGCCTTGAACTGCACGAATTAGAGCCATTTTGTCAGCTTGAGATGACCGATACACCTTATTAGATAAAAAATATTCTCCAGCCTTTCTGTAACACCAAACAATATAAAAACTATGCCATAATGTCACTCAGTTGCCACGAAAAAAAAAGATCAAACAAATACATATTTGTTTTTATTACAGTGACGTAGGCATATTCTTAATAATTATAATGTCAAACAAAAAAAGAAAAAAAAATATTTTATATTAGGAATACAAATTTTTCTCTTTATGAATGTCTTTTTTTCGCGGTAATCGCCTAAGAAGCGCGCATGGCCCGGCGGTAAGCGTAGAACGCAAACGATCTATGCAACTAAGCCAAACGGGCGCGGTCGGGTGTGAGATGGGTGACCGCTAGTGGCAAAAAATTTCATGCGCGTTTCCGTGCTTCGGAGGGCACGTTAAGCCGTCGGTCCCGGTTGTTGTCGATAGATAACAGTCGTTAAACCTTGTCGGAGGCCTTATAGGCGGTTTGAAAACATCCGACAGCGGGTTGGCCACTAACCCGCATCTTCACCAACCCGCATTGGAGCAGCGTGGTGGAGTAAGCTCCAGGCCTCCCCATTAATGGGGAAGAACTTCTTTATTCTGTGATTAAGGCGCCTGTTTGGGCTCTATGTTGAGCAGAACGAAAAGAGGCTGCAAGAAACTTTCAGCAACACTATTTACATTTATATTTTATATTGAGAAGAATAAGATCTACAGCGAAACTATTAAAATATAGGCTTCGAACATACGAAGAACCTGCTCCTTTTTTGAAATCGGAAAAGACGTAATATATTATGACATCAAACTACAACTTACAAAACTTTGTTATTGAAGGTTGACTGCAACCCTTTTTGCGTCCCACTGCTGGGCACGGGTCTCTCCCCAATATTGGGGAGGCCTGGAGCTTACTCCACCACGCTGCTCCAATGCGGGTTGGTGGAGGTATTGAAGGTTATTGGTAATTTTTTTCATCACTGTATAGATACTTGTTTTGAAATAAGAATAAGACCTTTTGAACATAAATACTTTATTGAAATCTCTATCGTCTAAATTATATTATAAGTTTTTCTGACGCTTTTTCAGTTTCTTAGTTTGCTATATCGCCTCACAGAATCGTTGGGTTATTTTATTTATTTAATGTCTTTTTTAGGGTGATACGTGATCTGAACTATTTACACAGAACGTTTTTTGTTCGATGACTATTTTTCTTTTTATTTCCTTGGAGATAGGATATTTTATTAGTTCAAGGAGTATTACTTGCACTGAGGAAGGCTACTAAGAAGGTCAAACCCCACATAATCCGCTGTCTTCTGCTCCCCCAGTACCTTTCGAAGGACTGGGATAACCTACCTACTAAAGATACCTACTAGTAGGGCACGGCGTATCGTACTCTGAGTTGCGTTGCTTGAGTGGGATGTAGATATGGTTGCAACTACCATTTACCACCACGTGGTCTTCGAGTGGGACTTCAATTATATTATACTGTGCCCCGTGGTTCCACCCGCGATAGAAAGCACATTAAAATGGGTCTCTCCATTGGAATGAGATGAATTACCAAAAAAAATGTATATGCATTACTCACTCTCCAGCCTCTCTATCTCCAATTCTCCACGCATAAAAATCAGTCTATAAGATCACGCCATTGCGACGTGAATGACAGACAATCACAAAAACACACTTTTGCATTTATTATATCAATACTAGCGAACCCGGTAGACGTTGTCCTGCCTTTAAGTATCAGAAATAAAATAATATTGCGACTATAAATTAAGACATTAAGCTATCCTATCTTTCAAGTTGGATCAAACTGCACGCGGTGTGCAAATTTGATTAAAATCGATTCAGTTGTTTAGGAATGCACAGCGGACAAACAACGTGATGTGTAATTTATGTATATTTAATGGATAAAAAAAATTTCCTTGGCTGCCCAATTTTATACCAACATCCTACAAATCATTATCGGACGTGTCTAAACTTACCTCTAATCTAATTAGTACATTATTACATGGTATGTTCTCAGAGATATAATTAACTAACATGAAATTCGAGACCTAGGTGTTATTATGGACAGCAAACTTAAGTTTGATGCTCATGTAGATGCTATTGTTAAAAAAGCTGCAAAAATGCTTGGATTTCTTAAAAGGAATACAAAGGGATTCCTGTCACCTAAGTGTAAGATTATTTTATTTAATTCACTCGTTCGCAGTCAATTAGAGTTTGCATCAGTCATTTGGAGCCCCCATTTTGTCAAATATTCGCAGCGAATTGAAAGCATACAGAGAGCCTTCACTAGGCACTTAGCATTTCATTCTTCGGGTATTTTCCATCGTACTACATATGATCTTAGATTAAAATATTTCAAAATTATGTCATTAAAAAACCGCCGCACGTTACTAGACATCATGTTTCTGAAAAAAATTATTTCTGGCAACATTGATTGTTCCCAGTTATTGCAACAATTAAGTATCAATGTTCCATACCATTACCCACGACATCCTATTACTAAAATCTTCCATGTTCCACCTAGTAGAACTCTCCTATCCAAACATACCACCCTCTATAGAATATCAACGCTATATAATCAAGTATGTGCATCAGCTGACTTAGACATTTTCCACGACAAATCTTCCAACTTTAAGAAGAAATTGTCTATGTACCTGAGCAATGTTGGTTCTTAGTAACATTCGCATTATATTCATTTCCTTGTTTGTATTAAGTTGTTTTTTTATTATTTTTTTGTAAAATTTTGTATGTTTAAATGTTATTAGTTTATTAGTATGCTTTAGTAAACACACATGTAATAATTAGGTCCATATTTTTAATACGTCTGTTTAGTAAATGTTGTACATGCCTGTAATTGGCTCACATACCAGAGTACATTGTAATAAATGTTATAATCTAATGTGTAGTATGTTAAGCTGTTGGCATGTCTAATAAATAAATAAATAAATAAATAAACATGTAATTAACATTAACATTATTTATGACCCGTTCAATTGAGTACATACTTCCTATTGTTAAAAAAATCAATTTTGAGGCAAAGGCAATTGTTGCGATGGCAGTCAAGAAACGACCCCAATCGTGGACCACAAGTTCCGTACACGATTATTTTGGTGGTAAAAAAGCAGAAAAAGCCCTGGAAACCTTAAAATTGTTTGTCATTTGCCTGTCATTTGCATTAGACAGTGTGCAGCCAGGCGCGGTCCGAAAGTGGTCACAGGGGGACACGATCTCCCCCAAAACGCGTCATGCATGGACGTAAGTAGTAGGTGATATAAACAATTGCCATGGACCTATTGTCTTTTTGGCTCTATCGTTCGTAACAAAGATTTTTTAATGGAGTAGTAGACAATTCTGCAGGCCACTGTTCAGTATACTCCGTAGCTCATTGCCATCTATATGTGTATGTAGAACATCAAGCAAGCTTGCTAAGCAAAAGGTCGACTGCACTTGAGATGGTACCCCGAAAGCTGATGTTCGCCTCATGTACGTCTGGCTGACAACCACACGTTTCAACCAAAACCCCATAGAACCACCATAGAATTGCTTCACGGCAGAAGAGGGTGAAATGGTGATACTTCACCGCTCAAACTGTAGAAGTTCTACCTCCTACAAGTTCTTTATTGACATGACAACGCCTAATAAATCGATGAACGCCGGCTGAAGGATGACTCAGGAAAAAGGATGAAGTAAAGTTACGCTGATTGTAACATAACACTCATTGTAACGTTACGTTGAGGATTGAGCGTTCAGCTTGCGCCGCATCTGCCGCGCCGCGTTTCGTCGACTGTTTATAAAGTGAAGTGAAGAGTTGATGTGGTTTTCATTATTGTGTTATGACGTATAAACCGAATTCACAGAAGACCAATTTTTATTGTACCACCTATGCTCTACTATATTACAAACATAAGTAGATATGAGCATAAAGATATGAGCATAAAGAGCAGCGATGGCCGAGTGGTAAAAGACCATGGTCTTCGACGCGACCGATCCTGGGTTCAAATCCTCGGCGCGCACCTCTTACAAAAGAAATTTCTAATGTGCGGATTTATCGCTGCTCCAAGGTGATGAAAAATATCGTGATATTTAATTGATTTCGATATTCTCCGTCACCGTGCATGCCTGAGAGAAATTCATAATTTCTCGAAAGCATGACGTCCACCAATCCGCACTTGGCCAGCGTGGTGGACTATGGCCTAAATCCCACTCACTTGTGAGGAGACCTGTGCCCAGCAGTGGGACAAAAAAAAGGTTGAAAAAAAAGTAGATATGACCCCGTACAGATACTACTATATCCTTCCTATAGATATAGAGTCTACTATATCCAACTTAAGTAGTTTCTCAGTTGTGAGCTGAGAGCTAATTAGCGTGTAGAGAGCCGTTTGTTTTTGATCGCTCTTACAACAGATGTTCTAATTGCAGCTTTGGAGGACATTCCTCATGTAAGTAGGTCTTGAGTTGTAAGTTGAGCTTCGGATTTAAAAATAGGGCTACAGTACCCCCCTGTCTGATCGTAAGATCGTAAGATAGATCGCAGTTTAATCATTAGTCTACTAAAGCAACGATGAAATCTTCAATTAAAACAAACAATATCGTAGGACATCATGTTGGTTTCCTGAATCATACGAGTGTACGAGTGTGATTGTCGAAAGTGCATGGCGGAAACCAAAGGTCTTAATTAACTTAAAATTAAAACAGGCAACGAATTTAAAAAAGGACTTAAAACGTATTTACTGGAAAAGGCGTATTACTCGGCATAAAGGTATAATAACGGCATAAAGGAATTCCACAAAAACCTGGGAGTTTTTTTTCCGCCGGCTTTTTTTCCTCTCAGTGTACAAACACCCTGTGATATGGGTACCCAAAGCTGACGATCGGAACCGATCCGAAATATAAATAAATAAATATTTTTATTTTTATTTATAAAAGGCGCAATATGGGACAAATAAAAATAATATTAAAATAGATGTAAATGTACATTTCGTAATTGTATTATAGTTTAGTTTTTTTCCTTTTATATTTTTATCATTGTATATTTGCATACCTCATGAAGGTAAATATGGCGAACTAAATATATATAAACAACTTTGTAAACACCCATATTTGTGCAAATAAATGTCTTTGTCTTTGTCTTTGTCTTTGTCTTTAACTATTTAGCTATTATTGCTCTCAAAATATGGCTATCTATTTTAAATCTATAAACTAATAAGTATTTATGTTTGTTTCTTTTTAAAGTGAAGAACACAATGATGGAGAAGCTCCGAAAGAACTTTGGGCAATGCAATCGTTCGGCTCGCGTCAGATCGTTTAGGCCGCTATGCCACTGACGTTTTACGAACATTGACGTCGCGTTAACGTGACGTCAACATTGCGGTTATTGGCAACTGGGCGGGGGCGGGGCTACCTACGTCCATTCGTAGCATAATTTAGATAACGTTGCGCATGCTTTTAATGCTTACGTTGACGCGACGTCAACGTCGCGTTTGTGCAACGACAACCTTGGAGAAACGCCAACAGTTGTAAAACGTCAGTGGGATTAGAGTCTGGAATGGCGCATAGGCTACTTTTTATCCCGGAAACATGTACTGTGATGCAGTGGCGGCTCATCCTAAAGAGCGCTGGTGCAGTGCACTCCCACTTTAAAATTTAAATATTACATAGGAAAATTACGTAGGTAATCTATATTCCTTCATAATACATACTATCCTTACATTACATCTATCATCTATCCTTACTTACATTATATCTACGCGCACATTTATCGTCATATTGTACGAGTGGAGCGCCAGCGATTGCGCTCCTAATGAAACGAAGTTTAGTACGATTCCTAGCGCTGTATTCAATGAGTGCGAAAGAGAAACATCGCAGCACATAGCCGACGCGTGAAACGAAAGATTTAGTATGAGAAATTAACTTAATCTGGAGCGCCGCTCACGCGCGACGTTGCCAAACCGTGGGTTCGGCCGTGACGCGTGCCGTGGGGCGTGGCCTCAACCTGCTTATGCGATGTTGCCGTTCTTATGTATACAAACAAACGAGTCGTCGGGTTTGACAGTTATATCGCAGTTTTTCTTTAAATTACAATTAAAAAATAGTTTATGCGCGACATTTTGTTTTAAAAATGGAACAATACAGTGTATCTTTTATTAAAAAGTGTCAAAAACTATAGAAATACGCCTTGAACTAAAAGCTAAAGGGTCCTCAAATTGCACTCACACAAAAATGTAATACAAAAACTAAATCTTTTACGCGTGTTTTTAAGTTTGAACAATATTTTAAAACTCCTTGGTTGTGTGGTTGTAAAGAGACCAATTAATTATTTTGTTTTCCGTGTCTGGTGTTTGGAAACTGACACCGGCAGTGGAGGTGAATCTGCATGGATCACAACGGGTGTTGACGATTTAGCGCATCTTTCAATAAAACTGAAAAAACATTCGCAATCTAGATTTCATATGTTATGTGAAGTGCAATTATTGGCATCGATTGGCCGACAAGATATTCATAAAGCGCTCGATTCTGCGTATCGAAAATCTATTCGAGAGTTCAATGAACGCGTTGATGAAAATCGATATAGTATTTTACGGCGTTTGATAGATTGTGTGGTATTTTGTGGTGCATTTCAAGTTGCTTTACGAGGGCATGATGAATCTACGGAATCCCTGAATCCCGGAATCTATAGAGGTTTGGTTAATTGTGTATTATTTTATTTTTAATTTTATCTATTGTGAAATGTGTATTATTATATTGAATTTATCTGATTCTGACATGAAACAACATGATATTCTGACATGACATAAATTTTATTAGCTATTTAATAATTTTGACATTTTGACACGAAAAACTATGGCGTAAGAACGCCTCAATGCATTATGTATGATAAGCATTGAAAAACGATTAATTAATTCTATATCTGATTTTCACAAGAAAGTCATAGATGTCTTCGCTCGTCAAAAAGACCGGCGAATGAATTTTCTGTATAAATAAAATAAATGGTAAGCTCTAAGTTTTTTTTTGTGAACCCCCATCAAAAAATGTCACGAGCCGCCTCTGCTGTGATGTGACAATTGTCAAAATGTGCCATGCAATGGGATACATTAGTATATGTATTCATATAAACTGAAATCATCCGAGCGAAGTCAGGACATATCACTAGTATAAAATAAAAAGCATTACATAAGGTTTGAATAATCATTACAACAATTCCGTGACCACAAATAGGCATATAAACATTGAGTATTAGGTACTCTACAACCTACGAGTAGTAATGTTGTAGAACTATGACTAATTCTGCGGAAACCAGAGTACTCGTTACTGTTAAGTACTGCCTCAAAGGTCCTATTATTTTAATTTATCGACAGCAAATTGGATACAAATGTATTGAGAAATAATAAATTGTAAGGCTCGCTGGTTTGTCTGTACTTAGTCTGGGCTAGATAAAATAATAACTATACCTGTATATACTGAATTGAGATTGAAACAAGCTATAACCCTTTTTTGAGTCCCACTGCTTGGCCATGGTGCTTGGACTGGAATTCATTCCACCACGGCTCCAATGCGGGTTGGTGGAAATGCAGCTGTCCAAAGCACGAAAAATTGTATGAAATTTTCTAGTAGCATCCATCCATCTTTCATTTCTTCTTTTCATCTTTCAGGTTAGGTTGGCTTAGCATTGTAAATCGCTTGCATACTACGCCGGCTCCAGGGTCAAGCCCAAGTCCCTATAGCTTCGGGAAGCCCCTGTAGCTTCGGGATTAAGAATAGAGCTACGGTATCCCCTGCTTGATCGTAAGAGGCGACTAAAAGGGGGCTTCCGGGGCTGCGGGCGGTGAGAGTGGGAGATCGACCCGTCCAGCCAGCAGCCCCGGGAAAGACGGCGGTGTGTGCGTGGCCGCATGCCGCCGTAAGCATCGGAAGGTGCAGGAGAGCACATCTGCTCTCCCAAAGAGGGGCCCGATCCAGGGCGTCGCGTATGGAGGACACCGGTGCGTTCCACGGGAGATCCCGGAGTCCTCTCCAAGCGCAGAGGCAGGCCACCGAGGGGGTTTAGTGAGGTCAAATTCCACATAACCCGGTATCCTCTCCCAAGGTGCTGGGTACCTTTTGAAGGTTTCCCCACCGAAACCAAAAAAAGGGTCAAGCCCAAGAATTCAAGTACTATTCGTTATTTAAAAATTTCTTATTTTTCACTTAACGGACATTTAAAGATATACGGTACATATACGAGTACCGAAGAAGAAATACCATTAGGAGGTTTTCGGAACGTCTGTTTATTTGTTCCGGATTATCTTCCTAATCGGCTAACCCGATTTTGAAGGGACCTCTGAAGGGGCAAATGTGATGTTTTGAGATGTTACTTAAGCTGAATTTGTTTACGTTTCTGTGGAACGAAATGGGCTCGTATTTATATAACAAAATTACACAATGCCAGAGTTTTATTTGTTTAAATAACGCTTCACACTCATAGCCCCACAGTAGGGTAGATATAACCTGTGTCGTGGGTACCATGGACACACACAGAGACAGAAACACAAACACCCAGACCTAGAACAGAAATTTAAATTCATCATTCAAATTTATGCATCGCCGGAAATCGAACTCGGGACCCATAGATAGACAGTCCGGCATGGTAACCATTGCGCTACGCAGGTCGTCAAATTAAAATTAATGTATTTTTATAATTTATAACAGTTAACCATAATGTAATCGGCCCTTACTCCGATTTTTATGATTATTCAATTTAAATTCCTATTACCTTAATTTTTATTGCTAGCCGTTCTCAGCTGTCCGATATAAAAAACTTGTTGATTTTATTACTGCACAAATCGTGACGGTAAAATAACATCTATACTAATGTTATTATTATAAAGCAGAAGAGTTTTTTTGTTTGAAAGTGCCATTTTCAGGTTATAAAAGAATTAGAATTTCATTTCCTCTTTGTGTTTCTAACACCGGTGTCGGCGCGTTCCTGTTGTATCCAATAACCTATAATTAAAAATGCACTACAACAAGTAATTTCTGTTATTTGCATATTAGAATGTATTGTTAAATAGATTTAGTTCTACAACAATACAAAGTAGTATTCATATCATAATTATATGACATTATATTGTACATTTAATATATTTGACGACCCATATACATAGCACAATCATACTTTGGTTTGCTGTAGGGCAGATATTTGTCAGGACACGTGACCTGATCGAATATTCGTAAGACGGAGGGGTGACAACTGATGGCTCGACTGTCTATATGTACTTGTAAAATTCGTTTATATTAAGTAAGTATTCAAATAATATGGACATTGAACAAAGTGCATCTATTAATGAAAAAAGTGACGAAGAAATAGTGAAAGAAAATGAGTGAGTACTTGACGGAGGGGTGACAGCTGATGGCTCGACTGTCTATACTTGTAAAATTCGTTTATATCAAGTAAGTATTTAAAATATGGATATTGAACAAAGTGCATCTGTTAATGAAAAAAGTGACGAAGAAATTGTGAAAGAAAATGAGTGAGTACTTTACAAAAATACTAGATGAAAACCTACTGAAAATATTAGATGAAAAATATTACTGATAATAAAAGCAATTCGTGCGAAATTATTCCCTAACCATTCCAAAACTTCAAAATGCACAACGTTAATGTTCAAGTTTTCACTTCTGCCGGCACTACCGGAGTGCAACCCGTTGTTTTTTAATTTGTTTACATAGAATACACTAATACATAATAATAACAATAAAATTAAACCTAAATTTTAATCTCAAAACTAAAGTAAAATATAATATCAACACATAAAAATCTAAAGTTTAAAATTAAAATTAGTGAAAACTATCAATATAGAAGAGCGCATGTCCCGGCGGCTAGCGTAGAATGCAAGCGATCTATGCAGCTAAGCCAAACGGGCGCGATCGGGTGTGAGATGGGCGACCGCTTTTGGTGAAATTTCATGCGCGTCTCCCTACTTCGGAGGGCACGTTCAGCTGTCGTTCCGGTTGTTGTCGATAGATAACAGTCGTTAAACCTTGCCGCAGACCTTATGGGCGGTTTGAAAACATCCGAAAGCGGGTAAGTCACTGACCTGCACCACAACCTGCATTGGAGCAACGTGTTGGAGTAAGTTCTAGGCCTCCCAAATAATGGGGATAGGCCCAAGCCCAGCAGTGGGATGCAAAAACGGTTGAAGCCAGTCACTATACGTAGCAGCATCATTGCTGTCGTGAGGATGAGTGAGGGTAGTGGCAGCATTAACTCGCTAAATAGCTAAATTGTTTGGATGTTTATGTTCTTGTCGTTGTATGTGTCCATGGCGCCCACGATCTAGGGAATCCTTGTATGAGGCTATAAGTGTGAAATGTTACATTTCAACTATAAGTCAATAAGGCTATAGTTTCGCGACGTTTCATAACCGTTCTTCTTTGTTTGTTCGATATAAACAATGGATTTCACGGCTATTCGCTGATTAGTGAAGAGGAACGCTTAAAGTAGGGACTTGAGTTTTTGTTAATATTTTTGTTATTGAAATATTATAGCTAAGTTACTGTTTATTAGAATTATTTGTCTCAGTATCGGTAGAAAGGTCAATAGAATATTGTTTGTTTTATAATAGAAGCAATTGATCAAGGTTTATAATATAAGCCAGTATAGATAATACATTAATTCCTCAAAACAAGCTTGTATTACATTTTTTGAAATATATATTAGTGTGTCGGCGCTGTATAACATTTGGCCTAAAAATAGTAATAGAATAAGTAAAAAGCTCATCCATTACACCAGAAAAGACTTATCATATTTTTTATTTATTTGAATAAAGTCATAGACCAGCCTGCAGGCCACGTGGTGTTAAGTTGAATATTATTTACATCTACACACGACCTTAAGAAACCCTAAATCTCACCTGTGATCGTATGATGTTATTAAAAAATATTGTTAAGTAATTGTAATGCAAGATTTTGTATAAATTGCCCGAACCTACTTTTGCCAAGTCATAAAAAATTCAGCAAGTCCCAAGTCAACAGAGTAATCACACGTAAAACATACATGTTACGATGTATCATGAGTATCATGACACATTCGGGGTAAGGTTTGTGCAATTAGCAGCGCCGTAGTACGTACGTGATACGCTCTTTACATCTATCTTTGCAGCTAAAGCTAGAAAGAAACTGTGAGCTGCATCTCTGCCACTAATATTCTACTTGCAAATATGTTGCTAAGCTTAAGACAGTACCTAATTTGAATGATTGTTTGATCTTTTGTTCTGCACCACAGCTCCAAACTATCATAATGTTCCACCTCTGAGCATTTCGGAATTGAGGGGATATAATGCCTTGAAATAATTTTGTACATTACGAGTATCTTTCAGGGGTTATTGAATGCATCATAATAATTAACAATGATATTAGAAAATGTCATTGGTAATTTGTACTGAAATGTCTTAATTGGTTTCGGAAGCGATAAACAAATACCTACTAAACAAATTCCGGGACTCCATGCTCAGCTCTGCACTTCAAAATACAGATTGTAAGACTTATCCATCAATTATACGTGGATCTAATGTTGAGTGATAACGAAATAACTCTATTTCAAATCTGAAGGCACTATAGACTGATAGCAATATTAATTAAAAAATTGTGCTTAACAATTACGCCTACCATGAAGAAAATCGAATGTTGCCAGTATGAGCCACAAATTCTCGCCCGTTAAAATGTTTCTGCATTAAGTATTTCAACATAGGTCATGATTATCACTCCAGACTGATAGCAATATTAAGTAAAAAATTGTGCTTAAAAATTACACCTACCATCATGGTAACCATGAAGAAAATCGAATGTTGCCAGTAGTAGCCACAAATCTCGCCCGATAAAATGTTTCTAGCTTAATTATTTCAACATAAGGTTATGGTTACTATAATTTACACAAAATAGTAATTTGGAAGGCCGTGTAATGAATCTTTCAATTATGTTGGATTAATGGGTTTTAAAACGTGCGTGGTTTTGATTGTTTCCTAGTAATAAATGCTAATACTGGCATTATGACATAAAAAACAATGTAAGTACTTACTATTCATATTTGCCTATTGTATAAATGAATAAGTTTGTAGGCAGAATTATTATTAAGTTTGTATAGTTATAATATATTCACACGATCAACAAATTAGGTTCCAAATAAAAAATTTGACCTAAATTGGTTAAGTGACTCATCCTACTAATATTATAAATGTGAAAGTAAGTTTGTTTGTTACTCTTTCACGCGAAAACTACTCAACCGATCATCATAACTTTGTACTTATATTCTGGGAGTTATCAGAAGTAAAATAGGATACTTAAATAAAATTAACGTGGGTGAAACCGCGGGGCACAGCACTATTGAATATGCGGTGTTTATAAATTAAATAAGAATACATAAGTTTTTTGGATGTAATAAAATAAAACCGGCCCAGTGCGAGTCAGACGAAGGGTTCCGTACTATTATCTATAAAAAAACACGTTCATTGTATGGGAGCCCCCTTAAAATTTATTTTATAGAATAAAACAGAAATACATCATCTGTGAAAATTTCTAATGTCATGCCATCACAGTTCATGAGACAGTCTAATGACAGACACACGGACGGACAGCGGCAGCGGAGGCTTAGTAATAGGGTTCCGTTGGCACCCTTCGGGTACGGAACCCTAAAAGAGAAGATATAAATCCTAACACAATATTGCTCTCGAGGATCTGAGGGAGCATTAGAAGATTTCTTTACCAATACTACTATAAAGGGTATTGAAAAAACATAAATAATTTCATTTAAAAAATTAAGTTAATTAAGTTAATTACGTAATTAACATAGATACTACGACTTTAGAGATAACAGGTGGTTATGGATGGTAGCTAGCCAAGGGCGGAAACTACTTGGAATAATTTGTGAGTAATGTTATTATGTCGAAATAATGTAAAAAATAACAAATCATTGAGTTGAAAAAGTTAACAATAGATCAACGCAAACATTGCAATTTGTACCGCTGACACCTACCTACTGTACGTTCAAACGATACAGGTGCGCTTTAATTATACAATGTTAATAAATAAGTACCAACTAAGAAATATACTAAAAACAAGATTTGTAATCGAGTCATTTGACGTATCTGGGTGTTTATTGGTAAAATTAGACTTTCGTAATCAATTTTCCATGATTTTCCTAACTTTATAGGTCCGGAGACCTTCTTGACGCTGGGAAATTTTGATATTTTTAGTAAAGACCAATATTTTCCAATAAAAGTAATGTCACAGCCCCACACTAGGACTCCCTGTGTCGTGGGAACCATGAACACACACACACACACACATAAACAATGACACCGAGAACAGGCGTTAATAGTCATACTTCACATTTTTGCTTCGCCGGCAAACAACACGGTACCCTTGATAGGTAGTCCAGCATGGTAACCATTAGCTCGTTGAATTTCAATGGATTCTAGAGCTGTGGGACGCGATAGCTAAATGCTTATCGTCATTTATAATGAAGTCACGAGATCGCTTGCGCATGATTCCAGGACGTCAACTCATTTTGTGCCTCAACGAGCAGATTGCAATGATGAGTGTCCGGGTGACAGGGGGAACTCTCAAGTCTTATTGGGAATACTTAAATCCCCACCTGTATGTCGAACAAATTAGTCCGAATTTGACAGATATTATGTCAAGTCAAATACTTAGGTGCGTTTTCAAATCAAGTTGCATAGTAAAAAATAAATAAAACGCTTAAAATCGCACAAGAATCTGTCGAGATATTATATTGAAAGTGAATCAGAGCAAGCGAGTCGAAGCGGCGCGGAGTCAGTCAAGTTCGTCGGCAGCCGTGACCTTGTCCAATACTTATATCGCGGGAAGTAGTCTAAGAGCCAGTGGTCGGCTACCGTACGAAATAGACCAAACATGGATATTTGTGCAGTGGCATATCGCCCTGCAGCTGTAGTAAACCGCAAGCGGACAGATGGAAGCACTGTCAATGTAAATAAATTTGTAGACTGCATACAAAGTTTAACATTTCATGATGTATATACGTGCAGTAACATCAATGATGCTTTTAATATATTCCACGAACTTTTTGAATTATTTTATAATTTGTGTTTTCCCATTTTGAAAGTAAAATTGTTTATTAAAAAAAGCCCTCGATGGCTCTCTAAAGGTATTAAAAAGTGCTCTAAAATTAAGAGAAGTTTATTGTGGAAGTATAGGATCTCCCGTAGTAAATTGGCAAAAAATAAGTTTAAATCGTACTCAAAAAAATTAAAGACAATAATTAAGTTAACTCAAAAATCCCAAAATGACTATTTCATAAAAAATGCAGAAAATAAAACAAAGGCTACATGGAAAATTATAAACAACAATATTTGTAATATCCCTAAGCAAGGAATAAATAAAATTAAATTAGGGAATCACATTGAAACAGACCCTGAAAAATTTGCTAATGAATTTAACAATTATTTTTTGAATCAAATTGAAGAAACTAGTTCTAAGAATTTAGATACTAATAGGTACAACATAAATTCTCGCCATCCAAATTCTATCTTCTTACGGCCTACCTCAAGCGAAGAAATAATAAAAGTAATCAACGGCTTGAAAAACACAAATAGTACAGGATATGATGGTATATGCACAAAAATAATAAAGCGGGTATCAAATATAATAGCGCCTGTTTTAGCCTTTACTGTTAATTTAAGCATTGAAACTGGTACATTTCCAGATAAATTAAAATTAACTGTCATTAAGCCTATTTTCAAAAAACAAGACAAAGAGGATATAACTTGTTATCGACCTATAGCACTCATACCAATCTTTTCTAAAATATTTGAGAAAGTCCTTTATAACAATCTGTACACTTATTTTGAAAAGTTTTCAATTTTAGCGGAAGAGCAAGTAGGTTTTCGTAGGAATAAGTCCATTAATTCAGCTGTGTATAATTTTTTACAAAAGGTAATGATGAGTCTAGATAATAAAAAACAAATTACAGCGCTTTATATGGATATGACTAGGGCGTTTGACTTTGTAGACCACGCATTATTAATAAATAAATTAGAGAAATACGGCGTAAGAGATAATGCTTTAAATTGGATAATGTCTTATTTAAGTAATAGAAAACAGGTAACTGAAATAACAAAAGTAAATGAAAAAATGAAAATAGAGGAGAAACACGTATCTCATCCCAAAGAAGTTAAATACGGAGTACCTCAAGGAAGTATTCTTGGTCCGTTGCTATTTTTAATTTATATAAATGACTTCCCGAAAGTTATTGAACATCCCATGGTTCTTTTTGCCGATGATAGCACGGTAATATTTAGAAATGATAATCCTGATACCTATGAGGCTGATATTAATAATTCCATTGAATCATTAGTAGACTGGCTAAATAAAAACAATCTTAAAATTAACCTTGATAAGACAAATATAATGACTTTTAAAAATCGAGTATCTTACGGAAAATCAATAAATATAAACTATAGAGGAAGAACCATAAGTGAAACTGAAACAACAAAATTCTTAGGTTTATACATAGATCACAAATTAACATGGAGAACACATATTGAGCACGTATGTAAAAAGCTCAGTAAATTTTCATTCGCTCTCTATAAATTATCAAAAGTGGTAAATATATCGGCGGTATTAAGCGCCTATCATGCGTATGTTGGCGCAACCTTAAGATACGGACTCATATTTTGGGGTAATGCAACGGAAATACAAACAGTTTTCAAAGCGCAAAAGAAATGCATACGGTCAATCTGTCAACTACGGCAGATAGATACATGTAAACCACACTTTCAAAATCTTAATATAATGACACTCCCTTCGCTATATATCTATGAAATATCTGTAATGGTCAAATGTGACATCTCTAAGTATGATACCTTAAACTCTAAAAGACACAACAATAAGTTGTGCTCAATACCTTCCAAAACTAAACAATATCATAATAGTGTATTTTGCATGGGACCAAAAATATACAATAATCTACCAGACTCCCTAAAAACTAAAACTATTAATGAATTTAAAAAAGAACTTAAAATGTATTTAATTAAAAAAGCGTACTATTCGGTCACTGAGTTCCTAAACGATAAATAATAATATATATAATAAAATATTAACTAAAATAAATAATAAACTAAAATAAATGACATAAATAAGATATTTCGCGGGATAAAAACCTGGGAGGTTTTTTTTCCGCCAGCTTTTTTTCCTCTCAGCGTACAAAAACCCATCATGGTGGGTGCCCAAAGCTGATGACGGTCAACCACGTATGGTTCAAATAAAATAAAATAAATTTGTATAAAAAGCACAAACTTGGGTTAAATTGAATTTAAGTAGCTAAAGTGATAATAATGTAAAATTATTTAAGTATACTGTGTATTTTAGTGTTTACTGTACATAATTAGTTTATAATTTAATTTGTAATTTTATTATATAACTTTTACAATAAAATTTGTACACCCTAAAGGGTAAATATGGCGATCTAAATATTTTTGTAAAACCTTTTTTGCTACCCATATTTGTGCAAATAAAATATTTTCATTTCATTTCATTTCATTTCATTTCATTTCATTTCATTTCATTTCATTTCAAGCGGACGCGGTTGAGTCTGAGAGGTGTGACTTCTATAGCATATTTTATGTGCATTTCCATGCTTAAGAGTTAGACGTTAATCCGTCGTTCCCGGCTGTTATCGATAGATAGTTTAGTATTTAACCTCATCGGAAGCCTGACGGGTGATTTGAAAATATCCGACTATAAGCTAGTCACTTACCCGCATTGAAATTCGTGGTTTTGGCCGATTTGCTATATTATACAAAAAACTATTCAATGTTCATTACTTTTCTGTTATGTTCTCAACAGTTCTTGTAACACGCTGCTCCCCTGCTGACACCGGCTCCAAAAATAACAATAATTGAACCCAGCTTATATGGTTAACTTAACACAGATCGTACCTACCTACATATTGATAAGTACAAAATGTAAGTTGACTATTAAATTGTAGAAGAATACGCAATTATTTTTTTTTACTTTTTAGTGCATATTAATTTGTTTTAGATAGAATACTTTTCTTATGAAGTCCATTTTTTGTTTTGTTAAAAATTTTGTTTATAGAACGAAGAGACTCACTGTACAAAAATCCAGGACTGGTCTTTTACATACAGGCTACTGCCTACTGGCTCTTAGACTAAAATATTTTAATTGTTATCTGATAACAATATTTTCAGAGGATATAGTCACAATAGGTACAAAGAGCGCCATGTCTCTATTGTGATACAGTGGTATTATACCTATGGTAGGTATTAAGATATTATACATAAATAATCTATCACCAACATTCAAAATAGAATTACCTACTACCACCGGATTGTTTAAATGAAATACGAGAAGGAAATATTGAAAGGGAATACGAGAAACAAGAAAATGAATGAAAGAGGTTTCCCAGCTGCCCCTACCTTTCACGTCCTTTCCACCCTTAACTTCCCATGTCGTCACTTGTATACAAAGTATCATCACATCACATCACACATCACAATGTACCATCCATCCATCAACCTTTAGTCCACTGCTGGACATAGGCCTCTCCTAATAATCGCCACTCCGTCCGGTCCTGCGCACTTTGAAGGCTTCCCGTTGTCTTCTTCTGGTCGTCAGTCCACCTAGTTATTGGGCACCCTGTACGCCTTTTGCTGACACGTGGCCGTCATTCAAGGACTTTCCTTTCTATAGCTTAACGTCCAGATCAGTCAAACAATACTACTTTTGACTACCTGCAAAAATCGGTCACGGGTTTTGCCCGGCTATGTGGTTTAACTGTGACGTACGTAGCATTATTTTAACGACTTCTCAGAAGTGGTATTAAATAAAAGAGCTTTTTAACAATTCGTACAATTTAATAATTCACAACAAGCTCTCTTAAATAATAAATTATCACTAACCTAAATGTTATTCTCACTTTAACAATTCCTCATCTGTTCTATTATTTTTATTAATTGGTTTCAATGATTATTTTAAGGCTAAACAATCTTTAACAAATGCCTTATGTAAATCTATTCACAAAGAAAGAAAAGAATGTGAGTACTTTGGTTACTTTGTTAACTACCTACTTACTCTGGTAAATGGATTATACCTACCTAAAGTTAGCTATTAAAACAACAGCTAAAATACCTAAGATGGGCGTACCCAGGGGGGGCAGGGGGGGCACCTGCCCCCCCCTGGATCAAGGTCCACATTCAGGGATTCAAAAATCCCAAAAGATCTCCTAAACGAAAAAAGAAACCTATAAAGAGTACACTAGATAATATGCTATCTCCTGTTGTTTCCATTGTATATTTAAAATAACCCATTGGAAAAGGTAAAATGAAAGGAAAAATTTTACGAAACACATAAGTATATAAAATCTTATGATTTCGAGTAATTAAAGTATAAATTTTAATAAATAGCCCAAAATTGTATAATAATATAATGATTCAAAAGAAATTCGGATTCGAGTTTTCATTATTTGTATTTTCTGAGAACATTTACTGTAGTATTGTATATTTTTATACCATCAGAAAGTAGAGATTTCATCGAACAAAAAGCACACCGACACCTTTTAAATTAAAAAATTAAAAAACACGCTTTTTGAAAATACGAACTAAAAAGTTAAAAAATAAGAAGAAAATGTATTTTACTGTAAAAAAGCGTGGGGTGGGTTTTTAAGATACTATTGACACCATGCTACCCACGCTTTTTTTACAGTAAAATACATTTTCTTCTTATTTTTTACTTTTAGTCCGTATTTTCACAAAAGCGTGTTTTTTTAGTTTTTTAAAGTACATTATTTATTTTATATTTTTTTACTTGGATTTTTCTTGATATTATTGCATTGTCATCGGCCCTTGACCCCTGTGCAAATTTTCAAGTTAATCAGATGTTTAGAATAAGGTGAAAATGAAGTTAAAATATTCCGTTACTTACATACATACAAAGCATCAAGCTAATAAAAGTGTGTTAAAAAAGCATATAATTTGACGTGACAACAGTGATTTTTCAAAATGAGGTGAAAAAAATTAATATTTTAAACCGAAAAAATTACTGTGGGTTCATAAAAAGGTAGGTTATCACCAAATTTAGTCAAAAAATATTTTTGTAGCAAAAGATAAAAAAAAAAACAAAAACTTAGTTATTTGAATATTTTACATAAATTTTGAAGTTATTTGAAAAAAGTGTAAATACAAAAGTTGTAAGTAAATCTTTTTATTATCTTTTTATTACTTTGCCATTTAAGTAACTTTTTTTTATAGAACTTGTAGTTTGTCCGGAAATCGACATAAACCGTTATTTACCCTTAAAATCTCACCCCCTCCCACTTCCCGAACTTAGGTCGCGCGAAAAAAAAATGCCTTTTACATATTATTATTCTCTACCTGTTTCAATGGGTTTCATTCTACTATAATTTTTTTTGGTCTCAAAAATTATCGACACTGGTCTATAACGTGAAAGGCAAATATACGCTCGGTACCCAGCTTGATAAAATTCCCCCCCCCCTGACCAACAACCTAAAAATCCCCCCCCTCCCCAACCAAAATTTTGCCCCCCCCTGGCCAAGACTTTGCCCCCCCCCTGGCCAAGACTTTGCCCCCCGATGGCCAAGAACCTGGGTAAGCCCATGCCTAAGTACCTATATTTTGTCTTATTTTAGTGGAAACAATCACTGACATGAACTTAGATTATAATACAAAAGTGGACAAGAACGACACAAAACATAAGTATTATCTACTTACTTTAGTAATAAAATACTGTTCCTTTTATATAAAACGAAATAAGTAAGTAACTTCACGAAAGTCAAACAGCATCCCCAAAGATAAATGTTTACATTACATAAGTAGGTATACCTACCTATCCCATCGTAGGGTCTTATATTTATAAACTACAACGAGAACTCTACGAAAGTCTTTCTTACTAGGTAGGTATTTCTACTACAAACTAGGGTAAACAGGATAGGTAGTCTTGGGACAGAAATTGCAAAATTATTATTTTTAGGGTCGCTATTACAAAATCTTTGATATCAATAAGATATTCAAATAAATGAGCTATATACTAATCATTTTGAATTGGATTTCAATACCTATTGATAGTATAATACTGCTTGAGAAATAATAATGAAAAACTAATAATAATAGTTATTGGACAGAATTTATAATCATTAATCATTGACAACAGACAATAGATATCTATCGGACAGTCGCTGAATATACAATAAATAGGCTTAAATAAGGAATAAAACACCAATATGCTGACATTTAATACTTTTACTATGTAGTTAAGTTACATATTTATAAAAACTTATGAGCCAGATCACTGAGAACCCCTTAATAAAGAAATCGATTCTCCAGAATTAAAGCCTTACAAGGCTTCGAAAATTATAAGCATAAAATAAATTTGTAACACGAAAACTGCTTAATTATGAGATAGTAATAATTAATATTAACCCTATCTCTGAATTAGTTTATTGGAAAACCGTGACCATAATATAACAGTTGATAAGCAAAGACTGAATCTAAAATAACACTATAACTACTATAAGTAATTTTTTCGATATTCATTCCTTTTGCAGGAAAAAAACTCCTTTTCGTGATCCTGTATGTGTATTCTGTATTATGTTACTATGTATTCTGCATCGTGGACGTGGTCATGAATAGCGCCATCTATTAGCACACGGCGAAACTGTTCACGGAGGCCCTGCTAGGGCCATCTCTGTACCACTTTTGGTACTAATTACTTGACACGTTCAATGATCTATTAAGATTTTTTCCAATGCTTCAGTAGATGGCATGAGTACAGTAGTATACAATGTACCATTTAAAGATGAAACGCGATTTTTTTCCTACAAATGCTGTCTATTTTTTCATTTTTTTTATATCTGATTTAGGCAAAGCTAGAGAACATTTTTTTTAATAAACCAGATATAGCTTTAATTCCCATTGTTTTATAAGGTACTCTAGAAGCTTTTAATTATAATATTTTAAACCATAAGATAGCCAAAGTTGTCAAAAGATAAAGTAAAAATCATTTTTAAATTCTTATGAATTTGTAGATAAAATAAAACTACCTATGTTTTCAATCATCTAAAGGAGAGAAGATGCTTGTCAAGCAACATTTTACGTTATGAAAACCAAGTATTGAATTGTGAAATTTACGTTCTTGTGTACACGAACAGAATCTTAATACCAAGCACCTAGCTACTTAAAAATATATTAATTACCTACAATGGCTATGGCTATACCTACCATCCTATGAATAAGAAGCGTTTTTAGTTGGACGTAAAATATACGGACCCGTACAGAATGGTTACCATTTCAATAGAGTAGCAGACGAGTAGGCAGGTGGTCGCTGCAGCGTTTCGACATCGACAGGACTATGGCGCGTGCGGAAGAAGAGGCCCGTAGTATTAAGATGTAGATTTTAATAAGTAATTTAAGTAAAGAAAAACATTAGATTTCATTTTGCATCCTGCTTCGACCGCCCTAAATATAACAAACGAGTCAATATCAAACTCATAATAACAAAACCGAAAACAGGAGTTCATTGTTCAGTGAACAACAATAACAATCTTACAGCTCTTATAAAGAAAGAGCAAATAACTCAATCGAACCGTCTTCGTCCAAGATATCTAAAACATATTTGATCCACAAACAACATCCAATAAAACACTATGTCGTAACCAAGTTAGCAGCAAATCCACTAAACAGATATACCGTGGACAGTAGCTAAGCTGACCGGATTTGATTCTGATTGGATCTCGTAATAAAAGGATTTTTCTGTAAGACGCTCCAGGGGGATGTACTTCACGTTGTTGGACATTTTTCTTTGTTGAAACAGGTGTATTACACAAAAATAGGAGCATTACGAAATAAAAACATTTTTAATTTTATTACTCACTAGCTGTGCCCCGCAGTTTCACCCGCGTTAATTTTTGAAGTGAAAACTTCTTTATGCACTTATTCGTTGTGCACTTTTTTTGGGATGGGTAAAAAATGTTAAACTCGCGTCAGGACACGTGACCTGATCGAATAAGTATTCGTAAGACGGAGGGGTGACAGCTGATGGCTCGACTGTCTATACTTGTAAAATTCGTTTATATCAAGTATTTAAACTATGGACATTGAACAAAATGCATCTATTAATGAAAAAAGTGACGAAGAAATAGTGAAAGATAATAAGTGAGTACTTACTTTATAAAACTACAAGATGAAAACCTACTGAAAATATTAGATGAAAAATAATACCGATAATAAAAGCAATTCGTGCGAAATTATTCCCTAACCATTTCAAAATATCAAAAATGCACAACGTTAATGTTCAAGTTTTCATTTCTACCGGAGTTCAACCCGTATTTTTTTAAGTAGGTACCTATCTTATTTTACAAAGTTTCATGATGATCGATTGAATAGTTTTTTGCGTGAAAGAGTAACAAACTTACTTTCGCACATTTTCGCATTTATAATATTAGTAGAGAATACGTATTTAATCTATGTAGATTGTAAGAAAATATATTGATATAAATGTACATGTGTTTTTTTCTTTTATCTTTGTAATATTTGCATACCTCATGAAGGTAAACATGGCCTGCTAAATATGTATTAACAGTTGTTGTAGACACCCACATTTGTGCAAATAAAATTCGTTGTCTTTGTCTTTGTACATAGTTTGTATCCTTAAAGTATTATGTTGATGGAAAATAAAAACATACTTAGCTCATTGATTTTTAGTACCTAATAGTTATAATAGGTTAAAATTTTTGATTAATAGACATAATAATAAGACATAAATAAAGATATTTTTGACGCTAGAATGAAATTAAGAGGCAAAGTAATCAGAAAAATATGTGCCACGAAAGCTAATAATATGTTACATCTGGGGGCATGGGAATCTCATCCTTTCCAGAGTCATAATGCCACGTTATAGTAATATATTTTTGTTGTTAAAAAATCATAGGTTTCTACAATATACTAGTTCATCTGAAAAAATAAAATAAAAATCTTTCATTCAATAAAATTATAGACAGAAAAATTAATCCAAACAGCCAATTTCATAAAAGATGTTGGGATATGAACCAGAATAACAGTACAAAATATTACTGATTTAGTATAATAGATATCTAAACATGATACTTACTCACAAATATTAAATAGCAAAGAATATAAGACATCACGAGAAAGCCAAAACAGAGTTCTTAGCGGGTATAGAAATCGAAGATCTCTTCATGGTAGATTTACATTGCTGTTTCATAAGGAGAATTCAAAGGATTGTCTTTAGAATACCATCGATGTACGTGAAATCGGAAAGCTTACAGAAGTTAAAGGGAATCAAGATGAAAGTAGTACAAGCACCACAGGATGTCAGCGCAAATTGGTAAAAAAAACCGGAAATGGTATTATCACAGGCTTTGTTCTGTGGAGGGTAGCTGCTCTATAAATTATATTTCGTACCAGTACTACGGATGTCATATCTACATATATAGTCCATACTAATCCATTTTTTTATTATAAATTCGTAAGTAACTCTGTCTGCCCGTCTGTTTGTAACGCTTTCCCGCTTAAACTATTGAATCAATTTCAATGAATGATTCCAAATGAATTTGGAACACAGATAGAGTGGACCAAGGTCCACTAATTGATAAGTATTTTTTTATTATTTTTTAATCCCAAGGGAAAAGACTAGTAGGTTTTAATCGTACGGGAACTTATAAAACGGGTAAAGCCATGTGCAGTTTCGTTGAACGTATTTGCGTGTCATGTGTACACAACTAGGTGCAGTTTATACCGGCCACACTTCGTTGTTCGCAGCGTTCTATCTAAACTTTTTATTTGATCTGAGCCTCTCTGCCGTAAGCTGGGAATTTGAAACTGAAAACCGGAAAATTTTCGACGGGACATATTGAATGCTCTCTATAAATAAAAATGAATTGGTATAGCATAAGATACTTAATTTCAAGTCGATTTGACGATATTATGTAGCTTTTTTAGCAATAGTAAGTTGATTATTTTGTGCAGTATAGCACAATGACTTAATTTAAATAATATATTAAGTAATCACAAAGTAGGTAGAGAATTTTAATTGGAAGTCGTTTTTTATCGCATGAAAATGTATAATATACTAGCGAACCCGGCAGACGTTGTCCTGCCTTAAAGTATCAGAAATAAAACAATATTGCGACTATAAGTTGAGATGTAAGCTATCCTATCTTTCAAGTTGAATCAAACTGCACACGGTGTGCAAATTTTATTAAAATCGGTTAAGTAGTTTAGGAGTCCATCGCAGACAAACAACGTGACACGTAATTTATATATTATTATATTAAGATTTAGTAGGTGGTAAAACTTTACGGTTCGCCCGGGAAGTACGGTATTTGTTACGTGCCAGTGAAAGGTGCAGTTGCCGGCCAGACTTATATGAGACGACCATCACCATGTCGGCTGCATGCTCGCTCGAGGCGTGCCTGCTACTCCAAATAAAAAAAAATATACTTTATTACTTTTCTTTTCGCTCCTTAAAAATTAAAACATTCTATCCTTAATTACTATAGTAATGTATAGATACAGTTGTCAAACTAAAATTTCGTACTTTAACGTCTCCTTGCAGCAGTATAGAGCAGTGATGGCCGAGCGAATAAACCTGCGGTCTCCGACACGGACTTATGAACTTGCAAACCTCCGGCTCCCATCACTGACTAAAAAAATTGTTAAGTGCGTAGGTATTTATCGCTAGTCCCTGTAGCTTCAGAATTAAGAATAGAGCTACGGTATCCCCTGCCTAATCGCATGCGGCGATTAAAAGGGGGCTTCCAGGGTTGCGAGTGGTAAGATTGGGAGCTCTATCCGTCCAACCAGCAGCCCTGGGAAGGACGGCGGTGTGTGCATGGCCGCATGCCACCGTAAGCATCGGAAGGTGCAGGAGAGTACATCTGCTCTCCCGAAGATGCGCCCATTCTAGGCGCCGCGCATGGTGGACAATGGTGCGTCCCACTGAAGATCCCGGAGTCCTCCCCAAGTGTAGAGGCAGGCCACCGAGGGGGTTTTAGTGCGGTCAAATCCCACATAACCCAGTTTCCTCTATCAAGGTGCCGCGTACCTCCCCGATACCAAAAAAAAGGTATTTATCGCTAGTCCCTGTAGCTTCAGGATTAAAAATAGAGCTATGGTATCCTCTGCCTGATCGTAAGAGGTGAATAAAAGGGGGCTTTCGGAGTTACGGGTGGTGAGAGTGGGAGCTTGATCCGTCCAGCCAGCGGCACCGGTAAGGACGGCGGTGTGCGTGAGGCCGCATGCCACCGTAAGCATCTGAAGGTGCAGGAGAGCACATTTGCTTTCCAGACGATATGCCCGTGCTGGGCGCCGTGCGTGGAGGACACTTGTGCGTTCCACTAGAGATCCCGGAGTGCCGCCCCAAGCGCAGAATCAGGCCACCGAGGAGGTTTCAGTGTGGTAACAAATCCAATCCCCGGTATCCCCTCTCCCAAGGTGCCGGGTACCTTTTGAAGGTTCAAAAACTTTTTACTTGGTGTTTAGTCCATGAAACAGGTTGGAGCAGCATGGTAAAGTGAGCGCCAGGTTTCGCTTATATCGGGTGATACTCTAACTCAGCAGTGAGACACAGAAAGGTTCGAAGTCATAGTTACTTTTATTTCTTATTCTTTTGATAAGGAATTCAAAAAAACAGGCGAGCCTTTATCAATTAAATTAATTACTGTCACGAATGTTTTTTTTTCATTAATACCAATATCTATGTTATATATTTGAATTTATTAATTAACGTTTCACATAGCTCCACAGTAGGGTAGATATATGTATCCTGGGTCGTGGGTGCCATAGACACACACAAAGACACAAACACAAACACCCAGACCGAGAACAGAAATTTTAAACTCATTATTCAAATTTCTGCCTCGCCGGGAATGAATCCGAGACCCTTCGATCGGCAAATCGGCATGGTAACCATTGCGCCACACGGGTCGTATTGTTCTGAATTCCTCTTTGTTGTACCAAAATACCCGTGACAGGCACGGATACGGTATATAGTATTACTAGCGGCCGTCCGCGACTTCGTCCGCGTGGACTTTGATATTAGTCATAGCATGATGTTATATAGCCTATAGCCTTCCCCAATAAATGGACTATTCAACACAAAAATATTTTTTCAATTCGAACCCGCAGTTCCTGAGATTAGCTTGTTCAAACAAACGAACAAACTCAGCTTTTATATTAGTATAGCGTTTGGTGTGAGTGAGCATGTTTGTGCAAAACCAATGTGAGTTCTCATTTATCTCCAAAACTATTAATCCGATTTTAATGCGGTTTTCTCTGATGGATTTCGATTTGATTTACATAAATATCTGCATAATATTATATTCGTGAATGACAAATGAAATAATGAAACTACATGACTTCAAAGTTTAACTACGCTACCTAACGTAAAATATCACGTCTTGCCATTATTTTTTCCATCAAAATTTAAAGGCCAATAAAACCAATTTTTTGTTGTTACTAAACATCGATTTATTTATGTAACTATTAGCCGACAAAAATATAAAATAGTTTTTTAACAGTGTTTCATGATAGAACTAAAACTGTAGTTAATTTTACATTCTTTTTGCAAAAATCTGGAGAGGATATTATTATAAAATATAATTAAAAACGTTACATACTCTAACGAATTTCTATTATCACCTTGATAGGCACATGTATGTTTAAATTGTTTTAGTTGAAACCAACCGTTACATTACACAGAAAGCAAACAAACTACTACTCGCAGTTTTCCTTCTGTTTTCACGCAACGCAGTCATGGATCGAATTCGGTTTCGTGTTAATGGTGTTACTTACAGTGGTAAGAATTTTTATAAATTAAAATAACTGGAAAATTCAAAATTAAAATTCAAGTAGGTACATTTTTTAGATGTATCGATAAATTCTTGGTTTTTGGGATTTTTTCCTTTTACTCATACTTAAGGATATCTTTTTGTATGTCATGACATGATATTAAAGTGAGAGCTCGAAAGCGTCTTGGTCCCGGGAAGGACGGCATGCGGCAGTTTGTGAGTAGTTACATTTTGTCGTAAGCACTTAAGATAGGCCCCTTTGAGGCACCACGCATGGAAGACGCCGGTGCGTTCCACTGGAGATCACGGAGTCCCGGACAGTGCATGGGCTAGTCAGGGAACCGAGAGAATTATAATAAGGTACAAATTCCTCACGGATGCTGGGTTACGGTGTTCACTTAGCTGCTGCTGCCGGTCACATTTAGAAGATTCTCGGTGGCCTGATTCTGCGCTTGGGGCGGCACTCCGGGATCTCCAGTGGAACGCACAAGTGTCCTCTACGCACGGCGCCCAGCACGGGCATATCTTCGGGAGAGCAAATGTGCTCTCCTGCATCTTCAGATGCTTACGGTGGCATGCGGCCTCACGCACACCGCCGTCCTTCCCGGTGCCGCTGGCTGGACGGATCAAGCTCCCACTCTCACCACCCGCAACCCCGAAAGCCCCCTTTTATTCACCTCTTATGATCAGGCAGAGGATACCGTAGCTCTATTTTTAATCCTGAAGCTACAGGGACTCCTGATAACAAAAAACTATCAACATTACATGTTGCACTAAGAAATCAGATTTTGTTCAGATGTTGCAGTAAGAAAGTGACTTCTCAATAAAGTGTGCCAATAAATTATTCTCAGTTCCCAAAACAGAAAAGCTACAAATAATAAATATTTGGTTAAATTTTAACTACTTTAACTGTGTGAGTAAACATTCTGTAGGGTACAAAAACACTTAGAGATAATTATTTAGTTTTATCTGGTATCGTAAATATGAAAATCTATGTTTATAGGTATTTACAGGTCATCAATGGTAATACCACACGACAGAGTTAGATAATTCTAAATCAAGTTAATAATAATGAACGATATTAGAAAAACTTTTTCGATGACAATTAACCGGTCAGATTTCGATACAGTTCAGGGGGTCCCGGGTTCGATTACCGGTGAAACAGAAATTTAAATGACGAGTTTATATTTCTGCTCTCAGGCTGGGTCTGTGGGTTGTGTTTGCATTTCTGACTTTGTGTGTATCCCGCCGCGACACAAGGAATTATAGGCTCTATGAATAAGTGGTCTTTCCGTCCGCGGCTTTGCCGCATTGTATTCAGTTATAATTCCATTCGAATTTTTAGGGTTCCGTAGCCAAATGGCAAAAACGGAACCCTTATGGATTCGTCATGTTTGTCTGTCCGCCCGTCCGTATGTCACAACCACTCTTCCGAAACTATAAGAACTATACTGTTGAAACTTGGTAATTTGATGTAACAAAAATAGAAAAAAAGCTATAAATTTTGGGGGTTCCCCATACTTTTTAGAAAAGAAACTCAAAATTTTTTTTTTCATCAAACCCATGTGGGTTATTTATGGATAGGTCTTCAAAAATGATATTATGATTCAGTTTAAAAAAAATAAATATAAATACATATATATTGATATATATATATATATATATATATATATATATATTTATATTTAAACTGAATAGTTTGTGCGTCGGACACTTCCATAGTGGTAAAATATGTGCCCCCTTGTAACTTCTTAAATAATATAATGATAGAACTAACAAAATATGATGCACATTACCATGCAAACTTCCACCGAAAATTGGTTTGAACGAGATCTAGTAAGTAGTTTTTTTAATCCGTTGTAAATAGTAATTTATAGATAATGGTACGGAACCCTTTATGCGTGAGTCCGACTCCCACTTGGCCGGTTTTTATCTTTAATTTCTTCCCCGTGTATATAGTAATGTCAAAAACTTTTTTTTGTCTGTTTTTATCTTCGACGATGACAACACTTCATTCAAATTTTCATCCCTTATTTCAACACCTATAATCTTTTGAGATAAAAACTATTATGTGTCCTTTTCCGAGATCCACTCTAACTGTGTACTTAGTTTCATTAAAATTGGTTCAGTAGTTTCGGCGTAAAAACGCAACATACACACACCCACACGACACTAAGACAGAGCTTGCGCATTTTTTTTATTAGTATGCATTTGTTTCAGTTGGAAGCGAAGTAACCGCGTCAACCACCTTACTGGTATACCTGCGCAAACATCTCCAACTCCGAGGCACCAAGTATATGTGTTTGGAAGGCGGTTGTGGCGCCTGTATTGTAGCCGTCTCTAAGTACCCTGGCGCTCGGATACAAGCTGTTAATGCTGTAAGTTTTGACTTTCAGATGTTACATCAAAAGCTTGTAAAGGTGGTACTTTTATGGTTCGACCGGAGAAGTACCACCGTTCGACCACCATCGGCCATCGAAATGACGCAATCATCGGCCTTTGGAATAGCACCACAACTGCATACTATCTCAGTAAAAACTTAAGGTTGAATGTAGAAATCCATTAAGCGGGTAACTGGTTAATCCCTACTAATATCATAAATTCGAAAGTAACTCTGTCTGTCTGTCTGTCTGCTACGCTTTCCCGCTTAAACAACTGAACCAATTTTAAAGAAATTTGGAACACAAATAGAGTGGACCTTGGGAAAGGATATAGGATGATTTTTATCCTACGGGAACGTATATAGTGCGTCCACGCGGGCGAAGCCGCTGGCGGAAGGCTAGTACCACAATAAATAACAAATAGTAAATAACGATGTAGCGCGCATGGCCCGGCGGTTAGCGTAGAACGCAAACGATCTATGCAACTAAGCCAAACGGGCGCGGTCGGGTGTGAGATGGGTAACCGCTAGTGGCAAAAACGTACTTCGGAGGGCACGTTAAGCCGTCGGTCCCGGTTGTTGTCGATAGATAACAGTCGTTAAACCTTGTCGGAGGCCTTATGCGCGGTTTGAAAAACATCCGACAGCGGGTTGGCCACTAACCCGCATCTCCACCAACCCGCATTGGAGCAGCGTGGTGGAGTAAGCTCCAGGCCTTCCCAATAATGGGGAGAGACCCGTGCCCAGCAGTGGGACACAAAAAGGGTTGCGGCCAAATAACGATTCACACTCATAGCCCCAGAGTAAGGTACATATACCCTGTGTCGTACGTGGTCGTACCCACCATGGACACACTCAAAGAAAGAAACACAAATAACCAGACCGAGAACAGAAGTTTAAACTCATCATTTAAATGTCTGTTTCGCCGGGAATCGGGCCCGGGACCCTTCGGCACGGTAACCATTGCGCCACGCATTTCGTCACTGCTATTTTTTGCTTCTTTGAAACATAAACAGAATTAATTTATGTAAGTAAAAACACATTGTTCTAATTGTCGGGATGTGCTAGTTTGAACAGCACAATCTGCAGAAAAAGACTTGAATTAATAATGAAATGAATTCGAATAGTGCAAAATTAATGTTCATAGTTTTTACTGTTGTGTATAAATTTCATACACCAGTGAAAATGTTACTTATAGAAATAATCTGGTTTTGCAGTAAACATAAGCAATATTTCATTTAATATTGATTGAAAATTAAATTGAATGTATTTGTAAGCAAATCAATACGGAAAGAAATAAAAGTATAATCTAATAATAAATCGAAAGCTGTCTGGAAAGTAATTAACAATAACACTATAAATATACCTAAACAAGATATTAATGAAATCAAAGTGGGGAACCACATTGAAACAGACCCACAAATTATCGCCAAAGAGTTTAATGACTTCTTCTTAAATCAAATTGAAGATAACTGTAATATAAAGATTAATAGTGATATACATAAAATTAGTTTTAACTGTCAACACTCATTTTTCTTAAAACCAACCTCACCCGACGAAGTTATAAAAATAATAAATAATCTAAATAATACAAATAGTACGGGGTATGACGGTATATGTACGAATATCGTTAAACGGGTATCAAATATAATTGCACCAATACTAGCTTATAATATAAATTTAAGTATTGAAACTGGCATATTTCCAGAGAAACTTAAGGTCACAATTATCAAACCAATATTTAAGAAACAGGACAGACAGAACATGGGATGTTACAGACCTATAGCATTAATACCTATTTTTTCTAAAATATTTGAAAAAGTACTCCATGACAGATTATATTTTTACTTCGAAAAGTTTTCTATCTGAGAAAAATATAAATGTAACAATGCCTGAGAGTTTTTTTTCCTCCGGCTTTTTTTCTCTCATTGACCCAGCGGTGGGTAGGCATTAAAGCCGAAGATCCGTTAAAATTTATTTAACGGATTCTTAAAACTTTAAAATAAACTTGAAATTTTAAATTTAAATTAAGTTTTAATTGTAATTAATTTAGTAAATAAATAACTGTAGGTTAATTTAGTGATTATTGGATGCCTGAATAAGGTAGACTGTTTAAATACTATTGTTAGATGCAAACACCAAAATTTTTTGTAAACAGTCATCAATAAACGTTTTTCATTTCATTTCATTTCATTTCATCTTTGCTGATGAGCAGGTAGGGTTTAGGAAAAACAAATCAATAAACGTAGCAATTTATAATTTTTTACAAAAAGTAATGACAGGTTTAAATGATAAGAAACAGGTAATCGGGCTCTATATGGACATGACAAGGGCATTCGAGTATGTAGATCATAAATTGCTGATTAATAAGTTAGAGAAATATGGAGTCAGAGGCAATGCGTTGAACTTAATCAACTCTTACCTAACTGACAGAGAACACATAACAGAAATAACAAAAATTAATGAAATCACAAAAACTGAAGAGAAACATCATTCTCTCTCTAGGAAAGTACTGTATGGAGTGCCTCAAGGAAGTATTTTAGGCCCTTTACTTTTTTTAATTTATATTAACGATTTTCCTCAAGCAGTTAAAGAACCGATGATACTATTTGCTGATGATAGTACAGTAATATTTACAAATAAAAACACAGGTTCCTTTGAAAGTAATATAAATAATTGTCTTGAATCACTGATAGAGTGGCTAAATAGTAATAATCTTAAAATTAATCTTGATAAAACAAACATAATGACATTTAAAAATAGAGTATCATACGGACAACCAGTAAATATTAACTATAAAGGAAAGTTGATATCTGAAATAGAAACAACAAAATTTTTAGGACTATACATAGATAGCAGATTAACGTGGCAGTCACACAAAGAACACGTTTGTAAACAATTAAATAAGTTTTCTTTTGCTTTATATAAATTGGCCAAAGTTGTAAGCAAAACGGCGGTTCTAAATGCCTACCATGCGTACGTAGGTGCAACATTAAGATACGGTATAATATTCTGGGGAAACGCGACTGGAATTCAAACTGTGTTTAAGGCTCAAAAAAAATGCATTCGAGCAATATGTCAATTACAACAAACGGATACTTGTAGGCCACATTTTCAAAATTTAAAAATAATGACGCTCCCTTCCTTATACATTTACGAGATCTCTTTAATGGTCAAAACAGAAATCACAAAATATGAAACCCTTAAATCAAAAAGACATAACAGTAAATTATGTTCAATCGCTTCCAAAACAAAACAATATCATAACAGTGTCTTTTGCATGGGACCAAAAATATATAACGGTCTACCGGAATTCCTCAAAATTAAAACGGGCAACGAATTTAAAAAAGTACTTAAAACGTATTTACTGAAAAAGGCGTATTACTCAGTCACTGATTTCATAAACGATAAAACGGCATAAAGGAATTCCACAAAAACCTGGGAGGTTTTTTTTCCGCCGGCTTTTTTTCCTCTCAGTGTACAAACACCCTGTGATATGGGTACCCAAAGCTGACGATCGGAACCGATCCGAAATATAAATAAATAAATATTTTTATTTTTATTTATAAAAGGCGCAATATGGGACAAATAAAAATAATATTAAAATAGATGTAAATGTACATTTCGTAATTGTATTATAGTTTAGTTTTTTTCCTTTTATATTTTTATCATTGTATATTTGCATACCTCATGAAGATAAATATGGCGAACTAAATATATATAAACAACTTTGTAAACACCCATATTTGTGCAAATAAATGTCTTTGTCTTTGTCTTTGTCTTTATAATTAATATAAATTCAATCATATTACACTTACACAAAGGCAAGCGCTCCTTGTATTGTGCTTACACTAAAGAAATCCATAATTATTATTATTTATTTATTTATTTATTTAAAACTTTATTGAACCCATCAAATGTGGTACAATAGGCGAGCTTAATGCCAGGTGGCATTATCTACCAGCTTACCCAAGGGAGTGCAGAGAAATTCAAAGGCGGTTAAGGAAGAGACAAGAGAAGAGAAATAGATACAATATGAGTGATAAAATTGTATGTAGATAAATAAAAAAAAGACAAAGTAAATATATATTGCATAAAAAAAGCACATATATCCATAAATACATATATATGTATAAAAATGAAATTGAATAGAAGTAGGATTATAAAACATATTCTTTGAGAAAGTGAGCCTTTACACTTTTTTTAAAGGAAAGCTTGGAGTGTGATTTCCTGATATCAGCGGGTAGAGCGTTCCAAAGCCGAACCGATTGAAGTGAAAAAGAATTAGAAATAAAACCGGAGCGGTGAAGAGGAATTGTTAGAAGAAGAGAGTCGGAGGAACGCAGATGACGTTCGTGGGAGTCACAGAGGTACTGAAATTTACACTTCAAGTACTCTGGAGAAGGCGAATCAAAAAGAATGGTAAACAGTGTATTAAGTAGTCTAACCTGCCTGCGTTGACGAATGGGGAGCCATCTAAGTTGGCGACGATAGGAAGATATGTGGTCGAATTTACGCAGACAGAAGATGAAGCGAATGGAGTAATTAATAAGTCGTTCTAGCTTGTTTAAAAGATTCTCATTCAGATCGGAGTAACACACATCTGCATAATCAATCAACGGCAGGACAAGTGTTTGAATTAAATATTTTTTGGTTGTTATCGGTAAAAAGTTCCGTAGTCTATTGAGCGAGCGCAACGTTGCAAAGACTGACCGACTAACTTCATTTACCTGAGCCGTCCAGCTAAGGGTGGCGTCAATGTGGAGACCAAGGTTTTTGACCGTGGGTAAAAATGGGACGATATAATTATCAAGCGTGACCGGTGCGATGGATGAGATATCAAGCCGACATAACTGGCGTGAACTACCAATAACGATAGCCTGGCATTTGGCAGGATTAATGTTGATGCCAAATCTACGAGACCAAGAACTTATATTGGAGAGATTTTTATTTATTTTATTTATGCCTCCGTTAATATCGGAGACGTCGACTTGGCTGTAGATCTGTAGATCATCTGCGTACAAGTGATAAGGGCAGTCAAGAGAATGAGTAATGTAGTTAATAAAAATGGAGAACAGTAAAGGCGAAAGAATTCCACCCTGTGGAACACCACACTTCAGATCGCACCAATCTGAAAGCACTCGTTTGAATCTTACTGCCTGTTGTCGACCGCGAAGGTAGGAGGATAACCAATTCAATGCAGTGGATGAAAATTTTGACCGTTGAAGAGCTGCGACGAGAATGTCATGATCCACTGCGTTGAAGGCGTTGGAGAAATCGATAAGGACTAAGACGGTAACATATTTTTTCTCCATACCTTCCCTAATATCGTCGATGATTTTTAGAAGTGCTGTTGTTGTACTGTGGCCAGGCCTGAAACCAGACTGAAAAGGAGAGAGAAGATTATTTTTGAAAAGAAAAGAAGAAATCTGCTTGTGAGCAGCGGCTTCCAAAATTTTGGATAAGAAAGGTAATATAGAAATAGGTCGATAGTTGTTGAGTACACGGGGATTAGAAACTTTTGGAAGTGGGATTACGAAAGCCTTGCGCCAGATTGATGGAAATGTCCCCGTACTCAAAGAGAAATTAATGATGTGAGTGAGGATGGAAATAATGTGTTCCAAAATTAAAAGGATCATATTTCTGTTGACGTTATCGTAACCAACTGCTTTGGATTTGATAGAAAGAATCAATTTCCTAACTTCATCTACCGATACTGATCTAAATGTAAAGGGAGCGACAGCAGGTTGAGGCAGAGAAACAATTTCAGTGATGGTAGCAGACTTAACAGAAGGAGTTATGGAAGAAGCTAAAGAAAAATGAGAATTGAGATCGTTTAAGGGGAAAGAAGGCATCGACGTTTCTTTAGTTATTTTACCAATACCAATGGAGTTTAGGAATTTCCATATATCAGCAGAAGAGGAGGAGGAAATATTTTCGAAGATGTATCTTCGCTTGGCGGCCCTTACCACCTGATTGCATTTGTTACGAGCAGTTTTGTAAAGTTGCCAATTCTCCTCACACCTGTCACGCTTGAACCGACGGAAGAGCTTATCGCGGCGTGTCATGTACATTCTTACACCACGATTAATCCATGGAGCTGGAGGTCGCTTGAGTTTAACAGCCCTCATGGGTGCATGCGCATCAAACAGCTTCAGAATGAGACCGTTGAAAAGAGAAATTTTTTCATCAACTGATGATGCGCTTTCTATTTCGGAGAAATTAACGCGTTCAGCATCTGACTTTAACGCATCTTTGTCAATCTTAGCAAAGTTGCGCATCCACACTATTTTGGGTTTGGCTCTGGGTGGTTTGAGTTTATATGATAAATAAATTAAATCGTGTCTTGAGAACCCAGGAGCGTGAAATTGTCCTTGCTGAAGAATACAGTCAGCAGAAGAGGTAAACATTAGATCTATGCACGTGTCAGAGGAGTGAGGATTACAGTGTGTGGGTTCGTAGGATAAGAGAGTGAAATTCACAGAATTTAAAATGTTAATGAGTCTAGCTGATCTGCTAGAGTCACTACGAACGTCTGTATTTAAATCGCCCATTATGATGTGATGTGTGTACTCCGAACATAGAGACTCAAGGACGTTTTCAAGACTAGAGAAGTAGTCGATAGATGGTGGACAGTATACAACTCCAAGGACGGCTTTGGCTCTCCCAACCCTGACTTCAAGGAAAATAAACTCACAAGATCCGGAATAGGAAGAAGGGGAAGTGGCGAGTATTGTGTAAGAAATGTTACTACGTAGGTATATAGCGACTCCACCACCACCCTTGTCAATGCGGTCATTTCTAATTAAAATGTATCCGGGAAGACTATAAGAGGCAGAACTTAAATTTGGCTTAAGCCAGGATTCGGAAACGAGAATCGCATGAACAGAGGACGCTGTTGTAAAGGTGTCCAAAAGGTCAGCATAATGCGAAGGAATGCTTTGTGCATTTAAATGACAGACGTTAAAAGAAGTTGAAGAATTGTTCAGAGCATTCTGCAATAAGTTACCAAGTGTTGAAGGCTCATAAAATGAATCATCACTAGAGTGTGACGCAATACTTAGCTCGTGAGCAGAGTCACTCTGAGCAGAGTGAAATGATTCACTGTCGGACATAATCGAGAAATAATTAACAGATAGAAATATAAGTAATATATAATATAAGTAATATAATATAAGTAATATGTAATATAAGTAATATATAAGTAATATATTATTATAATGTGAATATGTCTGTTTGTTTGTTTATGTGTTTGTTAGTCCTTCGTTCATGCAAAGGCTCTTTGGATTGACCTGATTTTTGTACAGAGATAGTTGGAGGGTTGGAAAGTGACATAGGCTACTTTTCACCCGGGGAAAATGCATTCGTAATATAGACCAGGTATATTTTGGTATCGGGGGGGAAACGCCTAGACGACTTTTAACATAATATTATTGCATATTTTTATAGTGCTTGGTAACAATAACATCATGCCACGGATGGGACATTACAACCATAGAAAACTTGGGCAACAGACTTATAGGATATCACCCACTACAGAAGATGCTTGCGAAGGAAAATGGTACCCAATGTGGTTACTGCAGCCCAGGGTTCGTGATGTCTATGTACAGGTAAGAGCATTCTAAATATTTAATTATTACTGACCAAATTTATATAGTTAGAAGTATTGAAAACAGATGGGGAAGTAATTCCTCGAATGGTGACCCCGATTCAGCAAAAAGACCTCAGGCCGGTCTTCTACTAGTTGGATTCACGACCTTACGAAGACAGTGGGAATCTGCTCGATTCAGAAAGCGGAGGACCGGATGGAACAGTGAATATAAGGGAAGGCCTATGCCATTAGTGGACTTTTAAAGTCTGATGGATGCCTACATTTAAATATTAGAGAGAATCATCTATCATTCTGTTGAAAACAATCTACTGCTACGTGTTATCACAGGAGTTCAATACTGGATTACTTTTTTTGTACGAGTATTATAGTTATTAAAATAATGATAATTACAATAAGTAGTGTTCGAGTAGTCAAGTTATCGGTTACCGGGCAGGCAATCCAAAGTTCCCACCCAAGCGCGTAACTCTGACAACAAAATGCGACGACCTGCGTGGCGCAATGGTTACCATACCGCACTGCCAATCGAAGGGTCACGGGTTCGGCAAAACAGAAATTTGAATGATGACTTTAAATTTCTGTTGTCGGTCTGGGTGTTTGTGTTTCTGTCTTTGTGTGTGTCCATGGTACCCACGACACAGGGTATAACTACCCTACTGTGGAGCTATATGTGTGAAGCGCTATTTTTTTATTGTTATTTATTTAAAAATAGTAATATTTATTTATCTCTCCATCTCCATCAACGTGCATGCCTAAGATATACGCTAACATTTCTGGATAACATGCTGTCCACTAACAAGAACTTGACTAGCGTGGTGGATGTAGCTTGGACCCTTCTTGATTCCAAAAGCAAACCCGTCCAGCTTTGGAGAATTACAAATATTGAAAAAAAAATGTGATTGGATAAATAAACTGATAATTATTTCAGCCTACTTAAGAGCCAAAGTCCCACAATGCTTGAAGTTGAAAAGTCCCTCGCCGGCAACGTTTGTCGATGTACAGGATACAGGCCCATTTTAGATGCATTTAAAAAATTTGCTCCTGATGCTCCAAAATCCGAACTTCCTGACATAGAGGATTTAAAAATTTGTACGAAGAATGGTGAAGCGTGTACTAAAGAAGACTGTGATGAAACTGATTGGTGCTTTGTATCTGAAGACGAGATTCTACAAGCAGCAATTTGCGTGTTCCTCAGAGATGGTCGCCTTTGGTACACAGTGCAGAATACATCAGATGTATTTGCTATCTTACGAGAAAAGGGAGACAGCTCGTATATGTTGGTAGCAGGAAATACAGCAAAAGGTAATTTTAGTTCTTTGAAATTCCATGTTTATTTAAAAAATGTAGTCATTTGAAATGAGGTAATTAGCAAGATAGTATAAGAAAGATCGCTTACGTTCTACGCCAGGTAATATGCACTTCTAAGTTCAGAGATTCTATATAAGGTGGAATTTTCTAATTTAGTTTTGTGCTCTAGGAGTCTATCCAAGAGACGAAGAACCCCAGATACTTATAGATATCAACAGAATACTATCACTCAAAAGTTATGTATTGGATCAGAACTTGTTACTTGGAGCTGGAAATACTATTACGGAAACCATCGAAATATTAAATACTGTGGGAAACCTTCAATATTTTGACTACCTTAAGACTATTAAGGAGCATCTTAAATTAGTAGCACATGATGCTGTAAGAAATGTAAGTAAAGCTAGGATTATGCCTTTAAACAGGAGTACTGAAAATGATCCCTGACTTTTAGATTTCATTCAGATTAACTTTCCAATAAACAAAGGCAAAGATCATATTTTAGTATAAGATGAAAATTATTAGAAGCGATACAGTTTAAATATATAGTTACTAAGCCACATCTTTTGCATAAAACGAATAAATTCGTTTATTTATTCTAATGTCTGATTTAAGTTTATTAATGTTTTCAGTCAGGCACCATTGCAGGAAATTTGATGATAAAGTATTTCCATAATGAATTCAGTTCTGACATATACCTTCTTCTCAACGCAGTTGGGGCACAAATAACAATTCGTATGTATTTCGTTACAATATGCATGTTATTAAAATAAACATTTCTTCTCTTGCGAAATTGTAAGAGGTTTAATGTTATTGTAGCGGTAAGTGTGATAAACAATGACACTAAATATATAAAACAAGAAGCAGATATGTCATAAGTGCGCGCGATGTGAAGATTCAAAAACGTCCCAATCGGGACGTCTTTAATGGGACGTTTGCAACTTTGCGTCGAACGCGCAACCATTAAAATTATAGCTATCTCTTTCAATTGCGTATTATTTCATATCTTTTGTTTTGCTTATCAGTAAATCTTGTCAATGTGTTCAGTTTTGGATTGCTCGGAACGGAACAGATTTAAATCGTAAATTACTATGAACGTAACATCTCATTTAAAATATCATTGGTAATAAATGTAACGTTATGTAATACATTTAAACTATCGATTTGTATATATATATATATATATATATATATATGGATCACTTAAACGGCTCTAACGTTTTTCATGAAATTTAGCATGCATGGGGTTTCAGGGGCGATAACTCGATCTAGCTAGGTTTCATTTTTAGAAAATATCGTTTTATCAGCGATAATCAACTTAAAAATAAATGAATACCTACGCTAACATAAATCTGTTAGCGAGTATGTAATACTATTTTTAATTGGGAGCTACTTCAGTTGAAGGTGGCTACTTTGAAGGCGTTGTTAAGTAACACTAATGCTATGAGCAATGAGTCTCTGAAAAGTCATAAAGATTTGCCCCATCTTAATAAAGTTTCTTCGTATTTCAGTTGATGGCTTTATGAAAGCAAAAATAGTTAGTATGAAACAATTTTTGGCAGAAAACATGAAAGGGAAAATTATTTTGAACATAAGGCTTCCTCCGTTTAATAGCCAATATAAATTGAAGACATATAAGGTAAATTCTGTTTTTTTGTACGATTTTATCTTTATCTACTTCCTTTAGAAATAAGGAGCTCATTTTAGTTTCGTTCATGGACGTAATATAACTTTATGACTACTACTAATTTGTTTTACTGTCTTTCTTAAAATAATATTTAAATTTAAATTTTAACAGTTTTTAAAATCGATGTCTAATACAATTTTTAACATCCGACGCAAAAACGAGAGGGTGTTATAAGATTGATGTGTCTGTGTATGTGTGTGTGTGTCTTTGTCTGTTTGTGGCATCGTAGCTCCCGAACGGATGAACCCATTTTGATTTTGTTTTTTTATTTGTTAAAAAGGTGAATTGAATGTCTAAATACTAAAAGGGCACTTGTCCTCTAAATTTTATGAGATGATATTTTACAGGAGACAGAAAAAACTAAATATTTGTACAATTAAAAAAAATTAAACATTTATTTAACTGTATTATGTTTTATGGAAAAATCTCGAAAAATCTCGTTAATTTTTTCTATACATTTAGAGAAATACCAATAATAAAAACATGGACATGTTCCCTTTTAGCATTTAATCATAATATAACATGGACATATGCCCCTTTTACACCTAATGTAAATATGGTTTAAAAAAACAAAGAAAAAAATTGCAAGTATTACTTTTATTAATCAAATTAAATAATTAAATTTACTCTACAGGCCAACTGTAAATAGTTTCCCAGTATTGAAGATACTCGGCAGGAATGTACTCCTTCAACATTTTTAAATCCCCCATTTTTTTCTTTGCAATAGGAACTGGACCAGAATACTTTTTTTGTAAAGGGAGAATGATGTTGCTTTTGTTTGTTTTTCTTAAGTCAAAAGCTGCTGACCTAAAGCCATCGATGAATTCTTTTGCAACAACACTATGTGGAACTTCGGCACTGAACTGAAATTCATGATATGTAGAAATCATGAATTTTTCTTTTAGCTCTCCACGCTGTGAAGTTTTTGATAATTTCGTTTTATAATAAAACTCTAGAAACCACAGCTGAAAATTATTGTAGATAATATATTGTTGTGGCATGTAAACAACAAATTTTTCTTTTATTTCTGTACCCTTCATAATGATTGACTGGACGAATTCTTCAACCGTATACAGTCTCTCAATTTTCTTCAATTTTCTTTTAATAAACCCAAAACTTCTATCACAGGGAAGGAAGGAATGTCCACGAAATGGAAAGTACAGATTTATTTTCTTGAACATCTTTTTTTCAAAATTTTTTTGTTAAAAAGGCACATGTCCTTGGACAAATGCCCTTTTAAAACTTAACAGTAATTTTGTCCGTTCATCACACTATGACTAAAGCCCGGACATGAGCTGTTTTGACAAAAAACTATGTAATTAGGTATTGCCAAGTGATAAAATAGAAAAAAAAATTGGTTAAAAAAGGGACATGTGCCCTTTTAGTACTTAGACATTCAATTAGTCGGGAGTGTTCTAAGCTATGTTTGTTGAAAATCGGTTCAAGATGGCCGCCGCCACGAAATGGCGGAATATAGCGGAATATATATTTTTTAACAACTCCCTCAATATAGATATCAAATGAAAGGTGTTGAATAGTAGAATAATTTACACTATACTGAAAGGGAATGAGGTATTTAACTAACGAAATAAAATCTAAAAACTCGAAAAATATTTTTACCTGACTAAGTTACTAACTCAACTAACTAATCACTATAAATAATTACCTAATATTTATACCTACTTTAAAAAGGAATAAATAAAAGTGAAATTAAAAAAAATTAATTCCCCGACCAAAAAAATAAACTCTAAAATCTAACAAATAATACGGGTATTTTAAACCTATTTTAATTATTATCATCACATATATTATGTAAGTTCAAATATTTTAATTTTCCACGCGTCGTCGCGTCGGGGGACTGCTAAACGTGAGGGCAGACTACCTTGACGGTTGTGTCGATTTTGGGAATTTTTTGGAGTAAATTCTTTTATTGTAATCTCTGTGACTACATCTGATTTCTCACTTAGCGGTCCCCCGACGCCTACTACGACCTACTTAGATAAATATTACTTACTTAATATATGTGACGATAATAATATTATAATATGTTTAAAATATTATTTGCTAGATTTTAGAGTTTACTTTGGGACGGGGGTTTTTTAAAATATTTATTTTACTTTTATACTATTTATTAATAATAAACTTGTAATATTTTTTTAAGATATTAAAGAATTTATTTTTTAATTTGAAATTATAGAAAGACATCTCGTTAATTATCTTAGTACAGATATTCTATTTCACGAAGTGCGATTCGCTCTGGGTGAACCTACCATTAGAATCCTACAATATCATTCCTGAAGATAGGCCATAGAATATTTTTAAAAACGTTGAGGATCCGTATGAAAACTTCGATAATATAACACAATGTCTGAATAATGCGATGCATGTATGGGACACCAAAGGGGCTAAATTAGGAAACAATAATTTGGAGAAAATTAACTTGATATTACGAGTTCTTTTTAACGCGGGTGAAACCGCAAGGCAAAGCTCTTATGTCATTATAATTACATATAAGTATATCTATTTTTTCAGATTGCGGCTCGAGCTCAAAATTCCCATGCACTGGTTAACGCTGCTTTTCTTTACAAATTAAGCACAGATAATACTGTGCAGTATTGTAGAATTGTCTATGGTGGTCTATCGCCTTCCTTCAACCGAGCACAAAAGACTGAAAAGTATTTGTTAAATCGTAAATTATTTACAAATGAAACATTAAAAGAAACCATTGCAGTCCTATCCAACGAATTGGTAGTAACAGATCAACCACCAGCACCGTCAGTAACATATAGGAAACAAGTGGCTATTGGGCTGTTTTATAAGGTTTGTTCATTAACTTTTATCTTTGTCTGATAACTTTGTCTTCTAGAATTATTAGGTATCGAACGGAACCACGAGACACTGCTAGTTAATATCATATTGCTCGTATTGTTGACACGCCTTCTAAATTAGTTGGCATCATAAAATATTGGTTCATGTATAAGTCTCACCTCTTATTAAAATTAATTTTAAATATATAGATAGTGGTAATTAAAGGATATGTTATTGGCATTTGGGGTATTTAGGGAGCTACTTAATTGCCTTTATAATTTCGTAAACATCCAAAAACGTATTAATCCTTACTGTACTGCTAAAATTAATCTTAAATGTTCACTTCTAGTAAGCACCTTAAAGTTTTAAGGTTCATAACAGTAGTCCATCTTTGACGACCTGGGTGGCGCAATGGTTACCATGCCGGACTGCCAATCGAAGAGTTCCGGGTTCGATTCCCGGCGAAATAGAAATTTAAATGATGAGTTTAAATTTCTGTTCTCGGTTTGGGTTTGTGTTTCTATCTTTGTGTGTGTCCATGGTACCCACGACACAGGGTATATCTACCCTACTGTGGGGCATGTGGAGCTATGAGTGTGAAGCGTTATTTATTTATTTATTTATCTGTTTCAGAGCCTGCTTTCATTGTGTCCATCCAGTGTTTTGGGAGCTCGATATGCGTCAGGTGCAATTAATTTAAAGCAAACTAGAGGCGTGTCAAGTGGTCAACAGGAGTATGAAACGGACCCTACGCTGTATCCACTGAATGAACCAATACAAAAAGTCGATGGACTGGTAAATGAAAACAGAATACGATTAGAAAAAAATATTTGAATGGAGTAGCAGACAAGAATAAGTGGTTAAGTGGTCACAGCAGCCCATGGATACAGCGACACATGACCTCAAGCAAGCCTAAGCTTTACCTATAGTTGTATGCAATTGCGTTGTTACTCCGAAGACCGATAGTCGCCTCAAGGAAGTCTGGTCGCCTCATGTATATTAATATTTTTTTCAGAAATCATTTTCTTATTTTTTTAGTGAACTAGCTCAATATTTATTTCTTTATTGTATTTACTATGGCATGTTTATTTAATTGCTGGTGGTCTAAGGATAAGGTATAAATTAATACTTAAAGGATTTTTAATTAAAAAAATAATTCATAGGTTTAATTTAATTATATTTAAAATTAAAATGTTAATAACACACAATAAGCCTTATATTACAATTAGCAAAATATTTACCACACAGATAAAATTTGTACCGTAACAGCTAAATCATTTATCGAAAAACAAGTTCATCATACGGCAAACATTGATGTATTACCATTTTATTGAGCTTATCTTAACACAAACTTATTTACAGGTTACAAAACACAAAAAGTTAAAGCTATTACCTAACTAAATAGTCAGATAAGACGGTTTTGAATTTAAACTAATTTAGATAAATAGAAATTATTCATAATAATAGTCTTCCGCTAGCGGCTTCGCCCGCGTGGATCCGTTTTATAGGTTCCCGTAGGATAAAAACCAACCTATGTCCTTTCCCAAGGTACACTCTATCTGTGTTTCAAATTTCATTAAAATTGGTTCAGTAGCTTAAGCGGGAAAGCGTAGCAGATAAGACTGACAGACAGAGTTACTTTCAAATTTACAATAAATATATTAGTAGGAATTTTAAATTATAATACAATTATGCACTGCATTAAAATTACAAATTACTCATCTGTTTTAGATTATAGCATCAAATTTTACGAAATAAATCTAAATTCAAAATAATTCTTTTATTGAACGTACATATGTACACATATTTTCACGGTCCTTGGCTATACGCGATAAGTTGAGCTGAAAAACAGAATCGGAGGAGAAAACTCTCATCAGCACTCTTTTCAAATTGCAGTTATTATAAAGAAAAAATGTAAATAAATTAATAGTATTGTTTTACTTTTAGATCCAGTGTGCAGGAGAAGCTCAATATTCAGAAGATATTCCATATCTTCCCTACGAAGTGTATGCTGCATTCGCACTGACTACTGTTGCGGTTGGCGTCATAAAAAGCATTGATGCCAGTTCTGCTCTGGTTAGTATCCATCCAGACATTACAAGTAAAAAATAGAAAGACTCGTTATACTTTAGTATGAAATTTCATTAACACGCTTATATTAGCTCTACCTGTATGTTTGTTTGTAACTGTGAGTTTGTAAGCTTGCTTGTAACTCTCCTTTGGGCTCGATTTTGACCCACTTTCAACGAAATGAAATGAAATGAAATATTCTTTATTCACTGTACGGTTCATTTACAAACTCTTAGTGAACGTTATTTTTTGTTCTGTCTGCTCTGGGTGCGCTTAGGCAATGCTGAGCTGAAGAAAAGAGCAGACGGAGAAAAACTTCAGCCCTGTCAACGGACAGTTTTAATTCAATATTTGGACGCTTATCAAGAATCGGTGGCAATACATGGCAATATTATAATAATTTCGTGAATTTATATATCATGAAACAAAAATTAAATAAAGTTTTAACAAATATAGCAATATTACTACTATATTAACTATTTTATTTAAACTAGGATTATTTTTAATTTTTTTTTGTTTGATCTCAGATTTTTTTTTAGATTTTTTGCATATAACAGTTGACAGCAATATGAGGTGTTATTTTCTGTGACTAAAGTAACAGATAAGCAATTTATATGCTCTAATTAGCGCAACACATAATTCAATCACTATGGCATCAAAGAAACCGCGCTCAAGCTTCTGGAGTCTTATTTGAGTGATAGGATCCAGAGGGTTGAAGTGAACGGTAAAATGTCAAACGGGTCTGTAGTTCATTTGGGGGTCCCACAGGGCTCAGTACTCGGCCCGTTCCTATTTTTAATATATATTAACGATCTGCCATATATGGTGGAGAATAATCACGAGATAGTATTGTTTGCAGATGATACTTCCTTAATTTTCAAAACTAATAGACAAACTGATGATTATGACGATGTGAACAATGCTCTCTCTGAGGTGGTAAATTGGTTTAATGTAAATAACTTAGTACTCAATAACAAAAAGACCAATTGTATTAAGTTTTCACCACCTAATGTTAAAGAAAATATTGTAAAACCTGAATTGAATGGCGAGGAAATGAGCTTTGTTGATGAAGCTGTATTTCTTGGATTAACTGTTGATTCTAGGCTTCAATGGGGACCCCATATCTCTCGGTTAGCGAATAGACTAAGTTCTGCCGTCTTTGCGATTAAAAAAATAAGATCACTTACATATGTCGATACAGCCAGATTGGTCTATTTTAGTTATTTCCATAGTATAATGTCGTATGGTATTTTACTGTGGGGAAATGCAGCTAATGTCGACACAATATTTATTTTGCAGAAGAGGGCTATTCGCGCAATATATAAATTAAATTCTAGAGAATCACTGAGAGAAAAATTTAAGGAGACTAATATACTAACATTTGCATCGCAATATATTTATGAAAATATAATGTATGTTCGTAAAAACAAACACGAATTTATGACCTTTTTGGATCTACATAGTTCGAACTGTGTTTCGACAAGGAATGGCCACAAACTTGCATTCCCCAAGTGTAGGCTCCGCAAAAAGAGCCACTCTTTTATCGGGATGTCGATCAGAATATACAATACAATCCCGGAAAATGTTCAATCCCTTCCTTTTCACAGATTTAAAAAAAAAGTCAAACAAGTCCTGTGCCGCAAGGCTTTTTACGATCTTAAGGACTATTTAATTGATAAAAAAGCTTGGGATTGAGGTGTAGTCCCACAAGGCTGTTTCTATAACTGATGTAATAGACTTAAATGAATTAAATTGCCATGTTAGCAGATGGCTGTGGGACGACATTGACACATGCGGTAGCTGTCACGTATGTTCCTTATCGGCCCATAGCTACTCTGTAAGAAAGTTAGCTATTGTATACCCCATATTTTAAAACAGGGCTGAAGTTTTTCTCCGTCTGCTCTTTTCTTCAGCTCAGCATTGCCTAAGCGCACCCAGAGCAGACAGAACAAAAAATAACGTTCACTAAGAGTTTGTAAAGGAACCGTACAGTGAATAAAGAATATTTCATTTCATTTCATTTCAGAGCGAATTAAAACTCTATTATTTGTGTACGTTGGCTGTGATATCACTTGTTTTGAGACCATAAGCACAATACAATGAGCGCCTCTAGCATCTTAGAACGTATTGATAACTGTGATACTTACATGTAAAACTCATAAAATTATATTATTTCTCCGTTATCACTTAGATTTGTATATCGCATACATTCAATACTAGCCCCTGACTTATGTGCGCTAAAAATAATACAATGTATAGTATGAGTAGTATGCGCCTGCCACAAGTTTTCCGTATCACCCAGGGTTGGCTGGAAGAGAATGCCATTAGGCATTTACCACACCCTTGTATTCTTAGTATAGGGTTATACTATAACTCATATTATTATATGATTATTAAATTTTTAACATTCCAGAAATATCCAGGTGTAGTAGCATTTTTCACAGCAAAAGATATACCAGGACTGAATTCATTCACACCAGCAGGAAGAACATTCTACGAAACAAATGAAGAAGTTCTTTGCAGTGGGGAAGTTAAATATTATAATCAGCCATACGGAATAGTTGTTGCAGAAAGTCAGCATACTGCAGAAGTGGCTGCAAAACTTGTAACTGCAACTTACAGCAATAAAACAGCACCGGTGATTGATGTTAGAGAAGCCAAAACTGATCCAAAGAGAGTGACATTATTTTCAAGCATTGACGCAACCAAACCTGGCGAAGATGTAGCTATGAAAATAAAAGGAACTCAGACTATATTTGGTCAATACCATTTTACAATCGAAACTTTAGTGTGTGTATCACATCCTACAGAAGAAGGTCTCGTTACGTACCCTTCGTCGCAATGGATGGATGGTATACAAATAATGACTTCTCGTCTTTTGAATATTGAAGAAAACAGGTGTGTTACAATTACTAGTTTATATACTACTTCAGCAGCCATGGCCGAGTGGTAAAAAGCCGCGGTCTACGACGCGACCGATCGCGGGTTCAAATCCTTGGCGCGCACCTTTGACAAAGAAATTTGCTATGTGCGCATTTATCGTTGCTTCATGGCGATGGAAAATATCGTGATATTTAATTGATTACGATGTTCTCCATCGCCGTGCATGCCTTAGAGAAATTTATAATTCGTCCACCAATCCGTACTTGGCCAACGTGGTGGACTATGGCCTAAATCCCTCTCACTTGTGAGAGAAGATCTGTGCCCAGCAGTGGGACATAAAAAAAAGGTTGAAAAAGAAATACTACTTGAGATAACTAATTTTAATTAATTAGTAAATAAAATTTTATTGGCTGCAACCCTTTTTGCATCTCACTGCGGTGCATGGGTCTTCTCCCATTATTGGGAAGGCTTAGAGCTTACTCTACCAATGCGGGTGCTCCGAACTTTGATTAATAAATCAATAATTTAATTACCTAGTAATAAAAAATTACATAACTTCACATTATAATAAAATAATATATCAACTGTATATTCAGTCATATCATATAGCGCTTGACCAGCATCACAATACTATACCAGCTGATTATAATCTAAATCCGTCTCAATAAAAATAACTACTTATTGGTTTTGTATATGGTAATCCCATAGTACTTCCCATTTTATTTTTTTAGGATAGATGTCAGAATTCGACGCATTGGTGGAACTTTTGGTATAAAAATATCTCGACCTAATCAAATTGCGTTGGCCTGTAATCTCGTAGCTTATAAACTGAACAGGCCTTGTAGGTTTATACAGTCCTTAAGAACAAATATGAGAGCAGTAGGAAAAAGACTGCCATGCACTACTGATTATGAGGTATATAAAATAAATCTTAACTGGTACTTTATAAAAGTAGAAAAAAATATTTGGTCAGGAAAAATTAAAATAATTTACCGAAAAAATGTTACAGATTGCCATAGATAACAAAGGCGTTATTCAATATGTAAATGAAGAGTTATACGATGATAATGGATACATAGTTAATGAACCCTTGATACAATTAGGGACCGATACCTATTACAATTCATATGACAAGACCAAGTGGAACTTCAAAGCGTATAATGTCATCACAGATACACCGTCTAATACATGGTTCCGATCTCCAGGTAATTTATTTTATTCGACTCATTTAAAGTGATAAAAATAATAACTGACACTTTTTGTATATATTGAAAAAAAAACTTGCTCGCAAGACACCTATTAAACACTGCTCAATACAAATAGTAAAATAAAAATAAAACATGTTCATAATGAAGATAGTTGTAACATGTTGTAAATGTCATGTTGTAAATGTCTGGGAATCCAATAGTAGTTTATGTGCAAATATCTTTATCCTAACGTTGTTTACCTTCACAGGTTCGTTTGAAGCTATCGCTATGGCTGAAACTATGATAGAAAGGATTGTCTATGCTTTATCTCTTGATCCAATAGAAGCCCGATTGGCCAATGTAGATCCTACAAGACTTAGTGATATTTCTGAAATGGTGAATACACTCAAAGAAAAATCTATGTACAGTCAAAGAAAAGTTGAGGTCAAACAATTTAATACCGTAAACAGATGGAAGAAACAAGGAATGGGAGTAGCATTTATGAACTGGAAACCTACTGGCTTTACGTATTTGAGTGCCAACATGTCAGTTTTTAGTGACGATGGTACTGTTGCTATAGTTCACAGCGGCATTGAACTTGGACAAGCTATAAATACGAAAGCTGTGCAAATTTGCGCGTACTTTCTGAAGATACCCATAACTAAAGTTCAAATCAAAGCAACGGATACGACGAGTAATCCTAATTGCTTTATAACTGGAGGTAGTATTGCATCTCAAAATATTGGAGTAGCTGTTCAAAAGTGTTGTGAAGAATTATTGAAAAGGCTTGAGCCAGTAAGAGCCCGAATGAATAATCCTACTTGGGAGGAGCTTGTGCTAGAAGCATTCAAGTCAGACGTAGACTTGCAAACACATTATCTTGCTAATGCCAAAGATTCCGTCGATTATGATATTTTTGGTTGTACTATAGCACAGGTTACCGTAGACGTCTTAACTGGAGAGTGGGAATTCGATAGAGTTGATATAATAGAAGATGTTGGACAAAGTGTTAGCCCCAAAATGGACGTTGGGCAGGTAATTAAAATAAATTTAATATCTTTTATTTTGACAGCAAATGTAATACAAGAAATTTGTTTATTTTATTTTCTAGATAGAAGGAGCTTATATCATGGGAGCAGGATATTACACGATTGAAGAACTAGTGTATAACAAAAGTACAGGAGAAAATCTTACAGACCGCACTTGGAGCTACTGGGTTCCTCAGGCTAGAGACATTCCTCGAGACTTTCGGGTGTACTTTAGAAAAAACTCATATGGAGTTAATCTCTATCTAGGAGCCAAAAGTAGGTATTTTTAAGTTACTAGATTTTTTTTTCAATCTTCTTTATGTACCACTGCTGGGCACAGGTCTCCTCTCATAATTGAGAGAGATTTATACCATAGTCCACCACGCTGGCTAAGTGGTTAGTGGGCTTCGTGGCCATGCATGCTCGGCAATGGAGAACATCATTATCAATTAAATATTTTCCATCACCATGGAGTAGCGATAAATGCACACATTACAAATTTCGTTGTCAGAGGTGCGTGCCTGAATCTGCTATCGGTCGCGTCTAAGACCGCGGTTTCTTACAACTCAGCCATCGCTGCTCATCGGTTACTAGAATACCGCGAATATAATCTACATAATTTGATATTTGATTGATACAAAATTCCTGTTTCACAGTGTTAGTTGCCATACTCCTAAACGGCTTGACCATTTTTTATGAATTTTTATATGTAGGTTCGGTAGGTCTGAGAATCTGTCGTATTCTATTTTTCAAACCCCTAAGTCATATGGGTGTTCAACCTAAAAGATTTAAATTCGGAATACGGAATTCCTGAGGTCATCGAGTACGTCTACAAAATTGTACTTTGTTGTAATGATCCCTTAAGTCCGAGAAAATAATAATGTCATTCACATTATTTAACTATTTCCACGTACCAACAATATCTCACCATCGCCATGGGTTGACTGAGAGAAAATGCCATTAGGCATTAAGTTCGCCCATTGTGAACCTAGTTTAAGGTGAACAATAAAGAATTTAATAATAATAATAATAATAATTTATTTCTAGTACGCGCTTTTTTACGCTCTTTTTTTAGCAGCGATGGCCGAGTGGTCAAAAACCGCGGTCTTCAACGCGACCGATCCCGGGTTCAAATCCTTGGCGTGCACCTCTGACAAAGAAATTTTAAATGTGCGCATTTATCGCTGCTCCACGGTGATGGAAAATATCATGATATTTAATTGATTATGATGTTCTCCAGCGCCGTGCATGCCTGAGAGAAATACATAATTTCTCGAAAAGCATGACGTCCACCAATCCGCACTAGGCCAGCGTGGTGGACTATGGCCTAAATCCCTCTCACTTGTGAGAGGAGACCTGTGCCCAGCAGTGGGACATAAAAAGGTTGAAAAAAAACGCTCTTTTTTTAAATTAAGTACTTTTAATCAAGCAACAAAGACTCACATAGAAATCATTGTAACATAAAATTAAATAAAAATAAAAATTAAAAGCAGCACATAAAAAATTCAATCAATATAAAATGTCAACAAGATATTATATTACATTACATTGAATTAACTAAAATTGAAATTAAATAACAATTTTTATTTTTATATGTACTTTTACTACTCAATGTAAAATAATTGAGTAGTGTAGTAGTTTAAGAAATGACACACAATATTAAATATTTAGGAGTAATCGTGGATTCTCACCTTAACTGGAAACTCCCTATCAATTACTTGTCGATAAGAATCCGGAAATTGGTGTATATATTTAAAAACTTACGCGCTGTTGCGAGTCTAAAGTTACTTATACAAACCTATAAATCCTTGGGCGAATGCCTAATAAGATACTGCATTTGTATCTGGGGAAATGCTGCAAAGACACACTTGATCTCTGTTGAAAGAGCCCAAAGAGCAGTGCTTAAAGTTCTTCTACAATTACCGTACAGGCACCCTACAAGTAATGTCTACGAAAGAGCTAGAGTTCTTTCAGTAAGAAAACTGTTTGTACTTCAAGTGCTTAATAAATATCACACAAACGTAGTTCCAAACTTACCTGCAAGTCACAAACGCATCGACAGATGTCCGGTACCGCGAGCCCGTAGTAAAATTGCAAAAAAACATTTTGACAGTGTTGCGCCACGCCTGTACAACAAACTAAATACTACACTAAAATTAAAGCTAAAAACATACTTTAATATTAAATTTAAACATACTGTACTTACCTGGCTCGGTACCCTTGACTATGATGATGTAGAAAATGTACTAATGAGTATATAGTACATACACGCTTGCACATACACACGCACACACACATACATACATACATGCATACACATTCATACATACATACACATACACACACCCATGCATATACATCACATGTAATTTTTTGTTTTTATTTTTTTGTTTTTATAAAAACCTGATGTTGAAAAATATACATAAGTCTGATTGTATAACTCTAGCAACATAAATATTGGGAGAAGACACTGGTCTCTGAGACACAGTTTTTACTAATTCAGGGACCAGAGACTTCATATGTTTTTACTGTACAAGTTTATACAAATAAATAAATTATTATTATTATTATTAGTGGAAAGTTAAAATAGGAATCGAATTGCCAATTAATATAATAAGAACAAGGACATAATGAAATAAATTTTTTGGACAACTAATAGTGTCTCACACGATCAGCTGTCACGTGCGCCCATCCATAGCCATTCTGTTATCTCCAATATACCTACTTATAAATGTACTTTTTTAAAAGAGTGCTGCTGGGATCTTTTTCCGCCGCCTTTTTTTCTCAGCTTAATATCTAGCCTAAACGGGCACCTAAAGGCAATGACCGGGAAAAAATGACATTCATTAAGCGAATATTTTGTATTCTTATATGATATAAATATTTTTTTCTTTCTTTTCTTTTCTTTCATCAGTAAATATTAATCCCATCAAAACATTCTTATGTAAAATGTTGCCAATACGAATAGTTACTACCTACATGACGGCTTATTTTCTAAAAAGATCTCATCCAGAGGCAACCTGAATTTACGCGCCCTAACTCTACCAGCCCTATTTTCACCGTCTCTACATCTCGGTAACGAAGCTTCTTTGTTACCGTTTCCTTCTTTATTGAGATTTTTGTTTAATATTGAAAAAAAAACTTATTGTTTTTTGTTAGCCACTGGGGAGCCAGCAACCTGCATGGGAATTTCAGTAGCATTCGCCTTAAGACAGGCCTTCACGGCAGCACGCGAGGACAATGGCATATCAAGTACTGAATGGCATCAATTAGGTAACACATTTCTATTGCCTATAATTGTAACTTAAATTACTGGTGACTTTGCTAGTGAAAAATGAAATAAATTAGTCATTACCTTCATTACTTTCATAATTCAAACGGGGAAGTACCATCGTACCATCGTACTACACCTATTACGACAATGAAGAAATGAATCAAGTTTTTTTAATGAAAACATACCGTTAAGCGCGCATGGCCCGGCGGCGAGCGTAGAACGCAAGCGATCAACGCAGCTAAGCCAAACGGGCGCGGTCGGGTGTGAGATGGATGACCGCTAGTGGCAAAAATTTCATGCGCGTTTCCTTCATGCTTCGGAGGGCACGTTAAGCCGTCTAAAGGCGGTTTGAAAACATCCAGCGGGTTGGTGGAGATGCGACCAACCCGCATTGGAGCAGCGTGGTGGAGTAAGCTCCAGGCCTTCCCAATAAGGGGGCGAGACCTGTGCCCAGCAGTGGGACGCAAAAAGGGTTGCAGCCAACATACAGTTGTCGGCGCGTTGTAATTTAGTTGACCACCGGCCTTTGGAGTCGCAACTTGCTTGGCTTGGCTCGCAACAAGGCTTGGCTCGCAACAAGGCTTGGCTCGCAACAAGGCTTGGCTCGCAACAAGGCTTGCTCGGTATCCATGGGCAGCAACGCTTATTTAATTAACGTAGTATGCATGTTGTTTTCTACTCTATATACTCATATTTAAATATTGGCTGCAACGCTTTTTACGTCCCACTGCTGGGCACTGGTCTCTCCCCATTATTGGGAAGGGCTGGAGCTTACACCACCACGCTGCTCCAATCAGGCGGGCGCGGTCCCAGGGGGTGGGGGTCACAGGGGACATGAGCCCCCCCAAAATCCATCAATCATCCGTAGATGGAAGGCAAGACAAGCCAATTTGGGACATCTTTTCCCCCAAATTTCTAAGTGACCCCCCTCCCGAAATTTCTTGGTGACCCCCCCCCCCCAAATTGAAGGCTGCGACCGCGCCTGGCTCTAATGCGGGTTGGTAGAAAATTGAAATATTAAAAAACGTAAACTATATCTTCAGTAAAAAGATTGTCGGCTTATATTTAAGTAAGTATGCCTATAGATGCTGGATGATATTCATAGAGATGTCCGTCCTCTAAAAGCTGATAACGGGAAATATTAACGCCACGCCGCGCCAACGCTTTATAAACAAAAAAGCTGTGCCCCGCGGTTTCACCCGCTTTAGAGAGGATCATTAGCATAAAGTGAATTTTTGGGATCCACCCAGAAGTCCCTATTGGTTAGAAAAGTACAGATATTTTTTTTTTCAGATTTTTTTCACCTTTTCTTTTACTTTACTATTATATTATATTTTACTTTACTATTATCTATGTACTAAGGGGTATTTATCACCCCAACGTGAAGTTGATTGGAGTTAATGATAATAGAGAAAACCGCGTGTCTTTACGTACAAAGAAAACCCTTTACTTTATATATATATATATTAAGATTTACTAAATACAAAAAATATTGATTATTGATTGATTTAAAAAAATATGTACTTTTGCAGATGGACCATCCACAGTGGAAAAGATATGCCTGGCGGCTGCGACAGATGTTAATGAATTTAAATATTACTAAAGTAAAAAATACGATTGGTGCCGACAATTTGTACTATAATGTAGGTACTTAATTCGCTTTAAATTGATGTATCATTCATACATAATATATTATTCGTTAATAAAATACTTAATTTACTTAATAAACTGTGTTATTATTAAATCTTTAATATATTAAACAAAGTATTGTTAGTCACACCATTTCTAACTCAAGTATCGCTGGACCCGTTTATAAATTTTGAGACTTGCATGTGTCTTATATGTATATGTCATAAAAAATGTATACTTTACTGATAAAACTGCAATTTTATTTCCTCCTAACTATCACTCATTTGTTGTTCGTGTTTTCATGCGAGCAAATCGCATTACATTCTTTTTAATTATTAATTTCTCATTATATTCGACCGACAGTACCTACTATACATTTATTGAATTTTTTTGTGTGACTTACGTTTCTTCAATATTATTAAGTACCTACAGGACCCTGGGTTGGCATTTTGGTGGGTTATCTATTTTATATAATAATATAATTAATCTCTATATATAAAAATGAATTGCTGTTCGTTAGTCTCGCTGAAACTCGAGAACGGCTGAACCAATGTGGCTAATTTTGGTCTTGAAATATTAGTAGAAGTCCAAGGAAGGTTTAAACGGTGAGAAAATATAGAAAAATTGAAATGAATAGTACCTGAAATAACTTATTTTATATTCCTATATGAACTGTTAGTAACTGTCAAACATTGTTTATTCAAGCCTGTGGCACAATACAAAGAGCGCCTTTCGTGGCGCCATCGTCCAGAAGTTTGACTTAGTCTGAATAACAATTCATCTGTCATTAGGTATTTGTTTTATATTTTTGATTTGACACTATCATAAAAACTCTTTGAGATGATAAAGAAACTAATTCGGGCCTCTTTCAATACTTTAAGGCAGCACACAGTATGAAATTTGACCTTTAAATCGAACACCCTTGTTTTATTCCATAAAATCGTAGCATTTTAATTATGAGATACGTCAATAAAATTCCTGTGTGCTAAATCGTTTTAGTTTAGAAGATACGAATTTTTGAAATGCCTTATATTTTAACCGGTACTTTCAAAAAATAATTAATTACTTTTTATTTAAAAACGAAATTATTAAAAGCTATTTAGCAATAAATAAATACATAAAAATTACAACCCACACAATTTTCATACTTGGAAATCTTCTACCAGGAACGAAGTTACAATCGTTTTTTTTAATTCGTTTTTATTTTATTTCTACAAGGAACTTCAGAATTAGCTGATGTTCTTACTATATGTATATAAATAGCCCTTAATTGTATCTATGACATACAAATTATCCAGGCGTTAATTCCGTGGCGTGTGCGAGATACGGAGCTTCAAAAATTTCAAAAGTCGGTGATACGGATAACGATTTCTATCTCTATCTATTTATCTATATCTTTTTTGAGCCTGTATAGGTTATAGTATGTTAATGTGAACAAACGGTAACATATAAAATCCATATTACTATCCATTTAATATTATAAATTCGAAAGTAACTCTTTCTGTCTTTCTGTCTGTCTGTCACGCTTTCACGCTTAACCCACTAAACCGATTTTGATGAAATTTGGCATGGAGATAGATTAAATCCTTAGGATGGACAAAGGCTCGCTATTGGCACGTTAACCCACGGGCAGATGTAAGTATTAAATAAACATATCAGTAATATAGTCTGCACGAAATCCAAATCATGAATGATTTTAAATTTGACAAAAGTAGTATTATAACTAATCCGACAATTTGCATATTCCGCCATGTTAGATTTAGAATGACGTCACACAACTAACCTTGCATTGTCATCGAAACTAAACGTAATGTACAAAATATTAGCTCAATCTCTACAATGAAGATATGCTTCAAAATGAACTTGCAAGATTCCACCCGAACATAGTTACATTCCTACATACATTGCAAGTTAAATAAAACCTTGTAAAAATATAATGTAGATTTATACTTCTAAGTTTTTCACGTGAAGAATTTAATTACCGGTATTTTTATTAACACCGTTATTGTGTCAACCCTAAGTCCGAATTATATCGGTAAAAATTACTACATCTTATAGGCGCCACGTATTAGAACGTTCATTATTTTATATCTGGTAGAGTGTTAAAAGTTCTTTCGGTGTGTATTTAAATTAACCGCTAATATAAAATAGTAAGAGTGATAAAAATAAAAATAGAAAAAGTTAAAAAAATATTTTTTCAGGACTTCTGCACAGTAATTCTATTTCAGACCTATTTTGTATTGTCCATCTTTAGTGTTTCCCTATTATCCTTTACCTAATATAACCCTTTTAAATATTTATTTTAATTTTAATTAATTAACGAGTAATTGGATATTTTCTGATTTTTACGTATTTTTGAAGTGAAAACTTCTTTAGCGGCGTTGTGCACTTTTTTGGGATGGGTAAAAAATGTTAAACTCGCGTCAGGACACGTGGCCTGATCGAATATTCGTAAGATCAGCCCTCCGGGTGACAGCTGATGGCTCGAATGCCTATACTTGTAAAGTTCGTTTATATCAAGAAGGTATTTAAAAATGGATATTGAACAAAGTGTAGAAAAAAGTGACGAAGAAATAGTGAAAGAAAATGGTGAGTACTTTACAAAAATACTAGATGAAAACCTACTGAAAATACTAGATGAAAAATATTACTGATAATAAAAGCAATTCGTGCGAAATTATTCCCTAACCGTTCCAAAATATCAAATATGCACAACGTTAATGTTCAAGTTTTCACTTCTGTCGGCACTACCGGAGTGCAACCCGTTGTTTTTTTTTGTCAATTTCAAAATTTTTTTTGTCATCAACTATTGAGAATTTAAATTCGGGAATTTTACTGATATACTTAATGAAGTCAATGGTATCATTTTATGTAATTAAACAAGCATGTCCGATTTAAAGGTCAAACTTCATACTGTGCAGCACAACGTTTGCGGGGTCCACTAGTTAAATAGTACAATCAAGTAACGTATCAATATTAATGTAACTAAATAACGATAATAGTATAATAGGCCATAAACAGCGTCAGATAATCGACACGCGCCTCTGCGATAGATGAGACGCGAGCGAGCGGAGTGTAATCAAAGAGATCATATCCAAGCTCATCACTCGCTGTTCAGTCGAGTCAGTTAAGACCCTTCTGATGGCAAAGAATTAATGTATTACGGACGGTCTAATACAATCGCGACCGTTCACTCGCGAGCGCGATTCAGAAGTACTTTTAGTAGCGCAATCTGTAAGCAACACAAGAAAATAAAGCTGCTTCGTGAACATGGACTGTATGTTCATGAGTTTCAAGCGCCATCTATTGACAGAATGATGAATCATATTTTATATCGTTAGATCACGTGTACGGCGATGTGCTCTATTTTTATCAAATGATGCGAGCGAGGTGTGTGTTTACTCTTACTGGGATCGTTTAAAATTTACATACTTTAAATCCAATTTATTCTGTGACCCAACACCATTTTCAAATCATTCAAATTAGGTAAAAATATAGGTAGGTAATACGTGGAACGTAATGTTTTAGGTTTGTCATTAAATTAATAATTTAACTATAAATATGATAGGTAACTTTAAAGATTATTATAGGTATTTAATCACGTCTTTGTCTGTCTGACTCTTCTAAGTAATAAATCAGTTGGTAATTTAGTTTATTAGTAAATAACTGTTTGTTTAAAAATAACTTAAAATAATATCATAATCATTATCTGTCAGACTCTTCTAAATAATTAATAAGTGGTACTTAATCTAGTTTATTAGTAAATAACTGTTTGATAAAGTTTTGTTAAAAGTTACTTAATTATCACTTTCACTAGTATTTTAGTGGTAGTTTAGTACGAAATTTTGGAAAAAAATATAGTACCTAAGTCATTTTAACAAACAATGAAACTAGTAGTTTTTTAAATAATGTGTGTTTGTTAAGTTCCACGCAAGGGGAGCCCCACCCTCCTCTATTTTTTACACGCTTTTTATTAGCTTCACCTGTATGTTTGTATGCTTGTATGTTTGTATGTTTGTAACCGACTTCTTTGGGCGCGATTTTGACCCACTTTAAACGGCCAGATTTCGTTCAAACTTTGTAGATTTATTGAGGACCGATGACAATACACTAATTTGATAAAATAATTCCATTTTTCAATTTGCAAAATATGATTTTTGTTAATTTATATACATAATTTTCTGGTTAACTTGAAAATTTTGCATAGGGGTCAAGGGCCGATGACAATGCAATAATATGAGAATAAAAATCCAACTAAAAAATTAAAAATAAATAATGTAGTTTAAAAAACTAAAAAACACGCTTTTGAGAAAATACGAACTAAAAACTAAAAAAATAAGAAGAAAATGTATATTACTGTAAATAAAGCGTGGGGTGGTTTTTAAGATACTATTGACACCATGCACCCCACGCTTTATTTACAGTAATATACATTTTCTTCTTATTTTTTTAGTTTTTAGTTCGTATTTTCTCAAAAGCGTGTTTTTTAGTTTTTTAAACTACATTTTTCTATTTTTTGTATATTATAGGTAAGTCGTAAACGTTCTCAGAATACAGCTCCATACAAATATCTGGGTGTTCAGTCCTTAGTTTCGGAATCGAAACAGACATGATGAATATCACTGAAACAAAATCCTAATGGTTTTGTTTTTGCCATTTTGCTACGGAAGTCTAAAAATGACATTCAAGTACTATTTTTACCTTATTTTATCTTCATTATCATTCTTATAATTTGTTCTTGTAAATATCATTTGCAATGTTCTTAACTCTTATCTACGACATGTTGGGTTTATTTCTCAGCTAAACATTTTGTTTAAAAGTTTCAATTTTTGTTGAACGCTTGTTCACTAATAGAGTCTCTTTGGTGTCAGGTCATGGAACGCATCAAATTTAGCGTCAATGGTGTCAGTTATAGTGGTAAGCATAGAAACTTTTTAATTGTAGTATGAAAACATTTATTATAATTCACCAATAAAGAGTTAATTTCAATTAAAATTAAATAGGATTCAAGGATTACAGTGGCTCTAAGTGATGAAAGTATTATCTCATTATTTTCTTTCTCAATTAATTTCATTGATTTTTTTTCAACCTTTTTTTATGTCTTACTGCTGGGCACAGGTCTCCTTCTCGCAAGTGAGAGGGATTTAGGCCATAGTCCACCACGCTGGCCAAGTGCGGATTGGTGGACATCATGTCTTCAAGAAATTATGAGTTGCTATTACGAGTGATGGAAACATCGTAATTATAAAATATTGCAATATTTTCCATCACCGTAAAGCAGCGATAAATGCGCACATAACAAATTTCTATGTCAGAGGTGCGCGCCGAGGATTTGAACCCGGGATCGGTCGCGTCGAAGACCGCGGTTTTTTTACCACTCGGCCATCGCTACTCAATTTCATTGATTAAATAAATTTAAATATGTATTTTCTATAGTTTTAAGAAACACCCTTTGTTATAATGACTACAATTAAAAACTTAAAAGTAGTCACGTGTGTGGGTGGTTCTATATTAATATTCATGAAAATTGAACAAAATCGATGGTATGTAGGTAATTTAAAAAGTAGTTAGTAAAAAAATTTACAAAAGCAAAACGCTTTCGTGTTTAGAAATATTCGCATAAGAAGTAAATAAAAAAAATAACTTTGGAAAATGCGATGTTTATATTTCGATTGGATTTAAAAAAAACATATTTCAAACAAACAAATATCTACCAGTTTATTTGTAAACAGCGCAAGCGAAATGAGACCGTAAAAATATAGTTTTGGATATGATTCTATTATAGTTTTAAGTAGGTATATCTTAAGAGGCCGTATACAAAGTTTTGCCAATTTCGCTGATTTAGCTGATTTTACATAGGAGTTTTTGCAGTTAAAATACACTATTTCTATAGATTTTATTGCATAATATGACTGGATCATTTTAATATAATATTAAGCTATTAAATAAGCCACTTTTTCATTTATATTACGTTGTTTTGCTTAATAGACCTGAAGATGGTGAGCTTTGTGAATTTTACTGTAATAAGAATAGAATATTACATATTTCCGGATCATTTTAAAATCTAAACATATCGAAAAACATGCCATGTATTGCTGTAAAAATCGCATACATAGTAAATGAGTCACTTTTTGCCACTCTCATACAAAAAAAAAATTAGTAAAAATACATTGAACTTAGTCAATTTTGAGAGAAAATGGGACAGAAATTGCATTTGATTTCCGTAAATTGGAATAATCTTTCATAAAATTTATTTGACATAAAAATACTTCAGATCATAATCGATCCGTTTTCTGAAAAAAAAATAATCAAACTTACTTATAATGAAAATTTGACACTAAAAATCTTTTTAATTAGGTAACCTAAATCTCGCATAATAATTCTTGACGCAAGCTAAAAAAAGTGGCTAATGTATTAGATTGTTAATGAAATGATAATAATATGGAAAATAAACTTATGGAAATACTGTATTTTAACTGCAAAATCTCTTGTGTTAAATCAGGTAAATCAGCGAAACCGGCAAAATTTCGTATACGACCCTCTTAATTAATACTCAATATATTTGACAGCATTTTATCATATATATTAAATGAAAATATGATTTAAATACATAAATTTTGTAAGTTTATTATTAAGCTTTTTATACGGGCACTGTTTCACTTACTAGTTTCGTTTAGCTTCTGATTTCATTAGTAATTGCAACTTAATTATGAAAGATAATGATATTTATCAGAGCTGAAATTTTGAATACATAGTTATTTTGGATGCCAATGCAATTACAATGTATATTAAGTGTTGTTGTAAATCCAAAAAAACCCCTATTAACAAAATGGCGGATTGCATATTTTTGTACAACGCCCCTTTTATGTATGAAATGAAAGGGCTTAACGTGTAACTAATGTATGTAAGCATGTACATAATACGTACAGATACAAAATATAATGTTTTTAATGTATTTTTGTAGTTGCACACAACCGTATCGATTTTTACAATACAGGAAATCATTTTGCTGTTTTGTTTAAAATCTTATTGATGTCTACATTTTGCGCCATCAGAGCATAAACAAATAAAACACTCTTACTTTTAGCTATCACAAACAACGTTATCTCTACGAAAGCCTTCTGCATACTCGTACATACATTTATACAAGTCTCTCTCGCTTACATAACTACTAGATGATATTACATAATATCATGATTCATAAAAACTTCATAAAAAGTCGTGGCAGATACCATAATGGCGGCCACACGCACGACACGACAATCCACCAGAGAGGTCTGTCTGTTCCCGTATGCCGGCACAGGCGAACCAGAGTGACTATGGCTATTGTGTAGCATTAAAAATGTGCAATTTTTTAACCTGCACGGGCTATGGGCGTAAGATCGAAAATCAAGTCCCTTGAATGACACGTGATATATAGGTCTCGTCATGTAAAAAGAACGCTGATGGTCAAGCTGCGGATTAGGCGATTTATCGGTCTATTTGGTGGTATGAGGTTTTTCAATAGCCTACCGATCAATATACGAAGTCACGATCGAAAGGTTAGCTCAAATATAAAATCATATGCCTAGACTTTCGTGTGCGAGTGTACTAGGGAATGCAATACCGGGATACCAGGATCCCGCACTGTTTATGCGAGACCAGTCCCGCACATAAATAAAGCGGGATCCCGCGGGATTAGCGAGACTGCACAACGGTAAATGCCATGACTGTGTTATTTGACACGCGGCATCATCGCGGCTACAGTGACCGCAATGATGCAAGCTGAAACTACGGAGCCAGAACCGATGTCTCTTCGAGAAGAACTTGAACAAATTCTATCGAGTTTTAAAACTGCATGTCGCACTCATTCTGCACTTCATTCTCTCGAAGTTTTGATTAAGAAAGAAATGAATTTGTTTGAGTCTGGTGGATTAAAAGGCGAATATGTCTCTTTGTAGTAATTTTTATTCTTTTATTATATGAAGTGAAATGAAATGAAATTAAATATCTTTATTCACTGTACGGTTCATTTACAAACTCTTAGGGAACATTATTATTTTTGTTCTGTCTGCTCTGGGTGCGCTTAGGCAATGCTGAGCTGAAGAAAAGAGCAGACGGAGAAAAACTTCAGCCTTGTTTTAAAATATGAGGTATACAATAATTAATATCTTTTTAATAATCCATCAATACATAATTTTGGATAAAAAAAATTGTTTCGTTTTTAGTTCTAGACGCATTTATGACACAGGATTTCGCTCTTTTCTCAATGACTTCCAGAAACATACGGGATTCCGCAAATACCGGGATCCCACGGGACTAAGAACTCTCAATCCCGCAAATAACTGGATTAAAATTTTGTTGCGGGATTGCATTCCCTAGAGTGTACCCATGCGCAAACATACGCCCTCCACTTTCTTCCAGCGTTCTTTTTACATGACGCGAACCATACTGAAAACCGTGCAAATAACTACCTATATGTTCTCATGTCATCTTCAATGGACCATAATGTGTATGGTCACTATTTTAAAAGATAATGTATCCCGCGGTTTTAGATGTTGTTAGCATGATGTTCCATAGTCTAGTTTTCCCTGATACTACCGAACACAAAAATTAATTTTCAAGTCGAACCAGTTGTTCTCCAGTTAAGCACTTTTGAATAAACAAACTCTTCAGCTTTTTAACATAATACTCGTATCAATTACTTTCAGTGGGCAGTGAAATAAACTCTACAACAAGCTTGCTACATTACTTACGAAATCATTTACAACTCCGTGGCACGAAGTATATGTGCTTGGAAGGCGGCTGCGGCGCTTGCATCGTAGCGGTCGCCAAGCCTTCTGGTGGGCCGATCCAAGCAGTCAATTCGGTATGCGGTGAAATATTTTTTTTCTTAGGATTCCGTATCCGAAGGGTGCCAACGGGATCATATTAAGAGGAAACGCGGGTTCAGCCGAATTTGTAAAATAGGTATTTTGGAATAACTATTGCTATCGCGCTGCGCCCTGCGCTATCCGCCGCGTGCGATAGGGACAGATGCAGCTCAGACCGATTACCTATACCTACAAACTTTCTTACTAAATCGAGGTTTCGTATTCTCCTCTTCCCTCCTTCAAAATTGAGTTTATTAAATATATTATTTTCACAAATATCAAGAAATAGAATAAGTCTATGCCCCTATGTTTTTATTTGGTCGTAAAAACCTTTCAAATTTGTTCTGCAGTTGTTGGATTATAGGACTGTATGAAAGAGGCATTATCTACGATTTTCGAAGAGTCATATTTTCTGATCTAATTAGTTGATTGAAAAAACAAAACATAGGGGCATAGCTTTAGCAGACTTAGATATCGTCACAAAAAATCTTTCCTCTAGAAGCATTATCCAGGGAGAAAATAGGAGAATACGTTTGTATGGAAATACGGCGCTAGCGTTTCCTCTTAAGCCTCCGCTGTCTGTCCGTCTGTCTCTCATCAGGCTGTATCTCATGAACCGTTATAGCTAGACTTTAGAAATGATGATGATGATGATCACAGATGATGTATTTCTGTTGCCTCTAAATCAACAAACACTAAAAATAGAATAAAATAAATACTTAAAGGGAGCTCCGATACAACAAACGTGATTTTTTGCCGTTTTTCAGAACTGTTTAATATATTTGTTTATTCATTTCCATAGTGTTTAAACTCATACATGACTACGTAAAGGCAGAATATCAGATGGTATATCAGTTTTTATGGATAATGGTACGGAAACCTTCGTGCTTCAAATGAGTCGTACGTGGCCGGTTTTTTATTTTAATGGTGCAGCAGACGAGGATACAGGCCACGTGGTTTTAAATGGTCGCTGCATCCCATGGATATCCACACACAACCTCAAGCAAACTGAAGTCATTTCTATGGTTGTATGCAGTTTCGCTGCTACTCCGAAGACTGATGGTCGCATCGTGTAAGTCTGATCGGCAACTGCACCTTTCCACCGAAACAGAATAGAATCATTTCATGCCAGAAATGTGTTCAGTGGTGGTACTTTCTCGGTCGAACCATCAAAGACCTACTGTCTTCAAAATTTCTATAATCTTCCCACACACATTTATCTAAGAGTTCAGATAATTTTCATCAACACTTAAATTGAATGGTGCCATCGCCATATTGATTTAAAAATGAGAAGGTTTTTGCTGATCTTAAGAGGGGCTGATGAGGATAACACCAATATTAACTAAGCGTTATCTTTCGCGTTATATTATAATTATTAAATACCTACTTGGTTTATAGAATTAATAATAATATTGAACACATTGAAACTTAAAATTACTGAATGTACAGAAACCAAACCTAAGACGGATTATTTATTTATTTATTTATTTATTTCAATTGTTGCACCAACAGAGTGTACACTATAACAAAAAATAACAATAACTCATAATACAATGCTCAAGTGCCACCCCAATTACAGGTGCAAACGACATGCAATTATTAAAATTTTACCAGGCAAACAACATTATTACAAGGATATATTATAAAATCAATAAGTGCAAAGACATTGCAAAAAGCAGACTAGAACATTTAGAACACAACATTGTAAGAAATTAAAAGAATAAATTATAATAAAGAATTAAAAAATATTAAAACCTTACAATATAAATACAATGTCATTATAAAATTACAATTACATCATTATAAACGAGCCATAAAAAAGAATAATTAAAAAAAAAACAAATAATATAATTAAAATTACACATAAAATTCGACATAAAATTAAAATTCATTAATTTAATATAAAATACCCAAATACAATTGTTCGCGCCAACTTCATTCATGTGAACCACCTTCATCCTCCCTCTCTTTCCCGCAAGCGCACTATTATATATGTTCGCGCCAATTAAGTCATTTCACCTCCCTCCCCTTCACCCTCCCTCTCTTTCCCGCAAGCGCACTATTATATAATATGGATCAGGAAGAATCATCGTCAGTCTGCTTTCGTTCGCCGTGCCGCCGACGCGCATGCAAGTCCTCTCGTGACAAGTGACAACCGCACCGCAAGCCACCTAACACGTGGTCATCAGACTCGCCGCATCGCCGCCATCACCGCTGTCAATAGTTTTGTGATTTAACTGAATAGTGTAGTGTGAGTGTGAAGGACAACACCAGTTCCCGGGCAAGAGAAGATTCATTGAGGCTTCATCAGAGCACGAGCATACCATCTGCTCCAGCCCCTGTGATAAGGTTAGTGCACTTGCTCCCTTTATCAATCCTTCTCGTTTTCCACCTTTAATTCGACACGCAACTTACAGTCCACAATTCCAATACCCGCAGTGGGGGACCACCCTCCTTTCCACCCTTTATTCCACCACCATTTTTGGTCATAGCGAACCGGAGGTCCCCCCCTTTCTCCAACAATTTCTGGTCCTTGTCGAGCCGGATTCCAACAATTTTTGGTCCAGTCGAGCCCGATTTCGAATCAATAGTTTAGTAACTTCACCCGGGTTAATTATTTAATCTCATAAATACGCATATTTATGTATTTCATGTAATATATTATAAGTGCCTATTCATATTTATTTTTGCAAATAAGTATTATATCTACGATTATTTTATATCCCGCATATTAATAACGCACCGCTCACGTAGGTATATTATTCTTTTTGCAAAACACACCGCACCATCCGCTATTTATTTTTGCAAATAAGTATTATATCTACGATTATTTTATATCCCGCATATTAATAACGCACCGCTCACGTAGGTATATTATTATTTTTGCAAAGCGCACCGCACCATTCGCACCATTATTTACCTATATTTGTAATCGAAATTACACCTCATAGGTACGCATTCTATTTTTCATTAATTGAAGTCCGCCATATTGTAACTGGAACCGACGCGACCGGCGATCGTTGTTTCGCTAGTAACTACCTACGTAATCATTCATTCATTACGCCATACATAATTTTTATAATCTTAACTGTTTTAACTGATTTATCTTGTTCACGACAAAATGTCTACTAAAGGTAAAATTGAATCTGAAACGCTTTCAAATGACGAAATTAGTTTGAAAATATTAATTGCAAAACGAAATTCTATTTACGAACGTTTACAACAAATTTATGATTTATCTATAAGTGCATTAAGTTCGTCAGACGCACAGGACGCATTTCTTGACACGGCATCTGACCTTGAATACTTGCGTACCGAGTTCAAGGACACGTTAGAATCTTATAATGTTACAAATTTAAAATTAAATCCAAACGCGCAAGTAGATTTCGGATCGTGGAAATCTTTTCATGATCTATATAGTCGTATTAAAAGTCAAGTGTCAAAATTAAACGCTTCATCTTCAAGTAAATTACAGAATAGTTTGCCACCAAAAATTATACCGTCGCTTCCGCCCATAGAATTACTTTCTTTTAATGGTGACATACGACACTGGTCTATGTTCTACCAACAATTTAAAACATTAGTTCATGATAATCAGCAATTAACAGATGCTGAACGCGTTTATTATCTTGTTAGTAAACTTAGTGATAAGGCATTATCAGTTTGCTCAGGCTTAATGCCTACAGCGGAAAACTATTCTGTGATATGGAACGCGCTCATACGTAGATATAACGACGAGCGTGTGCTCGCGACTACCTACGTCAGTCAGCTGTTAGAACTGAAGAACGTAAACACTAACACATCCGCTGGTTATCAAATATTTATGGATAAATTTGATGCTTCTATTAACGCTCTTAAGCAACTTAATATTGATGACATATCTGATTTTCTATTTCTAAATATCGCGCTTAGAAAATTAGATAACGATACCGTAAAGTCGTTCGAAATGTCATGTCGCAACGTAAACATACCGAAATATTCCGCTTTGGTTCAGTTTTTACATGACCAGAATAGGGCTTTATGCCATACAATAAATACTTCGCATACGTCTAACAACCATAAAATTAAAGGTAATTTTGTTCCCGCTCCCGCTAAAAATATAAGCAAAACTTTTATTAATACAGATTCGAATCGGTCATGTATTTTCTGTAAATCGGGTGATCACGAACACCTATTTGTCTGTCCGCATTTTTTAAAAATAAATGCACAGGACAGGTACAATTTTGTAAAACGAAATAAATGTTGCACTAATTGTTTAAGTAATAAACACGCCACTCCTTTTTGTAAGTCACAGCGTAGATGTAGGTATTGCTCCCGCTCGCACCATACGCTACTTCAATTTGTTAGTAGTAGGAATAAGGTCGATCAGCCTTCGGTAGAACAAGGTCCAGGAGAAAAAAATGCATCCACGTCATGTAACGTTTCGCGCGATTGTGGTAATGCGCCGCACCGCACTACATTATTGGGAACTGCGAAGATTAAAGTTCATACTAAATACGGTCACCAATATTTGTTGCGTTGTTTAGTGGACCCTGGCTCGCAATGCGATTACATCACGAAACAGTGTTGCAAACGTTTATACCTACCGATCTCAAATAAAACACCAGTTAAAGAGGCGCAAGGAATCGGTGGAGTATCGCAGAAGGTTTTAGGTGTTACTTCTTTGCAGTTTAGCTCCCGCTTTGATGAAAATAAACTTTATCATATTGAACCGTTAGTCGTTCCCACTATAACTGGACAATTACCCGAGTCGTTAATAGACGTTTCGAAAATTAGTTATATAAATAATTTACGTTTAGCTGACGATCAATTCCATACACCAGGTGACATTGACGTTTTACTAGGGGTTAATACTTATTTACAAATTTTGTTAACTGATAAAATAATTAATTCGCAATCGCCGAGTGCCATAGAAACGTCATTAGGATACATAATAATGGGAGACGCAGATATCGACTTTCCTACTTGCATGCCGCGTTCTTTAGTTTCTTATCCTACTCGTATTGATAATAGTCAAACGTCGCTCATGCATTTGCCGACTCATGCATGCAAGCTGCCGCAAAAACCTTATTTGAGTCCTGATGAACAGGAACGTGAGAATATTTATACTTCCACTACTCGTCGCAGTTTGAACGGACGATGTGTTGTCGCCCTGCCCTTCAAGGACACGCCTGATAAGAGATTCTTTTATAACCGCTAAAAAACGCTTCTCGCTCCTATGACGCTTACAACACCCGCTACAATGACGTAATTCAAGAATACATCAACAAGGGTTTTTTATCATTGGTTGTTTCAAATAATTTTACGGAACCTTGCTTTTATCTCCCGCACCACCCTGTCATACGTAATGATAAAAGTACAACTAAATTGCGAATAGTACTCGACGCAAGCGCTAAGTCAGATAATGACATTTCATTAAATGATATTTTACATAGTGGGCAAAATTTACAGTCTGATATTTTTAATATTTTAATAAACGTACGAGTTTATCGCATCGCATTTTTTGCCGACGCTATGCAAATGTATTTATACATTGAAGTACAAAAATCGCACCGCGCGTTTCAACGCATTCTTTATCGCTTTTCTAATGAAGAAGACATACAAACATACGAATTTAATCGTGTGACTTTTGGTTTACGCTCTTCGCCTTTTCTTGCGCTACGCACATTACGTCAGTTGGCTTCCGAGGAGAGGGAGTCCTATCCTCTGGCTGCTTCGGTGGTCGAGCGAGATATTTATATGGACGATATCGCGTCCTGCGCGCCCTGCGTCAACAGCGCCGTTGACGTAGCCACTGAACTAATTCAAATGTTTCAGCGTGGAGGATTTGAATTGGTTAAGTGGACTAGTAACAGTTCAGAGCTTTTACAGCACATCCCCGCAACGCACCGTCAGCTTGACGGGGTCTCATTCGACGACCAAATTATTTTGAAAATATTGGATCTTCGTTGGCCCCCGCAACTGATTGTTTTTATTTTCTAGTTTCGCCGCCGCCGCTCGCTTATACCAAGCGTTCTATTTTATCCGCAACCGCTCGCTTGTATGATGTTCTGGGGCTCGTGGGTCCAGTAATTCTTTTCTCTTAGCTTCTCATTAAAACCTTATGGGTTCTCAAGCTTGACTGGGACCAGGCTCCGCCCGCTCACGTTGTTACTGTATGGCAACAATATATTTCAGAGTTACCTTTGATATCGAAATTAAAGTTTCCTCGCCATATGGGTATAAATAAAAATTCGCAAGTCTCGCTAGTCGCGTTCGCCGACGCCAGTGAAAGGGCGTATGGCTGCGTGATTTATTCGCACATCGTTAATGATGATGACTCACTAGTGATAACGCTACTAATTTTATTGCTTCGCGTTCATACTTTAAGAACTTCATTCCTTTTTACGGTCAGACGAATATTATAAAGTATTTAATCAGATCCTTTCTGATAACCGCATCACATGGAAACTTAACCCTCCAAACGCTCCACATTTTGGTGGGCTTTGGGAGTCAAATATAAAGATAGTAAAGTATCATTTATTTCGCGTCATAGGTAAGCAAATCCTCACGTATGAGGAGTTGCTTACTGTCCTCACTCAGGTCGAACGCATATTAAATTCACGACCGCTTTACGTGTTAAGTAGCGATCCGGCGGAACCTACTGCACTTACGCCCGCGCATTTCCTCGCTGTTAATCCACTTGGATGTTTACCCGCTGCGGATCTTAGTAAAGAACGCATTAATCTTTTATCACGTTTTTCATTGCTTGATTCGATAGTTCAGTCATTCTGGAAGCGCTTTAGATCAGAATACTTACATACACTACAAGCAAGAGAAAAGTGGAATAAACATTCTATTAATTCCATTTCTGTAGGAACCGTTGTTCTTATCGATATGGATAACGCTCCGCCTCTTCAGTGGCCGCTAGGCGTCGTCACTGAACTGTTTCCTGGTAGGGATGGTGTGGTGCGCGTTGCACAAGTGAAGACTAAGAGCTCCACTTTGCAGCGGCCCATTGTTAGACTTTGCCCTCTACCAACACAATAATATTGTAGTTTATATTTTATAAGTTATAGTTTAAGTATAAATTCTCATCCCGCTATTATAATATTTTTATTAATTTACTAATTATATTCATCGCATCGCCTCTGTTCACCGCATATATAGTTTTTTCTATATGATATTAACTCCGCTGTATATATTTATGTTTATTTTTTTTTAATTCGCTATTTGAGTAGACCTCAAGGCCGGGGGGATGTTCGCGCCAATTAAGTCATTTCACCTCCCTCCCCTTCACCCTCCCTCTCTTTCCCGCAAGCGCACTATTATATAATATGGATCAGGAAGAATCATCGTCAGTCTGCTTTCGTTCGCCGTGCCGCCGACGCGCATGCAAGTCCTCTCGTGACAAGTGACAACCGCACCGCAAGCCACCTAACACGTGGTCATCAGACTCGCCGCATCGCCGCCATCACCGCTGTCAATAGTTTTGTGATTTAACTGAATAGTGTAGTGTGAGTGTGAAGGACAACACCAGTTCCCGGGCAAGAGAAGATTCATTGAGGCTTCATCAGAGCACGAGCATACCATCTGCTCCAGCCCCTGTGATAAGGTTAGTGCACTTGCTCCCTTTATCAATCCTTCTCGTTTTCCACCTTTAATTCGACACGCAACTTACAGTCCACAATTCCAATACCCGCAGTGGGGGACCACCCTCCTTTCCACCCTTTATTCCACCACCATTTTTGGTCATAGCGAACCGGAGGTCCCCCCCTTTCTCCAACAATTTCTGGTCCTTGTCGAGCCGGATTCCAACAATATAATATTGTCACCATTCGCACGAATGTATATGAATCAGGAAGAATTATCAATCAGTCTGCCTTCGTCCGGCCGCCGACGCGCACGCCGACACGCACGCAAGTCCTCTCATGACAACCGCATCGCAAGCCACCTCACACGTGGTTAGACTCGCCGCATCGCCGCCATCACCGCTGTCAATAGTTTGTGATTTAACGACTCAAAGTGAATAGGTACTTATAGTGTAGTGTGAAGGACAACACCAGTTCCCGGGCAAGAGAAGATTGATCGAGGCTTCATCAGTACACGAGCATACCATCTGCTCCAGCCCCTGTGATAATCCAGGTTAGTGCGCTTGCTCCCTTTATCAATCCTTCTCGTTTTCCACCCTTTATTCCACCATTTTTGATCATATCGAACCGGAGGTCGAACCGCAACTTACAGTCCACAATTCCTGCATCCGCAGCGGGGGATCATCTTGAGATCCACCAACAATTATAAAATAATAAGTTAAAATTTAAAATAAATAAGTGTCAACAATTAATTACTTAACTCCAGTATGACCTTTTTAAATGCATGTAAATAATTGGAGAAAACATCAACAACTTGCAATATATTCTGATTGTTAGGTTGTTTACTGACGGCATTTTCGACATTTTTGTTGTGGATGGCATTGTAGTTCATTAATATCCTGTTTAAGGGACTATAATGACCCAATTTTGTTCGCGAACTTCTCTCCACAAAAGGTTTATACTTTATTGATCTCGGTAATCGCTTAGGAACATATATGTTAATGCGATTCAAAAGAGTGTTGCAGTCGATAACACCGTTTATGAGTTTAAACAGAAACATGTGATCTATTACTCTTCTGCGATTTAAAAGCGAATTATCTAATATTAAACTTGCGAACAATGTTGAGCAGCGTTACTTTATTGAGATGTAAACGAAAATAAATAATAATGAAGATAATAACACTAATAAATAATTCTTTCAGTGTTTGGTATCGATAACATCATGTCAAGGATGGGAGATTACAACGATAGAGAAGATAGGGAACCGGATGATCGGATATCACCCTCTACAGACAACCCTTGCAAAGAGCCATGGCTCGCAATGTGGGTATTGCAGCCCAGGATTTGTTATGGCGATGTACAGGTAAGGAAAAACTAACATTTAAACGAATTAAAAAACTGTAAGTGAGTTTTGAAAACTCAGATCGTTTGATGATTATATTTTAAGCCCCTGTAATCCCTATATATACCAAGTAATTATTAGGGTATCCAAAATTAATTTGTTAGGTATAATCATAGCCTGCTTTAAAGTCATAATAACTAATATACATTTGCTGTATAGTTTTATAAATAAAAACATTGGTTTTTCAAAAAAAAAAATACGTTTTTCTAAAAAAAACTTTAAGTTGGCAATGATTTTACATAAGCAAATGTTAAAAGACATTAGTAATCTAATAAATTGATTTATTTTTAACAAATGTTGTGTTTAAATTGTTACAGTTTGTTTAAAAGTAAAAGCCTTACCATGCTTGAAGTAGAAACGTCTCTTGGAAGTAACGTTTGTCGATGCACAGGATACAGACCAATACTAGATGCCATGAAAACATTTGCTTCAGATGCTCCAAAGTCAGAACTACCAGATATAGAGGATTTGAAAATATGTAAAAAGAATGGTGAGGTGTGTGATAAAGAAAAATGTGATGAAATGGATTGGTGTTTTGTATCTGAAGATGATGTTTTAAACTTTGTGTTAAACATAACTCTTAGTGATGGGCGTGAGTGGTATATTGTAACGGATACGTCAGAAATATTTACAATACTAAATAAAAAAGCGAACAATTCTTATATGTTGGTAGCTGGCAACACTTCAAAAGGTATGTGCAGCTGTACTTTTAAGCACAAATTTGATCATACGACCAAAGTTTCCATCCATTAGAGTTTTTGAATAGAATTATTCGATTTTTTTAAGTAAAACTTTTGGTAGTAAAATAATAGGAAATTTATTTTGTTCATTACATGAATTTCCTGTTGTAATAGAGCAATAATATATTAATTACATTTAACAATATAACTACTTTTTCAGGTGTGTATCCAAGAGATGAAAATCCACAAATTCTCATAGATGTTAATAGAGTACAAGGATTAAAAGGATATAAACTGGACCAGAATTTAGTGCTTGGTGCTGGCAATACTCTGACTGAAACTTTGGACATATTCCATATTATTGGGAGCCAGCCAAACTTTAGTTATTTAAAAGCAGTTATCGATCACATGAACTACATTGCCCATATTCCTATCAGAAATGTAAGTTGAATTTTTAGTTTAGCTTGTTCACGATTATACATGAATTTTATAGTACTGGGTAGCATTATAATAATTTGTATAACTATTGTAATAAAAATATTGAAATTAATTTTAATGCAAGAACAAGCATGCATTTTTGCGCAATGACAAATACTATTGACACGAACATTGAAATCATTGAACTCTATGCTAATTTATTGAAATCACATTATGATATTTTTGCATAGAATTTTTTTATAGATAATAACTTAATCTATTTGAGTTAACGCTTATTATATTAATTTTGCCTTTCAGATCGGCACAATTGCAGGGAATTTAATGATCAAACATGATCACAATGAATTTCAATCGGATATCTATCTTCTTCTAAACGCAGTAGGTGCTTATGTTACGATAAGTACGTATTTACAGCATCGTGATTAATTATTATAATATTCTAATATATGTTTCAAAATCAAATTAATATCTATTAACCGTATTTATTTCAGTGGCCAGTGCTACAACAACCAAGACTGTCAGTATGGCTAGTTTTCTAACTGAAACTATGAAAGGAAAGATTATACTGAACATATTGCTTCCGCCACTAAGTGAGGAATATAAACTTGTTACATATAAGGTAAATCAATTATTATTATTCTCAGAATGACTTACTTTTCTCTTACTAAAACCATATTTTTTTAGCAAAGACATAATTTTTTGTCAAAATATAATTTGAACAACTTATTTTAAATTATTTTTTTCAGATCATGCCACGTGCTCAAAATGCACATGCATTTGTGAATGCCGGTTTCCTATATAAACTTAATGCTCAAAACATAGTACAAGATTGTAGAATAGTTTATGGAGGACTTTCACCTTCCTTCAATCGAGCACCGAAAACAGAAGATTATTTAAAATCTCGAATGTAGTTTGTCAACGAAACATTAAAAGGCGCGATTAAAACGCTATCTAATGAGATACTTGTTACTTACACTCCGCCAGAACCATCCATCGCATATAGAAAACAACTAGCTATCGGACTTTTTTATAAGGTACAAATTATAATCAACATAAACTCACCTCTACGACAGATATAATCATTTATTGAAATCTTGTTATAATTAAAAAAACTTGATGTTTGCTTTACATTACAACCAACAACGCTTAAAAACTATATGTCTATAATGGACAAGGCAATTATATAATTTTTTGTTCCATTATTGTACGTATTTCTTTCAGAGTTTACTTTACCTGTGTCCCCCAAACATTGTAAGTCCTAGATATGCATCAGGAGCTACAAACCTTAAACAAAGTTGAGGAGTTTCCAGCGGAAAACGGGATTATGATACGGATCCTACACTCTATCCCCTCAATAAACCTATTCAGAAAGTTGAGGCCCTTGTGAGTAAAAGTGTGACTTTTCTTTAGCTAAAGATTATTATAAGGTGTTTCATGACGGTTACAATGATGTTGCTCATACGGGAAAGTATGGCTGGAACGTATTTTGAAAAACTGGAGGTAGTAAATTTTATTGAAACGTTTTAAAAAGAAACAAAAGAAATTTTGTCGTACTTGAAGTAATACAAGTTGATACAATTTGAATGTCTCAGTCATATATTATAACAATGTATTATAATAGTATCTTGTGATAATGTACATAATATATGTTCAATACAGATTCAGTGCGCAGGAGAAGCTATTTATGCTGAAGATATTCCATCACTACCTAATGAGGTTTTTGCTGCCCTTTGTCTGACTACTGTTGGTCTCGGGACAATTCAAAGCATTGATGCAACTACTGCTTTGGTTAGTACTACAGAAATAATTATGTTAGTATTGAGCTTATATTTGGTTCTTATAAAATTAAAATTTTCAGAAACAACCTGGAGTCCTAGCGTTTTATTCGGCAAAGGATATACCAGGCTTAAATTCTTTCACACCAGCTGGATCCCCCTTCTATCTAGCAAATGAAGAAGTGCTATGCAGTGGTGAAGTAAAATATTACAACCAACCTTTTGGTATCATCGTAGCTGAATCTCAACACGCAGCAGAAGTAGCAGCTAAGATGGTTAACGTAACGTATAGTAATACGAAATCACCAGTTACTGATGTGAAAGTAGCAAAAACCGATACAAATAGAGTATCTTTATCTCAATCTATTGATGCAACTAATCCGGGTTCAAATGTTACCAGAACTATAAAAGGTAGCAATACAATACTTACTCAGTACCATTTTTGCATGGAAACATTAGTATGCGTTAGTAAACCTTCAGAGGAGGGACTGGATACTTATCCTGCATCGCAGTGGATGGATGGCGTACAACTTATGACGTCACGTATGCTAAACATCAATTCTAACAGGTTTGTTATTAATTGTTTTATAATTTTTCAAAAAAGTAAAGTCTTTTAATAATGTGCACATGAAAAAAATTAATTTTAAAATTAGAATAATTTTAGCCAGTGATAAGACCAGCTTTAGATTTTTCTTTGAATGTATTTTTTCTGCTTTTAGGATAAATGTAATTGTCAAACGAGTCGGTGGTGCGTATGGAATCAAAGTGTCGAGAGTTAATCAAACCGCACTGGCCTGCAACTTAGTGGCTTATAAGATGAACAGACCTTGTAGACTTATACAATCCTTGAGCACTAATATGAGAGCGGTGGGAAAAAGACTGCCTTGCAGTACGGATTATGAGGTATGGATTTTCATTTATTAATATGACTTTGCAATTATATGTCAGACGACTCTATTCACGTTAGTGTTTATTGGAGATGCCTGACATGTTTCGGTTCCTACCGAGGACTTTTTTCATGAGCTCTTCATAAATCGATCCAACAAAATCAAAGAAAGAAAAAGAACGTTTAAGTATGCAATAAACTTTTGTTTTGCAGATTGCGATTGATGATAATGGTGTTGTTCAGTATATAAATGAACAATTGTATGCAGATCATGGATATATAGTTAATGAAGACATAATTCTCTTAGGAATTGATGCCTATTACAATTGCTATGATAAGTCGAAATGGAACTATAAAGCATACAATGTGATTACAGATACACCTTCGAATACTTTTACACGAGCGCCAGGTAAATTTTATGTTCGTATAAAATTAAACTATAAGCACAATACAAAGAGCTATGTTCATTGTGGTGTAAGCGACTTACATATCTGTTATCAGTGTTTAAAACTCAGTTAAAAACTTCGTGGCACATCTAACCCATAAGTTTTCTTATTGTCTTACACAAATACATGCTGAAGGGTGGAATGAGTTCTTTGTATATGCAGAGAATCTCGTGATCAGCAGTGGGGGCGCCTTAACGGTTACAACCAGATAAAAATAATTGTATTACAGGTACTTTGGAAGGAATAGCAATGACTGAAACAATCATGGAAAGGATTGCATATACTTTATCTTTAGATCCAATAGATGTCCGTTTAGCCAACGTTGACCCAACAAAGAAGACTGATGTAGTAGAAATGGTTAACACTTTAAAGGAATCATCATTATATGTGCAAAGGAAAACAGAAGTAGCAAATTTTAATGCTGCAAATAGATGGAAGAAGCAAGGATTGGGCGTAGCGCTTATGAATTGGAGGACAACGGGATCATCATATTTAACTGTTAATTTGTCAGTTTATCATGGAGACGGTACGGTTGCAATAGCTCACGGTGGTATTGAAATGGGACAAGCAATAAATACAAAAGCTGCACAAGTTTGCGCTTATTTACTGAAGATACCCTTAGAAAATGTTCAAATCAAAGCAAATGATTCAACAATCACACCCAATTGCTTTATAACTGCTGGCAGTATAGCATCGCAGAACGTAGCAGTAGGAGTTCGAAGATGTTGCGAGCAACTTTTAGAAAGGCTTGCGCCAATACGGGCCCAGATGGATAATCCAACTTGGAAGGAACTTATTGAGAAAGCATTTAACTCAGGTGTTGACCTTCAAGTTCACGCGCTTGCAGGACCAACTGACGGTATCACCTATGATATTTATGGTTTTACTGTTGCTCAAATCACAATGGATGTTATAACTGGTGAGTGGTCCTTTGATCGAGTGGATATATTAGAAGACGTGGGACAAAGTGTTAGCCCAGAAATGGACGTAGGGCAAGTAAGTACCTTTGTTAAATAAAAATTTTAGAGAATAATTTCTGGATCATTTAATCACTCAGCGTATTTATATAATTATAAATTTGATAAATAATATGATATGACTAATGTTTCAAATAACTTTTAGGTTGAAGGAGCATATATTATGGGTGTAGGATATCACACAACTGAGGAAATAGTGTACGATAGTACTACAGGCGAAAATCTGACAAATCGAACTTGGAACTACTGGGTCCCTCAAGCGAGAGACATCCCACTAGATTTTAGGGTGTCTTTTAGAAAAAAATCGTATGGACTTAAGACGTTCTTCGGAGCCAAGGGTAAGTGCAACGATTATTTATTATTTTCTGAATTGAAATGAAAATATTTTAATTACACGAATGTCGGGGAAGGTTTTACTAAAATACTTAGATTACCGTATTTGTGCACCCAAGGGTGCTAGGGTGCACAAATGTATTAAAGTAAATACATAAATATAAAGCCGGTATTTACAAAAGGGAAGAGAATGAAGGAGGAAATTGATTATATATCACTAAAACTTCAAAGCTTTTGTTTTAAAAAAAATATTGAACTTACGTACCAGATTTACCATCATCAGCTTTTGTCTATGCGTTACAGAAATATCTCGCATCCATTTGGGATGCAAGGCAAGAACGACCAATGAAAATGAGCCCTAACTCTACATATATTGTAGACTCTCGCTGGTTTTTATACCTGCTTCCTATATATTATTATATCTATGTAGTCCAATATTAGTAATTTCAATTAATATGTAATAATTACATATTTATTCAATAATTCCAGTAATTCATTCATTCATACCCATTCATACACATGTAAAAACGTAAGATTAAAATGGCTAATATTATTGCTATATTACAGCTACGGGCGAGCCAGCGACGTGTATGGCAATATCGGTTCCTTTCGCTCTGAGGCAAGCCTTCACCTCTGCACGCAAAGAAGCTGGTTTCCCTACTACAGAATGGCATCAGATTGGTAAATGTTAATAAGTTTTTGTAGGTGGAAGAACTTTAGTCTTCCGACTGGGAAAGTACCACAGTTAGGTGCTTAGTCGTAACATCGCTTCCTAGCGAAACGATTCGTTTCGCTATCTTTCTTGAAGTTCGCGATCGTAGCGAAGGCGACAACTAAATGTGCTGCTTGTCTACGCATTTGTATGATAGTGGTCGATGACAATACGATACCTAGTTTATGGTTTCGTTACGAATTTTAACATTGGCTACCAACTTGCGAGCATCAAGGTATAACAGGTATGACACCCGTCAGAGGAGTGGCCTTTACGGGCGAATCCCTCGTCCCAACGTCCATGCACCTTATATTGTGTCAGTGTGTGTCGGTGTCAGTGTTGACAGTGCATCGAAAATGACGTTGTTAATTGAAATTGACATATTTAGAAATGTATGCGTCTGTAGCGATGAAAGAATATTTGTGAATGTGTGACAAAATTAAAATGTGTGCGTTCTTTCCCCGCACCAGATTCGGCACAAAAATTATGTATCGAAGCGAGGCGCTATGCTGTCCCTCTTGAAGGGTGAGTCAGAAACTTTGATGCTCTAAGGAGAACGATGACGATTGACCACGTGATTTAACGTGACTTATGTCAATCCCATGGGGAGGACATAAGTCCCAGGGGAGAGAGGGCGCTGTTGTTCTCATGTTTACATCTGCTCCGCTATTTTGATCGAATAAAAATAGTAATAACGCTTGTTTCAACGAAAAACTGTAGCAAAGTGTGTAATTAGTTGTGAATCACCAGGACTATCGTTATCAAAAGTGAAAGTGCCACAATAATAGCGAAAATATCGATTAAGACAACCGTAACGGATTTCTACAATCGTTTGAATTCCACCAAACTCATCGAAGAAAAAAGTTACCACACCCAATATAAAAGGTCAGTCATCAAAAAAGTGAGAAGATAAGTAGAAAGTGCTTACTTTGGATAATATTTACAAATTATATAACCTCAATAAACGAAAAATACGAAGTCATTGCTGCATCCATAGTTAACTATAGCGCCATCTACCGGCGAGTAGCAAAAGCTCTACGAACTTCAATACACCTTGAAGCTACTTAGTCCATCAAATTATCGACAGAGGCCAGCACTTGTACCAAACAAAATCATTAACAATGGAGGAAGTAATGTCCGCACTTCGAAAAATTCAAAATGAGCTGGACGAACAAAAGAAAATGATCCTGAAAAACGGAGAAAATGTCACAACAAACGTTACGAAAAATATAAATATTATTTTAGAAGAAAAGTTTAAGATATGGGATGAAAAACATAAAGACCTCAAAGAAAAATTTGAAAATCAGGAGAAACGAATTTATTTTCTTGAAAAAAATGCAAGGCAAAGAAACATAGTATTCTTTGGTTTGAAAGAAAACGAATCATCCTATTCAGAATTAGAAAACATTATTATAAACTTCATAGATAAATACTTTTGCATGAAGCTAGACAAACGGGATCTACAAGCACTTACGAGAATAGGCAAAAAAGGGGAAGGGCCTAGGCCCATTACAGTAACTTTTACAACACTTGGTATGAAAATCGAAATATTCAAGAAAAGATCGGTACTAAAAAACACTGAGTATTACATAAAAGAGGACTATCCCAAATACGTCTTAGAAAAAAGAAAAGAATTACAGGAAAAGGTTAAAATCGAAAAAGAAAAAGGAAATAAAGCTATTATAAAATACGATAAACTTATTATACTCGAAAATAAGTCAGGAACATCCGGTAGCAAAAAGAGAACGCTTTCCATTTCGCCCGAGGCTAACCAATCAAACCCCCATAAACTAGTCGACAGAAGACCTCAGGAAAAACGAAATAACATACCGAAACCTACCCACTCATCACTGTCAAGGCCACCTAGCATTACGGAAGGAGTTCTCAAGCCCAGTATTCTTAACTATTTAGTGAACAAGAACACGAACAACTCGTCCAATGAGCAAGATAATCAGGATCCGAATGAAGAATAGCAATCAGCGGCCCCTCCTCCCACAAATGTAACTATTGTTAATAATACAAAAAGAAAAAATGAACTACGTCCCCCAATACGGCTGGTCACCGCGGGGGCGAAAGACTACAACCCTTCAAACCCGAAGATAAAACTAAAACAAAATCACAAACTCTACATTGCCACTTTCAACGTAAGATCCTTAGCAAATGAATCAAGAATACTGGAATTAGAACACGCTATATCCTCACTAAAGTGGGATATCATAGGCATTAGTGAAACAAGACGACATGGCTATACGATAGAGGATAGAGGTGACTACTGTCTCTACAACTATGGGCAAATTAAAGGCAAATATGGAATCGGATTCCTAGTCAAAAAACAACCGTCGGTAGAGGTTCTTGATTTCATTGGAGTAACAGACAGAGTCGCCTTCATTCACATTAAAATGTACGATAAATTATACACCATAGGTCAAACCTACGCTCCTACACAAAAAGCAAGCGAAAATGAAATGGAAGACTTCTACAATAGCCTAAATATATTATTGGAGAAAAGTCACCCAAATCTCATATTTCTCGGAGATATGAATGCTAAAATTGGACAACCAGCAGAAGGAGAGAAGAGAGTAATGGGCAGCTATGGGTACGGTAAAAGAAATAAGAGAGGCGAGAGATTTGTCCAATTCTGTCTTGAGAATAATTTAACAATAGCTAACACTCTCTATCGTAAGCCCGAAAAACTAAGATGGACATGGATGTCACCTGACGGTTTTACTCGGAATGAAATAGACTTCATCGCCACAAACAAACCGGGCATTATACAAAACTGTTGTGTGATAAGTAACATGCATCACTCAAGTGATCACCGCCTAGTTAGAATAACCATCAACATCGAGCGTAGACATCTGACACGTAAACACTTCACTACCACAGCACAAAAACAAATTGACTACACAATTTATACCAAAATAATCAATAAATTCAAGGAGCCACAGGCAACAACATCTGTACAGAACTACTACGATGAGATAGAGAATCTAATTCTACAGAGCTCTAAACATGCCTGTATCAAGTTTGCATCTACAAAGACTGAGAATAGAAAAAAAGCAATTATAACACCAGATATTGATAAACTTTGCCAACAACGCCACAGTTTAAAAAATAAACAAAATAAAACTAAAGAAGAAAAAACGCAACTCAGCAAGTTATACAGACAAATATTTAAAACCATTAAGAAAAACACCAAGCAGTACAGGCTTAACATTATTGAAAATTACATTAAAAAATCTGGTGCAGTCAAAAAGGCGTATAAACATTTAACCTACTCAAAATACGCGATAAACCAGCTCCTAAATGAGAAAAAATCTACAATTACGAACAGGCAAGAGATCATGCAAATAGCTACAAACTACTACCAAAAATTGTATACATCACAAGAATACATAAATCAAGAAAATACAGATATGTTGCCTTATAATATCGACGAGGTACCAAATTTCAACAAAAACGAAATTGAATGTTCCATAAAGGCACTAAAAACAGATAAAAGCCCTGCATCTGATTGTATTACAAATGAAATGATTCTTGCCGGTACAAATGCTTTGATTACACCTCTAACAAATCTATTCAATTTAATATTATCAACAAAAGAAATACCTAAACAGTGGACATGTTCAGATATCGTTTTACTTTTTAAGAAAGGAGACCCGAAATCTATATCAAATTATAGGCCAATTAGCCTGACTTCGTGCCTCTACAAGGTGTTCGCAGCGACTCTACTACGACGTCTTACTAGTATTCTAGACAAACACCAGCCAGTAGAGCAGGCAGGTTTTGTAAAAGGATTTTCGACAATAGATCACATCCACACTTTGAAACTTATAATTGAAAAATACAACGAATACAATCTACCTCTCTACATATGCTTTATAGACTATAGTAAAGCGTTTGACTCTATATTTCATACTGCTATTTGGCGAGCTCTATCAAGACAAGGAGTAAACAAAGATTACATTACTATATTGCAGGAAATATACAAAAATAGCAACGCTAGAATCAAAATCAATAAGTATGGCTCAGCGTTTAAAATTGGAAGAGGAGTTAAGCAGGGCGATCCCATATCTCCAAAACTATTTATTGCAGTACTCGAAGAAGTCTTCAGAGCACTTGATTGGGAAGATAAAGGGCTTAACATATATGGACATCGCCTCTCGCACTTAAGATTTGCAGATGACATAGTACTGCTTTCAGAGGAGCCAAAAGAAATGGAATACATGATAGAGTCACTTAGCCAGGAGAGCAGAAAGATAGGTCTAGAAATTAACTGGGAGAAAACTAAACTAATGACAAATAGCCAATCTGTATTGATGAAGTCAGATTCAATAGAGATTGAATACGTTGAAGACTACTCATACTTGGGACATTTAATATCATTCAAGTCATGTAACGACAAAGAAGTAGAGCGTAGAATTAAAATAACATGGAACAAGTATTGGGCAATGAAAGAGGTGTTCAAGAGTAATCTCCCAGTAACATTAAAATCTAAAGCCATGCAGACATGTTTAATACCTTGTCTTAGTTACGCTTCTCAAACATGGCCGCTTTCAATTAAACAGATTCACAAGATTAAAGTGTGTCAAAATAGCATGGAAAGGAGTCTCTTGGGCCTAAAATTAAGCGATAAGGTAAGAAATAAAGATATAAGAAACATAACCAAGGCAAAGGACATAGTAAAAATCGTAATGTCCCAAAAATGGAAATGGGCTGGACACGTACAACGATCATCAGAGCGCAAATGGTCCAAAATTATTACAAATTGGTATCCTCTACATAAGAAAAGAAGAAAAGGAAGGCCATTCAAAAGATGGTGCGATGATATTGTTGCCACGGCAGGGGTTACTTGGAACAGACTGGCAAGAGATAGAGCGAAATGGGGGGATATGGAGGAGGCTTTTACCGCTAGAGCGGTCCTTACAATTAATTAATAAATTAATAAAATTATATTCATACGAACTAACAAATAGGATAAGTAATACTAACACCACCAACATTGTATATATTATAAATTTAGTATTGTAAGGAATAAATAAAGCTTATTATTATTATTATGTCAATCCCATACATTTTATTTTTTGATAACGTTTTCCAATGTCACTTTGGCTGTTCACCAATCCCACTTGGCCAACGTAGTCGATTATGGCGTAAATCTCTCTCACTTGTGTGAGTAGAGGAGACCTGTGCCTAGCAGTGAGACATAAAAAAGGTTAAAAATAAAAATAAGAATGTTACTTTGGGTACGGGCCCTGAAACCACTTCTGTGAAGCAATTCTATTGTGTTTCGTCGTGTGTCATCAGCCCTCGGAGTACTTGCTTGAGGTTGTGTGTGTAGATGTCCATGGGCTGCAGCGACCACTTATCACCAAGTGGCCTGCATGCTCGTCCGTTACTCCATCAATTTAAATAAAAAAAGTATTATTAGGGGATTTTATTTCTGTATCGGAAATTATATTAGGCATAAAGAACACGTCAATTCAAGGATTTCAGATATTGAAAACGTATCTATCTTTATATATATAATTCTTGTGTGAGTGTGTATGTCACTGAACTCCTCCTAAACGACTAGACGGATGAAAATTTTTGTGTGTGTTCAAGGGGATCTGGGAATGGTTTAGATTCACAATTTTGTCCGCTGGACAATGTTTTTTTAATTATTTTTTATTTATTTAGTTTTCCCATATAAATTGTTCCTACCTTTCAAACGTTTGTATTTCGTGCCGTGTCGTTCTAAACTTTGACACAGTCAGAATAACAGGACAATTCGTGTGTCACTATTTGTTTTATATTTTTGTTTGACAGTAACTTGAAATCTCTTTAAGAAAATAAGAAAACAAATCCTCTTTCATTACTTTTAAGGCAGGACAACGTCTGCAGGGGTCACTAGTACTTATATATAAAGCTGATGCTGAACCATATTAAAAGCTGAAGAGTTTGTTTGTTTGAACGTGCTAATCTCAGGAACTACTAGTTCGAATTGAAAAAATATTTTTGTGTTAGATAGTCCATTTATTGAGGAAGGTGATAGGCTATTAGGATATATATCATCATATTATGACTAATACCAAAGTCCACGCGGACAAAGTCACGGGTGGCTAGTCTTTGATCAACACTGGGTAGCGATAAATATAGATATTTCAAGAATACCGTGGCACGAAAACGAAAGAAACTTTTGTTAACTTGGTCTTAACTGGACGGTGAAGGACACATCACGTAGGACACAACACTGCCATTTAACAATTTTCAAAAAAATTATAAACGATCAAGTTTATTATCCATACTATTTTTACTATTATTAATATTATAAATTCGAAAGTAACTCTGTCTGTCTGTCTGTCTGCTACTCTTTCACGCTTAAACCACTGAACCAATTTTGATGAAATTTGGCATAAACATAGAAAGGACGTTGAGAAAGAACATAGGCTACTTTTTGCCGCGGGAAAATATCTCATTCCCACGGGAAGCAAATGAAATGAATGAAATGCGCCGTGTAGTGTTATAAATGCACTACATGTTATTACTTACTTCATTAACGTCCAATATCATATTTTATAACTTATATTCTTTTGTTTTATTCTTATACTTTGCTTTTCCTTATTATTTCTTTTCAAAATTATTTACTTTCTGTATTTGTTTATTTACATTTTGACGCAGCTATCAAAATTGTCATGTCTGTCTTTTATGTTTTTTATTTTTTTATTTCATTTTACGGCATTGTATAAAAATTCTTTTAGCCATTCAATATTAAATGAAAAGAAAATTTTTATGTTCTTTATTTCATTTCATAGATTAAGTACCTGGACGCCCGAGCGTTGCTTGGATAAAAACAATTTATTTACTTGGTTTATTTTTAAGCAAAGCATTCATTGACTTTGTGTTATTTTACAAATCCTTTTGAAATACCTAGCTCCCAATTTAAAAAAAAATTGTCACAAAAAAATAAAAAACGCAACTTGCCTACTTGAGACTTGAACCCGGGTTTCTAGCTCCGTAGTCGGCTTTCGTAACCATTCGACCAAGAAAGCTTTGATTCCCTTGACGAAATTTTTATAGAGGTCTTTAATAATTATCGACATTGTCATTTGTTTGAAGGGTGGATTGTCAAATGTTGACCATTTGACGGCTTTCTACGCCATTATTAATATTTTCCAATAGATGTCGGTAAGTGTAATTTTATATTTAATTGCATAAACTTTAAAAAAAACGACAAATTCTATCAATAAAAAATTGTGGATCGATTTATCATCCTCGCAACCAGTGTAGGTACTAAATTTCATCAAAATCTTTGGAGCCGTTTCCGAGATTTAAAAAATATATTTTAGATATATACAAGAATTGCTCGTTTAAAGGTATTAGATAAAGTATAGTATTGTCTTTGGCTTATTCATGTTTTTTATATTATAATTATTATAAATTGTTATTTTTAAATAATAAATGTTCTTATTGCTGTTCGTTAGTCTGGCAAAAAATCAAGAACGGCTGGACCGATGTGGCTAATTTTGGTCTTAAAATATTAGTAGAAGTCCGGGGAAGGTTTAAACGGTGAGACAAATTTGGGAGCATTGCGAAATTAATAGTAAAATAACTTATTTTATTTTCCTATATAAAATGTTAGTAACAGTAATTGTCAAACATTGGTTCTTCGCGCCATCGTCCAATAGTTTGACATAGTCTGAATAACAGTTCACCTGTCACTATTCGTTTTTAATTTTTTATTTGACAGTAATATAAAAACTCTTTGAGATGATAAAGAGACTAATTCTCTTACAAAACTTTTGAGGCAGGACAACGTCTGTGGGGTTCACTAGTTATTTTATATATTGTATAGTTATTAGTAGTAATAAAACCTAACTAAATAATAATTAAAAGCAAAATCCATCTATCAAGTTTAAAGTGTAGGAATAAATTTATAATACTTAATTTATTTATTTTTATTTTTGCAGATGGACCATACACAGTAGAAAAAATTTGCTTAGCAGCCGCAACTGATGTCAATGAGTTCAGATTTAATTAAAACTTTAAAACCAACCATAAATGTTATTATTATTAACTTATTATTTAACTTACTACCCTCCGAGCGAATCTCATATAAAAACCTCCAAAAAATTAAAAATCCAACAGAAAAATTAACACAATTGACATCGGCCCGGAAAACCACCTCGGCGGCCTAGCGCAGCGCTTGAAGAGAACTCCGGGTTCTCCGGTGAAATGCAACGGTGTCCTCCACGCGCGGCGCTTCTAAACGGGCCGGGCTTTTACGACAAGAAAGAGATACCGTAGCCCTGAGCCCTTAGTATGAGTTAGTAAACGCGCAAACGTTACTACTGCGTCAGAGTTAAAATTGGACAGATAGATCTTAACCTGAAAGGAATAAGGTCGATAATTAAATTCTTAACGCAAACGCGATAGTAACGTTTTCGCGTGTGCACACTTACACTAAGGCCTCTGTTCGTACTACCTGAACTTACCTGTAAACTAATGTATTGTGTTGGAAACTCGTACCAAATTTCAAGATTCTGAGTTCACGGGAAATTGCGGAAATTTGCTGCATAAACGGCTATATCTTTTTATTGAGCTGGCTTAGAAGTTTTGTAGTTATTTTCACAACTCCAAGGGACAGTAGACTTCAGTATTTGATATAAATTTCAACTTGATACCTCCACACGTTCCTGAAAAAAAGGGTTCTGACTCTTGACAGACCGATGCCGATGGACAACAAAGTGATCCTATAAAGGTTCCGTTTTTTCCTCTGGAGGTACAGAACCCTAAAAATACCCCACACGTTGGTAAACCCGTGATTTAAGCTACTTTAAGTTCCTCTCAATTCTAAAAAGGGGCATGTGCCCGACTAGCAGTGGAATTTTCACCTCGTAGTACCTGATTTTTTCTTTCCAGTAATAGCCGACAACAGGCAGTAGGCAATGTATGTATTTCGAAGAAATAGGATCCTTGTTATTTGTGCTTGCTTCTTTACGAGTCTAATTAGGATAGAACTTACAAAAGGAGGGTACTTTAGGTCTGTATTTACTAAGGCCTTTCCACGCGATCTGGTGATTTGTGGAGGGTTCCGTACTTAGTATGATTAATGATAATTAGGCTTCATTTTACACCGGAATGGTTCTAGCAAGATGTTTTTAGTAAAATGTAGAAAATATAGGTTTTTTTCAATAGTTTTTATGTCCCACTGCACAAGTCTCCGTTCGGAAGTAAGAAGCCAAATGTGGATTGGTGTACATTATGACTTCGAGAACTTGGTAGGACTTCGCCTGCTACTGACACCTTGTATGCATGCAGCCCTCTGGAATAGTATTCCAGAGGGCTCATCTCAGGTAATTGTTCCACCAAAACAAAATGAGAGTGGGAGCTCTACTAGCCAGCAGCCCCGGGAAGGATGAGGCGGTGTGTGCGTGGTTGCAAGCCGCTGTGAACATGCCATGAAACTAGAATTATTTAATTAGTCGTCACCTATTTTATATCTGACCGCACTCGTTTTGTTTGGCAGTTATGAAAGATAGTTTGAACATAAAACCATATAGGCATGTTTTAGTGACAAAATAGTCTTTCGCTTCTGCTCCTTCAGAATATACTGAGCAATGTTGTAGCAATGCTTAGTATATTCTGCTTATTAATGCCTTGCCTTGAAGCGCGCATGGCCCGGCGTTTTGCATAGAACGCAAGCGATCTTTAGCGTTTGTTGGATGAAAGGTCATTTATGCATAGGCCGGCGCGTCGATGGACGAGAGAATTTTGTTATATATGTATTTTACTCTCTCGATATACCAGGCTAGCATCCGTTTTTTAACCACGCCCGTTTTGCTTCGCCCGAAAGATAATAATAATATAAATAATAAATAAATATATTTGGACAATTCACACAACGCCATCTGATTCCAAACTAAGCAGAGCTTGTGCTATGGTAATCAGAAAGCTGATAAACATACTTATATTATTATAATACATACTAGCCATACAGCGGTGTAATGTAGCCAGCGTTTTGGGTACACATCCCGGAGACAGCAATTTGAATGCTGCTTTTTATATTTAGTAGTTTTTTTCTCTCTTTTCGTAAATAAATTTAGTTATACAATTTTATATAATACATACTTATATAGATAAATTAACACTGTGTGGGTGTTAATTTATCTATTATTTATCTCTATACAATTTAAAATACTCGTAGCTTGCACTTAACACCAAATTAAGGGTTACGAAAGTTTCAGTGAGACAATAAAATTACTGCTCCTTCAGAAAATACAGAGCAATGTTGGAGTAATGTGAAATATTAATTCCCACTGTTGGGCACGGCTAAGGCTTCACATTGTTGGGGATAACAAGTTCGTATATACCTGTAAGTAATAACTGAGGTCGTATATAGCTGCGCTGCTTTTCCGGAGACTAATGGTCCCTTAATGTAAGCTATTCCGGCAAGCCATCAACAACAGCCATAACCAAATCAGAATTTCTTCACCACGGCGCCACAACAGGCGCTCCTTGTATTGTGACGGCGCTGTGGTTGGTTAGAAGGTCGAACTTTGAAATTTAGACGACCTTTAGAAAAGGTTTCCCCTTTTTCATACAAACAAGATTTTTTATCAATATGTGGATGAAGGATCCCTAAAAACCTTATCTAAATGAGAGGGAGTTACAAAGGTCATTTATTATAACCGACGCGTCGATGTATGCGGGAAGTTTGTAATAATTTATTTACTCCCTCGATAGTGCCGGGATGGCACCCATCTTTGCCATGTAGCAAGAATTATTTAATTAGTAGTCACCTATTGTATATCTGACCACGCTCGTTTTGCTTCGCAGTTATGAAGGATAGTTTGAATTAAATTTCCCTTCTGCTCCTTCAGAAAATACCGAGCAATGTTGCAGCAATGCAAGCCCTTGTTGAACAGTTAATGGTGAAATAATAATATTTGACGACCCGTGCGGCGCAATGGTTACCATACTGGACTGCCGATCGGAGGGTCCCGGGTTCGATTCCCAGCGAGATCAGAAAGTATCCATCCATGGCACCCACGACACAGGGTATATATACTGTAGGGCTATGAGTGCGAAACGTTAAACAAAACTTTATTTAAGACTTACATTAAATACTTTCTTGGTTCTTAATTTTGGTACTTTCTCCTCATGTAAGTATGTTTTTTCGTGCCTGCAGCCGGCCCCATCGAATAAGACGTTGTCACGTCAAAAAAACGTCGGTCCTGGTTATTTTTGATAGAAAGTTGTCGGTAAACCTTATCAGAGTTCTTATGAGCGGCTTAAAAACATCTGATAGCGGGTTGGCCACTAAACCGCATCTCGTGTATTACAATATAACCAAATGTGGATGATCTCTACAATTCATATTAACCTAAACGACTGGATATTAAAAAAAAAAAAAAATAGCCTTTTAATTCCTCACTTTACAAATTTGGTCAAAATATTTTAATTAAGATTTTTAAAATTAATTTTTGTCAAAGCTTACTGATTATATGAAAAAATCATAAATTATTTAAGTTTTATACAAAGTCAACATAGTGATAATTGATTATTGTAAATATATTTTAGTTAACTTTTTCATAATTAATTTTTGTCACAGACTATTAGCTTATTGATTACATAATACATTTCATAAATTATTTAAGAATTCTATTATTATATTAAGTACAAAGTCAACCTCACAGGGTTCCAAATAACCCGCACCCACCAAGTAATAATAATTGATAATTGTAATCATAATGATACCGTGCTATGTTCGTGTGTTAGATATAGTATGATGATAACTTCTATCTATTTTTAGGTACCTATAATTAATATTATCTATGTCTATTATTATACGTATTTGTCGCTGCTTCAAAGTGACTGTATTTTAAACATCTTAATGAAATGTGACGATGATTTATGTGTCCAGTACTACATCTAAAGGAGTACAAAAATGCAACAAAATAAGATATTTGCACAAACCACAAAAAAAAGTAGATTCTTATATCAACTGCAGAAAAGAACTCCTTTCAAAAACTACTGCATTATTCATACCTTCTTATTCATTTGACTTAAAGATTTGTCAAGTGTCAAACAACAGTCATGTCACGTAAAAATGTTACGATACTTTTATTTACTAAGTTTGTTAATTTGTATTAATATAGGTTTTTGTTACGAATATTCAAGAGAAAATGGGCCAAGCAATAGACTGTGCAGCAGAAAAGTAAAAGATAATATGAATCCTAGACATCGAAGGCCGATTGCAGAAGAAAGAAGATTCAGAAAGCGTCGTAATCATGATACGGATTATGATAAAGATTCAATGGCTCAAATAGATGTGGCAAGTTTTATTAAAAATCCAGAAGAACAATCGTTTGAAGAAAATGATCCGTATGAAACTGAACTAAATGAAATGTAACCAGGCGATTTTATTATTTCTGCAAAGTTATTCATAGACAAAAACAGATGTTCGTTTCTTAAATTCAGTTGAATTTCTTTTAGACACGTTTATTAAAATTTATGAAAAATATAGGTACTTAGATATTTTTATTTGTGTGTGTTTTTAGGAATACTGCAAAATACTACAACGATTATGGAAATTTCATAGAAAAAGATGTAAATGGAAAAATGGGTATAAATGAAGATTATTCTGAGATAGACTCAGATAATGTACAGGATTATACAGGAATGGACCCTAATTTTGCAGAAAAGGAAGAAAATAACAAGCCAAGAGCATTTGGTAACATTATTAAAAATAAAATGGATAGTGAATTGGGAAGACAAATAAGCAGACACTACCAAGCTAAGAAAGGGTATGGGTTTATCTGTATCTAAAATTTGCTTCAATTTTCTAATAGTTATGCTTGGATATTATAATAACTTGGTGCAGCAATCCGTAAAACTACCATAAATAGAATTACCTTATAGGTCCACGGTGGTCTCTCCTATATTTGACCTCAGTCAAAAAGTATATCTTTTATAACGAAATGTCTTTTTCCCATTGACTATACTCATTATTTTAGGTGATGTAATCTGGAAAAAAGAAAAAAAAAGTTGTTTTCTCCTTATTAATAGTAAAAAATCTCAATTTTACATTCAATTAGTCCTTTGTTATATTTTTATCTCCATTGTTAATTTATTTCTGTCTTTTGATTAAGGAAAACATTATATGTTTCAGCGCCTTGAAGAATTTCAAACTTCCGTTTTTTTCCCATGACAAATCCACTACCGCAAAAGGAGTAAAAGAAAAGAAAAGAAAAGCACACGCCTTTAAACAGTTGCAAAAAGAAAATGAATTCACAATAGCAAATAACGGAAACATAGAAAATCAAAATAATGCTCACAAAAAACCAAATGTGTTCTTAAACAAACGATCTTACATAGAGAAAATATGCCCCTTTTGTCAAAGAAGATTTATTGCCAATAAAAAAAGGGTAATAAATTATTTTGATACAAGGAAAAGTAGTTATGATAGAAATACTGAAAGCAGTGTCACTCAAAATTCAGCTGATATGAATACCAATGAAAACCTTGATATATCTTACCTGAGTGAAGAAACAAATTTTGAAACCCCCATTAGAGAAAGAAGAAGGAAAAGAGAAGATGATAATAGGAATATAGAGCGACAGAAAGAATTAGAAGACTTGGAAAAAAGAGTAGAGAGTGTTTCTGTCACTAGCCCTTCTTTCAATAAAGCCGTCCAGAAGTCGTAGTTTATAAATGCATTCTCTATGTACAAAAACTAAATTAACATTGGTACGAGTAACAATATGACGTTAACATTAATATGGTGTTGGTAAATCTTAATTAAAATGTCTTAATATAATAAAAAACTTGCAAGATATTTAGTGTTTATTTTTAATGAACAATTGTCTTACATAATATTGGCTTAAAATAAAAAGATTTCCACTTAAACACACAAATATACAAATATAAAATTAAAGTTTTTTGAATTTATTTTTATTGCTCAGGTACCCAAGTCGTAAAGCGACCGTAATGTTTTTTTTTTTAAATTTGAATGCAGTAGCAGACGAGCATGCAGGCCACGTGGTGTTAAGTGATCGCTGAAGCTCATGGACATCTACATACAACCTCAAGCAAGCATAGGTAAGTTTTGTCTGAGGTCGTATGCAGTTGCGCTGCTACTCCGGAGGCTGGTGGTCGCCTCATGTAAGTGTGGCCGCCAACTGCACCTTTCCACCGAAACACAATAAAATTGGTTCACGGAAGAAGTGGGTGCAGCGGTGGTACTTCCCCGGGCGAACCATAATAGTTCTACCATAGTTCTATCACCTACAAACTATATATTTGTATTTGATTATACGCACGCCGATCGCCGACGCTAAGTTAAGCTAAGTAGTGTGACGGCTGTTAGAATTTCTGAATTATTCTACATCTCTGAATCACAGTGTTAATTAACTCATTAAACTTATGTCATTAAAGATTTATTGTTATGTTTGAAATACAAATTCGGAGCCTCGTCAGTAAAATTTAAATTCTTCCAATTTGGTAGCGGTCGCCAAACATATCCGCTCCACGGTGTGGGGGCCGTCTGCAAAACAATTGCATAAACTTCAGTAACACGTTATGGTACAATATTGCACAGTATTGCGCATTCACTCTTTTAACCAGTTGGACTTAATTGGTTTTCGCAGAGAGCACTAAATTTTTTTATGGTACTGGACTGGAAGTGGCAAATTATCTGTCTGTATTAATGAAAACAGGTTAATTACGTTTACGACACAGAGATATATTTATGATAGGGTGTAATAAACGCCAAGCAGAATCACTTTTCAGACACTTACGCAAATCAAAATCTAAGGGTCAAAATCTAAAAATATTAAGGGCCGATTTCTCAATCCCAGATAAAGTTAAGTGAGTTAATAAAATTGCTATCTATTTCATATTATTATGTCATATTGAGAAACATTGATAGAGCTAACATTTATTCGACCAATTGTTTTATCCGGGGACTAAAAAATCGACACTAAATTAAATTTAAAGTAATAGGAGTAAGATGAAATAATTTATGTTTGTAATAATTAATTAATTGGAAATTTTGTATATTTTTTCCATGCTAACTTTGGCTAAATAAGTGCATCCTAAATATTTTTGTAACGCCTACTACTTATTCAATGCAAATAAATAATCTTTATCTTTGTCTTTAGGTGGCAGGCCTTTATGGTTCACCCGGGGAAGTAACTACGCTGCACTCACTTCTGCCGTGAATCAGTTCTATTCTGTTTTGGTGGAAAGATTCAGAATTGCCGGCCAGGCTTAGGTATATGAGCGGACCTTTTGAGTCGCAGCATAACTACAGCCAATCTCAGGAAATACCTAGGCTTGCTCGTGGCTGTGTGTAGATGTCCATGGACTGATACTCAACTCAAAAAAAAAAAGAATGTCTAGAGGCTAATTGAATCTTTATTGTCATAATCAACAATCCAATTAGTATTTCAGTGTGAAGCAAAGCCTGGCCAAGCAGAGCCGGACATGAGTTAAGAGGGCCCTGGGCTAATACTACTTACGGGCCACGGGCCCCATCTAATTACTCAAATTTTAGAAAAAATAAGACAGTATTTGATTTATATCTTCTTAATATATATAAATTACGTGTCATGTGTTTGTCCGCGATAGACTCCTAAACTACTTAACTGATTTTAATAAAATTTGCACACCGTGTGCAGTTTGATCCAACTTGAAAGATAGGATAGCTTTTATCTTAATTTATTAACTTTAAACTTGATTATTTCTGATACTTTAAGGCAGGGCAACGTCTGCCTGGTTCGCTAGTCTTAATATATATAAATTATGTGTCACGTTGTTTGTCCGCGATGGACCCCTAAACTACTTAACCGATTTTACAAAAGTTTGCACACCGTATGCAGTTTGATCCAACTTGAAAGATAGGATAGCTTACATCTCAATTTATAGTCGCAATATTATTTTATTTCTGATACTTTAAGGCAGGACAACGTCTACCGGGTTAGCTAGTTGTAATATATCATGCTTTAGTGTTATACAACCGTAAATAAATCGACAAATTATAAAGCAACCTTCCTTTGGTCAATTCTATAATTTGCTCCTCACATTGTAATTTCTTAGTTCTTAGTTAAATCAACATTTATGGGCAAAACGGATAAATGGTTAAGTTGTGACTTTGACATCTTCATTCTGTGTTTATTCTCTGGTATATGCCATCCTAGAAAAGTAGCGCTTGGCTTCACAGCTTGTGATTGGTAAGGTTCTATATATTTCTAACATTTTATAGTAGTTTGGGAATACGTCAATAAGCTTATTTTCATAAATACTCGTAAACATGTCTACGCAAGACGAGTAGAACTCTGTCGACTGAAGCAAATAAGACTTAAGCTTTTATAAACGTACTATAAATTTATTTTATACATGCAAAAAAGGGCAGCTGAAAGATAACTGAAAAGAAACCTAAAATTCTGATCGGCGTGTGAATGCATAATTACAAAAGATAAGATTAGCCTCATGAAACACAAAAAAATAAATTTCCTTACATTAAGGCAATATAGGAAATATATTATAGTAAAAGTATATAACTGTATATAGTTAAAGGACGTGGCGTTCAAAATGTTAAATAAAAGAGTACCTAATTAATTGCACAGGCCTATTTCTAATTTAAAACAACCGGTTTAATAATTGGTTCCACATTCAATTTGTTTCGCGTCATTTAAGGTTTTTTTTACGATATAAACGTTGAGATGTGATCAGAATTATTATATTCTTTCGATAATGTTTTGTTATTTTGATTTGACTTTTTTATGCTACCCAAGAATACATAAATGTTTTTGCGTGCGCTGAATAAATACAGTTATTTTTGGAAATTAAAAGGTAGGTTCAAAAAATAAGAATAGAGCTACGGTATCCCCTGCCTGATCGTAAGAGGCGACTAAAAGGGGGTTCGTTAGTAGCTTCCGGGGTTGTGGACGGTGTGAGTGGGAGCTCGATCCATCCAACCAGCAGCCCCGGGAAGGGCGGCGATGAGTGCGTGGCCGCATGTCGCCGTATGCATCAGAAGGTGCAGGAGAGCAAAGCTGCTCTCCCGAAGATGGGCCCGTTCTGGGGCGTCGCGCGTGGAGGACACCGGTGCGTTCCGCCGGAAATCCCGGAGTCCTCCCCAAGCGCAATGGCAGCCACCGAGGGGGTTTTAGTGCGGTCAAATCCCACATAACCCGATACTCTCTCCCAAGGTGCCGGGTACCTTTTGAAGGTTTCCCCCCCGACAGCAAAAAAAAAAGAAGGTTCAAAAAATAAAATAACAATCTTTCCTTCAACCTTAATTTTGATTGGAGTTGGAAGTACTACCGCTGTATCCGATTTTACATTAGGGAAAATTATTTTTGTGTACCATGAGGCTAATATTATCTTCTTCATATATCTTAATATATAAAATTACGTGTCACGTTGTTTGTCCGCGATGGATTCCTAAACTACTTAACCGGTTTTAATAAAATTTGCACACCGTGTGCAGTTTGATCCAACTTGAAAGATAAGATAGCTTACATCTCAATTTATAGTCGCAATAATATTTTATTTCTGATACTTCAAGGCAGGATGACGTCTGCAGGGTTAGCTAGTCTTAATATATATAAAATACGTGTCACATTGTTTGTCCGCAATGGACTCCTACACTACTTAACCGATTTTAATAATAATAATAAAATAAAATTTGCATACCGTGTGCAGTTTGATCCAACTTGAAAGATAGGATAGCTCATATCTTAATTGACGCAGCCTTGCGAAAGGACATAGGAAAGCTTATTTCGGAAAATGGGACATATTACTAATCATATGCACTCAAATTATCCGAGCCACGCCGGGCGGTACCACTAGTTTTTTATAATTATCAGCTTTAGAAGTAGTAGTTCAAATCCTATTTAATTTATTACATTGTGAATGTAGCTGCACAAGATTTATGCTTATTTGAACTCAACTTCAAAGATGATCATGATAATTATTATAAAGAATCATGGATTTGGTGCTATTAATAATAATATACTTTTATTTCAGACACATTACAGTCCATATACATTATAACATGATATAACAAAACAGACATGAAGACAGTTAGTAAGAATGGGTTAGTAACAATGATCTTATTGACTATATTAGTATTGTTAGTAACAGACATATTATTATTATCAAAATTACCTACTAGTGCCTAATACTAGCCCCATCCAATGATTTTGGAAAGGGCAGTCATACCTGTCAGCAATACACTTCAGGATACTATTACAGCTGGTCCTCAGGCGCTGCATCATGGAAGCCGCCTTCTTCCGCATTATGGCATAAAAATCGTCAGTACGCGCCTCCGCGAACATTCCCGACGCGCTGCAGCGCCAGGGAAGCCGCAGCAGCATCCTGAAGGCATTGTTGTACTGGACACGCAGAGCGCTGTAGGTCCGCCGCGTATATGTCACCCACAGGGCACTCGAGTAGAATGATTGACAAAAAGATTTGAAAAGTGTAATTTTTACCGGTGTAGAACATCGAGTAAACCTGCGAGCGAGCATATTGCTCCTTACCGACAACGCCCTGCGCTCCCTGTCAACATCTAAATCATCCCTGAGGTCGTCGGTTATCATATGGCCCAAGTATTTGTATTTGTCCACTATAGTGAGTACTGTCCCATCCAATAGGACGATTACATACATCCAATAGGACTATTACCTTTAATTAACAGAAAAGAGAATTACCTATATTAAACCATTCTGTAGAAGGTATTCCACATTCGGATCGAGCTGAGACAATGGCTTCTCTTATTGCTATAGGCACCACAACTGCTAAGCATGTAGCGGGTTCACCGGTAGCTGTGGACACAAATTATCAAGTAGTTCTCCTGAATATAAGAAAGTGGCTTATTAAAATTCGGTAATAATTTAAATTATCATACAGCACAATTACATTTTATGCAAGTAATTAAACAATGAATGAGATAGCAAGTTCCGATAACACAAGCGTATATTAAAGTAAAGCAAATCTTCTGTGACTTAAACACGATCTATTAATTTTTGAAAATTCTATTTTAGCTTTAGCTTTTTTCCCCAGCAGGAGCAAGTTTCGGCTCTTAGAAAGGTTTCCAACAGATAAGTTACTAATATCTATATAATATTGTTATGGTATATTGCTACTCATTTTAAAGAACAAGATAAACGTAATATGTGTGTGTACCTTTCGAACCCAGTAGTACATTGTTGCTAAAAGATCCCTTCCTAAAATATATCCTAAAATCTTGTGGTATATCTTTGGCTTGTGGCACTGAATACTGCAATGTATTATTCGTTAACAATTCTCCTGTATCCGGGTTGTAAACTAGCTTTTCACTCAACATGTATCCAAGACCCATCATGAATGCTCCTTCTATCTGAAAAAAAAAACAAAACATTCATAAAACAATCTAGGTTTTCTTTTACACAGCTTTGGAAATCACTTCTGCTACTGTTTAGGGTTTTTTAAAAGATACAGAAAAAACTAACTAGTTAAATAATAACGTTTTTATTATTTTAAAAAGTAATAGCAGACTAGTAGAAAGCTACTAAGTATGCGAACCATTCGAGGTAGTTTTTCCTACCTCGAATGGTTGGCATTATAGATTCCGCAGGGGACTAAGAATATCCGATGTTTACTTTTAAATAGTTTATCTTAATATGTACACATTAAACTTTCATATCTAAGTATTATTTGTGCCTATTATGGAAAGGTAAATTATATACTTACTTGACCTATATCAATTTCGGGACTGACACTACGGCCTACATCTTCTGCCAAATCAACCCGTATAATTTCACTCTCTCCTGTCAAAACATCAATTTCAACTTCAGCTAATGCTACTCCATAAACTGTGTACTTTTGACTATCAGCGATACTGACGAATCCGTGTGTTTGTAAATCTACTCCACTTTGGAATGCTTTTGCTATTAATTCTTCCCACGTTGGATTATCCATTGTTTGTCTTATTGGTTCAAGCCTTTTTAGTAACTCCTCACAGCATCTTTGTACACCAATTCCAATATTTTGTGAGGTAATACTAGCACCTGATATCATCTGGTTTGGGCTGATAGTCGTGTCGTTAGCTTTGATTTGAACTTTTTCGATTGGTATTTTCAACATATACGCACATATCTGAACTGCTTTCGTGTTAATTCCTTGTCCCATTTCAACACCACTGTGAGTTAGGGCAATTGTACCGTCTCCACTGTAAACTGCTAAATTCACATCCAAGTAAAGTGGTATCGCAACAGGGGTCCATCTCATGCAAGAAAATCGTAAACCTCGTTTTTTCCACCTGTTTTCTCTATTATATTTGTCAACCGCAGCTCTTCTGTTGTCATAGTCGCCATCAACTTTTAATTTTTCAAGCATTTCTCGCACGGCAATATGTTCAGTTGTATTTAGGTTTGCTAAACGAACTTGTATTGGATCTAGGGAAAGTTCATAAGATATTTGTTCCATCATATACTCTGCCGTAAGGATAGCTTCCAAAGTACCTGAACATTATTAAGATTGATTATTAATAGAAGATAATTTAAAGTTACAGTCATAGTGCATAGAAACGTGTAGTATTGTCATGGTCAGAACTTACCAGGAGATCGGCACCAAGTATTTGATGCAGTGTCAGTGGTAGTATTGAAAGCCTTAAAATTCCATCGGACATTATTATAGCAATTATAATATACATCAAGGGCGAACAATATTAATGGTTCACTTATGACATAGCCATTATCTTCATATAAATTGTAGTTAACATACTGAATAGCACCATCTTTGTTAACAGCAATCTAAAAATGAAATGAAAATACATAATAACCGTTATTATTGCCAGACCTACGGGGCAGTTTAGTTAACCTATTAATAACTTGTAATAAAACAGATCGTTTTATGTAGTTTATATTTTCCATAAAATATTTCATTCAAAAACCATATGTTATAGGTACTTTTATTTTATTCATTGTTAATGTATTTGGTGTGAGTTTGTTAAGGATTTTACTTTTGTGTTTAACTATATTTTTCAATCTTACAATGATTTAATGTAAAACTCAATTCTGAATAGTGTTTTTAGAGGTAAAAATAACTTTAAAATGAGGTCTTGGATTTCTGACTAAATCATTGAATTTACTTATTGTAAGCCCAAAAAATAAGCGCATTTGCTTCTTAAGAGATATATAACTATATCGGACCCATAAATGAGCAATTACATCATAACGTTTTCTTATTGCTTTCGATGATTAATTTAAATAATGTACCCAGATGACCGAGCATTGCTCGGATAAAAACAATTGATTTTCTTGGTTTAATTTTAAACAAAACACTTATTGTCTTAGTGTTACTTAACAAAGCCATTCAAAACAGCTCCTAATTTAAAAAAAATGTTAAAAAATTGCTTGATTGAGGTTTGAACCAGGTTCTCTTCCAACTAGAGATCCGGTCTCTAGCTCCGCAGTTAGCATACGAAACCAATCTCTTTCAAATCGACATTGTCATTTACTCTACGCCAAAAATTATCAATACTCTGCAATAGATTTCAGGAAGATATATTTTTTAGTTTATATTTAATTTGATTATCGCTGAAAATACGTACAAAACGGCAATTTCTAAAAATTAATCCTAGCTGGATCGATTTATCACACCTGAAACCTCCTGGGTACTAAATTTTATTAAAATCGTTGTAGCTGTTTCCAAGACTCAAATCATGGATATGTACAAGAATTGATCGTTTAAAGGTAAATTATTAGATATGCGTACTTTTCATTTCCTTTCTAGAACGCTTACCTCGTAATTTGCATAGCACGGCAATCTTTTTCCCACAGCTCTCATGTTAGTCTTCAGAGATTGAATAAATCTGCACGGTCTATTAAGTTTTTGTACTACAAGATTACAGCTAACAGCTACTTGAGTAGACCGTGTTATTTTATAACCATAAGCACCTCCTGCACGTCTAATTACAACATCAATTCTGAAAAAGTAATGATTTTATGTACCAATATACGAATGTTTGACATAGCCAAATATTTCGTGAATTATATTCTAGTTCACGTACTTATTCTGAGGTATATTTAAGGCACGTGATGTCATTAGCTGAATCGCATTCAACCACTGAGACGAAGTATGTACTCTCATACCCTCCTCAGTTGGGTACGACACACAAACTAACGTTTCCATACAAAAATGATATTGACCATATATTGTCACATTTCCCTTAATCACTTTCTGTACATCAGTACCTGTTTCAGTAGATTTTATTTCAGTGAAAAGTATTGTTCTTTTTATATCGTCTTTAGCCACTTTTACATCTATTACAGGTTTTCTAATATTGCTATATTTTACTACCAGTAATTTAGAGGCTCTTTCCGCTATGGCTTGAGTTTCCGCTACTACGATTCCAATTGGTTGATGAAAGTACTTTACTTCTCCATTACAGAGAATTTCTTCGTTTGCTGCGGTTTCTTGTGATCCACCAGGAGTAAATGAATTGATTCCAGGAATGTCTTTTGCTGTGTAAAAATCGATTACACCTGGGGTATTCTGCAATTATTAATGAAAACAATATAAGAATATCAAAAAAGAAAAATTCCGTTTGAAAAATAATTTTGAAACTTACCAAGACTTCAGTAGCATCAACATGCTCTATCGTGCCAAGCGCAACTGTGCTTAAAGCAAACGCTGCATACACTTCCCGTGATAGTGTTGGCACATCTTCAGAAAAGGGAGCTTCACCGGCACTTTGAACCTAATTATAAAATAATTCACGTTCTGATAAAGCATATTTGAATAGTTAAAGATAAAAACGTCATCAAATCATCTTACCAAAGCTTCAACTTTTTGTATTGGCTGATTAAGAGGCCACAAGGCAGGATTGGTATCAAAAATTTGACGAGCCTGCGACACTGGTCTGCTTCTGTGTAAGTTTATAGCGCCAGATTGATATCTACTACCTAGAACATTGGGCGGGCATAAAGATAGCAAACCCTGAAAAAGTTAATATTCTACAGACAATATTTTATTCTGCCAGATTAGAAAAAAAAACAGGTCTGAAGAAACTGAAAGAATATATGAAATTGACATGTTATAAATATAAACTTACTTTGTAAAATAGTGAGATGGCCATAAATTTTCTGTATCTAGCTGAAGTCAATGGCAATTGATCAACTACTATTAACTCATTTCTTAATATATTCACGGCATGTGCTAGTGTTTCGTTTGTAAATAATTTCTTTTGGAATAAACATCTTTCAGTATTAATGGCTCTATTGAAATTTGGTGAAAGGCCACCGTATACAATTCTACTCTGTAAGACTGTCCCATCCTTTGAAATTTGGTACAAAAATCCAGCATTTACGATTGTCTGAGCATTTTGACTTCTGGCTATTACCTGTAAAGATGCAATATTTATCTCCACTAAAATATTTAAAAAAATAAAATGAATAAAGATTTGTGTTCTTCTTTACCTTGTCAGTTACGATTTTCACTTCATCACTAAACGGTGGTAAAAGAACTTGGAGAAGAACCTTCGCTCTCATGTCTTCCTGGAGGAATTCAAGCATCCTTAAATTTTTCCGAACTCCGTTTTGATATACTAAAAAAACAACCAAGTTATGTTGTTACATAATTTTGAATTAGACTAATTATAAAGTTAGGTAAAAACTACTTTGCAACAATCCGCAATCAGAACGTATGATGGTGTTAACTTTTTTCATGCAATTCTATTAATTACTTTAGACTAATTGCATATAACTTTTCTTTTTCCGTTTCTTTACAACAAAATAATAAAAGAGATTATGCTTGTAAAGGCGATTAATATTATGATAATTTTATAAAACCGCTGAATACATTATTTTTCTTCTATTAAAGACATGCATGTTTAGTAATTTATGAAATTTTATGAATGATATTTTTACAGACATCTAATAAAATACTATCACAATGAAATACAATTACGGAAATTATCTTAATGAATATTCTAATACTTACATACTATAACAACGGCACCGACTGTTTCAAAGAGCAAAAAGAGATCAGAAGCAAATTCATTTTGTTGGTGCTTTATCATTAAGTTTCCAGCTATTGTGCCAAGCTGGAATAAATATTCTTATAGTATAATAAATTATTATAGTATTTTTATCTTCTAATTAGGTTAATTAAGATATATCTCTCTGAATTAGGTTAATTATATAGGCAAAATCTTCAAGTAAAATTACGAAGAATTTTTTTTAAAGGAAGATAATTTACGTTCCAGGAAAAATAAGTTTTCTTTTCTAAAATTTTAATAATGAATAGCTTTTGAATGCTGAAAATAGTTAACAGCTAAGAAAAATAACAAGTGACAATAAAGAAGGCTTTTGGAGAAAGTAATAAGAATCCCATAGCGAAACAGAAGACCAAATTATAATAAAATTTAAGCAGAGCCTACTCTGCTTTACCTATTTATTGTCTTCATTAGCGCACTTTTTTATTTACTGACAAAAAATTGTAATTAAATTAAAAATATGTAAGTATAAGATCTGTCTACTGATAACAGTATTAAATTTGTTCTTTGCAATGTGAAAACAAAAATGATTTAATGAAACCCCAAAATTTATTATTATACACTGTTGTAAGTTTTGTATACAAATGTGTAAATTATTTTACATGTGAAATAAGGTGATAAAATTTTTTTTTCTTTGTATAAATGGTGAACAATTTTTTTTTCAAAAATTAAAATGTTAACGTAAATATTTGATAAGGTTTGGTTTAAAATACTTACATTTCGAATGGGAATATGAGCCACGTTTTTCAAATGATTATTTAACACTTTCAGATAGCTGAAATACTCTCTCTTAGAAATTTCATCAAATAAATCTATTAGATTTGAAATAGTCATTCCAGCCCCGATCACCAAGTTCTGATCTATAAAGTAGCCTTTTAGTACTGATATTCCACTAATGTCATTAGTACTCGTGGATATTCATCAATTGGATTTACTCCTGTAAATGGGGAGATTAATTTAAATGAGAACCTAAGCGTCGATAAGGAAAAAAATTTAAGCCAAGTCATACTTATTCCGTACCTTTAGCAGTATTTCCGTCTTAAAACGTTAAAAATATCAACTAACGCTTCAACTTTAAACCAGTGTCTATTATCCTTTAGTTTTATGTAAGGGATTGATGATTCGGAAAAGTCTTCTTTTGTAACGTGACACCAATCAGACTCGTCGCATTCATCTTTCTTGCATGTTTTACCAGATTTTTTACAGATAGTTAAATCTTCAATATCTGGAATATCTTTCGAATGAGGTGCATCTTTAGCAAATTTTTTGAATGCTTCTAGAATGGGCCTGTAACCTGTGCATCTGCATATATTACTACCAAATGATTGTTCTATTTCACTCATTGTCATTTTACCGTTCTTTTTTAGAAGACTGCGAAGGAAATGGTTAGATTACAACAATAGTTTCAGTTTGACAATTATTCTCACTCCCTTTTTGTATTCTAATCCCTTAAATTGTTATGTATATTTGAAGTAATAATAATATAGAATAGAGCATAGTGTTATTATACATAGTAGCAGATATATACATACTATAGAGCATAGACTTCCTCTACATTGCGCTTGTGAAAATAATTACGCTAAAATATACTAATAATTGTGAGTAAGATAAACGTCCATAATGTCGACAGCATACTAGTACTCGTCATTCCACAGTCAAACTTCCAAAAGTTCTATGAATGACGAGTATCGGGACACTGACAAAAACTGACGATAATACGGACGTTTACCTTACCTAGTTTAAATCATATACCTGTACATAGCCATGATCCATCCAGGAGTGCAGTAGCCGCACTGAGTGCCATGTTGCTCTGCAAGAGTGGTCTGCAGAGGGTGGTAGCCGTTCTTCCGGTTACCAACCTTCTCTATCGTAGTGATGTCCCAGCCGTGACATGATGTTATCGATACCAAACACTAGACAGTAGCAAATTGCAAGGTAAAATAAATGTGCCTAATGGAATTGCAAGTGTTTCAATAAAAACAAGATATTATCGATACAGGTTTTGTAAGAGTAATGTTAACGTTAAAATATTCTTTTCAAAACTGCATGGAGATCTCTGGGATTGATTCACGGCAGTGGGTGCAGCGGTGGTTCTTCCCCGGATGAACCATAAAAGTTACCGATGCTGCAGTTAGAATTAATCATGACTTACTGAGTTGATGGATTGGATGGGCTCTCCAGGGCATTTTGAGACTGAAACGATACAAGCTCCACAGCCTCCTTCCAGACACATATACTTCGTCCCACGATAGTCCAGAGTATTGCGCAAAAACTGCAATAAGCTGGTGGTAGAGTATACCTCACAGCCCACTGAAATGAAAAAAAGTTGATTTTAATACGAAAAAAAGTGGAAGAATTGGTTGGTTGGTCATGATTTTTGGTTTTTGATTGATCCATTAATTTTTTTGTACCAATTTATGTTAAACATTTTTTGTCGGCGGTACGACGGTACAATGGTGGCGCTAGGGTCCAGAGTGACCATAGAGAGTTGCGGAGTAGCGGAGCGTCGTATCGATGGTAGCGTGACAGCCATTGTGTCAATTCTTGATTCTGAGTTTTGGCGGGAAGTCTGAAGGAACAAGTTGTGCTCTTGTTTTATTTTCATTTTCTTAGTGTATTTTTGAGTTATATCGGATAAAGTTGATGGCATTTTGATCGATATAGGTTAATGACAGTGCACGAGTGTTGTGAAATAAAATAACAGTGTGAAAACATGTTTTTTCGGCTTGCCTCCAAAACTCCATCGGACATGTTCTGGTAAAGTAGCCATCACTTGATTTGAACATTTCACTGACTAGACTGACTGATACCTGACGACTAACTGATTTTTTTCTACGACTACAGTGATTCAAAAATTTTACTTGACGCTGGCAATATGCACAGAGTTTGCGACGCCATTATTAAAATTGAAAAGTATTCTTGATTCTTATTGAAGAAGATATGGCGGACGGTTTGCGCCACACGTGACCGACGAATCGCTGTTGATCCAAGCAATCCCGAGTGATATCTAAAAGATAGTTACCAAAGTAACTCAAAAATAATTATCATTAATTATGTGTAAGTTAATTTTCCATTGTTATGATCTTTTAATTGTCAATTTCCCCGCCCACGTGAATAATTCTGATGAAGACCACCGTTCGCCTACACATACCCGGAAGTATCTTGCCCTACAAACTGTTATGCTACTCGGGTAACATGCAAAATAGTCATAGAGGCATAATAAATGACCCCGATTTATTTTTAAGGCATTGTTATTCATTATTTTAATCGTTCTTTTTGTGGCAACAGACCATATTATGAGCTCAATTACGTTTTCATCTGAAGGTAGATAAAAATACGGCGCTAAGATTTATATTTATATCGCATCTCGTTTCAAACGTTTTTACTTATGTAACAACTAGATGTGCCCGCGGTTTTACCTGCGATATAGCGAGATATTATATAGTCTAGGTACCTTTATCGATAAATGAATAATGCTATACAAAAATAATGTTTCAGTTTAAAGCACTAATTCATTAGATTAGCGCTTTTAAACAAACAATTTTTTTTCTTTATAATATTAGTATAAATTAAAATTTTATAGCAGTAGGTATAAGGCGTTTAAGTCATAATATTATATCAGAAGTAGCTAGGTACTTAAAAGTACATACACAATCTTCAATTACAACCTACGTTCTTGCATATTTATAGAGATTAATACGCAGAAATGTGGGCTCGTAGAGCAGCGATGGCCGAGTGGTAAAAGCCGCGGTCTTCTACACGACCGATCCCGGGTTGAAATCCTCGGCGCGCCCTTGACAAAGAAATTTGTAATGTGCGCATTTATCGCTGCTCCACGGTGATGAAAAATATCGTGATATTTAATTGATTACGATGTTCTCCATCGCCGTGCATGCCTGAGAGAAATTCATAATTTCTCGAAAGCATGACGTCCACCAATCCGCACTTGGCCAGCGTGGTGGACTATGTCCTAAATCCCTCTCACTTGTGAGAAGGACCTGTGCCCAGCAGTGGGACATAAAAAAAAGGTTGAAAAAAATGTGGGCTCTGACGCCTGAAGACAAACTTTACCCATCCATAATAAATTTGGAACAAAAAATTAAAACTGACTTAAAGTTGAGTTTTTTTTAATGTTTACGATTGTTTTTCTTGCGAATTATAATGACTCTAAAAACGATTTTGTCTCGCTGTCTTACTACCCCTGCTCTGTACACGTATGTAGATAAACTTGACTACATAATCAGGAAGTGACAGCATGTGTCTAATGCAACAATCTAAAACCTGCTGTTACAACGATTAGCTAACGGTAAAATTAAATGTCAACATGTGGTACATTCCAACTCTGATGAAACTTGTAATCCAATTGTATAGTTATTATAATTAAACAGTAATACTGGCTACACTGATTCAGCGTTACAATTTTTTTTTTGTTTGGATGGAGTAGCAGACTACGATGTGACAATCACTTATAAGTGGTCGCTGCAGCCCATAGATGCTGCATTATTCTGCACATAACCTCAAGAAAGCTGTAACGAGTTTACTGAAAAAGGCGTATTACTCAGTCACTGATTTCATAAACGATAAAATGGCATAAAATAATTCCATAAAAACCTGGGAGATATTTTTCCGCCGGCTTTTTTGTCCTCTCAGTGTACAAATACCCTGTAATATGGGTAACCAAAGGCGACGATCGGATCCGATCCGAAATATAAATAAATAAATATTTTAATTTATAAAAGGCGCAAAATGTACATGTTTTTGCAAAATGTAATTTTTTTTGTAATTATTTATTTTATTTATTTCACAAACAGTAATTACCTACATGTACAAAACTAGTAACCCGCCAAACTACAGAATAGTTTGTAGGCGGCGAATATCGCTCTCTTATTTATAGGTATCTTATATTATAAACATTATGATACTTAATAAAAAAAATTAACATGGTGATATATAAGTATGTAAATATGTTTATCAATCTTCTTAATGTAGATATATTATAGATATCTATATTTCTATTATGTGGTCTAATCTATGTGTACAATGCGGTCTGTTATAATTTTATACTGATTATAAACTGAGTTACGTTTAGATTAAGTAATTGTTTCAAGGAAATATTTGTATAATTTTCTTTTCATTGCATGACGAGAGGTAGCCTCCTTGATATCAAATGGTAATGTATTACATATATCTGGGATACAATATTCGCGGGTGCGCTTACCGTAATAATTTATTACTTTTGGTTTCAAATATTTCATTTTCCTGGTAGTGCGGGCTGGACGTTTACGGGTTATCGGTTTTAATAAATTAGTTTCTTCATAATTTTCTTTTATTAAATGAACTTTCTTTTTATATTCTACTGGCAAAATTTTACAGATTTTAAATAATTGGTTGCAATGACCTCTACATTTTTGCTTAGTTTTAGTATCCACTAAATATTTTAAAAATCGGAGTTGTAAGTTTTTAACTTTTTTTAAGTAACTTTTAAATGTACGCCCGTAAATGCTCAGCCCATGTCCAATGATTGCATCAACTAACGCATAATAAACACAATAGAATGTCCTTCGGCTTAATTTATTTTTTAGATAATAGAATTGACACAAAACTGATCTTAATTTTACGCATACTGTAGCTACATGATGTTTCCAGGATAGATTGCTGTCTACTGTTAAACCAAGGTTTATTTTCCGTACTAACCCATTCTATCACCTTACATCGACATTGCTGATATTTAAGATGATGACATTCAACAGAGTGTCCTACGATATCTGCCACTCTATCCTGACACATTATGTAAGGGGATTTGATGTACATACATTTAGTCTTTTCAAAATTAATTATTAAGCCATTATCATGAGACCATTTGCAAATACTGTTGAAGTCGCTTTGTACGTTATATATTGCAGTGTCGAGACTTTTATCCGCGTATATAAGGCAAGTGTTGTCGGCGTACATGTATACTTGACAACCCTTTACGATGTTACATAAACTATTAACATGCATTGTATAACCTACGGGGCCATACACCGAACCGGTTGGCACTCCATACTGTATGCTCCCACATGAACGGCTGGAACCATTAATACATACGGTTAATTGTCTGTTTTGCAAATAAGTTTTGAAAAAATCATTAAGTGGACCCCGTATCCCACATTCATTCATTGCTTGAAGCAAAATAGGATGATCCAAAGTGTCAAAAGCTTTTCGAAAATCGATGTACAGCACGACCACATGCTTTCTATTATGCAGACTATTGTTAATATAGTCTGAGAAGCATGTTAAGTAGAGCCGATGTAGTGCTCGGATTAGGTCGGAAGCCGTGCTGTATATCTGTCAGTATATTAGTATTCTCAAGGAACTTATTCACTTGAGATACTAACACTTTATCTGTTATAATATTAATTACCGGCAATATTGCGATCGGACGATAGTTTGCATGATTTAAATGACAACCCTGTTTATAGATAGGTCTAACTATTGCTATTTTTAATGTTGGAGGATAAATATTCTGCTTTACACACATATTTATAAATTTCGCCAGTATAGGACTTATATACTCTTTTATATATTTTAAGTCTTGTGTCTTGGGTCAATACCGGGGGATTTATTAATGCTTAGTTTGTTAATAATTTTTATAACATCATTCGACTTTACCTCAAGATAACGAATCGATGAATCATTTTCAATAACATAACTTTTCCTATCTAAAAATTTAGTATCACAATGATGTCTAATTCTACTTATTTCGTTTGTAAATGTCTTACCAAAATTATCACATATTGACTGAAGGTCATTGTGTTTTCCTAAATATTTTAAAATAATTTCGTCAATACTATTAGTTTCTCTCCCTAATCAGTTATTTATACCTACAATGCCAAATCTTTCTCATATCGCCATTACATTCCTGTATTTCCCCCCGTTTAAACTTATCTTTTATTTTATATATGTATTATAATCTATAATTCATATTTTTTGGTGATAATTTCCACTTACGAAACAATTCATTTTTTTTCTCGACCATATAAACCGAAAAAGATGTAAATGTACATTTTTGTAATTGTGTTATAATTAAGTTTTTCTCCTTTATATTTTTATCTTTGTAATATTATTTGCATAGGTACCTAAGGAGATAAATATGGCGAAATAAATATTAATAAACAACTTTTGTAAACACCCATACTTGTGCAAATAAAAGTCTTTGTCTTTGAAGTCTTGCCTGTGACCGAATGTAGTTGCGCTGCTAGTCTGAAGTGTGGCCACTTGCCGGCCACACTTCAGAGTAGCAGCCTTCCACCTTCAACCAAAACACAATAGAATTGCTTCACGGCAGAAGTGGGTGTAGCGGTGGTAAGTAAGTACTATCCTGAGCGAACCATTAAATAAATAAAAAATATTGAAAACTTGGACCTGAAAAACTAAAAGAATCTCGTTTTATTTGTATTGAAACCGCCATTGGAAGTTAAAAAATATCAGAATAACTATGTTTCGCGAATAAGTTTGCTTGTCGTGTTTTGTATAGAGAACAGAGGCTTTAGTGTAAGTCTGCACACGCGAAAACGTTTCTAACGCGTTTGCGTTAAGAATTAAATTATATTATTGGCCTTATTTATTTTAGGTTAAGATCTATCTGTCCAATTTTAACTCGGACGCAGTAGTAACGTTTGCGCGTTTACAAACTTACACTAAGGGCTCAGGAGGCTTAGCCAAAGTAACATCGCTTCTTAGGGAAACGATAGGTATCTGAATTCGTCATCTTCATTCGTTTCGGTATCTTTTTTGAAGTTTGCGATCGTAGCGAAGGCGACCACTTAAAGTGCTGCTTGTCTACTCTTTTGTATGAGGTTGCGGTCACAAAAGACATAAGTACACGTATAATGTATTGTGTAAATTGTGTTACGGATGTGTTACGGTCGATGGCAATTCGATAGTTTATGGTTTCGTTACGAATTTTAACTTTTTCTACCAACTTGCGATAACGATGACGATTGAACACGTGATTTAACGTGATTTATGTCAATCTCATACATTTTCGTTATCGTTTTTCAAATGTTACTTTGGCTACGGGCCCAGTGACGCTTTGCGGCTCACGTAATCCCTCGCCTTATAATAAGTAACTGGACGATCGAGCGTTGCTCGGATAAAATCAGTTTATTTTCTTGCCTTTATTTCAAACGAAACACTCATTTGCTTAGTGTTACTTAACAACGCCATTTGATTTATGTAGCTCCCAATAAAAAATCACTCATTTTTAAAATAAAAAATAAACGCATTATGGTTTTGATTGAGGTTTGAACCTGGGTCTCTAGTTCTGCTGTTAGCTCACGTAACCATTCAGCCAAGGAAGCTTTATTTTAATGAACGATATTTTTATAGAGCTCTTTCAACATTGTAATTTCATTGAACGTCGGATTGGCGGTTGGCGTTTGACGGCGTTCTACGCCATAATATTATTGATTCTCTGCAACAGATGTCAGGAAGAGTCGTATTTTTCAGTTTATAATTAAATTGGTTATCGCAAAAAAAATATTTTTAATAATTTAAAATTTCTTAAAATTAAATCCTAGCTGGATCGGTATCAACCCCGAAACCAGGGTACTAAATTTTATTAAAGTCGTTAGAGCCGTTTCCGAGATTCAAAAAATATATTTAAGTATATATGTCGCAGTCGGATCGTATAATCCGCTGTATAACATTACAGCTAGCCGGTTCCTAAAACAGGGTCGTTCTGTATTGTGGCGGGTCCACGCTTAGCCGGATTGTTATTGCGATACGTTCTACAATATGGCGGCTCACGTTTAGGCTCATTGTAATGAAGCCTCGTAGCCACCCTGAAACATATTTTCACTATAATTATTTATATTCGAAAAATACCCAAACCAAATCAGAGCACCCCACTATCCACGTGGTCTTGTCTGTACTACCCCCGGGAGACCACTCCCTGCCCGCTGTAGGAAAGCGACCAAAAAGCCGAAGCTGCGAACGCGAGCGCAGGTGCCGCGCTTTCTTACGCTGGGGCGGAGGGAGTGGTCATTCCGCAGCGCCGGAGATGTCACAGAGCCACTTGTTTTGTTACATTATCCAAGCCTTGTAAGATATTATATAAAATTGCTAGTTAATGCGATTAATTCATTGTCAATTATCACTTTATCTAAATTGAGTAGATATTATAAATAATATCCAGATCTATTACTTTGGCTGTTACATATAGGCAATTGGGCGGCACGATATTACGCTGCTTTGACGAACGCGAAGAGCTCATACAATACAACGTTCGCTAATTTAGCTGAATTGCAATACGGCTGAACGAGAGTGCGCCGCATTACAATACAGCCGTGTTTTAGGAAATAGCTAGCCGGAATGTAATACGGCGAATTATACGATCCGACTGCGACACATACAAGAATTGCTCGTTTAAAGGTATTAGATCAAAGATATCAGATATGTGGTTATTCAGTTAGCTTTGATATTCATTTACGTTCAAAAGCATAAATCGTATAAAAATAATAATAAATAAAAATGTATGTTTAAGGTAAATTGTAAGTTATAGAACTGAAAAAAAGAAATATATTTTTTACATTTTTTTATCACGATAAATTTTCTTTTTCTGAATTTTTACTTTAGATTTATCCATTCATCAGTTTTTAAAAGCTGTCGCTCAATAGGTCTCCTCTTTTATTCGCAAATCCGTCCGGTCCTGCGCCTTCTGTATCCATCGACTTCCCGCTGTCTTCTTCAAGTCATCATTTCATCACCTTTCTGAAAACCGGCTTGTGCTCCTTTTGCCGAGACGGGTCGCCCTTTGAGAACTTTTCTTCCCATCAGTTTTCCTAATTATATGACCTTTTGATATGTCAGCTTTGAGATTTCGAGAATTATGTCAGTTAACTTCGTTCGTTTACGGATTTCAGCGTTACGGATTATGTCCTTACTTTTATAAGATGCTTTATTTATAGTATTTTAATTAGGTGTATGCATTGAAAATTAAATAAATTAAAACTTGTGTTATCGACGGTTCTTATTATTATGTATTGCTTTGCTTGTAGGCTGTCGTTACAAAATTGAGAAACCGGTTATTCTAGAAATGTACACACACGAAAAGAGACCAACATTTCGTGAATTATTCAATCTACTAAATCGAAAGTATTTTTTTGTAAAGAGGTACTAAATAAAAATGTACAATTGAATCGACCATTTCCCCCCGTTTTTGGAGTCGGTTATAATTTTATATAATATAAATATTTTATGCGGAAGATTTTTGTGTATTGTGCAATAAAGATTTTGCACAACTGTATACATACTATTTATGCACATAATAGAGGAGATAATAAAAATATTATTATGAAGACATATTTATTAAATATATTTTTAACCCCATAGGTTAATTAAGAGCAGCGATGGCCAGGTAGGATAGACTTAGGTCCGACACGGAGATACAGAGTTGACGACCTGCGTGGCGCAATGGTTACCATGCCGGACTGCTAATCAAAGGGTCCGCGGGTTCGATTCCCGGTGAAACATAAATTTGAATGATGAGTTTAAATTTCTGTTCTCGGTCAGGGTGTTTGTGTTTCTGTCTTTGTGTGTGTCCATGGTACCCACGACACAGGGTATATCTACCCTACTGTAGGGCTATGAGTGTGAAGCGTTATTATTATTACTATTATTATATTATAGAGTTCAAACACCCGGTGCGCACATCTGACCTCTGTATTAAGTTTATCGCTCATTATCGGCAGTATCTCCGGACCACTTTTACCGGTCTGCAGTTTTAAGAGGCGTATACGAAATTTTTCCGATTTCGCAGATTTAGCTGATTTTACATATGAGATTTTGCAGTTAAAATACAGTATTTCCATAAGTTTTTGCACTTTGATCATTTCAATAATAAACTATTAAATAAGCCACTTTTTCATTTTTATATTACGTTGTTTTGCTTAATAGACCTGAACATGGTGAGAGCTTTGTGAATTTTACAGTAATAGGTATAGAATATTACATATTTCCGGATCATTTTAAAATCTAAACATATCGAAAAAAATACCATTGTAAACATTGCATATAATAGTAAATGAGTCAATTTTTGCTACTGTCATACTAAAAATATTAATAAAAAAAACAATGAAATTCGTCAATTTTGAGAGAAAATGGGCCATAATTGCATTTGATTTCAACAAATTGGAATAACCTTTCATAAAATTTATTAGACACAAGTACATTGCATAATCAATCCGTTTGCTGAAAAAAAAACAAATTATTAAAGAAAATTGGGCATTCAAAATCTATTAAAGTAACCAAAAACTCGCATTACAATTCTTGACGTAAGCTAAAAAATGGCTTATGTATTAGATTATAATTGAAATGATCTGTTATATTGTGCCATAAAACTTGCAGAAATACTTTATTTTAACTCATGTGTTAAAAATGTGTTAACTTATGTGCAAAAACTCATTCTTTTTTTATCATTTTAAATCAGCGAAATCGACAAAATTCCGTATACCAAAATCGTAATAAATATTTTAAAAAAAATTACAGAGCGTATGTACGGGATTTGCGAACAAGTTATGTGGGATATAGTTTAAGGCGCAATTTTTTGATAGTAAACACCCGAATCTTCAAATGAGCGCCAAAAAATCAATCTCATACTGAAAAATTTGTACCGTGTAGCATATGTTAAAATATACGCGTTTTGAAGATATCTACGCAGATGTCCATAGGCTGTAATAATCTCTTAATATCACGTGACGTGTATGCTTGTTTCCTACTCCATTAAAATAATAATAAAAAAAACACAAACGAAGAAACTATCAGAAATGTCAAACAGGTTAGCTGTGACCAGCTGCAACCCTTTTTGCGTCCCACTGCTGGCACGGGTGTATCTCTATTATGGGAAGGAGCTTGTTCCACCACACTGCTCTAATGCGGGTTGGTGGAGATGCGGGTTAGTGGCCAACCCGCTGTCGGATGTGTTAAAACCGTCCATTGTACCTCCGACAAGTACCTATCTATCGATAACAGCCGGGACCGACGATTTAACTCCAAAGCACGAAAACGTGCATAATTTTTTTGCCACTGGCGGTCACCCATCTCACCCAACTGCGCATGTTTGGCTTAGCAGCGTCAAGGTAATCTTAGTTGAAGCTCTTTAACATATTTGAAATTAAATACATAAAGAATAATTAATCTAGGTAACATACAAAATAGTAACGTACCCGAATATTCTTCGCCGTTAACTTTAAAATGTATTCTATCCATGACCGTTACTGTCGAAATGGTTACGCGAACTAAAACACTCTCGACCTTTCAAAAGCAAAAGTAACTAAACCACTCAATTAAATTCATGGTTTGAGCTCCAGCGATGAAAAGTAAGCGAATATCAACTTGTGTACACGAAAAAATTGTGGACATGCTTCTAACTGTAGTCCTACTGTAGTGCTACTTTTTTGTGTAGATTATGGGAAGCGCGCATGGCGCGGCGGTTAGCATAGAACGCAAGCGATCTATGTAACTAAGCCTAATGGGCGCGGTTGGGTGTGAGATGGGTGACCGCTAGTGGCAAAAAAGATATGCGCATTTCCGTGCTTCGGAGGGCACATTGAGCCGTCGGTCTCGGTTGTTGTCGATAGATAACACTCGTTAAACATTGTCGGAGGCCTTTTGGGCGGTTTGAAAACATCCGACGGCGGGTTGGCTACTAACCCGCATCTCCACCAACCCGCATGGGAGCAGCGTGGTGGAGTAAGCTCCAGTCCTCCCCAATAATGGGAAGACATCCGTGCCCAGCAGTGGGACGCAAAAAAGGTTGCAGCCAGCCATGGGACAACCTTCCTAAGGTGTGCTGAGGCATTTCCAGTGGACTATAGCATGGGGTTCCTTAAGAGAGCTGTAAAAAAAGCTCTCCTTCAAAGCCGGCAATGCCCAGGTGACTCCGCGTTGTTGCCCGTGTCCATAGGCTACGATAATTGCTTAACACAATGTGGCCCGTCTGCCTTTTTGTCCGGTTCAAATAGTAAAAAAACTTAGTAATTAAAAAAGCTTAATAATTAACGTTTTGAAGTTTAATTAGAAATACTACGAACGAATTCAAAAAAGTGTGTCTTTTGCTAAAATCCTACATACCATTACACGGGTACCTTTTGTTGATTTCTATCTAATTTTTATTATTGTTATCTTTTTCGACACGGCTTGGGCACGTCACTGTTCAGTTGTATTCATAAAACACTAATTATTCGCTTCAAACATTCTCTCGAACAATGGAACCCGTGTATTAGCCATTTGAACTTTAAAGTAAGTAAAGTTACAAGATATTAATTTAACATTATGTACATAAATGATTATGTTATTATAATCGGGGGGACAAACGACACCAACGCCTATAAATTCACCCTTAACATAAATAACTGGCTTCAGAATAAAAATAACACTAATATTATATTTTGCGAAGTCCCTTACAATAAATATTGAAATGAACAAAAATTAAACTACGACCTAAGATTTACATGCACAAAATTAGACTATGCATACTTTTTAGATTTAGAATACAGTAGGTATATACCGAAGGGAACTTCACGTACGACTAATTTATGTAGGCTTTTACTAGGCAAATACTACACATTGATTATAAGACTAGGTATTTAACATTTAATCGCAGAAATAAGGAAAATACAATCGCAAAACGAATTGATAACAGTACACAAACAGAGTGTCCACATAGTAATATTATCAAATGAGATAAGCAAACTCAAACAGAGGACTCTGAAAGTCATGAACCGTTTTTTCGTGTATAATAATATTAATATTTTGCATCAAAATATAAACGGCTTAATAACAAAATCCGATGAGTTAGTAGTATCATTAAATCATTTGTATCTCAAAAAAATATCCATCGACGTCCTTTGCATTACAGAGCATAACATGATACGATCGGATATTGAATTTCTTAATATTCCAAATTTCACCCTCATATCCTATAGCTTAAGACGTAATAGAAATGGCGGATCTTGCATACTTGCTCGCAACGAACATAAATGTCGATGTATACTTACAAGAAATTGAAAAATTTAATATAACGAACGTTATAGAATGCAGTGCCACAGAACTAATTGAGCATAACGTAATAATTGTTTGCATATACAGGGCACCAAAGATCAATATAGAAGTAATGGAAATTTTCTTTTACAAACTCAATGGTATCCTTAATAAACTGTGTTATAAAAATAAAAAAATTGTTGTGTGTGGCGACTTTAATATAGATATACTGAAAGATAATAGAACAACAATAGAATTTAAAAGTATTTTAGAGAGCTATAATCTTAAACTGAGTATCAACACACCAACACGGTTTACTAGCAAAACATGTAGGTATCGATAATATTGCCCATAAAATACAGGGCGCTAAGTCTGACGTCATCGAGCTGGCCTTATCGGATCATACAGCTCAAATTAAAAAATGTCCAGTTAAAAAAAGCTATTTTGTAAAATATTGGTTCTCTTACAAGCGGGATTTTAGTACCGAAAATGTAAATAAATTTATAGAATGCTTAGGGAGTTTGAAATTTCAAGAAGTATATACATGTAGTGATACCAATGATGCTTTTAAGATATTTCACGAACTATTTGTATTATTTTACAATTTATGTTTTCCTGTTATAAAAGTAAAAAATGTTATTGGAAAGCGCCCTAGATGGCTATCTAAAGGTATAAGAAAGTGTACTAAGATTAAAAGAAGTCTATTATGGGAATATAGGAAATCTCGCGACCAACTAGCAAAAAATAAGTTTACTGCGTATTCAAAAAAATTAAAGGCTATTATTATCAAGTTAACTCAAAAATCACAAAATGACTATTTTATTAAAAACGCACAAAATAAAACAAAGGCCACATGGAAAATTATCAATAATAATACTAGCAACATTACTACGAAAACTATTAATAAAATAAAAATAGGCAACTACATCGAAACAGATCCAGAAACCATCGCAAAGGAGTTTAATAATTTCTTTTTAAAACAAATTGAAGAACTGAGTGACAGTAATATTCGAACAAACAAATATAATATTAACTATAAATATTCCAACTCTTTTTTCCTTCGGCCTACAACAAGCGACGAAATAATTAAAGTAATAAAGGGTCTAAAAAACACAAATAGCACATGTTACGATGAGATATGCACAAAAATAGTAAAACAGGTATCTAATATAATTGCACCCGTATTGATCTATATTATTAATTTGAGTATTGAGACTGGTATATTTCCTGATAGATTAAAAGTAACTATCATTAAACCAGTTCTTAAAAAGCCAAATGAACAAGATATGGCGTCATATAGACCTATAGCACTTGTACCAATTTTTTCTAAAGTATTTGAGAAAATTCTCTATAATAACTTATATTCATATATCGAAAAATTTTCAATTCTAGCTGACGAACAAGTAGGTTTTCGCAAAAATAAATCTATTAATTTAGCTATATATAATTTTTTGGAACAGGTCATGTCTACGTTAGATAAGAAAAAACAAATCTCAGCTCTGTATATGGATATGACTAGGGCATTTGACTTTGTAGATCATGCGCTATTAATAGACAAATTAGAGAAATACGGCGTTAGAGATAATGCTTCACATTGGATAAAATCTTATTTAAGTAACAGAAAACAAATAACTGAAATTAAACGAGTTGACAATGAAACAAAAACGGAGGAAAAGTACTTATCTCAACCCAGGGATGTAGTATACGGGGTACCTCAAGGAAGTATCCTCGGTCCGTTGCTTTTTTTGATATATATTAATGATTTTCCAAAAGTCATTGAGCAACCAATGGTTCTCTTTGCTGATGACAGTACAGTTATATTTCCAAATGATAATCCAAGTATATATGAAACGAATATAAATAATGCCCTTGAATTATTAGTAGATTGGTTAAATAAAAATAATCTTAAAATAAACCTTGAAAAGACAAATATAATGACATTTAAAAATCGTATATCTTATGGGAGATCTGTAAATATCAATTATAATGGTAAAACCATATGTGAAACAGAAAATATAAAAATTTTAGGCTTGTATATTGATAATAAGCTCACATGGAGACTACAAATGGAACATGTATGTTGTGTAAAAAAGTAAAGTATGTAAAAAATTAACAAATTCTCTTTCGCTCTTTACAAATTGTCAAAAATAGTAAATAAATCAGCGGTATTAAGTGCGTATCATGCGTATGTTGGTGCAACTCTTAGGTATGGTCTTGTATTTTGGGGTAATGCAACGGGTATTGAAACAGTTTTTAAAGCGCAAAAAAAATGTATTCGGTCAATGTGTCAACTACGACAGACAGACACATGCAAGCCACACTACCAAAGTTTAAATATATTGACGCTCCCTTCGTTATATATCTATGAAATATGTGTAATGGTCAAAAACGACATTTCTAAATACAACACGTTAAACTCAAAAAGACATAAAAATAAACTATGCGCAATAGCCTCTAAAACTAAACAATATCACAATAGCGTCTTTTGCATGGGACCAAAAATATATAATAATTTACCAGACTTTCTTAAAACCAAAAGTTATAACGAATTTAAAAGGGAACTCAAAACACATCTAATTAAAAAAGCGTACTATTCGGTCACTGAGTTTATTAACGATAAATAAATAAATTAATAAAATATAAGAAAATAAAATAACATAAATAAAATAAAATGACTAATAAATAATTTTGTCCACGGCATAAAAACCTGGGAGGTTTATTTTTCGCCAGCTTTTTTTCCTCTCAGTGTACAAAACCCATCCTGGTGGGCCAAAGCTGATGACGGCGAACCCCGTATGGTTCAAATATAATAAATTATTATAAAAAGGACAAAATTGGTGTAAAATTTAAAACTACTTTGATGTTTCTTATGTACCCTTCTGTAATAGTCATTTTAAGAATTTAGTTTTAAATCTTTAGTCTGTTAAATCTTTAGTCTATTAATTGGCCTTATAATTTTTCCGACTGTTTAATCCTAAGCACGTGTATGTTTAGAAATTTTGTCTCCCAACTACAAGTAGTTGTATAGTGCACCTCTTTTCTGCAGTAGGTTAAGAGGCCGTATACGATATTTTGCCGATTTCGCTGATTTAGCTCATTTTATACAGGAGATTTTGCAGTTAAAATACAGTATTTTTATAAGTTTTATTGCACAATATGACTGATCATTTCAATAATAAACTATTAAATGAACCACTTTTTAATTTTTATTTCGTTATTTTGATTAATAGACCTGAAGCCGGTGATAGTTTTGTAAATATTACTTTAATAGGTATAGAATATCACATATTTCTGGATCATTTTAAGGTCTAAACAGATCGAAAGAAATGCCATGTATTGCTGTAAAAATCACATACAAAGTGTATGAGCCACTTTTTGCCACTCTCATACAAAGTATATTAGTAAAAAAACATTGAACTTAGTCAATTTTGAGAGAAAATGGGCCAGAAATTGCATTTGATTTCGGCAAAATGGAATAATCTTTCGTAAAATTTATTTAACATAAATACTCTTCAGTTTATAATCAATCAGTTTCCTGAAAAAAAAATCTTATTAATAATGATGATTCGGCATTAAACATCTTTTAAAGTAAGCTAAATCTAGCATTATAATTCTTGACGCAAGCTATAAAAGTGTCTAATTTATTAGATTATTAATGAAATGAAAAGTAATATTGTGCAATGATACTTGTAGAAGTACTGTAATTTATCTGCAAAATCTCATGTGTTAAATCGGGTAAATAAGCAAAATCGGCAAAATTTCGTATACGGCCCCTTAAAGCTATGTATCCTATGCATTCTTTGCAGTATAAATTCACTCAATTTACTTAAGATACCATTTTATTTTTAACATAGATGAAGCCACGGGCACAGCAGTACTACGTATCTCTTAACTTTAATAAACGAGCTACATATTTGTAAAGAGAATCTGATTGCGCCAGAAAAGCGAAGCATGCGAAAACTAGCAAGATCTGAGTACAGTAAGCAGTCCTTACTGTTTTAGGTTTGAAGGATTTAGAAAAAATAAATAAGGTGTCTTCTGAACATATAAACATTTTATTATAAGTGATTTCACTATAATATGTAAGAATAAACTACCTACTACTTATTCAATGCAAATAAATAATCTTTTAATCAATCCCTTTTATACAAGTCTTTATTCACGCGGACGACTTCGCAGGCACAGCTAGTGTTTACATTATGTTAAGTCATTAAAATAATTATTTTATTTAATATAATAAAATTTGTACACCCTAAGGGGTAAATATGGAGCTCTAAATATTTTGTAAATCCTTTTTCACCCATATTTGTGCAAATAAAATATTTTCATTTCATTTCATACCTTGTCAACAAATGCATGATTAAGGTAAAAATTGAGGACTGACATAATTATTTTTGTTTTATTATGACATTTATTTTGATTAAAAAAACATGAGTTACGTTTCACACTCATATCCCGATAGCAAAGTAGATATACCCGGTGTCGTGGGTACTGTGGACATACACATACACAGAAACACAAACACCCAGACCGAGAACAAAAATTTAAACTCATCATTAAAACTGCTTCGCCGGAATCGAACTCGGAACCCTCCTATCGGCGGTCCGGCATGGTGACCATTGCGCCTCACAAGTCAGCTAGGTATAACTCGGTCAAGTTAACATGACACCTGGGAGGCTACTCTGTACGGCCGTATCCGAAACTTTGTGAATTTTCGGGTCTCATTTTTGAGTAAGACTGATGAAATTCCAGCAATATTATTCATTCAGTGGCTTGATATTATCAATTACAACATTAATCTTTTAAATTCATGAAAAAAGACAGTGTCTAAATATGCCAAAAATGATTCCGAAAATGTTAGAACTTATGGACGGATGCCCAGGTGTCATGTTAACTCGACCGAGTAGTATGCAACAAATTTGGGGTTTAACCCGTAGTAAATTGGCGTAGCTTTCGTTCTAAATGAGCACCAACTCTAAAATATTTTTAAGACTTACTACCACTAGCAAGAAAAATTATCATATTCCAAGATTAATTTTGTTATATTAAAAACCTATTTAATTTCACTCCTATATCATTATAACATTCAACGATATACCATTTTACTGGTCGGTGTTCAAGGTGTCAAATTGATTATTGCTTAGTCTTTTAGGACACTATTAAGATTACCTACGAATTGTTTGGTCAAAACAGGTCTTTGCGAGGTCGAAACTGAGGCGAGTAATCGTCAAATACTGAGAAAATGCTCAGAATAAAATATGTGGAGGCTTCAAACGTTTTTTCAGTTAATACAAACATAGAGAGTTTTTTCCCGAAACATTGTTCAAAGTTACAACTGCGTTGAAGTTTTCGTATAAAAAATTTCTTAGAGTATTCTCTTTGTTAGAATTGTGGATGAATTGACTGAGGAGTTTTCTTCAAATCTAGTTTGAAGAGGGTTTGCAAGTCAGCTGCTATTTACGTCAGGTGACAAGTCAAACCTTTTGGACTGTTCTTTTCGAATTCGTTGAGATTTTTCTCTTTGTTTTGAAATATTTGTGGATTTTTAAGACTCTCGAAGAATGGTAGTTCTATTTTTGCACCAAGTAAATTTTGGAAACTTTGTACGTGTATCAGGAATTTGTAAAGTCTGATTTAGTGTTCCTTTTTAAGACTTAAAAGCTTGTGTTAGGATGCTCTAATTTTATCTTAACTCAGTTTAACATGTTAAAAATTAATCATAAAACGATCACTGTTATGAACATTATGGACGTGTTTATAAAGATATATTTTTGATTGTTTCTATTGGTGTATTAGCCTTATTGGCTGAAGCTTAGAACATTTCGTTTCCAATTTTGTAACAAACACGTTTGTATTCTGAAATAGGAACTTTACTCAAAATTGAGACTCTTACATGAAGTGCTGGGAGTACTCCAAGAATAAAAGACGAGACGCCTTCAAATGTTTTTTTAGTTAAAACAAACCTCTGGAGATTTTCCCCGAAACAGAGTTCAAAGGAGTTATAACTGTGCCAAAGTTATAGCAGGAAAAGTCCTTTTAAGGGGTATTCTTTGGAAGAAATGCGGATGACTTAACTGAGGACTTTTGTTCAGTTTTAAAGAAGAAGATTTGCAAGCAAGGTGTTTCCTAAACTCAAACAGTTGCTATTTCGGAGCAAAAACCTCCTAAATAAAAGCCTCTTGAATTGTTATTTTAGGCTTTGGTTTAGATGTTGCGATGGACTTTCTTTCTTTAATTATTAACATTATTTCTATCATAATTGCTTTTTTGTCTCTTAAAAAAATAAATTATATTATGTTATGTATTTTTTATGGAGTCTCAGATTAGGATATTAAGTAATGTGTCAGTAGTAAAACTGTTAATAATAATATGTCAGTAGTAATTATGATATTAAGTAATAAAATCAGTTAGTCATAATGATGACGCTAATTTATTTATATAATGGAAAGAAATTTTTAATGATCTTATAATTTGAGTGATTCTAAATTGTTACGTACCCTTCAGTCTAGAAAGAAATCCGCAAAAATCTGATTATTGAGTTGCGCTGTTAAAAGAAGCAACAAATAGTAAAAAGAGTAAAACAAAGTCGTGGAACATTTTTGTTTCATGTTTCGTGAGCTCGTCAAAATTTAAAACAAGATCGATGAGGACGTAAATCCTTTATAGTGAAGTGGGCATTAAGCATGTGCTAAATACTACAGCAATATGCTGAATAAGTATATGGAGGTTTCAAATGCTATTTCAGTTACAACAAATCTTATGCGAATGTTCCAAAACTGAGTTTCATCAGGAACTTTTTCGATTGTTCTTTTAGAATTCGTAAGGATATTGCTGTGATCTTTCTTACTCGAGAATTTCAAATACTTGCGACATGAAAGGACTCTTCAAGAATGGTAATATTCTTCTTTCTATCTCGAAAGTCTTAACACTTTGTGTGTGTATCTAAGACTGTTGGAGAATAATAAATATGGTGAGTGTGTGCTTGAAGCTCGTTTAGTGATTCCCAAAGGATATGCTCTAAAAACGTAGGCTATTTGAAGACAGACATATTAATGCATATCCACCGAAACATGGTAGATTTGACTTATGACAGAAATAGGTGCAGCCATATTATTATCATCGATGAAAGTTCTAATTACAAAAAATTATGAATCAGAAACATAAATTTTTTACGGTGATTTCTTTATTATGAATAAGAATTATTAAAAATATTGTGTTCCATAGTGTTTTTCAGATACTCGTGATGAGAAATCAAAAAAACATTAAAATGAACTTATACGGGTGTTTTTTCTGTAAAGTTGTTTAAAACTTACATTATAGTCAATAAGCATCAGAAATTTTTTTAGCCTTGGAACCTAAATAAGCTACAATAAATAAACGAGACAATGTAAAAAATGTCCATAATAATTTTCAGTTACAATTCCTAAAAATGGATTTGAAACAGAGTTCAAATTAAGTCTTCCGAGGTATATTTAAGTATACCACTTACAGACTAACTAGTTGACTTCTTTTTTTCTTAGATAATCTAGGATGTTTCCGAGGAGTATGACAACGAGTACGAGAATTTTATATTTTTTTCTCTTGTCATTCTCTAAAATGTGATTATATTAAGTTTATTGCCAATTGCCAAATAATGCCCTCTCTCTCTCTTGTTAAGTTACCTATCTAATAAATATAAAATGATCAAGGAATAGATAACTGAGAATTCACCATTACGAGTACCTTGGTCATTTGTAATAGAACAGAATATTGGTACATTCGGATTCCTAATCACGCATAAAGCGATTATTGGCATAATGCACTATAACATGCCTCGGTAGATACGAAAGACATGCTTAATTGATTTTAGATTGCTAGAATCTTGGACATAGGATTAGGAATTGAATTCAATCTACGAAATAGATGGCTTAGACGATTCAAAGGCTTGCTAATAGCGAAATGGGGTGAATAATTAGTACCAGGATGGAATCTTTCTATTTGAATGGGACAACCCTTTGGGACGCCAATGCTAGCCACGGGTCTCGCCTCATTTCTGAAAAGGCGTTAGAGAGTGTGGCGTGAGGGAGAGAGGCGTGAGTAAGTGGATATGTTAGTGGCCAACCAGCTATTGGAGATTGCCCATGAATCCTGGCCTCCGATAAGGCTAAACGACTGGAATCTACCGATAAAAAACGGGACCGATGGCTTTACGTGCCCTTTGAAGCACAAAAACGCGTATGAAATTTGCCAGTATCAGTGACACATCTTACAACCGACTGCGTCAGTTCCTCTTAGCCGCGAATCTATACCAGCCGCTGCGCTACTCGCATATTTAAAACACTAAGACAAAGATTTTTATTTGGACAAATATGGCTGTTAATACATATTTAGTTTGCCATATTTACTTTCATGAGGTATGCAGATATTACAAAGATAAAAGAAAAAACTTCATTATAACACAATTTATAAAAATGTACATTTACATCAATTTTATTATTATACTAACGGCCATCCACGACTTCATCCGCATGGACTTTGGTATTAGTCATAGCATGATATTATACAGTCTATAGCTGCTTCCTTCCCCAATAAATTAACAATTAAACACAAAAATAATTTTACAATTTTGAATCAGTAGTTCTTGAGATTTGTGCGTTCAAACAAACAAACTCTTCAACTTTATATATTAGTATAGCTTTATTTCATCCCATATTGCGCCTTTTATAAATTAAATTTTTTATTTATTCACTCCCGGCGCAAAAACGACGGGGTGTTATAAGCTCCCCTACACAAAAAATAAACTTTCAAATAATATTTTAAACCTATTATAATTATTATCGTCGCATTATTATGTAAGTTCAAATAGTTTTATTTTCCAAGCCGCGTCGTTGTGTTGTGGGACCGCTCGTGAGGGCAGACGACGTTACCGGTTGAGTCGATTTTGCGAATTTTTCGGAGTTAATTCTTTTTTTGCAATCTGTGACTACACCTGTTTTTCTCACTTAGCGGTCCCCCGACGCGACGCCGCTTGGAAAATAAAAATATTTGAACTTACATAATATATGTAATTATGTAATGATATTAATTTTTATGGGTTTAAAATATTATTTGTTAGTTTTTAGAGTTTATTTTTGAGTCAGGTCTTTTTTAAGTAATTTTTTATTTAGTCGTTTGTTTATTTTACGATATTATTTATTCATATTTATTTATATTTCGTAGATCGTCAACTGCAGGTTTTTTGCACCCATACTGCAGAGTTTTTGTAAACTGAGAGGAAAAAAGCCAGCGGAAAACGTGTAAACACAAGTCAAACATTTCACGTTTCAAAATATAGCTTACATTTCACAATTTATCCGGATAGCGCAGACCTAATTTTGGAAAGTACTTCCTAGAATGTTCATTCCTTTCACAGCCTCTCAATGGGGTACTGGTGCCGTCCCCTAATTGTCATGCCTTTGATCCCCACTCTCAATGCTCGAACCTTTATGTCACTATTACTCGGTACTCTGAAATAATCGGCTCTTTGCGAAATCAAATGTGTTTTGTAGATACTTATTTACACTTAACGTTTGTGGTGACAAGAAGGGTATTCAATGTGTTTTTGTTCCTATGGAATATAAACTGCGCTCTTTTAGTTACCCTTTTACTGATAGAAGGTTTTCAAACTCATGATATTTTAGTGCGAGGAAAAAAAATACGACTAACGTCCGTTTTGAAAGAGAATACGCATGAGACTGGAGGCACTGTTTTTATAATAATTTCGTCTATTTCTTTTGCGTTGATTTTTAATGCAAGTTGGTGGGGATTTGGGTTAGAGGTTGACTCTCTGTCAGATGTCGGTAGGTTGTTATAGACAGATAATAGTCGTTAAACTTTGTCGGAGGCCTTTTGAGCGGTTTGAAAACATCCGACAGCGGGTGGGCTACTAACTCGCATTTCCACCATCCCGGATTGGAGGCCAGGTTTCCAGGCCTCCCAAGTAATGGGAAGAGACACGTCCTCAATAGTGAGACGCTAAAAGAGTTGCTGCCATGTTGTTACTGACAACATTAAATTACTTAATTAACATTTAACTGCATACATCTAAAAAAACTCTTTTCGTACTTAATACCATAGAATTTTATGTTCCTTTACTATTTCATAAATTTTATCTATTCCCTGTCTTACATTAAAATGAGATAATATCGTAACAGTTCCATTGTACAGGGAATGCTATCGGGAAAGCCGGTATTTGCGATGGAATTCACAAGGTCGGCCTGTCCCAAAACTTGGTTCCGATCCTAGAGTACCTCGCTGGTAGAGACGTAATTCGCGACGTAGTAGGACTGCCAGAAAACTTTAAGGATTTATGCATAATCATAAAATGTTTTTAAAAACTAATCATTTTAAATATTCTTAGTTATTTTTAAGACATACGAGGAAGCAAGTTCGTTACCTTGTTCGATCACTTGGAGTGTTGGAGTCCTGAGTTCTATTCCCAACGTGATATTCATTTAAACTATGAATTTAAAATTTTGTACTTAATTTATGTTTTCGTGTTTGCGTATTTTTGGTACCTCTGATATAACACAAGAAAACGCAGTGTGTGACACATCTTTGCTCAATTTCATTTTAGAAAGATTGTTTCATTTCTTGCTTTCAGAGTAGCATGTTTATTAAAACTCTTAATCTCAGTTAGCATTATTAACTGTTTAAATAAAACGGAGCTAATCGAAAGGGTCGGTCGAAGTGGTCGGGCATAAGATGAGTGACCGCTAGTAGCAAAATTCAAGGGCTTTTCCGTGTTTCTTACACGTATTAACAACGATTTGTTATCAATAGATAAAGGTTTAAACCTTGGTTTAAAAATATCTGCCAGCAAGTTGCTTATTAACCAGCATCTCCACCAACCCGCAATAGAGTAGCGTTGTAGAATAAACTCCAAACGTCCGGTCCCCTATAATGTAGAGAGATCTATGCCCAGAAATGTGCATCCCAAAAGGATGGGAGCCACACAACACATATTATTCATTTTCTTACTACGAGTAGCATAAGTGCTCATGAAAGTGCAACTCCCGCCAGTAAAAAACGCTTGGAGTTGATTTTAATGGCGAAAAGGAATTTGAAATATCTTGTTTTTTTTTACCATCTTTCATACTAGTATCCAATAAAATACTTAAAGATTTTGTTAAAAAGTGCAATACTTGTATATTTATCTCTATACGTTCCTAACTCGCTGCTTTGATGTAGCTGAATTAAGCAGAAATTAATTAATTGGATTCCTCGGCGCGTACCTTAAACTATGGAGGTTCACTTAATTTATCTTAAATAATGTTAATGGTCCTGGTCAGGCTTAATGACACGATCAGGGGTTGAAAGGGTTGAAATAATTGGGATGAAGCAAATAAACCCCTTTGTTTTTAAACGTTGGTTGTGACCGCTGGCTTAGATCGATTTAGATACCGGGATTATGTTTTGAACTCTGCGTACCACAATATTTGGCTGGAGACTTTGTATTTGTGTAATTGGTTTTAGTGTACCTAATTGCAATTTATGTTTATAGATTGCAACCCATATGCTTTTTGGATAATTGAGGAGGCTTGAAGTTTACAACATCACGTTTTTCCAATACGACGTGGTGAAGGTAAGTTAAGGGTCAATAGACTGCCGAATGTTATCAAACAACACACATGGCCTCAATCTGTACTTGAGTGATAGATAGTATTCTGTGCTCGCGACCTCAGACAATATTTACAAGAAATTTCACAGTTTAAGATCAGTTAAACATCCCATACTCAAATTGCTCGGCTAAGAATATCCCTTGCATTCTAGATTCCTTTTAAAAGTACTAAATGAGATAAAGTAGGAAGTCTCCCTTTGATTTTTAACATTGTTATTAGTATTAATTTACGTTTTTAACATTGAAAACAGACCTCTAACCCGCCTTGAGTCCGGTAGTTTTTGGTCTTAACGTCTTAAATTTTGTTGTAAATCCGCATCATATGTGGTATTATTGAGTTTTAATATAATTATGGTTTATTTATATTGATGAGTGTAGTATATTCTTTTTGTAATAATGTCCCCACCAACTTGTCACAATATTACGTGAAAGGTAGGTAGAAACGTAGATCAGAGAAGTCAATACTAAACGAAGCATTTTATTGATACCGGAGATGCCAGAGAAGGATAAAGACGGGGTAGATGACGGTATGGATGGCGGGATGAACATCGATGTATTCGGACGGAGAGATGTGATACCAATATACTCACATACAAAGATATTGAGGGACTAAATTAAAATCGACACGAAACACCGATGCTATCAACCCTTGTCTCAACCTGTACCGTTAACTGGAAAGGTATCTTATCTTTATCAGCATATTCGTCTGTTATTTAGGTACTCCATCCATCCATCAGCCTTTTATAGTCCACTGCTGGACATAGGCCTCCCCTAACGTTCGCCACTCCTCCCGGTCCTGGGCCTTCTGAATCCAGCGACTACCCGCTGTCTTCTGTAGGACAACAGTCCACCTGGTTGGAGGGCGGCCTATACTTCTTTTGCCGAGACGTGGTCGTCATTCGAGAACCTTTCTTCCCTATCGGTTTTCGGTTCTTCTAACTATATTACCTGCCCATTTACTTCAGCTTGTAATTTAGGTACTACATGTTATTTAGTTTGTTATTTAGGTACTGCTCATGGTTAATTCACTAAATAATTTCTTGACTATTTTTAACGTCTCACTGCCAGCTAGGCTGTTAAGAAAATTCTGATGTGTTCTGGGTCGTAACTAATGAAGAAGCATCCGCACCGACAACGGTTATAAGTATTATTTTCCCATTTTATAATATGTCTGAAGCCAATTCTAATGAATCTACATTGAGATAAGAAATGGTGTTTCCAGCCTATTAACAAAATTGTATTGTGGTTTTTTATTTATTTATGAAGAAACAGTTAGTCAGGAATGATAGCTTACCATAACTTAGGTAGTATGGAATGGAAACGGACATGAAGTAATTTTGATACTAGCAGTCAACCATCCAATTCCCGACTGATGACATTTAGGTTTTTACTATAGGTATTCTAATATGCCTGTTTTACATTTTCTGAGCTAACTCATCCGAAGTTTCGTATGATTTTAAATAAAATGCCTACCCATTGTACGAACTAATTCGTCTCCTTTTCTAATTCGATCTCAACGCCAGCGATCCAAACACAATCTAAAGCCTTAACAAATTCAAATAAGGCTCTATAGGTCCTTTATTAAACTCGACGCCTTTCAAATCTCATTGTAGATCCAGTATCACAAGACGGATTACACAACAGGTCTAAATTTGCTGTCCTACGGGAATTTTGAAAAATTGTTCTTTCCTCCTCAGTGTATATGTACTCATGTAAAGACAAAGAGACAAAGACGTTTATTTGCACAAATATGGGTGTTTACAAAAGGTGTTTTTATATATTTGGTTCGCCATATTTACCTTCTTCTCCTAGTTTTGACCATTAAAGAGATCTCGTAAATATAAGGGAGCATCATTATTTTTTAAATTTGAAAGTTATCCGTTTGTTGTAATTGACATATTGCGCGAATGCACTTTTTTGGGATTTAAATACTTGGATTCCCGACGCGTTACCCCAGAATATTATTCCGTATCTTAGAGTTGCACCAACATAAGCATGGTATGCATTTAAAACCGCCGTTTAAGTAAGAATTCATATCTGTATGTTTTGTATGTCTATACAGTATGAGTATGTCTATACAGATTACAGTCATGTATATGTACACAAATACTTTAAATTGAATAATCTTTTTAGTATGTCTATTACGAACTAAGAATATACAGTTCAAATTATAAACTGGAAATAAACGAAAATATTATATAATCAGTATGTTTGTTTCTAGCGTTCTAAAAATTCCCGTAATTCATCATTTTGTTTGATTTGATCATCATTTTGATGATTTGCATCTACACGTGACATATTCATAAAAAATTAAAAATCAGAAATACTGCATGTAGTTCGCAAATGTAATACAAATAATACGGTGCAAAGAAATTGATGACTCTGTTACGCGGTAACTGTGACAGAGGGTATCCTAATAAGAGACTACGGAGTAAAGCATTATAAACTTCGGCAGTCAGGATTTCTCAGTATATAAATTACAATTCCTTTGTGCGGTATTTTTGCTTGAAATCTTTGTTTATTATCATTAATTCCTATGATTACAAAAATTGTTACGTGATCACTGATACCGATACAGATTACTAGAGTGATACCAGGAGTAATGTTTATAACAAATAGCATTAATTAAATGGTTTCTAGGTTAAGTTTCTTGAGTTATACAAGAGCTTACTTAAACAACGTTGTCAACAAACTCAATTTTAATTCTATGTCACCAGCGATCCGACACAATACAGATTGAAGGAACGTCTAAAATACGTTCCTTGCAAACTTAACTTTCAAATCACATTGAATATTCAGTAGCTCGACAGGTTGAAGCTCAAGATGTTATAAAGATACCTCCAGGCGTTCTCGCTCACAATAGTTTGATGTGAAAACTTCAATCTGTATTGATAAATATCGCGAAGTACAGTCAAAGCTTAATCCGTGTGCAAAAAAGTTTTGAGGTGGCGGTGTGAGTGGCGGTTATCATTTTATTTATTTGAAACTTGCTACTGGCTGCAACCCTTTTTACGTTCCACTGCTGGGCACAAGTCTCTCCCCATTATTGGAGAGGCCTGGATCTTACTCCACCACCCTGCTACAATTTCTTTTTTGCTACTTATTACGCTAAATCCTCAAATTTGTTTTAATCTTAAAAATTTGCTTAAGCTCAATGGTTTACATTCGGCCTACATTTCATGGTAACACGAAAAAGAGCGAAAACAGATACAATATAATACAATTGATAGTAACATCGTCAAATAGATAGCTTTACCTTCGGCTGTTATAGTTTATTATGGGTGTAAAACATGCTTTGGTCGACTTTGATAGCTAATAGTTCTGTGAATATTGTGTTTCTATACGAAGGTGCCAAACTTACATAAGGTGATCAGACCATCAACCTTCAAAGGTGCGGTGCATACGACCACAGGCAAGCTTCCTTGAGGTACTGTACAGATAGATATGTATACACACATGGGCTTGTGCACATGTATATCTATCTTCACATGCCATCTGCCATGTATATACACAAGTGTGTGGGAGACCAAATATCTCAAAAAGGAATTCTGGTGTTAATTCGCGCTAAAAAAACTTAAACTTCTAAGTAAACGCACTGAAAGCGTCCTTTAAATTTAAACCTGTGGCACATTTTTATAGCATATTTTGTAAATAGTAATGCGTTTTTGCTTGCGTGAGGTTAGATATTTATTCAATTAGTTTATTTGTCTAATGTACATGCTAATACACATTAACCTGTTCCTATTGTAATACCACTTAAGAAAACTAAGACTGCACGGCTGTAATAGAACTGTACTCCTTTTAACATTGCTTGACGTAAACAGAAGTCACTTTTTTACCATAATCCTTTACATTATCATTACAGTAATATATTACATAACTTAGTCCTAAAGTTGTTCGATTTGTCTCATACAATTCTGTTGTGTTCCCAAAATAAATAATTCGATACGAGGGAAGAATCGGGTCGAAATTCTAATTCGTGAAGGGTAGATGTTGCAAAACCATAGAGGACATTTTTGAATATGCTCGAGCGTATCAGATTTCAATATCCTAAGGTTTCTATAAATATTACGCTAGCTATTCTTAGGATAGAAGGAGGAAATACGGTAAAATTCAGCAGAAATAACCTAGCAAAACCATGTCATTACGATAGTATTAATATCATTGGATTATTAAAATGTTCTATTCTGTATATAACTATGATATGAGTATGTATATCGATAACTTATCAGCTGTCATTACTTAAAACTTTTTATTGCCGTATTTAAAATTATATGTAATCCCAATGGGACCACACATTTTTTTTATATATTACTTATAAATAAACCTGACAAAAAGGAAGATAAGCCGCGTAATGTTAAGCGATCACTGTGGCCTCCATAGATGAGTCACCTGAGTAATACCGGCTTTGACAGAGAGCTTTTTTACAATTTTCTTGAAGAATTCCATGTATATAGAACGCATACGATGTCGAACGACTACTGACGCTTTCGCTGAGGAGCTGCTGAGCTCCATCTCACATCATCATAGTCCACTGAAGAAGTCTCGGCTAATAGGTTGTTCCACAAGTTACACGTCTGTAGCAAAAAACAAAAATGGTGCAAAGCAGATTGTTAAGAACCGCCGCAAGTCCAGATAGTGTCGGTGGAATTTCGACGTCAAATGATCGAGCAAACTCAAATTTAGCATCCTTGGTAGCAAAAGTATTGTTGAAGAAAATAATTGTGTGTTTCTGAACACAATAGGTACAATGTCTTTGAAGCTTTTCGTCTTTGTAAAAGAACTTAAGGAAATTATTCGATTAGTCTAAATTTATTGCTTCTAATGTTTATTGAGTTTTCGCTAAAGGCTTTTTTCGTATTAACGCATAATGTATTCTTAAGTATTTTAGGACGATGACTTTAGAAGTAAGAAATAGGTAGACAAGTGATTTGTATTAAAATTTCGTTCAACAACAGTCCGACGAACTGCCTGAACTTTGCACAAAAAAGCAATTCGTTGGACTCTTAAAATAACACAGCATGTAAGGAGCGAAGGGAGACAGGAATAGGGGCAATGTTCCATGTACCTACAATCAGGATTTAAGGGTAATAGCCTCGTTTGGTCGATTTTCGCCTGCATGCTTAAAGCATTCTTACGTATGGGCTCAGCGTGTGTGGTGTTCTTTTTAACACGCTTTTATTAACTTGACCTGTATGTATGTATGTATGTATGTATGTAACGGAATTGTGTTTTATTTGAATGGAGTAGCAGACGAGCATGCAGGCCACGTTGTGTTAAGTGGTCGCTGCAGCCCATGGACATTTACATACAACCCCAAGCAAGCAATGGTAAGTCTTGTCTGAGGTCGTATGCAGTTGCGCTGCTACTCCGGAGGCTGGTGGCCGCTTCATGTAAGTGTGGCCGGCAAATGAAAAACACAACAGAATTGCTTCACGGCAGAAGTGGGTGCAGCGGTGGTACTTCCCCGGGCGAACCATAATAGTTCTACCACCTACAAAACGTTCTCACGGAAGATCTTAATATGTGCGACCAACAACATGTCGCGACAGTTTTTTGAACATGCTACATCACTTCTGCATCTTACTGTACATTTATTATTAAATTCTAAAAAAAATGGAATGGAAATAATAAATAAAATTTATTTATTATTAAATTCTATTTCCATTTATTTGCAAGAACATAATAATATTTGTGTATAATAATAGGTGTTAACTCTGAACTGTGGCCTAAATCCCTCTCACTTGTGTTATGAGACTTGTAGTGAGACATAAAAAGGTTGAAAATAATTTTGACGTGATAACGTCTTTAAAATCGTTTTAGTCGGGTGACATGTTCAGAAACTTGTGTCACACCAAAACCTCACGAGCGCGATCGCAGGTATAACGAGAGAGAGACGGACTGATCTCCCGTCTCATCTCGAGCGCTGCCAGTCATTCCGTGAAACTTGTCACGCGGAATCCTCACGAGCGGAGGCTGGCATAGCGTTCGAGTGAGTGGACCGATCTTCCGTCTCTCTCACTCTAGCGGCATACAAACGAATGGAGATTTTCTCGTGCGGACGTTATCACGTAAACATCTCGATCGTAAACCTACTTTACAAACAATTTACCGGTTTTTTTATTACAAAAGTGAAAATAGACGAGTGGACAAGTTACATGAAATTTTCGTTCTACTACAATCCGTTAAACAGCTCGAACGTTTTCTTATAGATTATTATATTTAATGGGCTCTTAAACTAAGACAACGTCCTGTTTCAAATGTATAAAAAAACTGAATAAAACGCACTGTGCTTTCACAAAGTTCAAATTTATAAAATGGTCAAATAAAAATGATTGAGCATCGATCAGATGTTTTCATATATTGTAATTTCTCAGAATTCATCTAAAACTTTAGTAGTTTAATAATTTCCAAGCCTATTACTATAACAGACAAACTTAAAGTGATCGATGAGCGATTAACGTCAATAATACTGGCTAATGGCCATTAACGTTCGGTTGAGATTGAGTGGCTCTTGAGCACGTTCAAGAGAATGGGTGGCTGGCTCTCCTTAGCCCGGTTTAGGATAAAAGTATTATAGTCAAAGTAAAAGTAAACATTTTATACTTAATACTTAAATACGTAAAGGATAAGCCGAAACATATTTTCACATATCACACTAGGATTCCCTGTGTCGTAAGTACTATGGACCCACACAAAGACTTCTGCCTCGACCGTAGGCAATACTTAGGCTTGCGTGTAAATGTTCATGATGGCTGCCACGAGATTGGTTGCAGCGACCGCAGCACACACCGTGCTCGTCTCCATCCATCCATCCATCAGCCTTTTACCGTCCACTGCTGCATATAGGCCTCCCCTAACGTTCGCCACTCCTCCCGGTCTTGGGCCTTCTGAATCCAGCGACTACCCACTGTCTTCTTCAGGTCGTCAGTCCACCTGGTTGGAGGGCGGCCTGTACTCCTTTTGCCGAGACGTGTTCTCCATTCAAGGACCTTTCTTCCCCATCGGTTGTCGGTCCTCCTAATTATATGGCCTGCCCATTGCCACTTCAGCTTGCAGATTTTGAGAGCTATGTCGGTAACCTTAGTTCTTCTACGGATTTCATCATTACGAATTCTGTCGCGTAGAGAAATACCAAGCATAGCCCTCTCCATCGCTCGCTGGGCGACCCTGAGCTTATGGAAAAGGCTAACTGTAAAAGACCACGTCTCAGCGCCGTAGGTCATCACTGGCAACACACACTGCTCGAAAACTTTCGACTTCAGGCACTGAGGTATTCTGGACGAAAAGATACTTTGTAATTTCCCGAACGCTGCCCAACCGAGTTGGATTCTACGAGCTCGTCTACCACTTTTGAATCCAAACTAATATTACAAATGTGAAAGTAATTAATTCTGTCTGTGTGTTTCTGGCACAATTTCACACCTAAACTACTACAACGTACAATTTTAATGAAATTTACACAGACGGTGTGGACCTCAAGAAAGGCCATAAGATAGTTTTTAACCCGGAAAAATGAATTGTTAGATTAATTAAACTCACATTGCTCGAGCGAAGACGATTGGGATTTCTAGTAAAAATGTAAAAAGTCTAACAAAGAGTAGGTATAAGGGTCCGTGAAGATCTAAGGCGATACTTTCACTGATGAATATCGAAGGATCATCCCATTTAATCCTCACTAATAGTTGGTTAATTACAAAGTTAAATAATGTCTAAGCCATTCTAAGCTATAACCACCAAACCATTACAATAGTCCTAAACAAACAAAATGCTTAAAACACTGGATGTGACGGACCCTTTTTGTATCAAATAAATGTTAAGATTAATTATATTTACCAATTTTTAAAGAATATTAAAAAAAATACCGGATTTTTGCTGGCTACCCCATTGTTATAAAAATTTGTATGCGCGTCGATATTAGGCTATACGTCTGAATTAAAGTGATTAGTTTATTAAATTAAAATAATTCGTTTAACTTTTACTTATTAATAATAATAGTTCGGTTAATTTAATTAATAGTTCAGTAATTTCCAAGGCTGTTAAACATTTCATAGTACCCTAAAACACAAACTAAAACAATAAAATCCTTCAAGTAATTACGATGAGCTGTGATTAACATCATTAATACTGACTAAAGGCCCGTAATGTACGCTTGACTTTGAGTAGCTCTTGAGCACATTCAAGATGATGATGATGAAGAAGTTCTTAGCTTTGGTTGGGAACTTATATTATTACTTTAAAGTATTTTAACTAGGCATTACAGAAACTGTATTTGAAAATAAAACGCGATAAAAAAAAGATTTTAAAATATGTTTTTTATTACACGAGATTTAACAACTGTATTAAGTATAGTTAAAAAAACTAAAAAACATACTTTTAACCTTGAAACTAAAAAGTTAAAAATAATTTTTAAAGTAAGCTTAAAACAATAACGAACGAAAATACTAGTATTATTGTGAAAAAAGCGTGGGTGCTTTGTGCCATACTATTCGTATATCTACTATATACGATATATATATAATACTAGTATTTAAAAAATTAGAACCTGGACGACCGACAGAGCGTTGCTCAGATAAAAAACAATTGATTTTCTTGGTTGCCGGACTGCCGATCGGAGGGTCCCGGGTTCGACTCCCGGCGAAGCAGAAATTTGAATGATGAATTTAAAATTTCTGTTCTCGGTCTGGGTGTTTATGTTTCTGTCTTTATATGTATCCATGGCACCCAAGACGCAGGGTGCAGGCCCCACCTTACTGTGAGGCTATGAGTGTGAAACATTTTTTATTTATTTATTTATTTTTTACCTTTTAGTTTCATATGCTATGAATTCTCTTAGTCCATAGGAAAGTTACAAACAAGCGCTCAAACATACAAATGAAGCTAATAAAAGCGTGTTAAAAAAGTAACCTTTTCAAAGAGCAATCTTGAAGCAATAATGAACAAATAAAGGATAAAGAACCTGCGTTTCAAGCTGAAATTACTTTATACGTAACAACGTTCAAAAATTAAAATTGAGAACTCTCCGATTTATATGAATCGCGCAAAAGTCTGCGTTGATCCAAGGCAGCACTAAATCAATCAACTTCACAGACTATCCCGTGTAATCCTTACTAATAGTTCAATTATTTCTAAGTCTATTAAATCTTCAGGAGAGCCCTAAACAAACAAAGTATTACAAGTGGTCGCGACGGGATGTGACTAATGCCAATAATCTACTGTCTAATGGCCATTTATGACCGCTTGGGTTTGCGTGGCTCTTGGTCACGTTCAAATCGAATGTGCTTGGCCCTGATGAAGAGCTATAATAATGTAGCTTGGGGCTATGAAATTTTTTCTGAACTATTTTCAAACATTGAATTTATTTTTTGTACGTAAACGATAGGATATTCTTTCGCAGTCAGTTATTGGCTATTGTAATTGTAATATTTGCTTAAAGAAATTGTGAAAAACATAAAAGCTTATGGAATTACCTATAAAAAGTTAATTGATAACTTTTCTCATTATTTCGTATTCTTTTTCTAGCAGTTATGTGAATGTCAATAAAATTATGACCCATAAGACCGTTAGATTAATTCTAAACATAGAAAACTGTAATTCGTCATGAATGGTACGAAATGAATTAATGCCAGTAATACTGTCTAATGGCCATCGATGTCCGTTTGAGTTTTAGTGGCTCTTAGGCACGTTTGAGGACGTAGGTACTCATGTTCAGAAGTCAGTTTCTTGATTAAGAATTCTGAAATCGGAATTGTTCAGACCAATAAATGGACTAGATTTAACAAAATTCTCCAAAAAATAAATGCTCCCCATGGCTGTGATGGTTTCTTATTCATAACAAATCTACTAATACCGTCATTCTTTTCGTTCAGTTTTGTTCTAATGAAGTGCTTGAAAATGTTACAATAGTAGTAAACAAACTTAACTATTTACACTGCAAATAATAACCCAGATACTTAGCCCAGAAAATGACGTCCTAATTTTTTTTCTAGCTGGAAATCGGGGTACAATGGTACAGTACATACAGTAATAGAAGCAGTACTGCGGTACATTGATTCTGTGATTTGGGCTGTTGAATACTTATCTAAAATTCAACCAATTTTTTTGTATTTTGGCAAAGGTAAGCTGTCTGTTATCAAGCTTTATTTGAGTATTTGCCTCGCACGTACCATAGAATAGAAAAAAGAAAACTAATTTGAATTTAAATGAGTTACTTAATTAAGGTCTGTCATCTACATGATGTTCGCTCATATTTTTCAGTAATATAATACCAGCTCCATTAGAATCTATGAGCCTAAACAAACAGTTTTGTGGGCAGGCGTAAGTGGTGCCATCTTGTTATTAATGTCGATAATATTCGCTAATGGCACTTAGCCCTAACTCGAACTTAATAAACGTGTACGCCACCCACTAAAACTATCGTTAGATTTAAGTTTTGGAAAGAGGCTATCAGAGCTTCAAATATCGCTATAAAATCATAACGTTATTATCGTATCACTTTTGTATCGTTTTACTTTTGTATCTTTACTAAGAATCATTATTTCCTTTTTTTTTCTTTCCTGTGTTATATATTATCGTTGAAAGGCAGTGGCAGGGGAACCTATCACAAAACTCCCGCACTACATCATAGGGAGAAGGGACGTCTGAAAAACAGCGCTGCCCAGGGTTCTTTCTTGAGGCAGCACAAGCTGAGTCGCTCCCTTTTGCCAAAAAAAATGATATCTGTGTGTTGAATTGTATTGTGTTTGGTATGTTTATTATTTAATATTTACGTTGTGTTTTTCTTGGCAATAAATTTATTTTATTCATTTATTATTTATTTATCTACTTGTGCCCATATCGTTATAAAAAACATAACGTTTTACAACTAAACTTTATTGACACATCAAAATAACGCTATATCAGTAAACGCTATTTAGAAAATATCGATATAAATAACGTTATATTTACGGGGAATAATAATTATCATATGCAGCGAGCTGACAACGCGGCAATATCGCTTAGCAATAACGATATTATAACGTTATTTTATTTAGATTTTGATATTTCATAACATTATTCTTTTAATACCGCTATTCGTCTTTTCGATAGTAATGTCAAAATAATAACGAAACGAAATACGTATAACGTTATATATTTTGATATTTTTTATAACGTTATATTTTGATATTTTTTATAACGTTATGAAGCTCTGGGGGCTATACAATTTTTGTATCTGCCAATATAATGGCTGCAATACTTTTTGCCTCTCACTGCTGGTCACGGGTCTCTCAGGTCTTTCTACATTATTGGTGAGGATTGAAGCTTACTCCAGCACGCTGCTCCAATGCGGGTTGGTGGAGATGTGGAATAGTGGCCGTCTGATGTTTTCAAACCGCTCATTAAGCTTCTGAACGAGGTATAATGACAGTTATCTATCGATAACAACTGAGACCGACGGCTTAACATACCCTCCGAAGTACGTAAAATTGGATGATTTTTTAAAAATGTTTTGCACTGGTCATATCTTACACCCGACCGCGCGCATTTAACTTAGCTGCGTAGATTGCGTTGGCAGCAGCTGGGCCATGCGAGATTTAACTTGATCACTATACTTATATGAGAATATAACAACGACTTTGTTGAAAATCCTATTTGTAACATATTTCTTGTGAACCAAACAACAGTCTGAGAGGCAGAAGATGAATGAACCTACGATAGTTGACTTTCGTAAGACTTCTATTCTAATGAACATATTTCTCACTATTCGCACACCTAACACAGTGAGATGAACCTGACGAAAAGACGATAAGGCTTCTAATCTCGGCCAGCACCTCCACGCGGCAACATTGAGGTAGGTACATAAAGCGGTGCAGCTCGCAGTCTGCATTTATGGGGCTTGCCTTAGAAGGTTTAGTGGATAGTAAGTCAGTGATCATGTTTGAGGAAAATTTAAGGAGTACCTATATAATTAGATCATTTCAGTCGGAAAGAACGCATTTGCTTGAAAAGAAAAGATTTACTACTAATTTACCTTTCATAAAAAATACTATATACAATGACCTCGCTGAAAATTTTACTTCCTTAATTTTTCATGCAGTTTTTACATAATGCGGTAGGAAAGGTCTCTAAAGCTTCTAATCTCTGCCAGACACTACGACACGCGGCCATATTGAACTGATGCAGTGCAGTGCGTAGACTATATTTTTGCTTTAAAAGCATAGATTCATAAGTGGCCTGTTTCAAGCCTTTATGCATCCCACTCTGGGAATGGTCTCTCAACTATAAGCGAAGCCTAAAGCTTACTCCACCATACATCTCCCATGCGAGTTGGCGGAGATACATGAATAATTTAAGGCGAATTTGAGGTTTCAAAATATTTTAGTTTGACCCTACATTTTAGTGTGACCGAAACAATTTTTATAGGGGACAATATAACGACTCCCTTACAAAAAACCGTATAGTCTGTGCAAGATATAACTTGGTTAAGAAACTAATGATATTGATTTAAATATTGATAAGCAATATTAAAATTTATCCAAACTGATTCGCATAATTCCCACATCTTAAGTCAGAATATGCACTTGTGGTAGCTGGGGTCAATAAGGCTTCTAATCTCTAACGTGAGGTAATACCGGTGCGGCTTGCAAGACTGTATTTTTGTGGCTTGGCTCAGCGTGAGACGATATCAGGTTCTCTTATTCACTGAAATTCTCTTATACCGAAATTTTAGAAAATATCCAAGGATCTGATCTGATTACTTATATTTTTTTCGTTTTTCGTGTATATAATATGTTTGTGACAAAATTGTGGTAGGTATATTTCATCCGTTTTTGCCGTTAAGATTTTTTTTTATACGATTGATTTGTTTGTGGTTTTTGTAGATGTTCATGGCCTGCTGTGTAAGTTAAAATCACGTGTATTTGTAACCATTATTTATAATTTCGTCGTTACAATTCTAATAATCGTTAATAATAATTTCCGCAATATTTACAAAAAAAAACACGAAGAACATCACTGTAGCTGAATAAAATATGGCGGAACTACTCTAATTTGCGCTGTCCCCAAAATGCGAATCACATAAGGAAGAGGACACAGAACTCTATTACCTAAGGCCACTATCTCACGGGCGATTTACGAACGATGATGTTTGCGCAGCGAAGACGCTGCACAGCCGCGACATTAACATTGCGCTTGGACGCTGGCCGTAACCCCGTCCCCTGCTATTCGGACAGAGTTGACGTGATTGTGCAAATTTGCTAAAAAAAGCAACGTCTACGTTGACGCGACGTTGATGTTGCGAAGACACAGCGTGGACGCTTGTTGTTAGAGGCTCGCGACTTGACCGTCGTGTTTGCACAGCGACAACGTTGGAGAATCGCCAACGCTCGTAAAACGCCAGTGGGATAGCTGCCTTAGCGTGAAAAAGGTCAGTTGTATAATAGGACCGTAGGGACATTCCTTACTAATTGCAGAGGTGTACTGCAATAAGGAAGGTTGTAACCCTCCCTTTTCTAAGCACGGCATTTTATTTATTTATTTATTGTTTTCGGAACTGGAAACATAATGTTTTATAAAAGACTAAAGTGCTCTATTTTTACACTTAGGGAGTGATTTTCAATTGATTAAAAATTATTAACAAATGTTGCAAATTATAAAAATACATTGGAATCATAAAAAATATCTTCTTTAAGATATGAAGAGAATAACAAATAAAACAACAAACGTTAATCTTGGTATGAGCGGTTTAAGTTAGCGTAAGCTTGCTTAAGTGCGGTTTCAGAACTGCGTAATTTGACCATCGTATACCGTTCAAGGGAATCCTCAGTCCTACAGATGTGGCCGAAGAATTTGCCACAGAATTACCGAATTACGATTAGTAACGATGCTATTTTTGAAATATTTAAACATTGGATTATTTTTCTCTAGAGGGCACTAGTTGCTCACACACACCCCACAGTCATGTTATGTTTTAAAATCCATTGTACCTGAAAATTTATTTAAAACAGAGCCGGAGTTTTTTCCACCCGCTTTTTTCTCCTAGTCCATATAAGCCTTAGTGCACCCAAAACGGATTACGGCCATGCGATTGCCGTACAGCAATGACAATCATCAAGTGTATATTATTACCCGCGATGTTAATAAAATATTCATTTCAAACTATTTCATTTCATAGTGCATCACAGAGTAGATGCTTAGTTTTACAGATTGTTATATTTTACACCAGCCTATGGGCCAAGATGGTAGCTAAATAACCTGTTTTTGTTTTTTGGAAGTCGAACTTCTACCAATAAGCAAAACAAATGTAACGAGGAAAACAAAGGTGTTACAATAGTTCTCCCGAGCAGGGCTATGTCGGCAAACCGCAGGAGTGGTCCTGAACTAGGTACCGCAATGTGTGCACGTCTTAAAATAAATACGTATAGAATGAGTGTCTTCATACAAGCGCGCTATCAAAATTGAAGCACTAAATAGATTCCTACAGCTGTTACATCTGACAAACAAATATTTTTATTTTGACCAAATTAGCTATAAAATACTAAAAAATATTGAAAACACTGTGAAAAGTTATTTTATTAATTTTTTTTTGTTTTAAAAAAGTGTTGTGATAAAATTATCCATAAGTCTTATGGAGCAGCCCGGCGTTTGGTGCCATTAATGACACCAATCAACATGCTTCGATTTGGGCGCGCGAACTTAGTTTCTATAATGTAATTGTAATTATTCTAAGGTGCACGTATTTATTAGGTTGACTATAATATGATTAAAATATCTGGTAGCTTACTTGGTAGAGATCCCGTTGCTCAACACTGGTCACTGAGTTGACATGCAATGTGCAATGTATGAATGCAAGATATTTGACTTGTATTTTCTATAGCGTCTCAACTTCTACTAATATTTAGCAAGGAAAACAAACGTAACAAGCAAATAAACAATTGGTTTCTAATAGTTCTCCCGAGCAGGGATACGTCGGCAAACCGCAGGAATTAGTAGCGCTCGGTCTCTAAGGGACCATGGTGCTGAACTAAGAACCGCAATATGTACACATTTACGGTACGGAGGAAGACTTGATAGAGTGGGTTGAGTGATTTGTAAGCACTGCTGCCATGACACAATAATTTAGTTTCTAAATCTATGAAAAATCTAGTGTGGTAACTGGCATGATTTTTTTATAAGAGGAGAATTTATTCACCCAGGAGCAGCAATCAGTGTTACCATAAGCAAAACTTACTATTTTGCTAGAGCTTAAATAATAGCCTAGGAATTAGTAACAGTTTCAAACCACTGAAGCCACCCGATTATATGAGGAAAAAATCAGTAGGTAAAGAAAAATAAAAAAAATACAAAATATCTCCGACGCGGTTAATTGAATGTAGTTTTTTTTATTTGAATGGAGTAGAAAATGAGCTTAGGCCACGTGGTGTTAAGTGGTTGCTGTAGCCCATGGACTACAAACACTGGCTGGCTGGCTGCAACACTTTTTGCGTCCCACTGCTGGGCACGGGTCTCTCTCCTTTATTGGGGAGTCCTGGAGGTTACTCCACCACGCTCCAATGCGGATTGGTGGAGATGCGGGTTAGTGGCCAACCCGCTGTCGGATGTTTTCCAACCGCCCATAAGGCCTCCGACAAGGTTTAACGACTGCTATCTATCGACAGCAACCGGGGCCGACGGCTTAACGTGCCCTCCGAAGCACGGAAACGCGCATGAAATTTTTTGCCACTAGCGGTCACCCATCTCACACCCGACCGCACCCATTTGGCTTAGTTGCATAGATCGTTTACGTTCTACGCTAACCGCCGGGCCATGCGCGCTTCACACTGCACTTAAGTAAATATTGTCTGAGGTCGTATGCGCTGCTTCTCCGGAGGCTCGCTCTATCGTTTACCGGTTAAACAGGTGAACGGTTTCTATTCAACCCAAATGATAAAGGTTACCGGTTACTTCGGTGCAAACGGCTTTGATACCCAAATTAACCGGTTAATTCCAAAATATGTAACAATCTTGAATTCCTGAATCTGGACTCTCCCTTGCCCCCCCCCCCACACCTCCTCGGGCCACCCATGGCGGTGGTACTCCCATTCTACAACCTATAAAAAGTAAAAACAATCAAAGGAAACTTTGTGCTGGTTGACAAAGTCTCTCCTACTCGTAAATAAATAGACTCTAATATTTCGATTGGCTCATTATTCAAATAGGTGGTAGAACTATTATCGTTCGCTCTGCCGTGAACCAAGCTGCTGTTTCGGTGGAAAGGTGCAGTTGCCGGCCACACTTACATGAGGCGACCACCAGCGGTCACCAGCCTCCGGAGTAGCAGCGCATGCTTGCTTGAGGTTGTATGTATATTATGTCCATGGGCTGCAGCGACGACTTACACCACGTGGCCTGCATGCTCGTCTGCTACTCCATTCAAATAAAAAATAGAAAAATAAATATTCAGGTATTGGCTCAAATGATAGGGATTTACTTATTTTAGGCGCCCTTAATGTTATTGCCCTGAGTTGTGGTACCGATACTCTAATATAAGGGTGGTGGTCGTAAAGATTGAGGTTTATGGCACAAAAATAATTGATGATGCCAGCTGATAGATTTGTTTGACAAGTTAGGACTTTTGGAGATTGAAAAAGTATGATTGACGTAAGTATTGGTATTCTAAGAAAAAGGTTCAAAAGTTGTGGATTGAATGCAATCCAGCACTTTAATAAATTACTTTTTTATGAACGGGCCATATTTAACTTAAGGTAACATAATAAATTATTACTTTAGACGTAAGTATGTTAATTCCCACATTGGAGCAGCGTGATGGAGTAAGCTACAGGGCTGTCCAAGGGTGTGTAGGGTGCAGCACTTTACAAAAATACTTGTTCCTTCTGACGACCATGACGACTAAAGTAATATATAAATTAAGAAGGTAACATACGAGTACAACTTTACGGTAGTATCGCCAAGTAAAATTGCAAATCTCACCAATATTACTCGATAAAAAACGGCTGATAATCTTTTGTACTTAATTAATATGATTGCTTTTATTTATTTATTTATAAATAGGTGTAATTACAGCATTTGTGAAGTAGCTAGAGCGTTGTAAAATAGATAAAATTCTCAAGACCACCTTTGAAATTCTCGCTTTTATCTTAAACCAAGCTTTTGTTGTAGATATTTTGCATATTTACGCGGTGAGACCCTTGGTCCCAGAATGTCCAATATTTGCTGAAACGCTATTATGCAAAATATTCCAAAAACTATACCGTTACGTGGACAAAGGGCGGTCGGATGAACCTTCGCCATCCTAAGGACTCCCATGCACGAGACAATAGTTTTCAATATAAAGTCAATATTTTTTACTACACTGGATTATTTTATCTTCATTGGCAAATCTGGTACTGAATTATGATCGTCGGATCAAAGTCAAATTGCTACAATGGTCTTATTTCATTAAAATTAACTACATTGATGAAAGCGCGAGCGTTTAATGGAAGCGCGCATAGAACGCAACCGAACGCAGCTTAGTGATGTGGGCGTGCTAGTGACAAATTTCATGCGCCTTCTGTTCTTTGGTAAGAGTTATTAATAGATAGCAGTCGATAAAACTTGTCGTAGCCCTATTGGGTGATTTTAAAATATCTGATAATGATTTGACCTTATAACAACATCTCCGTCAACACATACTGAAGAGTGTGGTGAAGTATGCTTCTCTTTCCCTCCCCAATAAAAAAGAGAAAACTGTGCCCAACTGTAGGACGCAATTCAGTCTTGGACTTACTCGCTCCGACCAAGACCGAGAATAGACATTTAAACTCTTTATTCAAGTCTGTCTCGTCGGCAATGTCCCACATGGTAACTACGTCACATGTATGTGAAGAAAAATCGTACCGTTTATAGAATCTTTAGCTTACCTAGCGACTTCGTGCTCATTTGTTTTTATTAAAGCCATACGCAATTCTAAAAGGGACAAGTCCTGCCAGTAAATGGATGTAGGAGAGCAGTTTCATTTTGTGAATTGCAAATCATGATCAGTTGCTTCCTGATCGGGCTAAATATACGGTTGTGTTTACCCTTTTATGTACAGGGGGATCTAAAGATACCCGCGCATCCTGGGAAAGATACTGGGTTATGTAGGATTTTTACAGCACTAAAATACTTTCGGTCTTGGGGACGACTCCGGGATCTCCAGTGGAACGAACCGAAATCCTCTGCGCGAGGCGCATCTAAACGGGTTTATCATACGGGAACGATGGTGCTCTCCTTCATGTTGGATAGCCCATTTTTATCGAGAAAGGTTTTGAGCTGCTTATCTGCAGTTCAATAAAAATCTTTGAAAACTGCTTTTAAAGAGTCTTAAATAAAAAACGAAAACCTACCCATTCAGCAGTGCAGTGCAAAAAGGGTTACTGCCATAAATTTTGCTCTCTAATTTTGAAGAGCTAAAGAGTACATGCTCCGACACCAATTTCAACCTTAGCACTATTTACGCTCTGTGAATTTGTGCAAAATAATCCTTTGACGAAAATGTGGGACTTAGAATTTATTCATATTTAAGTGCTTAAGGTAAGTCTTGTTTTGAGTTTTACTAGCTAATGCAAAGTATAAAATTAAATATTTTTAAGTAGGTAGGTATATCGATTGCAGCACAGGCCAGAGAGGTAATAAGTTGTTTTTTAAATAAATGCTTACAATATTAATTTTTAATAGGGTATAAATCTATACATCTAGAAGTTCGAAGCTATAGTGCATTGTAAAAACTATTTCAACTATTATTACTGGTGACGGCCATCTTATAATTATTTTTTCAGGGTGTAGGTAGTAGCGGCAGCTGTTTCAGATTTGTAAGGTAGGGAGAGAAGTAAGCTTTTTGACTTCCACATTTACGTCAAACAATGTTTGGTGCATAAAAGTCTATTAATAAAAAAAACGCGAAAATAAATGTTTATCTTAATACTTCTATTTTTTTTCCAAATTTATTCAAATATTGTGATTATTTTCAAAAAACAGACACAAAACTGCCAATCTCGCGAGATCTCGAAATTGCCGAGATCTCGCAGTGTTTCTATTCATAAACTCGCGGGCTCTCATTTGAGCCCCAATCTCGCGAGATTTTCTAGATTAAGCTCTTTAACTTTTTCATTTAGTTGGAGAGGCCTGTCCCAGTAGTGGGAGCAACAGGCATTGCAGGCACTTATTATTCTTTTACTTTTCAGTTCATTGAGGTTTTTTGACTCGACTGCAACCATTTTTGCATCCCACTGCTGAACGTGCATCTCTGGTCTGCACCACGCAGCTTAATAAGGGTCGGTGAAAATCTTGTTCATTCGGCCTAAATACATGCACGAAACTGCGGTTCACGCAAAGCACAGCGATGTATTCCCTAATCCCTGCGCATTTATAATCAGGCGAAGGTCCAGGTGTTGAATATTCATCCAGCACTGAACGCAAATTTGTGTTTGATATTCGAACCTGCCCATTAGGACCTCTGTTAGCATACACTTTGAGCCTTTACGGATTTCAGTGCATATTTTCACTAATTTAAGGTCATATTTGCACTGATTTGAGTGTATATTTATTAGGGGGAGAGATACGTGCCCAGCAATGGAATGCAAACAAGTGAATATCTTTAAAGGTCTCAATTTTTCTTGTGATCGTGATCAAGATCGGCGCAGTCGGATATAAAATGGTTGAATGGACAAATTTTGCGTGCTTCATAGAGAACATTATGCCGTATATACCTTCTGTTATTGGTAGATAATAGCCATTAGCATATTAGGCCTCCGACATAGGCTTAATATGCGACATAAAAAATATGACAAACGGTTTTCCACCAATTTTAATCTTAGCAGCATAAGTGGGAGGAGTAAACTTTTTTGGTTTTCACTAACTTGGAAGCTCTACCAGAATTAGTATGCTTAGGAGGTGATTGACCTTTATTTACCAGCTTAAGTACATGCACAAAAATGTGCTCTACATAAAGCACATCGTCGTAATCCCCAAACCGCGCATATTTATAATCAGCGAAGCTCTAGGTGTTGAAAATTCATCCGGCGCTGAACGTGAAACCTGCCCATTAGGTCTCCTGTTAGCATACACTTTGCCCTTGCTGATTTAAGTGCGTTTCTATAACTTCTACTTTTTATTATATAAATACATTGGCTGCCACGGTCTACTGTATTGATACACACAATCCATATGTTAATAATTAGAATTTTTATAATGGCTTCAGATTCAAATTACAACGCATTTGACATCTCGTTACAACAAAACAAAGTATTAGTAGTCAAACTTTTATTCATCGAATTTGTAGCTGTACAATATTATAATGTTTTATTGATACATTATAATATTGTACAGCTACAAATTCGCATTGAAACTTATCGTTAGCATACCTGGTGTCTATTGATCCTAAGTCGGTCATAAAGCCTCAAAAGATGTTCAATTTGGCCAATCTTCAATCACTCCTACACTCTCAGATGATTTCGATGCCGATGGAGCGGTGTATGGCAGTAATTGTGGTATCTGTGGTACGGCCCATTCACACTCCGCCGTACTTCCCGCAGGCTGAACGGTTCGGACTTCCATTCTTGTAAATCATTCTTGTAAACTAAATAAATAAAAATCTGCTTAAAATAAATCTGCCCCCCTCGATGAAATTCCCTTACTACTCTCAAACATTACAAAATATGTAAATTAATCATAATTTGTTTCAATTTCTGTGTCCGTTTGATATTTATAAAATGTTATTTCAGAAAAAGGCCCGTTTACACAATTTGGCATCAAAAAAAAATGTTTCTTTTCACATGAACATCGGCAATTTTTTTTCAATCGATTGCTGTTTCTTAGATGAGTTTAAAATATTTTTATATTCTCGTTATGTTTTTGGATACTGTTTATTGCCACATGGCAAATATTTTTAAAGTGGACAGACAGTGAAATGAACGGTATTATTCTAAGATCAAATATATTGTTATCAATGGAAACATTGTTTTAACATTTCGTAATACAATGCACTAGCGGCCAACCGCTACTTGGTCCACGTAGACTGTAGTTTTAGACCTATAACCTTCTTCAATAAATGGACTATTCAACACAAAAATAATTTATCAATTCGAACCAGTACTTCCTGGTATCAAACAAAGAAACCAACAAATTCTTCAGCTTTTTATTATTAGCATGTTACATGCCTAAATATATTCCCTTGAAATATAAATGGATTAAAATTTTAATATGCAACTAAAAACTAAAAAAAAAAATTCATGATTTCACTAGCCGCTTGGAAAGAATAACTCCCAAGTACTAACAAGTGTAGGCTGAACAACTAAACTCAATTAGCTCTGAATGAGGCGAGTTTTTTTCAAGAAACGTGAAAATACATCAGAGCGAGCGAATAAAATGTAAGCGTAATGGATAGAAAATATGAGGTCCGAGAGAATGTGTGTCTCTTTGATAATGAGGTACAGGAGGGGAGGCTACTTCTTTTATATAATATGTAGTTGTATTTTTATGGTTTTACTTTTTGAGACCAGTTGTTTTATATTGCATGAAATTAACCTTTCCTTGAACAAACTGAATGAGAAATATTGGTTTTTATATTAGAATGTTATAAAAAAAGCATTAGTTCTATAATAACTTATTAAGACCTTCTAATTTTGATGTGTTATACATATTTGGTGCAATAATATGATAAACATTATTTTTTATTATTATTTGAGTAGGTGGGAAAGGGTACAACCCTAAGGCCACTGCGACCAGTAAATTATCTATTGTAGCCTGGCCTCGTGTTTATATCTGGTTCCCAAAGCCGACGGTTGTTAGGAACCGAACGATGCGCTTGGGTTCTAGAAATTTGATATCTTCCGATGTGACTAGGCTGGCGCCCAGTATCCGATTTCTGCTATGTCTCACACATAGCAGAAGCACGACTGTGTCGCACTCACACATAATGTGTGAGTGCGACACAGTCGCAGGAGATGTGTATACCCGATTCCTCTTCGCTATTGCAGAATCTGCATATAGCGGTGGAACTTAGGTTCAGTTTAAACATATGCTTGATTAGTTTGCAGTGACCAGTAAGAGTCCTTACAAGTAGACGTACTTCGTTGCGTTGAAGATTGATCACTTGTTTTGAGTATTTGCTAGAGTAGCCATGATAAACATTGGCTGATATCCAAAATACACAATGACATAATGAATTAGTAATTAGTAATTATAGAAAAAAAATGAATCTGGTAAAACACCTTGCTTTAGTTTATTTAAAAAAAATATTATAGACTAGTGGACCCCGCAGACGTTGTCCTGCCTTAAAAGTAATAAAAGAGGATTTGTTTTCTTATTATCTTAAAGAGACTTCATGTTACTATCAAACAAAAATATAAAACAAATAATGACATACGAACTGTCCTGTTATTCTGAATGTGTCAAAGTTTAGAACGGCAATGCACAAAATACAAACGTTTGACAGATAGGAACAATTTATATGGGAAAACTACTTATAAATAAAAAAAATAATTAAAAAACATTTGCAGTGGCCCAAATTGTGAATCTAAACCATCCTCGAATCCATTTGAATACACACAAAAAATTCATTAAAATCCGTCCAGCCGTTAAGGAAGAGTTCAGTGACATACACACTCACAGAAGAATTATATATATTAAGATAGCACTTACGAAAAAGATAAAATAGAATAAAAACAATTTAATATCATATTATCGTCATAAAAAGAAGAACTGTTAAAACGAGGTTAATGCGATAAGGATACATTTTCCGAGCGAACTAATAAAGTATATTCATGATTTCATTAGCCTTTAATGAAGGCGAGTTTTATTCAAGAAACGTGAAAAATATCAGATCGAGGGAAAAGGGAATAAAATGTAAGCATAATGAAGAGAAAATATGAGGTCCGAGAGGATATGTCTCTTGGATAGTGAGGTACAGAAGTGGCTACTTCTTATTTTCGAAATGAAATGAAAATAACGTATTTGAAGTATCTGAAAATAAAAAATTGATTTAACATTTTAGATTTTAGACATTTAGATGTAGCAAGAAATAATGCCTTGGACACTTCTTGAATGTTCATATCGAGGTACATCATTTAAAAACAATGATGAATCGGCGCGGCGGTCCGGCCTGGTTACCAGGAACCATAGCGTAATGGCAACCATGCCGGACCGCCGATTGAAGGGTCCCGGGTTTGATTCCCGGCGAAGCAGAAATTTGAATGATGAGTTTATATTTCTGTTCACAGTCTGGGTGTTTGTGTTTCTGTCTTTGTATGTGTCCATGGTACCCATGACACAGGATATATCTACCCTACTGTGGGACTATGAGTGTGAAATGTTAAAAAATATCACCCATATTTTGTTTTCTTTTTATAAATAAAATTGTAGCCAACTAGCTAGACCAGTTTCTACATTTCTGATAATGGTCTTTGTATTTACATTAAGAACAAACTTGAATAGCAACTCACAATAAATACTAAAATAATAAGAAAATTTTAAAACAAGGATAAAATTAAGGATATATTTTCCTAGAAAACTAAAAAACTATGTTCATGATTTCACTAGCCGCTAGGAAAGAAACACTTCCAAGTACTCAAAATGTGGGCTGCACAACTAAACGTGAAAATACATCCGAGCTAGGTACTCGTAATAAAATCAAAGCGTAATGAAGAGAAAATATGAGGTCCGAGAGGACATGTCTGTCTTTAATAATGAGGCACAAAACTACTTCTTTATTAATTACTAGTTTGGATATCTCCCGCCGGGCGAGGTGGTCATGTCCGGGGAGCGGCCGCACTCCGACTCCGACTGACTCATTTCGGAGCTTGTATATATGGTCGGATATTCAGAAAACTTCGATAACGTGATTCAGGAATACCCGTGGCGCCATCTCTTGATGAGTAGCGGAAGGTCGCTACACTAGCTTACCACCCTTGGTCACGGCCTCGCCCATGTGGAATTTGTTATCATTTCAAAGGAATTTTATCTTAATTTCTTCTATTACACCTCCATGTAGATCTAACTATCAAAAACTCTAGTACAAACATTTATTTACTTACAACAAAGTTCCATGTTTTTTTTTCGACGACGAAAACACTTCAAATTTTATCCATTATTTTAACCACTGTAAGCGTATCTTTCGCGATTAAAACTATCCAAAGATCTACAAGATTTAGATGAAAAATGGGTTCAGTAGTTTTGACGCGAAAACGTAACAGACACACACAAACAAATACGCACGCACATACATATACAGAACTACTTTTGCATTTATAATATTAAGTATGAATTAAGCATATCTCTACTTGGGACCTCTTGAGATCTCCAAAGCCGTAGAGACCATTATTTTTCAAAGATCCTAAACAAAGTGACGTTATTTTGGATGAACTCGATCGGATAAAAGTTAATCGCTTTACGATAATGTTTGATCAGCCATCCGGATTCGTGAAGTCTTCTGTCCTTAGAAAGGATAGTCAATAACAATTTCTTTAGTATTTTTTTTGCCGAATTATCTTAAAATAAATATGCACGGTATAACTATGGAATTTAAAGCAAGAAAAATTCCTTGGGATGTAATACATTTTCTATCTGCGTATTATTTTATCAAATTTTAATTTATTTTTTTAGCTAAAATGCTACATAGGATGCACTGAAAGTTCTTAGCAAAATATGCACAGACTGGTTCAAAGATAAATACTATGTGATATGGAAACAATTGAACTCCTCGGGATGTTGTAATTTCTCTGTCTATGTATTATTCTAAGCAAATTACATTTGATATCGTTTATTCGGTAGTTGAATAAAAAATGTGACTCTAATATTCCGCTGTTGGTTTTATTGCTAAACATATATTTTTTTAAATATGCCTGCAATGCAATGCAATAAAGGGTACACTGCGCTCCTGATCCTGGTGCCGACTAGACTTACAGACTTACCTCAGACAAGCTTTATGCTTGCTTGAGGCTGTATGTAGATGTCCATGGGCCATTCGGACTATTTTTCACCAGTTGGTCGGCATGCTCATTAACTACGCCGTTCAAAAAAATTAAAAATTAAATAAATGGTTTCCCACAAATTTCACATAATCGCTCACAACACAAAAATTTAATTTCTAGTGGTATATTTTTTCAATCGATCCCGTGTCATTTTTTTATATAAATTCAAGTTTGTCGTCCACAAAAAAAAAAAACGAAATAAAGACGAAAATACTTTTGGAAGTGGATTTTGATTACAACTTAAGACCAGGAAGCAAAAGTGAACTGTATCATTACATTTCCAAAATTTCTTTTATATACGTTCTCAAAAGTCTCAAAACAAAGTGACATTATTTCTGTCGAGCCGACAGGATAGAAGGTGATCGTCAGAAGAGCCGCCCGGGGTCCTAAATCAACAAATGTTGAATTGCTGTTGGCTCTCCAACGCGCTGTTGAAGACAAAGAGCTCTGTGGTCTCATGGACTTTTGTAGTCTTCGAAAAAGTAGTCAAATACTTTACAGACATCTTTTATTTCATATTTTTGAGCATAAAATAAATAATGCTCAGACTACTTAAATTCAGTACGTGTTTCATTTAAACTCGAGTTTTTTTTTCAAAATGTTTTAAAGTGTAAATAAATATACACACAGGCTACTTACTACTTACTTACTAAAAACACTTGCATACTACGTGTTTAAACGAGTAAGGGATTAGAGTAGTAATTTCTCTGTGAATCATTCGATGCAATTGAATTCTTTTTTAAGATGTATATATGATATACTCACATAAAGTTCTGATCATTCCAGCTCTGCCGGCCATTTGTGCCCGCTCTTAAATATATAAATTTGGAATTATATTTTTTTAAACATAAGAGACTCAATTGTTGATATAAAAATTGGCATTAACCGCGTGTCAATAGCTTTATAACAAGTTGAAGTTCGTTGCCAGTAGAAAGTCCTGGCTTACCTCAAGGATAATTATTAACAATTTAAAATTTTTGAGCGGATGGCAGTGTGATAGCATTGACACACACGATAGCTGTCTCGTGTGCTCCTTGTCGCCCCACAGTCATGCTGCATAATAAATACCCATTGTACCTGAAAATTTATTTAAAACAGGGCTGGAGTTTTTTTCCGCCCACTTTTTTCTCCTAGCACATATAAGCCTAGCGCACCCAAAGCGGATGACGGTCAGCTGATGACCGTAGAACAATGACAAACATCAAGTGTATATTATTACCCAGGATGTTAATAAACTATTTCATTTCATTTCATTTTAATTTCTGGGGCGCCCGATATGTTTCGGATGGTACCGAGGTCCTTGCTCATGTTATAACCATATTTACGTGTACACGACATTTTACACGACATTTTATATACTTAACGCATAAAGATTTTGAATGTGTTGGGTTACTGAAGGCTCGGAGAGAAAAAATGGCCGGTATCATTTTTTCATCCAAAAGTTTATTGTTTCCAAAAAGTTTTGTTTTCAAAAGTTTCAAAAGTGGTTTTACACTTTCTTGAAGGTAACAAAACAAAGTGATGTTATTTTGTACGAGCCGACCGGATGGAAGGTGATCGTTGGAAGAGCCGCCCAGGGTCCTGAATCAACAAATGTTAAATTGCTGTCGACTCTCCAACGCGCTGTTGAGGACAAATACCACTGTGGTCTGGTGACTTGGGTAGTTCTTGAAAATAAGTCAATGATTCTATTTAAGGTAGAAGATGAAAAGAAAAAAATATGCTTATCAGTAAAAAATAGAACTATGCTAAAACAATGTGATCTTAAAAATAATTTATGAATTGATCTAAATTGCAAACTTAGAAAATCAAATCATCATCAAACTACGAGTCTTGGATGATGTAGGTTGCGTTATTTTTTTTCAACCTTTTTTATGTCCCACTGCTGGGCACAGGTCTCCTTCTCAAAAATGAGAGGGATTTAGGTCATAGTCCACCACGCTGGCCAAGTGCGGATTGGTGGACGTCATGCTTTCGAGAAATTATGAATTTCTCTCAGGCATGCGCGGTGATGGAAAACATCGTAATCAATTTAATATCACGATATTTTCCATCACCGTGGAGCAGCGATAATTGCGCACATTACAAATTTCTTTGTCAGTGGTGCGCGCCGAGGATTTGAACCCGGGATCGGTCGCGTCGAAGACCGCGGTTTTTACCACTCGGCCATCGCTGCTCGTTGCGTTATTGCCGATGGGAATTTCTAACTAAAAAGTTTGATCTTTACTTTTGTAGCTAAAGCACTCCACCAGCTTAAGAATTACTCAAAGCTTTCTATGGGCATGGAGATCACAAAGCGGCCTGAAATCCTCATTTTGAGTGAAAACTCGCGCCCAGTATGTATGTAGATATAAAAAGATAAAAAATGCTAATGATGATGATGTGGTAATTCTTTATTAAATTGGCTTAACATATTGAGCTTCTGATCCATACTGTAATACAGATTTCTTAGCATTAGAACAAAAAATCGAAACAAAAATTATTCAATGAGGCACTCAAAAGCTCAAAACCATCATTACATTATTAGCACATAATAATATATTCATTATTTCTTATTTTATAACCGATTAACAAAATCAGGGGCTTTTGCTATTTCTTCTAAATTACTCGTATATCCTATAGTAACTTCAACTACGTTCGACAAAATGCTCTGTGGAAGCATTTAACGATATCCGTTTCCCCTTTCATAGCCGAGGTTCGGAAGAGGAAGGTATCCATATAAAACCTACGAATCCAGGTCATTTGTTCGGTTTTAAATGTAATGACCATTTCTGCTTCTATCTCGGAAAGTCCTCGAAGTTTACGAGTGCTTTCGGTTTCCTGTTGAAAAGCTTCTACAAGGGTAAAATTTAGTGTATCCGATTAGTTTAAATTTCTGTTCTCGGTCTGGGTGTTTGTGTTCCTGTCTTTGTATGTGTCCATGGTACCCACGACACAGGGTATTAATTACCTTACTGTGGGGCTATGAGTGTCTAACGTTTATTTATTTATTATTTATTTATTTATAGTTTTAAATTTGTTTTATTTTACCCGACAGTAAGACGCAAAGCATTTTCAAAGACAAAGACAAAGTTTTTTATTTGCATCAATATGGGTATTTACAAAAGCTGTCAATACACAATTAATACGCCACATTCACCTTCATAAGGTATGCAAATATTACAAATATAAAATAAAAAAACTTAATTATAACACAATTTATAAAAATGTTCAATTATATTTTACTAGCTGACCCCGTGAACTCAGTACCGCGTTCAAATGTTTGGGGTGGGCCACCCTTATTACTCAGGGGGATGAAAAATAGATGTTGGCCGATTCTCAGACCTACTCAATATGCTCACGAAATTTCATAAATATCGGTAAAGCCATTTCGGAGGAGTACGGGAACGAACATTGTGACACGAGAATTTTATATATAAGATAACGAATATCATTTTTATTTGATACCGAATTGCACCTTTAAAAACTTTAAATTTTAAAATATTATTTATATAAGTATATATTTATTCAGTTGTATGTTTATTTAATTACATATTTATTAATATTATATTATATTTCAGATCGGATCCGATCGATTTCGATTTTAATATGTTTACCAACCTATAGGTATATAATTGTTTTTGTAAATTGGATATTTGTCCTTGTTTGGCGTTTTGTGTAGAAAAATATTAAATCGATTTTATAATTTGCACATCGGTTTTGTTTTAATGTTGCAAATATCATAAAGATCGAACGATATAAAAACTTTTGCCAAGTTTAAAATGATCAATCTAGTTTAGGACTAAATCATTGTTAACTCTAACTCAATAAGTTGCGATATTGATATAAAAAATAAAAATAACCAGATACAATAAAAAATTTATGAATAGTATTCAACATTGTACAAAATATTAAAGCGGAAATTTATCTTCACATTATTTTCTGAAAGGTAAAATTATATTTTAAAATTGTAAACTAGATTAACACTTAAAGGAAGAAAAAAATTCTCGACGGCTCTTGCATTTTATTTCTGCTGAAAAGAAAAACTCTGCTGATGACACTTTGAATAACATCTCTAAATGTGTAGACAAAGGAGAAAGACGGCTAAGATAATAAAATAAAGAAAAACCTAGAACTATGTCGCTTGCGAGGTTTTCTTCAAAGCGTGTGAGAGGAACGGATAAAAATTCAAAATGCAATTTGCAAGGCAAATGCTCGACTGCCATTTTTCTGTGCTAATTGTCTATTTAACATAGCCATCCTATAATCCACTTATATTGTTCAGCGCCTTTATTCAGCGTCTGATTGCATTTAGTTTTTATTTGACGACCACATTCTTGTTTATTTTTAGATTTTTTAGCTATAATACTCTGAATAATGAATTTTGACAGTTTTTTATGGAATTAAGGATCAAGTTATTTTAAGGGTTAAAGCAAAGTTATAAAAGTCGAAAGAGCAGCGATGGCCGAGTGGTAAGAAACCACGGTCATCGACGCGACCGATCCCGGGTTCAAATCCTCGGCGCGCACCTCTGACAACGAAATTTGTAATGTGCGCATTTATCGCTCCTCCACGGTGATGGAAAAATTCGTGATATTTAATTGATTACGATGTTCTCCATCGCCGTGCATGTCTGAAAGAATTAATAATTTCTCGAAAGCATGACGTCCACCAATCCGCACTTGGCCAGCGTGGTGGACTATGGCCTAAATCCTAAATCCTAATCTAAGTGCACTTGTGAGTAGGAAACCTGTGCCCAGCAGTGGGACATAAAAAAAAGGTTGAAAATCGTGTGACACTTTAATTTAAACTGCATCGTCGAAGAACTTATCTTGAAGGCAACGTTACTGTAACTTACGAGTATAACAATACAATTAAGGCCTCGTTCACCATCTCCAAGCAAAGTTAATTGGCAAGTAAAAGCTATGAGTACGGGTCAGTTTATCATATGATTAGTGCTACTCGAACATCGTGAAATTGAAATTGAAGTTACGGGTAACTTTAACCGACGACCGAAATATAAAAGGACCCCCTTTCAAATGTCATAAACGGACATAATTGTTCCCGCCAGATATTTTGTTTCTACTCAAAAGGAAAACTTTGCAGATGGTACTTAAAATAATATATTATCTTAATGTGTATACGAGCATGAAGGATGTTAGGAAAAATACAGAGAGATTTAGTTGGCGAGATTTTTCCTGAAAGCGTGAGAGACGAATGGATCAAAATTCAAAATGCAGTTTGCAAGGCAAATGCTTAACAGGCATTTTACTGGCCTAATTGTCTGTTTAATAAGCCTCCTCTAATCTATATTTATAAATGCTTTCATTCTGCGAATTTCAATCAAATAAAAAAAATATCCAAATACAAAGTTCCGTTACAACAAGTCGCATGGGCCCCTGTATGGGTTGGAGACCCGTGTTACTGGGTACATACTTACGATAGTATATCAATAAATAGAGCACAGGTCTTAGCCTAGTGTTAAGTTAAATAAATTAATGTAATAATTAAATAAGTTTTACATATAAGTATTTTTTTAATTTAGAACTACTAACTTGTTACTGACACGTGTGTTTGTGTGTGTGTGTGTGTGTGTGTGTGTGTGTGTGTGTGTGTGTGAGTGTGTGTGTGTGTGAGTGTGTATGTGTGTGAATGTGTGTCAATTTTTTTATTGTTTTTTGGTCTGACATGCTATAAACTTTTTTTTGTATTTCTACTTAGGCTCTTCGTCATCATTAGAGCTTAAGGGCGGTTTTAAACTTCAAGGGCGGTTCAAACTAGCTTACGTGCGCGCTACTTTTAGTACCTGAAAACGCGTACAAGCGCTTCCAACAACATATTTTACGCTGGTCTGAACCGCCGTTACTTTAAGTTTGGAATAGAGTTTTCGACTTATCTTGGTAGATTGCCTTCTTCTTCTACGTTAACATTGTCATCAGAGCGGTCGGGGTAGTCATAGTACTAGTCGCTTCGCCCGGAAATGTCTCGTGAATAAAGCCGGTTATAAAATAACCGTGTAATATTATTACAGCTAAGACAATTAGTCCACAAATTTTCAATTAATTTCAATTTCAATATTTTATTGAGTCTAATCATACAAGTTATTACATCATTATTATCTGAGTGAAATAACATAAAAGCATATAATAACTATAGTAAATCTTTCTTACAGAGCCGCTCAAGACTTCGTCCGCCTCGCCGCACTCCTGCCTCGTGACAGCTGGCTTGCAAAGGATCCCTTCTTGTGACGGCAATGTTTACGCTAAATTTAATATTTGCGACGAAAAACTTTACCGACCGTTTATTATGTGGAATATCGTATTAGTTCCGGATAGTTTCTGCACAGCTGTTTTTATCCCGATCAAATTATGGTACTACAAATCAGTTTTTCTGTAAATTATTTTTTCATAAAAAGTAGGCCGTAGTGGAAAATGTGAAACTTCTATTATTGAATTAAACATTGCTAGAAACTATTTGAATAAAAAAAAATAATGTTGTTTAAAAACTAAAAAACACGCTTTTGTGAAAATATGAACTAAAATTAGGCCACGAACTTATCAGCCGCCCCTCGTATATTTTTTTTATCCTGATGATCCTAGTTAGATATTTAATATAAAGTTATGGCCCTTGACCCCTGTGCAAATTTTCAAGTTAATCAGACTCCTTGAAGTAAGTGAAAATGAAGTTAAAAGATTCCGTTACATACATACATAAATACATACATACATACAGATCAAGTTAATAAAAGCGTTTTAAAAAACTTACGATCAGTTGTTACCCGTTGAATCTTTCGATATTGTTTAGTTTTTTTAAATGGAGAAGCATTTGAGCATGTTGGCTATGGAGCGTTAAGTGTGTTGCTGCAGCCCGTGGATATCCACATCATCACAGGCCACGAACAAGCCAGACAATCTTAAGCAAGAACAGAACAGCACAGAACAGAGCAGCAAACGCAACGCAAAGCAAGCCTGAGTCTTGTGTGGAGTCGCATTTAGTTGATTTGCGTCTCCAGAGGCTGATATTCGCCTCATAGCCGTGGTAGGTACATCAATAGGTGTACTGTAGGTGTAGGTGGTAGAACTATTATAGTTCGCCCGGGGAAGTACCACCGCTGCACCCACTTCTGCCGTGAACTATTGTGTTTCGGTAGAAAGGTGCAGCACCACCGGCCACACTTACATGAGGCGACCACTAGCCTCCGGAGTAGCAGCGCAACTGCATACGACCTCAGACAAGACTTACCCATGCTTGCTTAAGGTTGTATGTAAATGTCCATGGGCTGCAGCGACCACTTAACACCACGTGGCCTGCATGCTCGTCTGCTACTCCATTCAAATAAGAAAATTATTTCACCACCCATAAAAAGTTTTTAGGGCATATTGAATATATTTACATAGCTTTTTTCTAGTAAGACAATTTTTCAGTTACAAGAATATTATTTAAATGTAAATCACTGTCCCGGATAGCGGAAAGATTTCAAAATTCACTTCGTGATCGAAAATATGATTTAATATGGAGCCAACAAGAATAAGGAGAGAAAATACAGCACGGAAGCTATTATCTCGCTGCGACCGACGCAGAGCACAGAGAAAATTGTTGCAGAAGAGAAAATGGGATTAAATCTTGAAAATTTTGTAGAACAAACTGTTTCCTAAAATATCCTGTCAGAAAAAAAAACGAAACAACGTTTCACACTCATAGACCCACAGTAGGGCAGATTTACCCTGTGTCGTGGGTACCTTGGACACATATAAAGACAGAAACACAAACACCCAGACCGAGAACAGAAATTTAAACTCATCATTCAAATTTCTATTTCGCCGGGAATCGAAACCGGGACCCTCCGATTGGCAGTCCGGTATGGTAACCATTGCGCCACACGGGTCGTCAAATCGTCGGGTGGTATTGTAAACTTTGCAATATGTACTTCAGTTTCAGTTTTATATTTTAAATAAAGTTTCACACTCATGGCCCCCACAGTTGGGAGTTCTCTGTATCGTGTGTTTTCTTCTTGTGTGTCCATGATACCTATATCATGGACACACAAGAAGATCACAAATACTCAGACTAAGAATAGAAATTGAAACTCACTTTGATCTATGCTTCGCGGGGAATCGAACCCGGGACCCCTGGTTGAACACAGTATCTGAAGTAAAATAATATTTCTGGAAATGAACAGTTTTATTGTAACGAAACTAAGAAGATGGAAATAAATACTGTAGGTGGTAGTACTATCATCGTTCGCTCGGGAAGTACCACCGCTGCACCCACTTCTACCGTGAACCAATTCTATTGTGTTTTGGTGGAAAGGTGCAGTTGCTGGCCACACATGAGGCGACCACCAGCCTCCGGAGTAGCAGCGCAACTGCGTACCTCAGACAAGACTTACCTATGCTTGCTTGAGGTTGTATGTAGATATCCATGGGCTGCAGCGACCACTTAACACCACGTGGCCTGCATGCTTGTCTGCTACTCCATTCAAATAAAAAAAAAACCTGAGCCACGCTGCTAAACCAGGGCTAGTTGAACACGTTCTAGTGACCAAAAACGTTAGTGGTTGTTATCGATAAATAACAGTCGTTAAACCTGACAGAGGTCTAATGGTTGGTTTAAAAACATCCAACAGCGGGTTGGATACTAATCCGCATCTCCGTCAACCCGCATAAGAATAGCGAGGAGTACGCTCCAGGTCTTCCAAATATGGGGTCAGACCCGCTCCCAACAGTGGGGTACGAAAAGAGTTGAAGCCAATATGTATATAGCCCTGTAAGCGGTGGCCTTAACTGAAAGTTTAATAATAATAATAACGTTTCACACTCATAGTCCCACAGTAAGGTAGATATACCCTGTGTCGTGGGTACCATGGACACATACAAAGACAGAAACACAAACACCCATACCGAGAACAGAAACTTAAACTCATCATTAAAATTTCTGCTTCGCCGGGAATCGAACCCGGGACCCTCCGATCGGCAGTCCGGCATGGTAACCATTACGCCACGCGGGTCGACAAAGTTCCTTTAAGACCTAATTAATATTGCCTCTTCGTCCTCTTTTCCGTGTAACGCCTGTGACAATGTAATCTTTGTGGGATTTTCAGATAGCCATTTATCGTTTATATAGCTCTTCGCTGCGCTTTCAGGAACTTTAACCACCTTTACAGTTCTGTATCATCTTTAGAGAAAACTCTTTAACAAAATCGTTACAGGGTTGTGATATTTATCTATGTTTATACCTATATTACGTACGAAGAAAAAATCATACTGATATTTTTAAAGCTGTTTTTTAATCAAAGTTTGTTATTACGAAAACCTAATAATATTTAAAACAAACTACGTTCAATCTATGGATAGGTCTTCAAAAGTGATATTGAGGGTTCTAATATCTTTTTTTCTAAACTGAATAGTTTGCGCGAGAGACACTTCCAAAATGGTAAGATGTGTGTCCCTGTAACTTCTAAAATAAGAGAATGATAAAATTAAAAAAAAATATATGATGTACATTACGATGCAAACTTCCACCGAAAATTGGTTTGAACGTTTTTTTTAATACGTCATAAATCGTAAACCACAATTTACCTTTCATTCAATCTTAATGCAATGATTTCTATGGATAATCAAAGGCAATGATGTATTTCTGTTGCCGCTATTGTTATAGAAATACTAAAAATAGAATAAAATAAATATTTAAGGGGGCTCCTATACAATAAACGTGATTTTTTATAGATAATGGTACGCAACCCTACGTGCGTGAGTCCGACTCGCACTTGACCGGTTTTTTATTAGAGTCGTAATTTAGCGCCGCAGCGAAAGAACGTATTTGGAGAGCGGGAGCAACTAGCCATGGTAGCACGTGGCGCGTATGCTTTTCGTATAGTATTTCTGATCGGCCCGAGTATGGTTGGGTACATATTATTTTATAAGAAGTGTACGCGCCTTCATGGTTATGGTTTCAGTCGCGTAATACTCGGAACTGAAGTTTGGTGTAGTGTCGTCAACGGTGTCGTGGGCCCCCGTGGCAGCCATTACCTGTAAGGGTGAGGTCAGGTTCCCTCGACTAGAAATATAATCAGAACCCCATTAGAATTCCCATAGGAAATTATTTCGGTATTATTATTTTTATTCCCTACTTCATTTTGGGTAACCCAACCCTCTTTAACCTATACTTACTGACTGACTGGTGACCGCATTACTTCGCCAGTACTCTGATTTCCCCAGTAAGTAAGCTCGCTAGTCAGTGTCTGATATCAATTTTACATATTGTAAGTATGTGTGTTCGTTTTCTTTTTGAGCTTGTGGCGCCGGGCCACCGAAATCCGTGTTGAACGCCACATCATATCAAAATATTTTGAGTCACGACGCGCATGAGTTGATTTGGTGCTTAACGCAACTTAACAGCACAAACAAACTAAACGGTGCTATCTTTTTGGTTAATCATTACAGCCAAACACATGTTTTATCGTTAGTAGCTGGGACAAAGCGAAATTTCATTTGTATAACGCATTTACGAGTACATATTTAATAACGCTTCACACTCTTAGCTTCACAGTATGACAGGTATAGCCTGTGTTGTGTGCGCCATACACACACAAATAGAAACTGGAACTCATAATTTGAATCTGTGCTCGCTTTTTATTATGTCTAGCGCTTAAAGCATCAAGGTATGACAGGTATGACACCCGTCAGAGGAGTGACCTTTACGGGCGAAGCGCTCGTCCCAACGTGCATGCACAATGTGCCTTCTAGTTATACAAATAGAAAGTAGAACTCATAATTTGAATCTGTGCTCGCTTTTTATTATGTCTAGCGCTTAAAGCATCAAGGTATGACAGGTATGACACCCGTCAGAGGAGTGACCTTTACGGGCGAACCCCTCGTCCCAACGTGCATGCACAATGTGCCTTCTAGTTATACAACTAGTGTGTCTGTGTGTGTCGGTGTCAGTGTTGACGGTGCATAGAAAATGACGTTGTTAATTGAAATTGACATATTTAAAAATGTATGCGTCTGTAGCGATGAAAGAATATTTGTAAATGTGTGACAAAATTAAAATGTGTTCAATGTATGTTCAATGTTCAATGTGTGTTTTAAAGCGTTTTTTCCCCGCAACAGATTTGGCACAAAAATTATGTATCGAAGCGTGGCGCTATGCCGTCTCTCCTGAAGGGTGAGTCAGTAACTTTAATGCTCTAAGAATAAGATCTAACGTCATTGCTCTCGTCAAATTACTTAACGCTTGTAACTTGCGCCGCCACTGAAAGGTACCCGCGCGCTCTCTGGCGCTTTGTGACATCACAATGACGTTTCGATCCTCATCCCGATATTGCCCCGTTTATTCGCACACGGCCATTCAAACTATTGTTAATGTTTGAAATCGTATTAGTTCTTCTGTCCGTGCCCCTTCTACAGGAAGATTAAGGCTTCGATGAAAAGTTTATTGAAGTCCTCCCTTGCCTTCGTTTCTTGTTCCCTTTTTGCCTTTGCATTGTATGTCTCTAACGTTTTCACGTAGATTTAAACTTTTGTTAACGTCTTAATCTTATAAAATTCTTTGCTTTTCATTGCTCTTTGTAACATTTAAGAAGAAAGTTTAGTATATCGTGTATACATGAAATCGCATTATTTAATAGGGTACTCTTTATATTATTAGCTTTATTACTAACATGTTTCTTTAATATTGAAATTTAATAAAGATCTTATTTATTTAAATACCATTAGAATAATTATAAGAGTAAAAAAATATTAAAATTTAGTCTTTGCAATATTTGCATACCTCGTTAAAGTAAATATTAAGGCAAACCAAATGTACCAGAACAACTTTTGGAAGCACCTATATTTGTGAATATAAAAGAAATTTTCTTTTTTTTCAATATAAAGTCCATTTAATAAAAAAACGATATTATTAAAGTAATTAGAATTGCAAAAAACTGAAAAAAGTCTAAAAGTGAAAAATTATAATTTTACAGACACCAATTAGGTATATAAATATCAATAAATTTTAATGATCTCATCACGGTAGTAAGATTCAAGTTACTTTGTAGAATGTTTTCTTTCCATCGTTTTCATTGGAAATTGCAATCTGCAAGCTACCATTTCCAACTGTACTGTTTTTCGATTTACATAATATCCTGATGCAACTATTCACCGTGCTCATCTGATACGGCATTAAGATATTCAGGAAAGAAATCAACAAAATACATTACCAAAACATTCGATACAATATACAATTGTCAGACCAGTTTTCAGCTGACTATTGTGAAGTCACAGCGAATACTGCGCAAGCGCATCTACCATAACAGTCACTTTCGATACTTTCCTTCTTTCTCTTACAACTCCCAAAAATTTTTTTTGTTTAGCTATATACCCTAGTTTTTGTTTGTTGACGGTACAATATATATTAAAAAAACCAAAATTTATGAGATTAAAATAAATCATATCGAATAATTTAGACGTGAAAGAAAAAATCTGCCAACGAAAATATTATTCACTTTCTTAAAATTTTAATTTTCTTAAGATTTACACCAGTGTTACTTTAAATTGAATTACCTTATAAAAAAGATTAGAGCATAAACGTTACTGACTAACCCTTCAATACAGACGGCCTCGCTTCGATACATAAGTGCGGGAGAAGAACGAAACTTTTTAATTTTGTCACACATTCACAAATATTCTTTCATCGCTACAGAAGCATACATTTCTAAATAATATGTCAATTTCAATTAACAACGTCATTTTTTATGCACCGTCTACACTGACACCGGCACACACAGACACACTAGTTGTATAACTAGAAGGCACATTGTGCATGGACGTTGGGACGAGGGGTTTGCCCGTAAAGGCCACTCCTATCTGACGGGTGTCATACCTGTCATACCTTGATGCTCTAAGTAAAATTGTAATATTCTAAGAAATTTCTTGTAAATACAATTTAATATTTATTTAAGTTACATACTAATCTTGAGTATAAATATTTATTTTATATTCACATAAATATTTATAACAATATTGTATTGCTTGTTTAATTACTTAAAGTTAAGCTCAGTAATAGCAATTTCAATTACTTTAGGAAATTGCGCGATCAATCTTATTAACTGGGTTACATCAATTATTTAGATGATATTCAAAGCAGAGTTAAACTAAGATTACTGCGGTAAACGGAACATTATTTTTACTCTTAAAGATCTAAGGTCTAAGGGCATTTCATGAACAGACAGGTTTTATTTATAATTAATCGAATCGGGCGTTACTTTGCGGAACTCCTTTATTATAAAGTTAGGTAAAAAGTAATTTGCAACAATCTGCAATAAAAACGGGTAGTTCATGGTAAGGGGGAGAGGATATTTTTTACAAGCTGGGTACCACGCGTAAATTTTCCAAATCACGCCACGTTACAGGAAGACACACACTGGCTGCAACCCTTTTCGCGTCCCACGCCCAGCGGGCCCAGCGCACCGATCTCTCCCAATTATTGAGCAGACCTGGAGCTAACTCCACCACGCTGCTCCAATGCGGGTTGGTGGAGATGCGGGTTTCCGCTGTCGGATGTTTTCAAACCGCCTCCGAGAAGGTTTGACGACTGTTATCTTTCGTCAACAACCAGGACCAACGGCTTAACGTGCCTTCCGAAGCACGGATTTTTTTTGCCCCTAGCGGTCACCCATCCCACACCCGACCGCGCCCGTTTGGCTTAGTTGCATAGATCGCTTGCGTTCTACGCTAACCGATGAGCCCAGATCAACCCATAAAATTTACACTGAAGATCATTTACACCTATTTCATCACTCAATAGTCAATTGGATGAAATGAAAATATTCGCACTTGATTGGTGACTGTTTTACATACATAGAGTATCGGATGAAGGTACAGCCCGGATAAACACAATGATGTTCCTGCAAAATTCCTTCTTCTTCAGAACCTTTGACTCGACATGATACGATTGATGGCACACAAATTTTCCAAGATGGCGGCCGGAAAACAGACCTCAGATTTGACATTTACGGACCACTTCTAGCCAGGTTAAACTTCTTGTTTGCCTAAACGCCATCACAGCGTAGCCGACCGCTTGGCCTTGGTTGAGAGCCGGTTTTCCGCTGGAGTCTTCTTTTTTGGTGCCTCCACAGCATATCTGACAGTTTCGCTTTAGTGTTATGGTATTCCTAGATAGATTTACTTTTGGTATGGTAGGAGATTTATGTATGGTATAGTGTGGCATCCACCAATCCGCACTTTGCCAGCGTGGTGGACTATGGCCTAAATCCCTCTCACTTAAGAGAAGAGACCTGTGCCCAGCAGTGGGACATAAAAAGGTTGAAAAAAAAAATAGGTGTGGTAGGAAGACAAGTAGTAGAATTAACCTCGCAGTGGTTACGAATCAAGCTTGTACTAGAACAGAATAGTAGTTATAACCTAAAGTCCTAGAAGTTAAAATGTCGAACTGGAGACTTCGGCATCCAGAAGTGGAACTGTCACTTCCATGGCTTGACTGGAGAAGTATCACATGTGCACCCGTTTCCACCATGTTTCAGTAAATAGACTCGGTTCCCGATCGGGCGGATATGAGGCAACCCTTAGTTTTCGATGTAGCAGCATATTTGCATACGACGAGACTAGATCTTTAACTTCTGTTTTTATACCAATAGGTTGCTACGATCACTTATCACATTAATAGGCCCGTATGCATTAAAATAAATAAATATCATTATATTACTAATTGCGAAGCGCGCATGGCCCGGCGGTTAGCGTAGAACGCAAACGATCTATGCAACTAAGCCAAACGGGCGCGGTCGGGTGTGAGATGGGTAACCGTTAGTGGCAAAAAAAAACATGCGCGTTTCCGTGCTTCGGAGGGCACGTTAAGCCGTCGGTCCCGGTTGTTGTCGATAGTTAACAACATTGTCGGAGGCCTTATGGGCGGTTTGAAAACATCCGACAGCGGGTGCGCCACTAACCCGCATCTCCACCAATCCGCATTGGAGCAGCGTGGTGCAGTAAGCTCCAGGCCTTCCCAATAATGGGGAGAGACCCGTGCCCAGCAGTGGGACGCAAAAAGGGTTGCGGCCATATTACTAATTGCTAACAACGCAGGTAGAACAATTTGCTCAGTATTCCGATATTCCTGAAATTGAACTTCCATTCTAGATACCTCGCCGCTAATTACTCTAGGCGAGGGTAAGCGCTTCCAGCATTTGAAGGCATTTCATAACTTAGAACCCGTAATGGCTGGATGGACCGTTAAATTTATTCTAGATGTAAGCGCTTCATACCTTGAATTTTATAGCTCCAGGCTATTCAACTGATAGTTCCTCGTCTGTTATCAAGATTATTAGTAGTGATTATGGATAAATCTTGCATATCGTACCTACAATTAGAATGAAAAGACTAATGCCTCTTAGTGTTTACGGTTCCTCTATCAGAATAATAAAATAGCAGTGATAACCTAGTGACTATAACCATAATGTCTATCTCGCTTTTCGTGGAACCATTAGGGCTTATCCAAGTCCATTTGCGCTGTGGCTTCTTCTTGAAGAAGGAGTTCATCATAAAGAGGCTCTCCTTCTCCAAGAAGTTAGCAAGCAAGTGGCCTCGGTGGTTCCGTTGTCCAAACCCAAAGGGCCCTACTCTCTGCTCGTCGCCGTCTCGCGTGCCCAGTCTTGCATTGAAATCCCCCATCACCACCGTGAAATGAGTCTTAGAGGCATGTATGGCTCTACTGACGTCCTCATACATAGCCTCAACCTCATCGTCTGGGTGTGTCGCGGTCGGTGCGTATACCTGTATGACCTTCAGCGAATACCGTTTTGATATTCTGAGTATAAGGTACGCTACCCTTGCTGACACACTCTCGACTTTCGTCACGTTGTTGACGAGGGACTTGTGGACGAGAAACCCGACACCACCTTGGGACAGATGTTCGCCCTCCCGGTGATAGAATAAGTTACCGGATTCAAGGATTACCGTGTCCTCCCCCTCTCTTCGGACTTCGGATAATCCTATGATACTCCAGCGTAACTTATCTATCTCTGCTTCCAGCTCATGTATCTTCTCGTCGGTTCTCAGTGTCCTGGTGTTGTATGTTGCCAGGTGCAGAGGTCGTTTTCTTTTGTGACAGCCGAATCTCTGCCGGAGATTCTTAGCACCCCCTGCCCCGCCGTTACCATGGCCGCTGTCGTAACCAGGGATAGCGGGGCCGCCGGGGACTGGGGGCCGAGGTTTACTTGTGACTGCCATAAGGGGGTTTATTGCCATAGTCACCACGCTTGGCATTGCGGGTTGGTGACCGCAGTGGATGTTGTTATACACAGGAAGACGCTGCTGCCCGTCTCCTGGAATATGTCCCTTGGTCGCCTCCTACGACCTCCTGGGAAGAATCGGAGTGGTGCTATTCTAACGCCGGCAACCACACGGCGCATATATATTTATATAATATATATATATATAAATTTATATATATATATATATTATATATAAATATATATATATATATATAAATATATTATAATATATATATATTTATATATATATATATATATAAATAGAAATATTTATCATTAAAAAAAACCTCCCACACCGGACGATGGACAGCCTCCACCCTACCCAGCCACAGGATCACCTGGAACAAAAAAAATGAAGACCAGCAAGAAGAAAGAAGACCACGACAGGGACCACCCGGTCCCCCCCCCCCCCCCAATGACCGGGACCATATATATGGCCCGCGGAAGCCACCCATGGCAGGGGCAGGCCCGAAACATGTGCCCCGAGCCCCTTGCGGGGCTCGCGAAGATAACCCCCGGAGTTGCCTAACCACGCCACGTCACAGGAAGACACACACTGGCTGCAACCCTTTTTTCGTCCCACGCCCAGCGTGCCCAGCGCACCGGCCTCTACCAATTATTGAGCAGGCCTGGAGCTAACTCCACCACACTGCTCCAATGCAGGTTGGTGGAGATTGCCACTAGCGGTCACCCATCCCACACCCGACCGCGCCCGTTTGGCTTAGTTGCATAGATCGCTTGCGTTCTACGCTAACCGATGAGCCCAGATCAACCCATAAAATTTACACTGAAGATCATTTACACCTATTTCATCACTCAATAGTCAATTGCATGAAATGAAAATATTCGCACTTGATTGGTGACTGTTTACATACATAGAGTATCGGATGAAGGTACAGCCCGGATAAACACAATGATGTTCCTGCAAAATTCCTTCTTCTTCAGAACCTTTGACTCGACATGATACGATTGATGGCACACACATTTTCCAGGATAGCAGCCGGAAAACAGACCTCAGATTTGACATTTACGGACCACTTCTAGCCAGGTTAAACTTCTTGTTTCCCTAAACGCTATCACAGCGTAGCCGACCGCTTGGCCTTGGTTGAGAGCCGGTTTTCCGCTGGAGTCTTCTTTTTTGGTGCCTCCACAGCATATCTGACAGTTTCGCTTTAGTTTTGGTATGGCAAGAGATTTATGTTTGGTATGGTGTGGTAGGAAGACAAGTAGTAGAATTAACCTCGCAGTGGTTACGAATCAAGCTTGTACTAGAACAGAATAGTAGTTATAACCTAAAGTCCTAGAAGTTAAAATGTCGAACTGGAGACTTCGGCATCCAGAAGTGGAACTGTCACTTCCATGGCTTGACTGGAGAAGTATCACATGTGCACCCGTTTCCACCATGTTTCAGTAAATAGACTCGGTTCCCGATTAGGCTGATATGAGGCAACCCTTAGTTTTCGGTGTAGCAGCGTATTTGTATACGACATCAGACAAGACTAGATCTTTAACTTCTGTTTTTATACCAATAGGTTGTTACGATTATACTTATCACAGAAACTGTACGCCCGTGTGCTTCCATTAAAATAAATAAATATTATTAATTGCGAAGCGCGCATGGCCCGGCGGTTAGCGTAGAACGCAAACGATCTATGCAACCAAGCCAAACGGGTGCGGTTGGGTGTGAGATGGGTGACCGCTAGTAGCAAAAAAAAAATTCATGCGCGTTTCCGTGCTTCGGAGGGCACGTTAAGCCGTCGGTCCCGGTTGTTGTCGATAGATAACACTCGTTAAACCTTGTCGGAGGCCTTATGGGCGGTTTGAAAACATCCGACAGCGGGTTGGCCACTAACGCGCATCTCCACCAACCCGCATTGGAGCAGCGTGGTGGAGTAAGCTCCAGGCCTTCCCAATAATGGGGAGAGACCCGTGCCCAGCAGTGGGACGCAAAAAGGGTTGCGGCCATATTACTAATTGCCAACAACGCAGGTAGAACAATTTGCTCAGTATTCCGATATTCCTGAAATTGAACTTCCATTCTAGATACCTCGCCGCTAATTACTCTAGGCGAGGGTAAGCGCTTCCAGCATTTGAAGGCATTTCATAACTTAGAACCCGTAATGGCTGGATGGACCGTAAAATTTATTCTAGATATAAGCGCTACATACCTTGAATTTTATAGCTCCAGGCTATTCAACTGATAGTTCCTCGTCTGTTTTCAAGATTATTAGTAGTGATTATGGATACATTTTGCATAATTGTACCTACAATTAGAATGAAAAGACTAATGCCTCTTAGTGTTTACGGTTCCTCTATCAGAATAATAAAATAGCAGTGATAAACTAGTGGTTATAACCATAAGGGCCCTGAGTTCAAATCTAGGAGTGAACCTTTGACTTGTGCGATAAAACAATTATTTTAAACTTTAGTAATGTTGTAGTTTAGAGCTTATTATTCGCGGTAAGAGCTGAGGAGTGGGAGTCACGCATCCCGCGCATCCTTACTCCATTTCTTAGTAACTTAGGAACTTTGAAGACCCGTGTGGCGCAATGGTTACCATGCCGGACTACCAATCGAGGGGTCCCGCGTTCGATTCCCGGCGAAACGGAAATTTGAATGATGAGTTTAAATGTCTGTTCTCGGTCTGGGTGTTTCTGTCTTTGTATGTGTCCATAGTACCCACGACACAGGGTATAATACCCTACTGTGGGGCTATGAGTGTAAAGCGTTTAGGAACTTTTCTGAACGAGAAGAGGTGGACGAAGGCCTTGTGTTCAGAAAATATTGTGGACGTCGAAAATCGCCAGAACTCACCGGACCCGCGCACAGCGTCGCAAAAAATGTGACGTATATTTAAGTTATACTTATTATGTACTAGCTGTGCCCGCGACGTCGTCCGCGTAGATAAAGACTTGTACAAAAGGCTTGATTAGAGTTGGATTATTTGTTCCTCCTCCTCCTTAGTCGTTCACTCTTGTCAGAGTGGTCGTTGCTGATGAGGTTGCAATTTCGATAGTGACCGCTTGCCCTCCACTGTCCCTTGGATTATTGTTACCTTTTATGAAATTACTTATGATACAAAAGTTCATATTATTATGTTGAGTAGATACATTCTTCCTGAGTCCTTACAATCTTACTGTACTCCTCTTATAATCGACTTTTCAGTCGTTATCATCAGTTTCTCTTTACAAATTAAACGTACTATAATAGCCTGTTTATAAAGGGTTTAGATAGTACTGCTGTGCCCGCGGAAAGGATCATTATAATTAAATAATTTGTGCTGCAAATAATGCATAGATTCATTATCATCATGTAACTTAAATATATTGCAGAAAGGTGGTGAAATGTCTACGCTATGTCAGGCGTGGTTAGTAGTTGGTTAGTCAAATTCTTGGTTGCTTACACGTTGGTTGCAATTGTCGTTAACATACTGTCGTTCATACTTAATGGAGGTCTTTTGAGCGATTTAAAACTTGCGACAGCAGTTAGGCCACTAACAATGAAGACGTCATCAACCTGAATTGGAGCAGCGTGAGAGGATCAGGCCCTACGCGATTAAGAGTCAATTGGTCCTATTAACAACCCTTCACACAGCATCAGAAATAAATATATCGATTACTTATATTATTCTGGGCGTGACCACCATGCCGTGCTGCTGCCGTGACGCTTTAGCATATTAGTATAACACCAGTGCCAGTACTGCGTATGTATGTAATAGCTCTTATTAAATTAACCACTGAAAACGTCTGCTCATTTCTATAACATTTTTTTATTAGACCCTCGGCAATTGCTTATTCGTTTCTTGGAAATCACTTTTTTTATAAATAAACCGAACAAAGAGGCAGAAAGGCCGCGTGGTTAAGCGATCACTGTCGCCTATGGAAACGGGCAACCCCAGCGGAGCCACCCGAGCACTGCCGGCTTTCAAGAAGAGCTTTCTTTACAGCTTTCTTGAAGAACCCTATGTCAAAGTCCACTGGAAATGCCTCAGCTGGAAGGTTGTCCCATAACTTACACATCCGTTCAAATATCAAAAGGAGCGTGCAAAGCGGCCTCTGGAACTTTAACCTTCGACTGGTGGTGTAATCATGATATGGAGACGTAGCTATCATTTTGAAAAGAACTCTCAGCATAGTAAAGTCGGTAGAACACTTTGATTTTTTTACGTTTCACACTGATAGCGCCAGAGTAGGGTAAAATATACACTGTGTAATGGGTACCATGCGACACACAGAGACAGAAATACAAACACTTAAACCGAGAACAGAAAATTAAACTCATCATTCAAATTTCTGCTTCGCCGGGAATCAAACTCGAGACCCTTCGATTGGCAGTCCGGCATGGTAACCATTGCGCCACGCGAGTCCAGGCGCGGTCGCAGCCTTCAATTTGGGGGGGGGGGGGGTCGCCAAGAAATTTGGGGGTTGAGGTGTCTCAAATTGGCTTGATTCGCCTTCCATCTACGCATGAGTGAGGGATTTTGGGGGGGGGGGGGGGTCATGTCCCCTGTCCCTGGGACCGCACCTGCGCGAGTCGATAATTATTATTGTCTATTAAATAAGGTCGATACCAATAATATGTGGATGTAACCACCGCGCCGCGCCTCCATAATGCTCTACCACAATGAGTACAATATCAGCGCCAGTTCCAAAGCTCTGTGTTGTTAATTTTTTATTAGATACTTTATTAAGTAAATATACTCGTAATAAATTATTTGAAATAATCTCCACCTATCTACTTTGTAATAGCGTTATTGGGTAAAATAATGATTATGTAACACCACCTGTAAATCTACCTGTAAAAAGCAATTAAATATGAATAAATGAATAACAACGACATCTATCGTAAAGCATGTAAACTAAATTGTCGATATACCGAATTTGCAACAGATCACTAAATAGTTCTGAATGTGAACATAGATGTCGGCAGTAGCCTCGTTTTGTTAAGGTTTTGTACATTTTGTATTGAGGATTTCTTTGAATATGTGGTGATATGATATGTATGGTTTTTTTTAATATTTAGAGATGAAATCTAGCATAAGTGTTTGAAAACTTGCTATCAGAATATTAAGAGATGTTAGTAGTTATCGAAACTTGTGGTGTGACCGCTCGCATTAACTTTATTATAGCGTGCAGGTGTTCATCCATTTCATCATTCTTGAAATTGACGTAACTTTTTTGTTTGTGAACCGATTTAAATAAAACAAACCCTAAATGTTAATCCAAAAAAATACCAATACTTCAGTGAAAACCGCATCCTTCTACGTTAAGCCGTTCCTGAGATTAGCGCGCACAAACGAACAGATAAACAGACAAACAGACAAACAGACAAACAGACAATAATTCTAAAAATCATTGTTTTGGGTTCTATTACGCTAATAAATAGCCCTAGTGACAGTTTTTTTCAAATATCTTCAATGTACAGAAACGAACTTGTTACAGATTTATTATATGTATAGAATAGATAGATGTTAGTCTATAAGGTAAATATTTTATGGGCTTCTGTGCCGGAAATAATTGATTTATTTATTATTTACTAGCAAAAAGCCAAGCATTGTGAGGGCTCGTTTTCTTGCATTTAATTATAATTAAGAGTTTTTCTTGCTAATTACATTTTTTTATTATGATGTAAAATCAAATACTTTTTTTATAGATAACAAATCTAGATTATGTATTTTACATTACTATGTTAAAGCACAAATATATAAGCGTGATAGCACAATACAAAGATTCCTTTGTAGTGACAGATTTTTAGTAAAGTGTACCACATAAATTCGCAGGTTGCGGGATAGTGATCATCGAGTTAAGTAGGACACTAGACTGTTAATGAACATGGTATGTTGAGACATTGAAGCATTGTATTACACACCGATTTCAAAATATGTATTTCGTTTAAAGTAATTAACAATTATAATGAGCAGCGATGGCCGAGTGGTAAAAACCGCGGTCTTCTACGCGATCGATCCCGGGTTCAAATCCTCGGCGCGCACCTCTTACAAAGAAATTTGTAATGTGCGAATTTATCGCTGCTCCACGGTGATGGATAATATCGTGATATTTCATTGATTACGATGTTCTCCATCGCCGTGCATGCCTGAGAGAAATTCATAATTTCTCGAAAGCATGACGTCCACCAATCCGCACTTGGCCAGCGTGGTGGACTATGGCCTAAATCCCTCTCACTTGTGAGAAGGAAACCTGTGCCCAACAGTGGGACATAAAAAAATGGTTGAAAAAAAATTAACAATTCCAAGTCCAACATTCCAGCAGTTCTAAACATTAAACAATTTAGCTGTCTAAAGGGCCTTGAAAATTACGTGGCGAGTCGCGTAATCCCAAAAAACAATCAACAAGGTTAAACCAACCCTGCTAACTGTAACATGCAAGTTTAAAATTCACCGGCGGAGGGTAACAAAGTTAGTTATGTGACAAACACGGGCTTCATGTTATATTCAGCCCTCGTCGAATGCCTTTTGTGCCACTTTACCTGCGAATAAGCATTCGGTATATTTTTTATTTATTTATTTATTTAACATTCGTACCACCTTAAATTAAGGGCTACAGGGTTAAACTTAATGCCTAATGGCATTCTCTGCCAGTCAACCCTGGGCGATGGTGAGAGCTGTGGGTAGGCACGTAATAAATGATAAAATGCTTATTATATAAAGAGAATACTGAATCATATTATATAATCATATAATAAATATGACATATATAATCATATAATAAATTATAAAAATGTTTATTATATGAAGAGAATACGGTATAGTACTTTCCGGCGGTTTTACCCACTTTAAAAAGAAGAATTACTTGACTTCAATATAACCGATGAAGCGCGCATGGATCGGCGGTTAGTATAGAACTCAAGAACTCTCTATGCAGCTAAACCAAACGGGCGCAGTCAAGTGTAATATGGGTGACCGTTAGTGGCAAAAATTTTCATGCGCGTTTCCGTGCTTCGGAGGGCACGTTGAGCCGTTGGTCCCGGTTGTTGTCGATAGATAACAGTCGTTAAATCTTGTTGGAGGCCTTATGGGTGGTGTGAAAACATCCGACTGCGGGTTGGCCCGTAACCCGCATTTCTACCAACTCGCATTGGAGCTGCGTGGTAGAGTAAGCTCCAGACCTCTCCAATAATGGGTAGAGACCCGTGCCCAGCAGTGGCACGTAAAAAGGGTTACAGCTAATATAACCGGTGACGGCTGAGTGGTAAATCCCGCGGACTCTAAAACCGAGATACCGAGTCCAATCCCCGGCGCGCACCACTAACAATGAATTTTGTTAATTACGCATTTATCTCTGTTCCACGGTGAGGGAAAATTGTTGTGATATCAACGTTAGGTACCGTTAATTTATGACTTCATTACAACCATAGCTTAAATGGTGCAACGCAAATGTTGCTTAACCGAGGATTTGACAGGTAGTTTGGGTTTAGTTATCGTTATAGTTACATGGTGCAAAACACCTTAAGAAGGTTGAAGTAGGTTAACTAAAAAGTGACGCTGAATAAGGGCCTTCGCCGACATCGATATTGCATCGTGTTTTGTAGAATCTTTGCTTCCATCACACTATGAAAAACGTTATGTAAGTATGACAACGGCTAAACCACTGATGCGAAAAGTAACATGTGTGACTTGGCCCGCAGAGCCATTCTCATAGCATGCGAAGTCCACTGCTCTTGAGCCAGGATAGGACGTTTTAAGGCTTTTTTACGAGCTTTTATTAGTCACATAAAGCCAAGCTTCAGTTAATATGTTCTATGCGATTCAGATGCTGCTTACAAGCGCCAAACTGCGATGCAGCGATCGGTGATCTTCGTGTGCAATCGGTACCCTAGTGCCCTAACTAACATGCCCTACCTACATGAAAATAACCAAAATCTCTACAATTTCCATTCTTAAGCCACTGAATTTAGCACTGAAGTAGCTTTGTATTAGCAGAAGGCAACACAAAATACAAGTGTCACACTGAGTCTGGTAGAATAACGCGAAGCGCTTTAGCGAGTTGCAGCGAGCGTTATAAAACTAAGCTTATGTTACTGCCTTTGAGTGACCGCCATTCTAAACTGCACTCTATGCTTACTAGCTTTATAAACAAAGTTGATCAATATTAGACACAAATTTCAAGGTACTCTAGTACCTACTTGGTTACGAGTAGTGGCAACAGGTTCATGTTTTCCAAAACACAGTAGATACCTAAAGTAATAGATACCTACTGCACATTATTTTAAGTAGATTAGTCTTTGAAGCATGTAGATCTTGAATCTTTTGAACGAGTCATTACCATAACTGAAACATTTTTCCGGGAAGCAGTTTTGTTGTTTCTAGTGGAAAAGTACGCTATTGTTGCCAGTTGCCTCAAATCAAATAAAAAAAGTATAGATGGAACTCTGTGAACAACAATGTGAGGCCGGCTTTGTAAACATGTGTGCGTGCGACACACGTCATGTTGCGATCATAACTCAAATTACCTTAATCGTAAACGTTACACACTCACAGCCCCACAATAAGGTAATTAATACCCTGTGTCGTGGGTACCATGGACACATAGAAAGACAGGAACACAAACGCCCAGACCGAGAACAGAAATTTAAAGTCATCATTCAAATTTCTGTTTCGCCGGGAATCGAACCCGGGACGCCTCGATTGGCAATCTGGCATGGTAACCATTGCGCCACGGCGGTCGTCAAGCTTCGATTCTCTACTGTACTTTACTGCAAGTACCTTAGAATTACAAGAAACACTTTTTTTACATCGAGCTCTAACCATGTAATAATATTCAGGAATTTTAATTTCACTCATCAATTATCATCATGAATTTTGCATAGTCATCTTATATAGTTTACGTGACAATACAATAATAATATAGTACCATGAAGCTTCTTTCTAATACGGTTAAAACTACATGCATTGTAAGTTTTACATATAAGAATAATGAAAGTGTCCGGGGTGGCGCGCGCGTTATTTGGAACTCCGTGGTCCTGAGTGTTAAATGTTCATTGTAATATTATAGTCTTCGACGTCACTTCGCGGCGAATGGTGAAAGCTCATGATTAGGGACCACAGAATGGTCCGAAACTAGTTCGGCGATCCCGAAAAACCAAGTAAGTAGAACCAATTTAAACACGCATATATTAGCTTGACCTAAAGGTTTGTTTGTAACCGTGAGTTTGTACTCGATTATAATCCACTTTCAACAAGCAGATTAAATTCAAACTTTGGTCAAATCAAGAATTGGTGGCAATGCAGTAATTTCATGAGTTAATCTAATTCCGAGTGCTAGACAAAAAAAAAACATTTTTTAAAAATAATCTTTAACATAAGCAGATAATAAAAATGAACAAAATACTAATATTATTGTGAAAGAAGTATGGGTTGTTCGATATACAAGTACGAAAACTGTGGCACAGAGCGCCTCATGCTTTTTTCACTTTTTTAGTTTGAAGTGCTTTAAAAACGTGTTTCTTAGTTTTTTTTAACTTTATTTATTATATTACAATAATGAAAGTGCAACAAAATACAGGAATATCACAGCGAGTGTGACAATATAATGCCAGGGCAAGCTGTGAGCTTTGCTGCAAGCTGTTGCGAGTCTTCTATAAAATTAAACTCATGATATATGTCGTTAAACTTTAATCCTGTACTGTTCTCTACTATAAGTCACTTAGAACGCGTACATTATTTTTATTTTACGACATGGATTTAGATACATTTCATTTTGATTTATCTGTATATTATTTTCTGAGCGGTGTAATATAATAAGTATAAAACAACGCAAATCCACATTTTTTTGGTCGAGGTAAATGCACTATACATTTCGCTTTGTCTTCGAAATGCCTACTTTATACATAGGTACATATAAGTAAACAATATTGCATGTCTGATTATTTTTAATCTTTGACCAAACAGATGATAAAATTAACACTAGGTTTTTTCATCGAAAATAGTTTTGGTCAACAATATTTATTGTTTTTTTTTAATTTAAAACTAAGATTAAAATGTCTGTAATATTAAAAAAAAATCTTCATTGAAAACTAAGATAAAACTTACACTAGGTTTTTTATCGATGTCCCTGTAGCTCGGGACCAAGAATACGAGCTAAGGTATCCTCTGCCTGTCGTAAAAGGCGACTAAAAGGGAGCTTTTGGGGTTGCGGGTGGTGTGAGTGGGAGCTCAAACCGTCCAGCCAGCAGCTCCGGGAAGAAATAACGGTATGTGCATGTGGCGGCACTCCGTTAGAATAGAAGAGATCATACTCATGCGCAAGAAGGGCACTGGTGCGTTCCTTTGGAGATCCCGGGGCTCTTCACAAGCGCCGAGAAGGCCATCGAGGGGGTTTTAGTGTGGTGAAAATCCCACATAACCCAGTATTCCTCCCCAGGGTACTGGGCACCTTTTCAAGGTTTCCCCCCGTTAACAAAAAAAAAAGGTTTTTATCGAAAATAGTTTTGATCAGTAATATTTAATGTATTATTTTAATAATTTTTCATTTAAAGCAAAGATTGAAAAGGTTTTCAGGACAAGTTATTGGCTTCTATCTTCTTCTGTATGAGAGCCCCCTTCAATATTTATTTTATTCTATTTAGTTTTAGTATGTGCTATTAAAGCGGCAACAGAAATACATCTCTAGCCGTCTAGCCATCATGGTTCATGAGATACAGCATGATGACAGACAGACGGACAGTGGAGGCTTAGCAATAGGGTCCCGTTGGCACCCTTCGGGTACGGAACCTTAAAAAGAAGATGTGCAACGAAATAAGCAAACATCGCGTGACAGCATAATGCCTGGCGCTTTAAGCTCAAGCTGTTGCGAGTCTTATAAAGCCGTACTTATGCTGTATGTCGGTTAGCCTTAGCCTAAACCCTGTACTGCACTTTACTACAAGTACTTAGATCGGAATTCATACAATTTTATATCTTAAAAAAATCTTTCTTTTTCAAAGTTTTTGGTTTGACCTTTCATTTATCCAGCCTTTAGGTACTAGCAGCGTGGTGAGATGAGGTAGAGTAGACTCCTGGCCTGCCCAATAATGCGGAGAAAGTCGTGTCCAACATTGGAACGCAAAAAAGATTGCAACCAACCTTATTCTTTACTACTTGGCGCCCGCGACTTCGTCCACGTGGACTTCTTTCTTTGTCATAGCATGATGTTATATAGCCTAAAGGGGTTGCCCGTGTCCATAGGCGACGGTGATCGCTTAACACCACGCGGCCCGTCTGCCTTTTAGTTCGGTTTATTTATAAAAAAGCCTTACCCGATGAATGGACTATCCAACGCAAAAAAGATTTTTTCAATTGGAACCAGTAGTTCCTGAGATTATGCGTTCAAACAAACTTACAAACGAACGAACGAACAAACTCTTCAGCTTTATGTATAGATTAAAATTTTGATTAATTATTGTCGACGTGTGGGAACTGTACGAAAAAGCGTGACCCCTATTTCGTACAGTTTACCATAATATATTATTGCCAGCTCATCTTATGTTGGTTTTTTTTCTATGTATTATCTATCTTTCTTTTCATTTATAAGTTTCATGTTATCACTTAAGGGACTGTAAATTATAAAACTTCAATACATTAACTGAAGTTTTCGATAAATCAACGATACTTCCAAATACTGATCTCAGTCTCTGAATCACAGTCTTAACTAACTCAGGGACCAGAGACTTCATAATATATGTATTATGTTCAAAATTTATATCAATAAAGATTTATTATTATTATTATATTTTTTTCCAACCTTTTTTTTATGTCCCACTGCTGGGCACAGGTCTCCTTCTCACACAATTGAGAGGGATTTAGGCCATAGTCCACCACGCTGGCCAAGTGCGGATTGGTGGACGTCATGCTTTCGAGAAATTATGAATTTCTCTCAAGCATGCACGGCGATGGAGAACATCGTAATCAATGAAATATCACGATATTTTCCATCACCGTGGAGCAGCGATAAATTCGCACATTACAAATTTCTTTGTCAGAGGTGCGAGCCGAGGATTTGAACCTGGGATCGGTCGCGTCGAAGACCGCGGTTTTTTACCACTCGGCCACCGCTGCTTATTATTATTACTGATCGATAAATTCTTGAAATGGACGTAAATTTTTTATTTGTGAACCGATTTAAGTAAAACAAACACTTAATGTTAATCCAAAAAAAAATACCAATACATCAGTGAAAACCGCATTCTTTTACGTTAAGCCGTTCCTGAGATTAGCGCGCACAAACGACAAACAGACAATAATTCTAAAAATCATTGTTTTGGGTTCTGTTACGCTAATAAATAGCCCTAGTGACAGTTTTTTTCAAATATCTTCAATGTACAGAAACCGACTTGTTACAGATTTATTATATGTATATAGATATCCACATCACTGAAAATGGCTGTAATATGTCTGCAGTTAATTTTATGTTGTATAAAATAACATTCTGATATGATAAATCAATGTGAAACTTGCTGCACAAATGATTCATACTTGAAAAAATACTGAGTCGCACGCTCCCCGCTTCCTCTACTTTTCCCTAGATGGCGCCATAAATCTTCGCGTCCTTTTCATGCACCACAGATAACATAATATGCGTTGGCCTCAGTAAGTAAAAAAAGTTAAATAATCTGCTTATGTATATGAGTGCAAGCAAGCATCTATGCAAGTGGACTTACTATGCTGCGGTTGTTAGAGCACTAGGTTAGTAGCTGATCCACTACTATATATTTTTAAACCGCCCATGAGAACCCCAACAAGTTTCAACGACTACTACGTATCGAGAACAATCGCGACCGACATCGGCTTAACGATTAAACTCCTAAGCAAAGAAACATGCATGATAGCGGTCACTCATGTGACAAATGTGTCATATCAGACCGAGCACGTCTTGTTTGGCTGCTTAGGTCTAATGGGTTCTACGTTATAGTCGCTGGGTCATGCGTGCTTCAATAATTCCATAATAAGGTGACCTCAGACTAAATAAAACAACGTTTCTAAAAAGAGTAGTCACATGTATTTAAGTCATCTGTTCTTGCATACAATTTGAAACACTACAAATAAATTTTACAGTTATATTATAGGTAAGTATGCACAGATCTAAGTTTCCAATTATAGTTGACATTAAACCATCTGTTACATTTATCTTTGATTCGCTTTACTACCTTTACTTTATACCCAGATGACCGAGCGTTGCTCGGATAAAAAACAATAAATTTTCTTCACGGCCTCATTGGCTTACTTAACAATGCCATCAATTCCGTTACATATTTAAATAAAAATATACTCGCCGGTAGATGTCAGAAAGAGTAATATTTTTCAGTTTACTTTAAGTTGATTATTGCTGAAAACCCGGCTAATATTAAAAAGCTCAAAAATATCTGCGGAAAAAGGTATATCTGCGGTCAATATTTTTTTTTATATTCACTAAAATTGCTTGTTGAACTTTTTAATATTTATTTCCCCAGTAATATAAACATTATTAAGGATGATAAAGAAACACTAGTTCCTCTTTCAATATATATAAAAGTTTTCAAAAAGTGCCGATTATTGGCTCTAATATATAATGATAGTACATAAATAATAATATTTATCAAATCGACTATGACGGTGCTACACAGACGGTCGACAGTGACGTCGACCAATCACGTTAAAAAAGATAACTTTATAATAATAATCTTAACTAATATAATTCACACACGGAAAAAAGTTCAATCTCTTGTTCTCTTGAAAATATTATAATCTTCACAACATATTTAGCAAAGATTATTTTAATGCCAATTATATTTACAAACTTTTCTATGGAACTTAAAAAAATACAAAAGCATTTTAGCTACCAAGATGTAAAAACGATTAACGTGACTTATAACTTTAATTTTAATAAATTGTTTGAGTATATACACAGATTATTGACTTAGGTACTTTTTACAATAATATGATGCAACTAATTTGGCATTCAACATTGCAATATAAGTTATAATACTGATTTGTTTAAGTATATCTTAACATTTGATTAGATTAGACTAGATTACTTTACATAAAATTAGTTAACATAATTTCATTTCATGCGTTTTCTAACTTCTATAAAGCCCAATTATTAAATTTATTGTACACTGAAGGGCTAGAGAAATTCAATATACGCTACAATTACAACTATTTAAAGTTATATTTATTTCCAATATTTTTTATTTATTACAGTAATAATGCTATTCGGATTCATTTTAGGAACCCTGTAAAATTTGTTTCAGTAATAATGATAGTTTCTTAACAGGCATCATAATAATTTTATAATAAGACACATAAATAAAAAAAGATGGCTAATTTATTTGTACATCATTGGACATATTTTTATCCATTATGACATTGGATGGGTCAACTGTACATATTTAATACAGTTTCAAATAAACATTGCATATATTTTAAGCCTGCTTGCTTGAAACGAGGCGACATTTTAATAGACAAATACAGCAAATTATAGTAATCAATCAGTACGTAAGATGTCCAAATACAGCGATATCTACTTTGAAATGAGGTAAAAGTCATGTTTTCTCATCGCTATTTTATACTACAAAAATCGCGTATTAACCTATATGAAATTCTAATAAAATAATAGGATTAGCTTATTATTGAAAGCATCGAAATAAAAAGTAATTAAATATTTTAGACAAATGCAAATGAAATAATAATATACAGTCAATTGTTACGTTATGCCTACTATAAATACTTGCTCCAAATAAATATTTGTATTGACACATGCAAAATTCATTGGAATATCATTATTTCGATTAAATTGTGAATTCAGGTGAAGGTAAATATTTCTATTTCTATAAATAAATATATGTAAATATTTATTATAAGTTTGAATTTCATTTCTATTAGTTTTAAATAAAATTATAATGCATCTAAATTTGAACTAACCTGCGCCCTTTGTATCTAAAAATCAATAATTGAGTAAATAAAAGATAAATTTTGGTAATGTTTGTAACTAAATTGTTATTTTTTTATTTATGTGCAATTCTGTAGATGTATATTTATTGGAATTAGTATGTATATTTTAAAATTTAGACTTACTTACTTGGAATATAGTATGAAATACGCTAATATATAATATTTATTCGGTGTGTCACTTAATACTAATTGAAATATCATATTAATACATATTTAGTACCTACTATAAAACAAATGCTAAAAACCCATATATTTACAATTAAATATATTTTATTATTGATATGATCTGAATTATTTTTATTTTTATTTTACAATCTACATCATCAAATCTCGCAGTGCGTTGCCTCTTTAACAAAATTTCAAAAATTACAATTATAACAATATTATATTTATTCATTGAGGAATAATACAAGGAATGTATTCTAACTATTCAAGTAAAACTACTTGCACAATCACTATGGATTTTTCGTTAAAACAAATAATTTATTTAAATATCTATCAAGAATTAAAAAAAATAGTTTTCGTTAGAAACGTTCACTAATAATACAAAGCAATTAGTATAATATAAATAAAAAAATATTAAAATGATTATGAAAGAAGTTTTACCTCTTATAGCATGAAGTAAAAATGTAATACATTTTTAAACAATTCTTTGGACGGAAAGGCAAAATATACTGCCCGTTAAGAAAAGCAGTTACACATAAACTGAATAACTGATATATCAAGTAAGTACTTCAAACAATAACAATTGTCATTATAATAATAGGTATAGTAAAGACGACTAACTATTCTATTTGATAGCTATAAATACAAGATATTGAGTGCAAGTTAAACAAAACATTTAAAAAACGAAATACAAAATTAACAATTTATAAATGCACACTATTGTAGCAATAGTTCATAAAAAAACAGTTGAATAAATATATATACGAGTATCACAATCTCAACGTAATTAAACCTTAATAATATCGCTATAAAATTTGGCATTATTAATATTAAAGCTTAGACAGTGACATAAACATAAGTAATTTAGGTAAATAAATGTATGCCAAAAACAGAGTAGTAAATAAAATAATAATACAAAATATATCAATTTGAGCATTGCCACTTAATTGGGATAGAAATAATATTTCAGATAATACTTTTGGATACTTATAATAAATAAGAATAAGCAAAACGGTAACTAATACACTTTATAATTATTCACTACAGGTAGGTATTAGGATTGGTTTTAAAACTATTATTTACATACAATTATTATTTTGATATGCTACGAGCACTATATCTATCACATATTTTACACATTATTGCAGAATTATAATACTGTCAGGTTATCACAAAAAAATCTTTTGGTAATATTACTTTGGTATCTACAACGTTAAAGTCATATTTGGCCGTACGACAGATCTCTTCAAAGTGCAAAATATAAAGTATGTAGATAATTCGTTGTCCAAGATTCTATTCACTATTTTGTATATTCAGTGTTCTATATACAGCATACAAAGGTAGCAGTGTAAGCACAAGATGATAAGGAAACAAATATTTTCAAGGGTGTAGATTTAATCAAATTATTTTTCTTGTTATATGCATTGCAATGACAATAGTGATCAAATTGTTATTATAATATTATTATAACTAAACAACAACCACATTGTGATTCGGTTCCTGTTTAATTAGAATTATCAAAATGGATTGCTGTTGATGAAATAAACACGGAGATCACCTTCGCAACTTACGCCTTAATGACTTGAATGTCAGGCTTCGTCGTCGTTAACTAAGTCAACACTCATTTTATACTTTAAAATTTTGCTTAAGTTTTAAATCTATTAATCAAAAAAATCAATTAATAAAATCAATCAAATAAATAATCAGAAAAATGCATCATAACTTTTAAATCAAAAGCTAAAAAAAACTGTGGTCAAAGCACTTTAAAATCTTTTAGCAGTTTCATTTTGGGCAAGCGCAATTAGCGTGAAAGCATCTAAAAGAGACATTAAGCTAACGAGCAAACGTGAATATGGATAAAATTCCGCTCCAAACATTTGTATATTTTGATGAGCTTACTCAAAGAAATAGGAAAACAACAGAATACGTTTTGAAAAAAATATGTATAGTAACATTTTTAATTAAGAAATACATCCCGTGAGCAATGCTTTATAGTCTTATTTTCGCTGAAGTATTTATTACACTACAGGATGTTATTTAAATGCAGATGAGTTTAAAACTGTAAAATCTTCTTTATAAATATTTACTGGTTCGTTAAGTTTTCCGAAATAAGTAAACTTTCCTTTTTACCCGTTTCATTACATACATAGAGTTCTTATTTTCAGTTATTTTTAAAAGATGATTAAAATGTATAACTTTCATTTTAAACCCTCTACACAAACTAAAAATTGTGAAGAGAAAAGAAATATGATATTTCTTATTTACAAACTCTGAAATTTAATATCTTTAGTATGTATGTTTTAGTGTATGGTGAATCGTGAATTTCAACGAAACCATACTAAGAAGTAGTATTTTCAGAAGAAGTTATGGATGTGGATTCACATGTACATTATGTAAGCTTCCATTGCAATAAACTATGTCTACATACTTTTAAAGTCACAACCTTATTATCTAACTATCCAAATCAAAAATAAAACATGATTTTACTATATGAGATCTATTGTGCGAACACGACCAAATATCCTCCGTGCTAGGTACTGCACTTTAGAATTTTCCGGAAAGCCTTTCTAAACTCAGGGTTAAATATTGTGTAGATGACGGGGTTTAGGAAGCTGTTTATGTAGCCCAACCAGGTATTGAGGATGAATACGGTAACTCCAGGGGAGAACTGGAGCCCAAACTTCGCGCATATAGCGTCTAATACGTTGCATGTAAAGAATGGAGTCCAGCAGAAGAGAAATACACCTGAAACAAAAATGTTCACTTAAAAATGGTATTAATGGTAAGTTATAGAATGGAAATCCTTTATTTCAAGAAATGTAGCAAGTACTCGTTAGTAAGGAAATATTAAAAACTGAAAAATTATAAAAATAGTTGCTGAATACTGTATATAAAATATAATAAAAGCAGAGTTGAAGGTTTTATTTCCATACATACTAAAGTATTTAGGTACAAAGAATATCAAACACAACATAAACTTTATTAACCTTAGAAATATAATTCTGTATTGTACATACTCGTATATTATCTAGTCTTCCGAATTTCTTAGCAACTTTCTATTGTCCATAATTTAACATTGTAACTACAGTGAAAGTGATAAACATAAAGCGTTGTGAGTTGTATCAAAGTTTGATACAATTCTGTCTTTTGCGTAAGATCTCAAAGTTTTCAAGAAAACAAACTTTCTTGGAAGGTGAGCCATTTACGATATGGCAAAATTATAGTTTAATACGAGAAATAACTTTAAGAGGGACGACGCCTAATTCAAAAGTTTTTGCAAACATTTTTCCTTGTAAATGCCCAAATTATGCCAAAAATTGTGAAGAAAAAGTTGGAAAAGTAGATTTTGAAATCATAACTTTTAACCTATTAGAAGTTGTAGGTTTTGGTATAGGTATCGAATTAAACTCTTGAAATATTAATAGCGTTTTATGTATCTTCAACACGAAAGAAACTTTTGCTACATTAGATATGAAAATTGAGATTACTTATCTTGTGTCTCATAAATTATGTACATATTTTGCTCACGGCTTTGCATGATTTTCATTATGAAAAAATATATATTATTTTTAGGTTTTATATTTAAATTTCTTTCTCAAATCAATGGTTTGTGTTCATGGTCTATTTAAGAAACCGCTTCAGTTAACATGTACGAGATACGAGGTAAAATACAGAATTTTATTTTTTAACATTATTTTAGTTAAAATTGCTTCGACTTCAAAAAAAAAGTTTTTAAAATGGAGTGTCTAATTTAATATGCAGCTATTTTAAAGGTCATCCTTTATGCTAGCGAAACAGTTCTTTTCTCATTTGCACTAATTTTGGCTAATCAGTTCAAAGCTAATCCTCCGCTTTTCCTCTACTAATGGCTTGTTAAAGGGTTAATTGTCCTTCCTTAATTATGAGTAAGATATTGCGATTTTTGTTGAGAAGATTAATTTTTAATGTTGTTAATATAATGGCGTCTAATTACGTTTGTTGTTTAACTTTAAACCTTAAGGTTGAAGACCTTACCTAGAACGATGGCTAGCGTTTTGGTAGCCTTTCTTTCTTTCTTAGCTGATGACTTTTCTCGTTTCTTCTTGCTTGCTTTATTGGCTTTGTAGATAGTGAAACGAGCGGTGGCAGCACTGGCCTTCCGTTCCTTCTTACACGTTGAGCCATCGCGTACATCGTACACACTTGCCTCCAAGTCATCGTCGGAGCGGAGAGCGAGTGACGCCGTTCTGTAGAAGAAAATTTCTATAGTCTACCTTTTAAGGCAATGAAAAAATAATGTGTCAGAATTCAACAGAACAAGTTGTAACTTCTTGCTAAAGTATTTTCATAAATGAAACTAGTGGAGTATTGACTTGGCACGTGCTAACATCTAGTCATTATTGGGATTCAGTGAATGGAACGGATCTTAATATTTTAAATGACGGCTCTCTGGAGCATTTAATTTGTTAATCTTACCTTGAATCAGATTCTGCTTTCAGTGCCTTCCCGTTCTTTCTCCACTTGGCTCCATCGCAGCCCATATTCTTCAGTACCGTAGCGTCCCTTACCAAAGGGGATCCTGGGGGCGACACGTGTTCTCGTATGGTATCCTCCAGGTTAGACGGTGCGTATCCAGAGTCATTGTTGCCATTTGGGTCTGGTTGTGACTTCATTATTTTCTTGGGTCCCCTGTGAAAAATATATGAATGTATTTTAAGTATGCATATTTTTTAACATTCCATAGGCGGACGTTGGGTCTCACCATGCTCAATATCAGGATTTGACCCAGTGACTACGTAGAATGCTTACATTAAACTTTGTCATATTGATAGGTAATTAGGTATTTAATAATTTTGATATTTTTTGTGTTTCTTTTTTTTTTGCAGTTAATTTTAAGTTGACTTTTATCTTTTGAATTTAATGAAATGTTAAGCAAAATGTTAACCATGATACTATTATTATTTCATTTGCAATTTTCTTATATACTATTCGTGTATTATATTTTAATGATTATTATTGACTTTGTAAACTAAGAATGACTACACTTACGAATTGGTATTATATTGTAATTTTAGCTGTAAGTTTAATATACTTATAAATGAATAAATCAGTAAATAAATTATTATCCTCTTCAAAAAAACCCTGTTACTGTCATTAAATTAGAGTCAGTAAAATTTATTAAGGGTCGATTAAAAACAACCATTGAACATTGTAATTATATTTGCCTCTAATAAAAAAAATTAACACGTGGCTTTAAAGTTTGATAGTTATGTGGATTGAAATCAATTAATATCGATAAGATTTTCTTACCTAATGGTTTCTTCATTGACAGTCGCGAGCATGAACTCTGTGGACTTATCGTTTGGGATGACATGACACTCGTCTGCATCTGCTTCCAGGTCTGCTGAACGCTTGTCGAAACTGTAATAAGGGAACTTAATATAGTCAGAAGATATTTTATTTATATTTGGAGGAGCAGACTATAGTGAAGGCTATTAAGTTATTGCTACAGTCCATGGACATCTACACAATCTCAAGAAAGCCTGATTTTTGCCTACTACTCCGGAAGTGATAGTCACCTCATCTAAGTCTAGTTGATACCTTTCCACCGAAAGACAATAGAACTGTTTTACGATATGCTTCGGTGCGACGGTGGTACGTCTCTTGTCAAACCTTGCAAGTTAATCGATATCAGTAACATACTACGGATGTTTAAATAGCAGATAGTCTAATGATTAAGGCCGCGTCTTAAGTCTTTCACGTCAGATCCTGAATTGAAATTCTGGTGCATATTTCACATTAAGAAAATTTAATTTGAAATTTCCATCTGTATCGCTGCAGTATAACAAAGTTACTTGAAAAAATAAGTAAAAAGGCAAATTGCTCCAAAATTTACTGTTACAGTGTCTGTCATACAACATTTATTAAACGATATTAACACAAATGCAGTACTAACCTGTCCTCGTGGTCATCCTCATTGCTCCCTGATCCTGTCGGCCTGTCATCCAACGCTGTCTCCAGCTGTCTGGTTTGCGCCACGTTCTCTATCACCACGGCTGTGGTTGCTCCGGTGATAGTGTCGCCAGCTACTGGCGGCTTCTTCGCTGCTCGTTGTTTCTTCGCGCGGTTTCTTAAAGCCTGTTGTGACAATTTATGTAATTTTATTGGTAAAAAAATATTGATTGTAGCTAGCAATAATTATATTATTTATGATATGATTTTGGCAATCTGTATTACTCAATGGTTACCAGGTCATACTGCCCATCGAGGTTAAGTTTTCGGCGAGGCAGAAATTTGAAAATGAAAATGAAAATGAAAATAATTTATTTGCACAAATATGGGTATTACAAAAGTTGTTTATTAGTTCGCCATATTTACCTCAGCGAGGTATGCAAATTTGGAGGACAGAATTAAAACATAAGTTAGCAGTATAACTAAAATTACTTATAACTAAATTTATTATAATTGAAGACAACGTTGATTTTATTTTAACCCATATTTTGCGGTTTTAATTGCGATGTTTTATCAATTCTGCTATAATTATAAAAAATGAGATTTGAATGATAGGTTTTTATTTCTGTTTTGGAACCGTTTGTGTTCCTACCTTTTTGTGTGTTTGTGGAATCTAGACCATTCGCCGGCTATGGTACGAGTACATGTTCATGAAATACCAAATAAAAATCCGGGATAACTGCTTTTGCTTACATTCGAGAACCAATATATAAAATGAAGTAAAAATATTAAAATTAATGACAATATTTATGTTAATCATAAAATATAACACGAAGATCTTCTATGTCAAGAGAATTTCCGGCGTTTGGTTCTCAAAAACAATATTAAGTAACTTGGCATTAAATACAACTGACTGTAAGTTATCATTGTAAGCCTTCGTAGTTTCAAACTGAAGCCAGTGGATTTAAAATTAACTTTTCTTGAAAGCCGTTTAATGTAGTTTCCATAAATTACAGATTCATTTGAAGAATTGCAAGCAATTGAATGTAACAAGGGGCTTGTATAAAATTATTCGTTTATTCTCTTATTTTATTTTTGAGGACAATAATATTATGAAGTGTAGATGAAATAAAAATAAAAACTGTTACAGTTTTTCATGTTTTAAAAATGCTAAATTTTAAATTCTATCTTATACACTCAGACTCTTGTATGAAAAAAATAGTTACTTAAATAATATAGGTAATGGGACAAGTAAATCGTAAGTTCTATAAGAGATAATTATTATTGCTTAGTTTTTTAATATAAACCTCCTGGTGGCAAATTAAAGCAAATTCAAAGTGACAGAGACAAAATAGACTTTCGAAAATCGAACGCAAAAAACAAACAAATAATAAACTTTCTTGGTTTTACGAAAAAAGTGCCACCACTCATGAACGTAGAAAAAACAAAGTCCATGGCACTACTTTACTTTTTTGAAGCAATTTATTGCGTTTCGGTGGCAAGGTAAAGATGCCGGGCCGACTGTGACTAACTACTTCCGAAAAAGCAGCGCCACCGCCACCATATCAGACATGACTTTGCTTGTTTGAGTTGTGAGTGGATATATAGATATCATAGTGATCAGTAGACTCATAGGAGCTGCAACGATCACTGAACATGACATGGCATGCATGCTCGTATGCTTCTATCAATCTTTAAAAAAACTTACCTTAAAAATATTGTAATAGAGAAACATCATCATGATGCAGGGGATGTAGAAGGATCCAAGCGAGGAGTAGAGAACGTAGTTCTGACTGTTGAAGAGGCACTCATCGAAATTTCTATCTGGGGTGTCGTTTAGGCCGAGGACTATTGGCGCTCCGATCGCAGCGGAGATCAACCAGACTAGTACGATGGTGAACCAGACTCGTCGGTTGTTCTTGTGCTTCGCGTACTTTATTGGTTGCGTCACTGCTATGTACCTGATGAAAAGAAATACACGGAATCAGAATGGCAGATTTCAGGCTGCTTAAAATATGTTACGCTAAATTTATTTTTTATTTTTTTGATAATATTTTTTTAATTGGGAGCTATTTCAGAAAACGTTGTTAAGTAACACTAAGCCAATGAGAGTTTTGTTTAAAATTAAACTTTAAAAATAATAAATTAAGTACTTATTATTAAACGTTAAATGAAATCAATAATATGTAAGTTTGACCAGCGATAACCGATGGCTAAGATGCCGGGGTGGGTTTTTGATTGGTTGCCAGCGCGTGATGTAATATGCCCCTCCAATAATAAAAATTTCTCCAATAGGACACCTATGTCCAGCAGTCATAATTAAAACGCCAGGGTCATATAACATTAATATGTCATGTCCAACATGTAGGACCCGATTTGTATCCTATGTTCGTGATGGTATAAGGACTGCTGATATCTTTTTTGGTAGAATTATCCTTGCATTTCTCTTGCTCCTTAATTCAACGAGGAATACTACCAGTATATTATGTACTGTGTACCATACCTTCATACGCAGATTATTTATAGAGGTTTCGATAAGTAGTAAAGGCCTGTTCACGTCGGCAAAAGTGATGGACATAACCTAACTTTCAGAATGGGTCTCGAGTGATATCGTAGATAGTCCCGACATATTTGGCAAATAAGTATGTAACTTCCAAACGATACATCAGCACGTATTTGGACCGAAATATCCCCAGTGAGTTACGCAGGTCCAAAGACGCCGTAACCTGGCAAATGGCCTACGTGCCGGCCTTTATTCTATCTGAATGTACTCCGATAATTGATGCGAGTGCGCACACTATAAGGGCTGCGCGCGACGCTTTGAGAGCATTTTAGTAGTACGCGAACCTTTGTACATTACGAATATGTGTTGTGATTTATGTAGAACTAATATATTTTGAGACGACTCGTGTAGCGCAATGGTCACTATGCCGGACTGCCGAACACAGGGTACTGGGTTCGATTCCACGTTTAAATTTCTGTTCTCGGTCTGATATGAAATGATTGATAGTATATAATATGATTTTGTTTTTGTGTGTGTCCATGGTTCCCATGATACAGGGAATCCTAGTGTGGGACTATGAGTGTGTAGCATTATTTATATTTAGTTTATTTATATCTAACATTAATATTTTATTTCCAAGATGTCGACCAGACTTGTATGTTCATGATGAGTTAAAAGCAATGCCACCAGTACATTTGGTACCATACCCTCACACGGACGTTATTTACAGAAATTTCGCTAAGTAGCTAAGGACGCCAGTTCACATAGCAGAAGTGGTAGTTGTTGTCCATGGATAAAAACCAACCTTACACAATGAGTCTCATCTGACATCCTACGTAGTCACGACATATTTTGTAAATAATTACCTAACTTCAAAACCACGTATGGACCGAAGTGTCCCCAGTGAGTTACGCAGGTCCGAAGACGCCGTAAACGTGCATATGGCCTACGTGTCGGCCTTTATTCTATCTGAATGTACTCCGATGATTGATGCGAGTCGTTCGTTGTAATGCCGCGACGTTTTGGTGGACATTTCGTTGGTGTGAGTATGCAAATCGTCTTCAATAAGATCCGCGTACTCCGCCAGGGGGCTGAACCCTCAAATGAAAAGATCGGAGAGCTCCGTCAGAGAGCCAGATGGCGGGCTCTAACGCGCTGGCGCGACAGACTGCCCAAGTCGCAGAACGCTTGTCAAACAGCCGTCGGCGCCATTCTGTCCATCTTCCGGGCCTGGCTGAAAAGGGAAGGTCGCGTCACCTACCGACTGACTCAGATATTCACCGGACATGGCTGCTCCGATGAGTATCTGAACCGCATTGGACGTGAGGTGTCTGCCAGATGTTATTACTGCGGACACGACCAAGATTCGGCGCAGCACACACTCGATCACTGCCCTGCTTGGGAGTCCGAGCGGCGGAGCCTGGTCCAAACAATACGACATGACTTATCCCCGGCGGCTGTCATCGAAGCGATGGTGCGCTCCAGTGATGCGTGGGGCTTGGTAACCTCCTTTTGAGACACTGTCATGTGCGCAAAACAGGAAGCTGAAAGAGCTCGAGAGCGTGCGAGTTTCGCTTGGCGAAGGAGCCACTGGGACGGACGTAGATAACGTCCCCTGGCGCTAGTCCCTGTAGCTTCGCGATTAAGAATAGAGCTATGGTATCCCCTGCCTGATTGTAAGAGGTGACTCAAAGGGGGCTTCCGGGTTGCGGACGGTGAGAGTGGGAACTCTGGAAGGACGGCGGTGTATGCGTGGCCGCATGCCACCGTGAGCGCCTGAGGGTGCAGGAGAGCACATCTACTTTCCCGAAGATGAGCCCGTTCTGGGACGCCGCGGGTGGAGGACACCGGTGCGTTCCACTGGAGATTGCGGAGTTCTCCCCAAGTACAGAGGCAGGCCACAGAGGGGGTTGTAGTGCGGTACAAACCCCATTTAACCCGGTATACTCTCCCAAGGTGCTGGGTACCTTTTGACCCCGCCATATAACAAAAAGGCGGGATCTCCTTTTTACTTGTTTAAATATGCAAGTGGGGTTCGTGAGTTCTAATGTTCTATATGTTATGAAAAGCAAAGATAATGATAAAATATGAATATTTATAAACGGCTTAACATACGTAACATTTTTAGACCCGGATGACTTAGTCGACGCCGCGTCCTCCTAGCGACTGATCGCAACGACCCAAAGAAGGACTTCGTTTAAGTCCAGAACTAGTCGGCCTAGTATGGGAAATATTCCGTGAGTTAATCCCTTATAGGACGCTCCATACAAAGTGGCCTGTAAACCGGACAGTCACTTTAAGCCGTATATGAATAATCATGTTAAGTTACAATCACAATTCGTTATATAATAAAAAATAATCATATTCTCTTACCTATCAACAGAGATGGCGACTAAGTTAAATATACTGGAGGTGGAGGAGGTGACGTCCATTGCGATGTACACGTCGCAGATGAACGCGGGCAGTCCCCAGGAACCGTGCACCTGTAAACAAAAGTGAGCTTTAGTGCTGGAAGTTAGGGTTTCATTTAAGTACATTAAACAATAAATAATTCACAATGTGATATGAATTTACATTAATATGTTAAATCAAAAATCTATAGGCGTGATAATTTTTCAGTAAAGTGTACCACAAAAATGCTCAGGTGGGATAGAGATAGGGCTCGCTTCACTCGCTCTGATAACTCATAGCCCCATTTATAGAGCGTTTGTCGAAGCGAATGAATAAAGTTATGGCTAGGTTTAACCGTCGACAACTTCTTCTGCAGCTGTTGTACGTTCGAAGGCGCAGACGATACAAATATTGCAAGGATGTCCACGACTACGTTCGATTATCTCCTATCAAATTAAGGATACCAACACCAGACCGAGAATTTCCTTTCTGCCCCGTTTAGAATTATTCGTATTGTGTACTGTATTTGTATTTCGCCATAGAAGTCGTCAAAACACGAAAATCATCTTTTTTATATAATATAAAGTAACAGAGGAAGACCTCGGCCACTTGGAGCTATGTGTTCATTCCAACCTATGGAAACCACGTACACAATAATTTCTAGCAAGCCTCAAGCATTGTCATAGTAGTTTCCGCTGTCACTTTACAGAATGATGACACTAGATCAATCCAATATCTTGATATCCAATATTTTGATTGACATCGCCAGATTGCTCAAAGGTCAGCCACATCATCATTGTCAGCATCATCATCAATCAATCATTTTCCTTTTTCTATATTACTGAACAACGGAAAAGAGAGAAACATTTAAGACATAGTTTACTATGCTAGTCATTGACAGATTGACACCGTGCTGTGGTGCTAGTCATTGAGAGATTAGTAGATTCCATTAATGCCTCATTACACTTTACTGTCTAAAGACGAGATTTGGGTCTACAAATTAAATAAATCTATATCTATACTAATATTATAAAGAGGCAAGATTTGTATTTTTGTGTGTATGTTGTAATGAATAAACTCAAAAAATACTGTTCCGATTTCGAAAATTCTTTCACCATTAGAAAGCTACTTTCACTCTGAGACTACTTTTTACCGCGGGAAAATGCTTCATTCCTATCTGAAAACGGGTAATAGGGTCAACGCGGTTGAAGCAAGTGGCTAAACGCCTATAATTTTAATATAGCAATATATTATCGTCTTACGTCGTATTTCAAATGGATAAAAGAAAGTTAGAGATATAGCCTGGAATAGCACATAGGCCATTTTTTTATCCTACGGGGACCCAATAAGAGGAAACGCTACCGCCGTATTTCCATACAAATGTATTCTCCTAATTTCTGCCTGGATAATGCTTCTAGAGGAATGATTTTTTGTGACAATATCTAAGTCTGCTAAAGCATGGCTAAAGCTATGCCCCTATGTTCTGTTTTTTTTTCAATAAACTAATTAGATCAGAAAATATGACTCTTCAAAAATCGTAGAAAATGCCTCTTTTATTATTAGGGTTGTATCCCTAATCCAACAATTGCAAAACAAATTTGAAAGGTTTTTACGACCAAATGAAAACATAGGGGCATAGACTTATTCTATTTCTTGATATTTGTGAAAAAAAAATATATACCTACTGATAAACTCAATTTTGAAGGAGGGAAGAGGAGAATACGAAACCTCGATTTAGTAAGAAAGTTTGTAGGTAAAATCGGTCTGAGCTGCATTCTGTCCCTATCGCACGCGGCGGATAGCGCAGGGCGCAGCGCGATAGCAATGGCTGGCTGCAACCCTTTTTTGCGTCCCACTGCTGGGCACGGGTCTCTCCCCATTATTGGGGAGGCCTGGAGCTTCCTCCACCACGCTGCTCCAATGCGGGTTTGTGGAGATGCGGGTTAGTGGCCAATCCGCTGTCGGATGTTTTCAAACCGCCCATAAGGCCTCCGACAAGGTTTAACGACTGTTATCTATCGACAACAACCGGGACCGACGGCTTAACGTGCCTTCCGAAGCACGGAATCGCGCATGAAATTTTTTGCCACTAGCGGTTATCCATCTCACACCTGACCCCGCCCGTTTGGCTTAACTGCATAGACCGCTTGCGTCCTACGCTAGCCGCCGAGCCATGCGCGCTTCAGAGAGATAGCAATAGTTATTCCAAAATACCTATTTTTCAAATTCAAATTCGGCTGAACCCGCGTTTCCTCTTAAACGGGTCCACGCGGGCGTAACCGCTCCAGGAAGGCTACGAGTAGTAATAAATAAACGTTTCACAATCGTAGCCCCACTATAGGGTAAATATACCATACCCTACTAAATTCCTCTTAGACTCTTTAGGTTACAATTCCTTGGAAGTCAGAAGGCAATACCAACAAATGGTCACAGCATACATTGCATTCTAAGATCGACGCCTCAGACTTAAATGACGAGCTATGTCGCTTATTCGTACCAAATAATTATCGGCGGGGTCGCCGGCACAAATTGTTCGCTTTGCACCCTTCGCGAACATTTAACGCTCTCCTGGAGACTTACCCTAAGTGTGATTTGTTTGCGGATGGATGGTAGGAAATATTGTCGGTATGCTTGAAGTTCTGTGGGCGAGAAGTATGATTGTGATGTCCTTTAATTAATGTAATTGGTTTGTACCGTATTAATTAAAGTAAAATAAATAAATAAATGAGTCGTGGGTATCTTGGACACAGAACGACAGAATCTCAAACACCTAGACCGACAACAGATAAACTCATCATTCTAATTTCTGCTTCGCTGGAAATCGAACCTGGGACCCTCCGATAGGCAATCCGGCATGATATCCATTGCGCCATTGAAATAGTCTATTTATCAAATTAAATCCATCGACCATCAATGATTAAGACAAAATAATTTCTTCAAACTATTATATCCACGTGCTAGATGATCTGTACGAGCTATTAAAATATAATGTATTTCATGAGTAACTGCGAATAAAACCGCGTCCATATTCCGGAAAATGGCTATCGTACGACCCAATTTCGTGGAACGATTGACATTCCCAACGCGATTTCAATTCCCAAAGTTATATTTATTTTTTGATTTAATATCACATCGGCTTATCGATGTGGTGCCTATTAATTTTTAGCACGGTTTGAGTGTTTCAATAAATGTTTTGTTTTTATTCCAAATTGATTATTCATTTTTTAAAACACAGAATTGATAGGCGAATGAGAAACTTGACATATTATCTCACCAAATAATGTACCTACGTCAGAATGGTAAACAGGGTGAACATTGTTATAGTTAGATAGAATGTTTATTGTAGGTTATTTTTACTTTTGACAAGTTAATGGGATAGTTATAGATATTATGTGCATGTGGCGCAGGCGCGGTCCCAGGGGTCACAGGGGACATGACGCGATCAGTCATGCGTAGACGGAAGGCGAAACAAGCCAATTTGGAAATGAAATGAAATGGTCAAGGAGGCCACCGAGGGGATTTTATGAGGTAACCCAGTACATAACCCAGAATTTCTACGCAATAACTGCTAACTTTTAAATAATTAATAAATAATGGATAACTTTTAAAGGCCCCCAAAAGAGTTTTCTCTATTATGACATTCACAGTTTTTAATACACAATTATATGTATATGTATTATAAGATTTGCTCACGCATATGCGACCTACCTACCTCACCTGCGTATGTTCAAGTAAGTCTTGTCTGAGATCATATTATTATGCAGCTGCGCTGCTACTCCAGAGCTATATGATCGCTTCAATTAAGCTTGGACGGCAACTGAACCTTTCCACTGGAACACAATAGAATTGATTCACAGCAGAAGTGGGTGCAGCGGTGGTACTTCCTGGGAAATCATAAAAGCTCCACCACGTACAATATTAATTTGGTTCCTGTATTAGCAAGACCCATTAAGCCTTCTATGGTCTTCCATTAAGCCATCTAATCTCATTAATTCCACCAAAATTATCACTCGCTTTGATTACTAGTGGCCGCCCGCGACTTCGTCCGCGTGGACTTTGATATAAGTCGTAGCATGATGTTATGTAGCCTAAAGCCTTCCCTGATAAATGGACTATCCAATACAAAAATATTTTATTAATTCGAACCAGTAGTTCCTGAGATAAGCGCGTTCAAACAAACAAACTCTTCAGCTTTATATATTAAAATAAATATTTATATAATAATATAATATAATATCTTTGGGCGATTCACACAACACCATCTGATTCCAAACTAAGCAGAGCTTGTACTATGGTAATCAGAAAGCTGATAAACATACTTATATAATTCTAAATACATACTTAAATAGATAAATGAACACCCAGACACAGAACAAATAGTCATGTTCGTCACACAAATATTTGTCCTGTGTGGGAATCGAACCCACGACCTCGCGTTTCTCAGTCGGCTCATCCCACTACGCCACGGAGGCTGCCTATATTATATATTATAAAGATTGTCCCCGTTTTTGCAACATTTTTTATTGATTCTTCGCTCCTATTGGTTGTAGTGTAATGTCATATAGCTTGATAAACTACTAACACAAACAATTTTTCAATTCGAACTAGTAGTACCTGAGTTAGCGCTTTCAAACAAACAAACTCTTCAGCATCATATATTAGTATAGATATATAGATATTAACCTTGAAACATCAATATTGTTTTAACGTTTAAAGTAAGCCTTTGATGTTAGCTTTACCCTTTCAAATAAAATTCGGCTTTTAATCGCGATCGTAACACTATACTATCACTTCAATATACTTAACATTCCGACTTGGATACTCTCAAAGAGCTCTGAACCAACTTAAAGTTTCAGCTACGGTCAACGAAAGTCGTCTTTAATGCCATCCAATAAGGGTCCTAGGAAACGAATTAAAATTGCCATAAGAAAACATTGGCCTCAATAAATTTAGCATTGGAGTTACCCAAAAATAATATTGGTCTTATTTAAAGGGAAAATGTGTTACGTAAAGATGAGAGAAAAGATGGTAATGAATTCGCAAAGCAACCGCCAGTTAGATGGAAGTAGCGTATGAGGATAAGGGAAAATTACAGGATGGGTGAATATTTTGTCACTTTTTAAAGAGAGTTTGATCTCTTAGAGTTTTATTGGAGAAAAGCAGTTCAAAGTATTTCTTAGGGAGAGTTTTGGCGGGGAATAGTAAACGGCATGCCATAATCTTATTTTTTTTAATATTGTCACCTGAATTCAATGAAACTGGAAAATCTCTGAGAGAGGTTTTTACTTGATCGATTTAGGAGATTGGGAGTAACTCTTTTCCTGTTCGAGTTTTATTAAGATTGTATTAACTCCACATTTAAGTCAAAGAGAATAATTTGTGATGTAAATAAAAAAAAACGTTTCACACTCATAGCCCTACAGTAGGATAGATATACCCAGAGTCGTTGGTACCATGGACACACAAAAAGATAAAAATACAAATACCCAGACCAAGAACACAAATTTAAACTTATCATTCAAATTTCTGTTTCGCCGGGTATCGAATAAGGGACCCTTCGATTGGCAGTTCGGCATGGCAACTATTGCGTCACACGGGTCGTCACATTATAAGAGCGGTTTCAGACTACTTACGCTTGTAAAATTTGTTTTTGGAAGCGCGAAAAAGCGTAATTTGAAATTTACAGGTGCAAAAAGACGCACGCGTGTAATCTCGCTTACCGAAACGCCCGTACACGCGCGGACACTTACTACACTAAGCGCCGATTTCTAGTATAAATGGAAGGAACCATTTTTTTTTATTTTGATTCTAATAGAGAATTTAGAAAAAAATAAACTAACTAAATAGTGCAAGAAACTTATTTGCTCATATTTATAGCTCTAAAACAAGTAGAAAATGATGAATTTAATCAATCTAATTCGAATTTGTCACTTTGTTACGAGTCATAAAAAAATAAAAAACAATGGGTTGCACTCCGGGAGTGCCGGCAGAAGTGAAAACATTAACGTTGTGCATTTTTGATGTCTTGGAATCGTTAGGGAATAATTCCGCACGAATTGCTTGAATTATCAGTACCTATTAATTTCTATCTAGTATTTTTACAAAGTACTCTCTCATTTTCTTTCACTATTTCTTCGTCACTTTTTTCATTAATAGATGCACTTTGTTCAATGTCCATATTTTAAATACTTGATATAAACGAATTTTAAGATAAAATTATACTTGACGCTGGCAATATGCAGAGTTTGCGATGCCATAATTGAAAAAAAAAAGTATAGACAGCCGTCAGGTGAGTCGTCATCAGCTGTCACCCCTCCGTCTTGGTCTAAGAGCCGGTGAAGATATTCACTCATTCGGTTGTTACAAGAGTGAAGGTGATATGAAAGAAAATTGATTAAAATTAATTAAATTAAAAATAGCTATGAACACTTTTCGATAGTCAAGTTATCATAGGCATATATGTTTATAAATTATATTTGGTAAACAATATGTCTCATCGAATTATCAGATCGGTGAAGGTCGATCTTCCTCGTCTCCTCTACTATCTTACGAAATTTTGCGATCAGCACACGTGACCTCGCGCGAGTTTCATAGTTTTTACCCATCCCACAAAAAGTGCTCAACGCCGCTAAAGAAGTTTTCACTTCAAAAATAAATTCTTAGATTTTTCTACAACACTTAAAATAGCCAGAAGCCTTAACATTCGAAATAACGTATATTCTCAATTTCATTTGCTCCATTTAAACATCGTCTCGGCAGTAATCCGCTCAGCAAAGAGCCATCTTTTTTAATACAACTTACCATTTGAATTTGAAATAACACTGTCACGTATGATACCGTACGTGCGCGGAATTGTCCGATATGGTTGTAGGTCGGCACGACCGATGTTAAGCGATATTGTAATTAATGACAGTAAGTATCAGAATAAGTGCACTTAAAATGACAGTTTAATGGTGATTTTTCTATTACAAAAATGATTTAAATAAACATTTTCATCGTGAGTATTTATTGATTGCGCATTGTCGATAAGTAGTTAACCTTACTTTATGGCAAAGGAATGCCTGGTACAATATAGTACCTCTACCTAAAACATTCTTGACTTTTTCTTAAGTTTCTAAAGTGGTAAGCATTGTACTTATTTATTATTAAAAATGGCTTTTTTTCAACCTTTTTTATGTCCCACTGCTGGGCACAGGTCTCCTCTCACAAGTGAGAGGGATTAAGGCCATAGTCCACCATGCTGCACAAGTGCGGATTGGTGGACGTCATGCTTTCGAGAAATTATGAATTTCTCTCAGGCTTGCACGGCGATGCAGAACATCGTAATCAATTAAATATCACGATATTTTCCATCACTGTGGAGCAACGATAAATTACAATACATATACATTACAAATTTCTTTGTCAGAGGTGCGCGCCGAGGATTTGAACCCGGGATCGGTCGCGTCAAAGACCGCGGCTTTTCACCACTCGGCCATCGCTGCTCAAAATGGCTTATCTCACGAATTTTTAAGTACTTGTGTTTAAATACTTTTGAACCATTCGAAGTATGATATCTTCATATTTGTACTATATATTTATTAATAAATATATAACCCAAATTCGGTGCCCTTATTTATTTCCACATCAGATTTTATCTAAAATACCGCTTTTCTTCGTGTGTCACATAAAAGGAAAGGGAGAAAAATCTAACCTTTTACAAATGCTATAAATTAGTGGTAAATCGCTTTTACTGCGCTTTCTATACGACACTAATTTACAGTGTAAAATAAATGGTAAACGAATAGCTCGTCGCTGCTGTTGAAATACCGACTCTATAACTAACACACAAGGTGCATATTTCAACCGATTCCACAGTGTCTCCTTCCATTCATTAAGGTCGTTTATGCCGCGTCACGTGTTTTAATTCTGAACATCAAACACAGTGTAAGAGAACCCTGTTGCTTTATAGGACAATAGCCTTTACGGCATAATCAAACCTTGCATCGTTTATTTCCACCTGTGACGATAAAAGGAGTTGTTTTAAGTATCGTTTGTTTTTTTTTTTACATTTTAAATGTAGCATACTTGTAAGGATGCCAAGCGTGTAAAGGCCTCGTGGTGTTAGGTAGTCGCTGGAGTCCATAAATATCAGTTCAACATCCTACTAAAAAATAGTTAGTAAAAACTAAAAGACACTTCAAACTAAATTTTTTTTTTAAAATAAGCTTAAAACAATAAAGAACGAAAATACTACTATTATATTTAAAGCGTCGCGTCGGGCACTCGATTATATGTAGGTACGAAAAATACGGCACAAAGCGCGAACGCTTTTTTAAAATTATTTAAAAAAATATTTTTTAACTTTTTAATTTCATATGCTAGTCCAAAGGCGAGTTACAAACAAGCTCACAAACTCACAAACATAATTTGAAGCTAATAAAAGTATGTTAACATCATGTTAACATCCTGTAAAATCCTAGCCAAGTCTCAATGGAGCTGCTTGTTTCTCTAAGTAATGAAATCTCTAAGCAATGCCAAGCAAATTCTAAAGTTCTTTTCTGCCATTTCGTTATTAATATAGTTATATTTTATTTGACTGTGCATTTAATAGTAAATTTTTGGTGGTATTTCACTTCCTTTATGCAGACTTGTTATTTGATTCTCACGAGCCCACAAATCCATGATCTTAGTTTGATAGTTTTTCCTCTTTATAGGCACTTTAGGCACTAAACCCTACATCTGTGCCAAATCAGTTCAGCTCTCTAGGTTTATGGGAAATACTATTTCTTTTGGATTTATCAGTGAGTCAGTAAGTATCGCATTAGCACATTTTGCTCTTGCACTTTGGAAATAAATATAAGCTACAAACATTGAGCGGTGACGGTCTTCGATACGGGAGATTCCGGGTTCAATTCCTCGGCACGCACTTCTGACAAAATAAATTTGTAATGTGCGCATTTAATTTTCATCGCTGATCCCACGGTGATGGAAAATTTTGTGATATTGGTTTAATTGATGACGATGTTTTCCATCGCCGTGCATGTTTTAGAGAAACTCATAATTTTCGAAGATAATGTTGTCCACTAATCCGCACTCCCCGCCCGCACGTGGTGGACAAAAGAGTAAATCTCTCTCACTTGTTAGAGGAGACCTATTCCCAGCATTGGGACATAAAAAGGTAGGAAAAGAAGCTACAAATATGAACATCTGTGATTTAAATCTGTGCTTATAGCTTACTAGATGACGATAGCTTCAGCGTTCTAAACTTATTCAGAGGTCCTCAAATAGGGGCATGAAAATACAGCGAAATGGTTCCAGAAAAGTATGGCACGGCAGTTTTTGTTTTGCGCTTGACCTGTCTTAATACAAGGTAGGTGTAAGACTTAAAAGGTTAGACCGGGGAAGTACCACCTTCTGACTGTATTGACTTCTGCCGCGAAGCTATTCTACTTTAGGTGGAAAGGTGCAGTTGTAAGTACATGTGGCACCCATCAGCTTTCGAAGTAGCAGCGTAACTGCATAAGACCACAGGCAAGACTTTCACCCGTATTCATAAATAATACTATGAGGTCTCATAGTGCTTGCCAACACATAGGGTCGTCTAAACGAATTCATAGACGATACTTGAGTGAAGCCAGCTACTATGAGTTTGTCATAATCGACATGAATCGATGGCTTGACATAACGAACGCACGTCAAATACTCTTTACACAGCATTGCCTGCTTACTAAGTATGCTTCTTGAATACGACTGTTAGGGCTTGCTAGAAGTTGTGTGTGTATCATACGGTCCGGTGGCGGCAACGACCACGAAGCCTACTAAATTTTCATTCGCCGTTTTGTTTGCTGCATATTTGGATCTCAATTTAAATGAAACAAGTGGAATTATTTTATTTATAAAAACATCTTAAATTATAATTATATGCTCATGATATATTTTAATAAATACATATTCATAATAATTACTTATACACTTCTTTTAATATAAGTAGATTTTAAAGCAGAAGCTAAGCTAAAATAATGTTTTCTCTTTTTAAATTTTATATGATTTTATTTCTTAATTATAAGCGTAATCATGCGTTTCTACTTACAAAATTAAACACTTAACTACAAAAAAAAATCATTCTAATACAAATTAAATTAAGAACAGAATAAATTTCAGTATTTAAAACTATAATCTAAATTTAATTTTTATTTACATAATATTAAATGCAAAGAAATTGAAATATAAAGTTAATAAGATAACATTTTGATTGGTGACCATTACTTGTTAAAAGCTTTGATTGAAATCATCATCTTGACTGGACACTTTCCTTAACAACGAATGCTGTTCATCCGACTTGGTACTCCTCAGTCCAGCTACTCCCCATGTCTTACTTCTCTGTATGGGTGGTCTACCACGGATCCGACCCTCGTACTTATGTCGCTTATGGTTCAAGGGGCTTAAGTCCGAATCAGACAAGTCATCAATCTTGCGCTTGGATGCTGATGATGAAGTGGAATCGAAGGAGCCAGCTGATTTGTATGGAGTTGATAGAGAAGAAGCTGGAAAGAATATGACAAGAGTTTTTAAAAATGCAATAGTAAACGAAATTTTCAAAAGTTATCAATGTAACGTTTGAGAAATTCATCTACCTATAATCTATAAATTTGGTTAATATGAATGATCCAATACATTAGAAAAATAGCACAATGAATAAAATTATGTAATAACATTAATAAAAACTAGAATACCTATTATAAAGTGAATATATTCATAGGTTTCATGGGACCCAAAAGCTGATACTTGTACCGGCGTTACTATTGCACTCTTTACCATGAAATATTAGTTATTTTGACATTCCATTCATCCATCCATCAGCCTTTTAGAGTCCACTGTTGGACATAGGCCTCCCCTAATGTTCGCCACTCTGTCTGGTCCTGCGCCCTCTGGATCCAGCGGTTTCCCGCTATCTTCTTCAGGTCGTCAGTCCACCTAGTTGGAGGGCGGCCTGTGCTCCTTTTGCCGAGACGTGGTCGCCATTCGAGGACCTTTCTTCCCCACCGGTTGTCAGTCCTCCTAACTATGTGGCCTGCCCATTGCCACTTCAGCTTGCAGTTTTTGAGAGCTATGTCGGTAACCTTCGTTCGTCTACGGATTTCATCGTCACGGATTCTGTCGCGTAAAAAAATACCAAGCATTATTATTTATTTATTATAATATAGCATAGCCCTCTCCATCGCTCGCTGAGCGATCTTGAGCCTGTGGAAAAGGCTAACTGTAAAAGACCACGTCTCAGCGCCGTTGGTCATCATTGGCAACACACACTGCTCGAAATCTTTCGACTTCAGGCACTGCGGTATTCTGGATGAAAGGACACTTTGAAATTTCTCGAATGATGAGTACACATATACCCCGGCCCCCAGTCCCCGGCGGCCCCGCTATTCCTGGCTATGACATTTAGTCAATTACTCTATTAGAAGTATGGAATTGCAGATTTATTGAAATTTTATATGAATCCCTAATATTTTTGAAAATTTTCTATAGCTTACGTTCATCAGGAATGATGTAGAATTTTAATGGTAAAAGAATTTTTCTAATTGGTCCAGTAGCTTCGGAGCCTATTCAATGCAAACAGTCAATCTTTCTTCTTTATAATATTAGTATAGATAGTACTGTTTCAGTTTCTAGTCACATGTCATCATTAAATGTATCATTTAAAAATATTCCTGTTAATGACCATACTTCACTACTTATTTCTTTTTCTCCAAATAAAGTTTCCCATTAGTGTGTTGAAATTTAGATCAGCTACTTCGTACTCCAGCTGTTTAAGATGTTACAGCAGTGCTCACAGCTCACATAACGTTTTTACTATCTGCAATTAGCCGCGCAGCTGTAAACTTGTTTATGACATACGTGAGGCGCATGGATTCCATTTTGGTGTAAGGGTGCCCATCAAAGGCTTTTATTTAACAATGATCATTGTATCTTACCCTTGACTTGAACTTATGTAAAGGTTGGGCTTTCAAGGTAGAATTTCGAGAAAATGTCAACGAAACATTCAACAAACTGTTCACGACCTTGATAGTGAAGGTAGTCTGTCTAGTATGACTTATAAGATAATTAAAATTATAGGGAAGCTAAAAAAATAATTGATTTAGAAAAACTATCAGCTAATGAGAAAGATTCTACACTATTTATTAATGCAAGAAGCAATGGATGCCTGCCAAAAAATCCTTCAAGAAGATTGAAAATAAAATTATAAGCAGTGAGATTGAAAATAATTCAGGCATATTTAGGGTTGATGAGATGAGAAGATATAATTTGTATTTAAAATATTTGTAAGATTAATTTTAAACAAGAATCTATATTAACAAATCTTTAGGCACTTATAATTAATAATCTCGCCAAGATAACAAATGAAAACGAAAAATTATTGCATCAAAATAATAACTTTAATCTACATCGCTTTAAAAATGACGTGATTTTTGGGATACAGTATTTTTCTTTAAAACCTAGTTCTGTTAGCACTCCTACGTTTCTTAAGACATTACAACAGCACAGATGTAACGTTTTTACTATTGGCAATTAGTCGCGCGACTGTACACGATTTTATGTTTTACGTGAGACGCATGGATGTCATTCGGTTAAGTATAAGGATGGCCATCAAAACTTTTATGTTGCATTGATCATTGTAGGTACCGACTTACTTTTCCCTAAATGTAAGTAGAATACGGTCATAAAAACGACGACGACCTAATTGCAGTTTAAATGTGGTAAATTACTCCAGACTTGAAAAGATAAATAGTTTCATAGGTATATCAAAATGTTACTTCAGTCTTGCCGGTAATCGAACTAGAGACCCTCGACAAATATTCTGTCATGGTAACCATTGTGCCAAATGCATAATTTATTCATGAGAACGTCTCTTACATACATAGAATCTGTTAAAAAGAGAATAAAGACGGACATTTTTTTAAACAAAAAAGCCTATGCTTATAGAGCAAAATAAGAAACTACATTTAACGCCTATTAGTGCCTTCAAATATTAATTCGAATATTTTTTCTTTGAGGAAATTGTATCTGTATAGTAGTGACAGCAATGCAGAAAAAATGAAATGCTATAAAACATGTCAAGTTGGACAAAACGAGATGATTTCTGGGTTTGCAATATTGTCTCTAAAGAATTCTCATAAAAAGACTAATGAGCTATATTTTTATCTATTTATATGTACAGAACAAAGCGCATATATAGAGGTAATACAGATCATAGAGAAATTAAACACTACGTTATAATACAGATAACCTTAGGATGGTAAATTAAAGGTAAAGTAAAAAGATGTATTTAAAAATATTGAAATATGTTAATGTCTAAGTTATATATATAAATGTCGATTTGTATTCTATTCTAATCTAGGACTAACAAAGGATGAAAGCATTTTAAGTCAAAATACTTAGTAATATTTAACTTTTTAGTCAAATGTCGAAGGTAAAATAATCGGTTTCGGAGTTTGCCTAGTCGATCCAAGAAGATACTAAGACAGGTTTTGTTTAAGGTACAATGCATTACATTTTCGAATAAAGACAACTAAATACCATTAAGCCTGTCCACTTGAATCTAATGATCCCGCAATAAAAATAAATTATGAATAATATTGTGATGATAAAAATAATTTTATTATGAAGCCAACAAAATATTTCTTAGATGTTTATTGCCCATAAATAACATAACTTATTAACATTTTAACTTTAACGAAAATTCAAGTGACGTATAAAGGTGGAAAAATAAATTCATTTTCTGTACCGAATTTATTTATGAACAGAAGTAAAAAGGTATTTTTAACTTCCAAATCAGTGGATTTGTGTGGTATGATTTTGGATCTAAAGACGATAATTATAACGGCCTATTTTCTTTGAGTATTCTTCAGAGGCAAATAAAGCTTTCTGAGCAGATTGCGCCGGAAAATAAGGGAACATTTTTATTAATTTGCTACAGTTACGTTTTCCGGGAAACTGGACTTCAACAGGAATGTCCAAAACTGTTTTGACAAGAAAAGTAACGCTTCGCTTGTTTTTAGTTCCGTATTATTTTTGTTAAAGAAAGGCTTTAGTAAAACAGTAATAGTAAAGATACAGATTCCTGTAAATAACTGATGCCGGTTTTTGTGCAATTTTTAATTTTTACGACACAAAGTCACTTTAAACTATGGTCCGTAAACCGACTTTACAGACAACCAAATATTTTGGATCGAAAAGTTACCCCAGCAACCTGGGAGAGATATTATAGGTTATGTGGGATTATTACCGCACTAAAACCCTTCGCTTAGCACTTGGGTAGGACTCTGGGATTTTCAGTGGAACGCATCGATGTCTTTCGTGGCTTCCCAAAACGGGTCCATTACAGTAGAGCAATGGTTACTTTCCTGCACCTTCCAGTACTTACAACGATGGCCACGCACAATATTTGTCACTGTTACATGGTGAGTTATATGTTTTTTTCCTGTAGAAATAATATTTTTCGCGGATAAAAAATAATTTAGGTAACTCTTCAACCATCGAACTATTTCCATACCAAAATTCAGGTCTATTTGAACCCGCGTTGCGACGTAAAAGCAGGACAAACAAACAAACACACTTTCACATTTATAGAATTACTAGCTGTGCCCGCGACGTCGTTCGCGTGGAATAGACTTATAGATGAGGAACGGATTATTGTTACCTATTTTGAAATCGCTTATGATACAATTTTCATAAAAATTTAGAAGACACCTCTTCCTTATTTCTTACAATCCTGGCTGTACTCTCACTTACAATCCACTTTTTTCATGCTATCATCAGTTTCCCTTTACAAACTATAGTCTGTTTTTCTACATGTTCTATTAAGTGAACATTATTATATGATGTGCTAAGCTATGATTTTATAGTCGTCTTACATTTTTTATTTATTAAACTGATTCTTTTAAAGGAGTCCTGCCACCTATCGTGATTTTGCATTTTGTTACTGTTACCTACTCGTACTATAATAAACAAGGCTTCCACTGCAGAATAATATAAAGCAAGCAAAACAAGAATGAGAAACCTTATATGCTTGTCACCACGTATGCTTTTTTATTTGTACCACAGTACACAGTCAGCCAACGGCTTGAGGCAATCATTTAATCTAATCTGGCTAGCATTTTCACATCATACAAGTATTATAATAGTGTATTACACTGCTGTTGTCACAACATATTTTGGCCTGATGACATAAACCTTACTACCCTAAAATATCTACTATCCTGAATCAACTCAGTATAGCTTAGTACCCATCCTTTCTCATATAAATATCTAATTAATAAATATCTATGTATTTTAAAAATATTCCGAAATCTTACTAAAATATGCGAAAGCTCAAAAAGTCCATTAAATGAACGACCAGATATCTATAGCTTAATACAACATAAAAGAATCTATTCACGTTCCTATTACATTGTACAAAATGATATTGAAAAATTTAATACAGCACTCAAAGCCCGTTTTGAATTTAAAAATGTTCATTCGAATATAAAAGCATTTAGAACATGCTTAGAATCTCCAGCTCGGAAATCTGTTCTATCTGTATTACTCGTAAAATATAATTTGACTAATTTAAAATATGAACCGTTGGTACTAATTGATCTACAGAAATTAAACACTGGAAGCACATTAATATAAAATGAAATATGTATATAATATTTAATTGGAATCCGAGGTTTCAAAATTGCTGGTAAAAGTGAGAGTAACAAATATCCATTTACCATTAATATTATAACGTTTTAATTTATTGTAGTGATTCAGACGTTGAAATCGAACGACTATTCGTAATTTAGCGTATTGAAATTTAAGACTGATAGTCAAAAAAGTAGAATTTTATAGGTTAATAGGATAATATTGCTTTTAAATAATGTCAGTATAGCGGATATAGGTAAAGATGCACTTCAGAATTTTCACTGTCATTAAATTTGAATAAATATACCGTTCGACAAACTTATTCGCAAATTTAGGCAAATATTATGTGCATTTAATGTGGACCTGCATGTGAATAGCCATAAATGTTAGCGGAAAACCGCAAATATGTAATATTTTCGGAACTGCACTGGAACTTGGTTGAAAAATATTTTTTTAAGTAATATTTATTAGAGCAAGCGTATTATCACAAAATTGTTACTTTTGTTTTTACTGTTACTTTGTTATTGTTACAATAAGAACGGCTAAGAACCAGTCCCGGATTTATAAATAGGCCGTATAGTCCGCGGCCTAGGGGCGGCAGCATCCCAGGGGCGGCAGATTTCAGAGGAGAGTCCCTCGATTTCAGAGAATAAAAGTCAAACACGTTCACTGGTTTTCTCGTGGTTTTTTATTCTTTAAAAAATCCCTATAGAAACTCATTCCTATCATTCCTATCGAAACCTATATTAGCGTGTGAGTGATAGAGGAGAGCAGCGAGGCGGGCAGGCGGCAGTGGCAACGTAGCAACCCCTGCTTCCGCCCGCACTCTCCGAGCGAGCCGTCTGCGCATGGTATTTAAGTAGAAGTAAAGTAAAATTACATTAAACTAGAATATTTCTGATACTTTAAAGGCAGAACAAACACTGTCGGGTTCGCTAGTTATTATTGTATGTACATGGGGCGGCAAAAATAAAATGGCCTACACTCATGAAAAATATAAATCCTTCACTGCTAAGAACGCCACTAAAATATTTCATGTAGGTTTTATTGCTGTATTGAACTCTAACTAAGACTTGAAGCTATATTCCAAAACATCCCTAGTGGGTCAGAATCATTGGAATATTTGTGTGTGTATCGTATAATTCTTATTAGTAAAGGAAAAATATACCTTGATCTCCCCAAAATACATTTCTCACAGCTTTAGCCACTGTGGACCAAATATTTTCTTTATTACTTTCTGGTTCCATGTCAACTTCGCTCGTCTTCTCATCGATACCCCCACAATCTTCTACAATTCGTTTAACACTTACTTTTTTTTTCGTTATGACAAATTTAAATTGTATTTCTGTCTCCTCTTCGGTAGTACGTAAAACGGAATTCAAACACGTTTGCAAGGAACTAGCAATGTTTGTAGTAAGGGCTGAAATTGCATTATTTATTGGTTGTTCCGGAGAATCTGCGCATGTTTTATATGATTCGCTTGATTCCGTTGTGTTTCGTGATTCCACCGTGGGGCTGTAATCTTTAAAGTTTATAGCTCTAGCTGGCATGTTATGGTCTCCAACAGGTGGTGTATCCTCTTGAGGTATTTCTCTGTTTGTATTTACTGGTGTTCTCGCGAAAGTAATTGCTTGGCTTTCGAAACGGTTAAGCAAAGCTTGAAAGCGTGGGTTATGGTACGACTTGGGTTTTTGTGGGCCTGGAGTCAGCATTCGCTTTGGTTTTCGAAATACTGTAAAAACAATTACAATTACAATTTTATACTTTTATTTGTAGTTGTAATTTATTATTTAATGTTTATAAATTATTTTTAAATGTTCATATTTTTAATTTTTAATGTTAATTTGTTGAATAAAGATGTTTTATCTTAATATATATTATTCTTCTGTGAGTGTGGACAGATTTTAATGAACTTTTTTGTGTGTATTCAAATGGATTCGAGGATGGTTTAGATTCACAATTTGGGCCACTGGAAATGTTTTTTAATTATTTTTTTTTATTTATAAGTAGTTTTCCCATATAAATTGTTGCTATCTGTCAAACGTTTGTATTTCGTGCCGTGCCGTTCTAAACTTTGACACATTCAGAATAACAGGACAGTTCGTATGTCATTATTTGTTTTATATTTTTGTTTGATAGTAACATGAAGTCTCTTTAAGATAATAAAAAACAAATCCTCTTTGAACAACGTCTGCACCCGGGCGGAGCTGGGCGGGACCACTAGTATACATATATATTACGAATGTGTATGTGTTATAGGTAGGACATGTTGTTTTAATAAAATGAAATCCGCCTTATAAACACAAAAATACCACAAACCTCGTTTCAACATGGGGTCCGGTTTAAAGACAGTATCATCAGCAAATTTCACTTTCTTTGTCTTTACAGATGATTCTGTATTTGCTGAATCCTGGAATGATACATGTTTCTCTGAGCTGTCTTGACTACCCAGCCCAACACGACTCACGATTATGCTCTTAAGTTTCGGAGCTACTGCATCTGAATCACTTTTCGAAGGCTAAAAGTAAAAAAAAAAATACAAAAGTAATAAAATAAATAGCATTTTTACCTGAGAAAATGCTTACATGAACGAGATGTCAAAAGATAAAATTGAGGAAGGTCAGGAACATGAAAAGAAGCAAATATGTAGAAACTGTATAAAAAGGCAGCCCTAATATTCAACGTTTAAGGTATATTTACAGAAATGAATCGGAAAGAGGAGATAGTTGAGTATATACGGCAAAATTACATTATTATCGTCGAGTCGATAGACTTTCATCATGTGCGGAATAAATTGAAATAAGAAAGGTAAAGAGAGTTATACCAAAGAGCAAGTTGCCGACTCGTATCTCGAATGTTAATGGAATAAAAGAGAAATGGTTATTACTATCTGTTTCTAGATGATTGTTTCTGAAGTGGTTATTTTATTTATTTCGCTGCGTGCACCTTTTCTTAGAAAGGTCTTTACCAAAATAGGTATATTTTTTCCTAATTTTACGATGAAGATTCTATGATACACATAACAGTACATAACAAAATAAATGAGTTGGTATTTATATCGTGATACTAGTAAAATTAAAAGTTAAGCAGCTTCGTGAGCTCTGACCTGTCGGTGCATGCTTGACTGACATCCAATGGTGTGATTAGATGGTACTGCTACGCACCCGAACTGGTGTTCGTTGTACAGTATTCAAAATTTATGAATACATCAAGAGCTTAAACAAATTCTCAACAACACATTTCATTTTTTTCTTTTTTTTCTTTTTTTTTATTCTTTATTGTTACCACGTAAAAATATTGCATAAAGGGCGAACTTAATGCCGAGAGGCATTCTCTACCAGTCATTACGGACGGGAAGGATGCGTTCATCTATAAATTGAAGAGCTTATCGTATATCGTCCGATGATTTAAGGATTCAATGCTGCAAATTGTACCATTGAAATTCAATAGATTATTTACCTTCACCATAGACCATAATTTTATTTACCTCCTTATCAATACTTTGCGCTGGACTCTCAGCATTCTCGATTTCAGAGAGTGGTGAGTCAGCGCCTGGTTCTGGAAACAGTGACCATCCTCCTATAACAGGGTGTGTTGGAGTGCTTGTGGTGACCGTCTGTGCGAGCTTCATAACTTGTATGTGAGATGTTGGTGTGGTCATTTCCTTATCATTATCTGGAACTAATTAATGTAACAAAATTTATTAATTTTAGTGTACATAGAGTTGACATTTTAGTTCAACATACATATCTTATTTTTATAAGCAGAACTTTATTGATTTGTACTGGTTGGGAGATTAAGAATAATCATAGAAATCAAATTATAGAAATGAGAATAACAATGAATCAACGTGTTATACTTAACTTTAGAGTCTAGTTTTTGTAAGAAATAGTGACATTTTCTTATATTGTATGAATGTTTTTAATACTTACTGTTTAGATTTCGTGAAGGCGTAGTTTTATTTGTATGTTGATCATCATCATTAACTTCTTCTACAGTTTCTTCATATTCATCTATTGCTTGTTGTCTCAATAAACTCAAAAACTTCTTCGTGTGTGGTGTGGCAATCCTTTGTTTTTTTGGCTTTGGCGTTTTTGGTACCAGTTTAGGATGTGGTGTCTGTGGTACTGTTTTTGGGCTCTCACTCTCCGTATCACTTGATTCATAGTCTACTAGATATTTTTTCCTTACAATGGGCGTGATGACTGCTGTTTTACTCGATTTATTAACAGATACTATTGCTTCAAAATTATCACTTTCCGTGTTAACTACTTTTTCATATAACGAATCAAACCTATTGTCCACATCCTTGAATTCCTTTTTAATTTCGATTTCTTTATCTATTAGTTCAGATATGCTGTTACATTCATCTATGTCGACAAAATCTTCCATTTTGGTGAAAATTTTATTGCACTTTCGGCAGTGTAGAGGTAAGTGCTCTTCCAAGAGATGTTGAATAAATTCCTCGTTGAGTTGTTCGGGTCGACAAAGGAACCTGTTGCCTCGACAAATAGGGCAGTCGTACGTGAGGCCGTGAGCTAGCTTCTCATGTTTCCAACGACAATCTTTGCAGCAAAATGCCAACTGGCAAACAATGCAACGGGCCTATAAGAAAAAATTACATGAATGCTGTAGTTACGGTAATTATTTAGGTTTGAGTATCAGAGAAGATTAGGATTGGAAGACATTTGAAAAAATGGGTATAAAAAATATGAATGTCCCGTTCCTCTACGTAGAATTTAAAAGATATTTCATAAACTTTTTAGGAAGAATTTGTTTTATGGCTCTATGTAATTGATAAGCGACAAATATATATACTACTGCAATTTAAAAATAAATAGGCACATAGAAATAGGTAGTTTATATTTGTTCGGATTAAAAATCACAAGTTTTTAAAACCGAAATAAGCAGTTGTAATGATTTTGGTGTTGTCAAAGTAGGTATACACAAATAAAGACGTTAAAAAATAAAAAAAGTGTTTTTACAAAACCCGAACTTCTACTTCACTTAAGTCCCATTCATTCAATTTATTATTTACCTACTTAGGACTAAACAACTGCACTTAATAGTAATAGTATCACTCACAAAATTACTGTTTATATGTTTTTATTTCCACCTTTTTAATAATCATAATAATCTTTATTTGCAAGAGTAAGGTTACATGTTGGTCTTAGTCTAAGTTGAGGATTCTCTCACTCTGCCAATTAGGCATGCAAACATTATAATAATACACTTTTAAACTAACATATTAATTAACTAAAATACTTAAAAAAATCCAATGTCTATAAAACACATAATTAATTAAACACCAATAAAATACTTTATATATATTTTTTATTTTATGTCCCACTGCTGGGCACAGGTCTTCTTCTCACAAATGAGGGTGATTTAGGCCATAGTCTACCAGGCTGGCCAAGTGCGGATTGGTGGACAAATTATGAATTTCTCTCAGGCATGCACGGCGATGGAGAACATCGTAATCAATTAAATATCACGATATTTTCCATCACCGTAGAGCAGCGATAAATGCGCACATTACAAATTTCTTTGTCAGAGGTGCGCGCCGAGGATTTGAACCCGGGATCGGTCGCATCGAAAACCGCGGTTTCTTATCACTCGGCCATCGCGGCTTCTTTATATTATGTTTATTTTCCACATATTCCAGTTATTATTTTTTACCCAGGCAAAAAGTAGCCTATGTCTGTATCTGTATGTATGCCTCTTCATTCCTCGAACTACTCTTATCTCCATAAAAAATGAGCTCATTTTCTAGCACCGTTGCGACGTGAAAAAATGACATTTCCACATTTATTATATTAAGTAACTTGGCTACGGATGCAAACAATCTACATAGGTTGAAGTACCCTGGGCTGATACAGCCAGAGCCTTATTACTAAAAAAAAAAAAACAAAAAATATTAGGTATGAATAGAATAGCAAATAAACTGGTGATGTTTGAAGTTTTTCATAGTTTCTCTTTGTTTTATATAGTTTTAAAATCAAATGCCTTTTGTTATAAAAGACTGGCTTTGACAATTTTATGGTATGTCTATTTATCTATAAATTTAACTAGAGATCCTTAACTACTTAACCCGCCATTGGTGACCTATATGTCTGTGAGACCGGGTAGTGAAAAAAAAAAACAAATATTATTATCATCGTACACCGAATTGAACTGTGGTTTTGAGTACCTAGCTGCCTAATTCCACGCCCCCTACCGCCGATCTACCCCAGGCCAGCGACACGGGCTTACGTTTCTGAGTTTTGCCGCCAACTCGGTGCGTGAGACCGGCGTCACCAACTAAGTAAGTCAAATGGTTATTTTTCTTTCTTATATTTTGATGAGGATGTTGTTATAATTTACAGATCAATAAATAATATAATTCTATAATTAGTAGGCTGTTCCTAAAGGAGCGTGGGAATGAATCTCGCTCACACAAGGCTATTTCTTCATAGATTGTATTAGTTTTAGTAATTACTCGCATCTGTGAGCAGGTGGAAGTGGGTTGATGGTGTCTCACACGATCAGCTGTCACGTGTGACCATTATCAACCCATAGCCATTCTGTTATCTCAAATATATTATTATATACTTTTTTTTTAAAAGAGTGCTGGGAGTTTTTTTTCCGCCGCCTTTTTTCTCTCAGCTCAACATCTAGCCCAAACGAGCACTTAAAGGCGATGACCGGGGAAAAATGACATTCATTAAGCGAATATTTTGTATTCCTAATATGAAAAAAATATTTTTTCTTTCTTTCTTTTCTTTCATAAGACTGACTAAACTTGATTTTATTATAAATTCATTAAGATTGTTATATTTTTTGGATTAAAAAAAAACATTGTTTAAAATAACTCATAATTTTAGTGCTTCCAAAGATATTGTAGAAGATCAAACTTTATAACCTTTCTAATGAAAAGTAGCATTAAATTTCATGCGCGTTTCCGTGCTTCGGAGGGCACGTTAAGCCGTCGGTCCCGGTTGTTGTCGATAGATAACAGTCGTTAAACCTTGTCGGAGGCCTTATGGGCGGTTTGAAAACATCCGACAGCGGGTTGGCCACTAACCCGCATCTCCACCAACCCGCATTGGAGCAGCGTGGTGGAGTAAGCTCCAGGCATCCCCAATAATGGGGAGAGACCCGTGCCCAGCAGTGGGACGCAAAAAGGGTTGTAGCCAATGAAAAGTAGCATAAACCGTAAATTACCGAAAAACTTGTAGTCAAAATCCCGGTGCGTGAGACCGTGGTCACAAACGATGTAGGTCTAATTCGAGTCACCAACACAGGCAGTCTGGCAGGCTAGTCTGTGTAATGTATGGCGGCCATAGTTCATTTAAATTCACCTATGGATATCGTATCGTCAATGTGGTGATTTCTTCGAGAAAGAGACAGCTTAAATAATTTTCAAGTTAATTCATCAATTAACAAGGCACAAAATCAAATCTTTCCTCCTATATCCTTACAAAAGATTAATCAAGTTCCTACACAAACTTATAAACAAGTTACCCTCCACAACAGAGAAGGCTCATTCGTATTCCAGTCGCGGTGCTAATCCATTTGTTGACCTCCTGCCGGATAATTGCTCCTCGTAACATGTTGCTTCCATTGTTATATCACGCACAAATAATCGCTTTTATACCAAATTACTGATACAACATAATGGAAAAATAGTAAAGACTGTAGATGGAGAGTATGCATTAATATAATAATTAAATAATAATAAATAAATGCCATGAAGCGCGCATGGCCCGGCGGTTAGCGTAGAACGCAAAAGATCTATGAAACTAAGCCAAACGGGCGCGGTCGGGTGTGAGACGGGTGACCGCTAGTGGCAAAAAAAATTCATGCGCGTTTCCGTGCTTCGGAGGGCACGTTAATCCGTTGGTCCCGGTTGTTGACGATAGATAACAGTCGTTAAACCTTGTCGGAGGCCTTATGGGCGGTTTGAAAACATCCGACAGCGGGTTGGCCACTAACTCTAACCCGCATCTCCACCAACCCGTATTGGAGCAGCGTGGTGGAGTAAGCTTCAGGCCTTCCCAATAATGGGGAGAGACCCGTCCCCAGCAGTGTGACGCAAAAAGGGTTGTGGCCAATAATAAATAAATAACGCTTCATACTTCCACAGTAGAGTAGATATACCCTGTGACGTGGGTGCCATGGAAACACACAAAGAAATAAAGCAAACACCCCGACCGAGAACAGAAATTTTAAACTCATCATTCAAATTTCTGCTTCGCCGGGTATCGAACCCGGGACCCTCTGATCGGAAGTCCGGCATGGTAACCATTACGCCACGTGGGTCGTCGCGTCGTCGTGTATGATATGCAGGGGTTTTCCGTGCTTCGAGGGGCACGTTAAACCATCGATCCCGGTAGATATCGATAAAATATAATAGTCGTTAGGTAATAGAAGACAGCGGGCAGTCGCTGGATTCAGAAGGCCCTGGACCGGGAGTACTGTTCTTTTATTCCTACATTCATGTGCGTGAAGTAAATAGCGATTATTTTTAATATACAAACACACACTCCATTTTTATTTACTTGAATAGATTAATAGTACGTGCCTACAGAATTTCTGTGATTGATTACAGCAATAACGATACACGATCTATTTGCACTTAAATCACAATGAGCTATTAATATACGAAGAACTATTAATCACAGTATTACGAGCTAATTATCGTTTATTAGGTGTTAAATTGTCAATGAAGTAAACCGATTACGTTATCTGCAATGTGTATAATTAACGGATCATTGTGATAATTTACTAGCGTTTGTTGACAGTTATTTTGATAAGATAAGGTGTTTGGTGATTCATTAACATTGACGTTTTAATATGGAGTGTGAATAAAATTACATAAAATATGAAATGTGTGTTATTTACGACAGTATTTTCACATAATTGCCCATACCCAAGGCAATGTAGCATTTATGTATACATACTATATGTATACAATGTATTTATTTAATTAAATAAGTAATCGTTTTCTTTTAAACCTCGAAAGAGATTAGTATGTAATATATTATGTTTAATTTTTTTTTCACATTTCACACTCATAGCCCCATAGTAGGGTAGACATACCGTGTGTCGTGGGTACCATAGACACATACAAAGACAGAAACACAAACACCCAGACCGAGAACAGAAATTAAAACTCATCATTCAAATTATTGCTTCGTCGGTAATAGAATCCAGGACCCTTCGATTGGCAGTCCGGCATGATAACCTTTACGCCACACGGGTCGTCAAATCTCTCTTAATTGATAATGTGGGTGCATATCAATTGAGAGAGATTAATAAAAAAAATTCGTTCGATTTGTTAAATAGGATTTCTTTTCTACCCATGATTTGTGAGGAAGAATAATTCAATTCAACTCCTACATCTCCAGTCTCCACCAATCCGGCGGATGAATTGGTGGAGATGTACGAGTAGGTTACTAGCCAAGTCCCAGTAGCTTCGGGATTGAGAATAGAGCTACGGTATCTCCTGCCTGCGATGGCCGAGTGGTAAAAAACCGCGGTCTTCGACGCGACCGATACCGTATACTGGGTTCAAATCCTCGGCGCGCACCTCTGATAAAGAAATTTGTAATTTGCGGATTTATCACTACTCCACGGTGATGGAAAATATCGTGATATTTAATTGATTATGATGTTCTCCATCGCCGTGCATGCCTGAGAGAAATACATAATTTGTCGAAAGCATGACTTCCAAAAATCCGCGTTTGGCCAGTGGCCTAAATTCCCCTCACTTGTGGGAAGAGACCTGTGCCCAGCAGTGGGACATAAAAATGTTGTAAAAAAATCCCCTGCCTGATTGTAAGAGGCGACTAAAAGGCGGCTTCCGGGGTTGCGGGCGGTGAGAGTGGGAGCTCGATCCGTCCAGCCAGCGGCCCGGGAAGGACGGCGGTGTGTTTTTGGGAGAGCACATTTAATTTTGCTCTCCCGAAGATGGAGCCGTACGGGGCACCGCGGTTATAGTGCGGTATAAATCCCACATAACCCGGAATCCCTCTCCCCAGGTGACGGGTACCTCTTCCCTTCCCCTACGTCGTTTGGATGGCATATAAATTTTGTAAAATATGTATGTATATTATCTCTACCTTTTTATTATGTAGTTTTAATTATATTATAGTTTTTGCTTATGCACGGATGTTCTATGAATAAATGCCGTTTTATTTGCAAAACAAAATACGTACTAATATGTAACGGCCATTATACTTTCATTTATACGTCTAAATATATGTAATAAAAACTATAAGACGCATCTAGTGGTCCTTCGTTAGTCTATCGGGACTTCGTTAATCTGTACGAAGACAGATCAGGGGCCGTGCCTTTGACCTTCATCGAAATAGAACTCATTAATGGATAAAGCTCAAGTCACTGTGAAAAAGTATTTTTTGTTTTTTCTAAGACATTTTTATAGTAATATAATTTTTTTGCAACTAAACTGCTTGCTTTCCGCAGTCACTAGATAATTAGGCGGAAATCACCAAGAATAACAAGCAAAAATATTAATCAGTTTAGCTCAATGTCAAATTGTTTTTTTTTTTCTCTGACGAAGAAATTAATAACGTGCGTACTTAAACTTGCTCCACGGTGATAGAAAATATTGTGATATTGAATTGATTTCGATGTTTTCCATCATGGTGCATGCCTGAGAGAAATCCCTACTTCTCTACTAATATTATAAATTCGAAAGTAACTTTGTCTGTCTGTCTGTCTGCTACGCTTTCCCGCTTAAACTACTGAACCAATTTTAATGAAATTTGGAACACAGATACAGTGGACCTTGGGAAAGGACATAGGATACGTACGTATCGTACGTACGTATGATCTTACGGGAAGCTATAAAACGGGCTCACGCGGGCTAAGCCGCTGACGGAAGGCTAATGAGTAAAATTTTTTTGAATGCCTGATGTCGATCAATCCGCACTTGGCCAGCGTGGTGGACTGTGGCATAAGTACCTCTCCCTGTCAGAAGAGGCGTATACCCAGTAGTGGGCCATAAAGAAGGTTGAAAATAAAATCAATCCCATTTACCGATTTCCCACTATCTCCCATTAACCAAGCGAGCAGAGCAACACTAAGCCGCAAGTCATTAGCACGAGTCTAGGTTATTAGATCGTAATCACATCCCGAGGGATCAGCGAGTTAGTCCGGGAGTGGATTGATGCAGTCGTGATATATTGTTTTAAAATTGGGATTTATTCTTTAGACAGCAAGATTATGTCCTATTGGTTGGATGTACGCTAGTGATCGCTAGTAGATTTTTTTTATTTGAATGGAGTAGCAGACGAGCATGCAGGCCACGTGGTGTTAAGTGGTCGCTGCAGCCAATGGACGTCTATATACAACCTCAAGCAAGCATAGGTAAGTCTTGTCTGAGGTCGTATGCAGTTGCGCTGCTACTCCGGAGGCTGATGGTCGCCTCATGTAAGTGTAGCCGGCAACTGCACCATTAAGACCGAACCATTGAGAATCTTTAATTTTCCAGATATATATTTTTTGTTAAGTTAGTGTGAAGCTAGATTTAAGTAAAACATAAAAGTATTTTTTCTTCCATTGAAATTACGACTTTTTCATATCAAAAAATTGCAATTGTCATCGCCCTGGTCTGAAATCGTGTTTCATCCCGTGCCACACACTGTATTTTTCATATCACATGTAATGAAACAAAGAGTTTTGATTTCTGTAGCCAGTCGAAGTAATACTATTTTAGACAAATAGCGCAGTAATATCTTTTGACAACGATTTTACGACAGTTGTCAATGCGATTCTGACAGACTTGAAATAAAGACGTAAATTGCATTCTAAATAAACAAAAGCGCCAAATGATGTCATTTGTACAGAGAAATGGGATTTTTTTGGAAAAAGTGTACAACGCCGCTAAAGAAGTTTTCACTTCAAAAATCTAACGAATCAAATTTGTATGAAAATTGTCTTACAACAATAAAAAGCTAGTTAATGATTGTCACGTTGAAAATTAAAGGTGTTGTTTTTTTTTCAATTATGGCATCGCAAACTCTGTGCATACTGCCGGCGTCAAGTATAATTTTTGCATCCATTTTTTGCCAGTTTCAATGAAACTGGACGAAGTAATAACAAAGTCAGTAAGTCGTCAGTAATCAGTCAGTCTAGTCAGTTCAACATTCAAGTAAAGCTATGGCTACTTTACAAGAACGTGTCCGATGGAATTTTGGAGGCAAGCAGAAAAACATATTTTAGCACCGTTATTTTATTTCACAAACACTCGTGCACTGTAATTAATTAACCTATATCAAACAAAATGCCATCAACTTTATCCGATATAACTCAAAAATACACCAAGTAAATGAAAATAAAACAAGAGCACAATATGTTTTTTTCGACTTCCCGCCAAAACTCATTAAATGTGTTTCTCTTGTAAAATGTTTTAACGACATCTTAGCAACAGTTTGGCAGACGACTACCTGTAAATTTTAAATACGGATGTAGAAATTTTACATAAGAATGCTATTGGCCATTCGCTTCATACAAATATGCAGCTGAAAATCCATCTACGCTGCATTTCACACAACATACGTAACCATCGCTCTGAAAATGCCAAAGAAAATCATAGGGATATAGATACGTAGAAGACGTTTGGTTAAAATCCCACATAACCTGGCGGAGTTCTTAAAATTCATAGTTCTATATTGATAGTTAGCAGAATTATGACGTATCGTAACATAATATACAAGTAATAATTTTCAAAGTCCCACAAGCTTGAAAGGTTACTACGTCCTCAACGTTACTTATCCCGTTACGTAATGTGGCTCCTGGACACGTTTTCGCTTTCTGCCCGTTCCCTTTCAGCGAACGTCATAATCTCATTGAAGGTCCGACCTCGTATTCTGATGGATTTAGACTAAAATGCATTAGCACAAGAATTTTTTGACATTTTATAACCATGTAGGTTACAAGGGCATGTAGGTGTGTGACTTTGTATAAATATGACAGGAACATAAGTTCGTTTCAGTTTTACGTACGTACAAGTATTCGACAAGACAAGCGTGCATGGCCCGGCGATTAGCGTACAACGCAAGCGAACTTTGCCGCAAGCGAACTTTGCGACTAAGCCAAACGGGCGCGGTCAGGTGTGAGATGGGTGACCGCTAGTGGCAAAAAAATTCTCGCTGCTTCGCTGCTAGCATGCTTCGGAGCGCACGTTAAGCCGTCGGTACCGGTTTTTGCCGATAGAAAACTGTCGTTAAACCTTGTCGGATGCCTTATGGGCGGTTTGAAAACATCCGACAGCGGGTTGGCCACTAACCCGAATCTCCATCAACCCGCCTTGGAGCAGGTCTTCCCAATAATGGGGCGAAACCCGTACCCAGCAGTGGGACGTAAAAATGGTTGCAGCCATTCGACAAGTCATCAGTACTGAATTAATGGACAAGCCCAGAAAATACCAAGAGCAGTAAAAGGAGAGGCAGGTGTTGGAATGGAGTCCTCAATTATTTTTAGGAGGGAAAAATCAAACAAATTTTCAAGCTTCTTCCGTTCTGTAGTCACAGTTTTATACAAATGAGCGAATTTATTTTGAATTCGGTTTCTTTATTGCCTGTGGTACACGACAATACCTTCACGGTAATACTTACTTGATGTGGTAATTTAAAGTATTAAAGTATAAAAGAGGCAAAAAAACCGCCAACAACTATTTTTTGTCCGATAATTCTGAGGTACTGTAACTAAAAGATAATAAAATTTTGAATGTAGTTGGGCAATTTAGCCTCAACATTACATATCCCATTACGAAATGTGGCTTCGGGACACGATTTCGCTTTCTGCCCGTTCCCCTTCAGCGAACGTCATAATCTCATTGAAGGTCCGACCTCGCATTCTGATGGATTTTAGAGTAAATTTATTAGTTCCAAAGATGTAGCGATATTAGGTAGGTCTGTTTTCGGTTTATTCAAGTGTAGTACCGTAATGTTATTAGGGGTTTCAAAATAAAATAAACAAAAATCATACAGCCGCTATAAACATTAACGATGAATTTCTTCATAATGGATACAAACTAAAAATGTAAGGAGTATTTAAGTAGGTCACCCTCCAACCAAGTGAAGCCCTGCCTTCTTTCGAAACAGCAAAATAGTTTCTTTAAGGCAGAAATCTACACAAATAAATAAAATTGGAGTGTCTGTTTGTAATATTGAAATAACAGCTTTTTTACTAGATGCATCATATGCATCTTTCATGCATATTTCAGAGATTAGCCGATACAAACAGACAGATAATAATTGAAAAAATAATGTTATTTTGGTATATGTACCGTATATACATATGAATGTATATAGACGGCTAATCTCTGAAACGGTTGGCCCATTTTCACTGGCAGGTAGCTGATGTAATAAGGAGTAACTTTGGTTACTTTTATTTATTTTTAGAATTATTAAAAAAAGAAAGAAATAATTTAAGCCTGATAAAATATTATATATAAAAGCGTGTTAAATTTTCATGAAAGAAAGAAAGAAAAAATATTTATTTCATATTATTAGATACAAAATATTCGCAATTTTTTCCCGGTCATCGCCTTTAGGAACATTAAACAACATTTAGCATATTATTATTACATCTTCATTATTTTTCTTTTGCACAGTGTAACACGTTTTTATTTATAAAATTATGAGGCTTATATTATTATTATGTTTAAATTATTTTTAACTTTTTAGATTTTTTAATAAAAGCTTGCTTTTAATTTCATTTTTAGATTTTTGATATTTTTTACGTGTATTTGACTACGGGTGTCCTTTACGTTGTTCCTATTGGCACCTTCCAGCTCCATCATCAGATCAGCTCTAAGTCCTAATAATATTGCATTGTCATCCGATTTATACATGCATGCATACTTTCAGCTCAATCGGAAACCGGGAAGTGGATCAAATTAAACTTACAAGATTTGATTACAGACAACGGGACAGGTGAAAGTAAATAAGAGCTTGTAAAAATTCTAAAACTAATGTCCGGCGGACAAAGCCGCGGTAGGCCTCTTTATAAAATACTAACCTTCCGCCAGTGGCTTCGCCCGCGTGGACCCGTTTAATTTGTCCCGTAGGATAAAAAATACCCTATGCGCTATTCCAAGCGTTATTGCTATATTGAAATCATAGGCGTTTAGCCATTTGCTTCAACCGCCTTGACGCTATTACCCGTTTTCTCGTAGGAATGAAGCATTTTCCCGCGGTACAAAGTAGCCTATGTTACTCAAGGTGAGTGTAACTTTCTAATGATGAAAGAATTTTTGAAATCGGAACAGTAGTTTTTTAGTTTATTCATTACAAACATACAAAAATACAAACATACAAAAATACAACAAATCTTTCCTCTTTATAATATTAGTAAAGTTATGTATAACTAACGTTACACACGCATAGATCCACACTAGGATTCCTTGCCTCATAGACTAAGGGAACACACTAAGATAAACACAAACATAGAAACTTTGATCGGCAGTCTTTGCACAGTAACCATTGCGCCCCATATGGGTCGTCAAATAGATGCAGAAGTGATACTGTCTCGGCGGAATTAAGCATATTATCTTATATATAAAATTCTCGAGTCACAATGTTAGTTAGGTACCATGCGCTTCCGAAACGGCTCTACCGATTCTCATAAAATTTTGTGTATACATCGGGTAGGTCTGAGAATCGGCTACTATCTATTTTTCATCTCCCTAAGTGATATGGGTGGTCCACCCGAAACATTTAAATGCGGTACGGAGTTTGCGGGGTCAGCTAGTTATTCTACATAATACCTGTTAAATATATAAATTAGTAACCGTTAAACACTGTTAGCCCTACAATAGTATTCCATGTGTCGAGGGTACCATGGACACACGAGACTCAAACACAAAAACTCAGACCGCGAACAGAAATTGAATCTCATCAATCCAAAGTCTGTTACGCCGGGAATTGAACCCGGGACCCTTGCAGTCCGTTATGGTAACCATTGCGCCACACAGGTCGTAATGTAGAATTTAAAAGAAACCTACATAAAGTTGAAATAAACAATTTTACCCTTAAATGATATTATAGATTAGAGATTTAATATATAGTATATAATAATATATATAATCTCTAATAGACGACTCCTGAGGCGCAATTGTTACCATGCCGGACAGCCAATCGAAGGGTCCCGGGTTCGATTTTCGGCGAAACAGTTGAATGATGAGTTTAAATTTCTGTTCTCGGTTGAGTGTTTGTGTTTCTGTCTTTGTGTGTGTCCGTAGTACCTACGACACAGGGTATATCTACCCTACTGTAGGGCCATGAGTGTGAAGCGTTATTTATTATATATTTATGGAACCAAAGAGAAATAAATGTCAAAAAGCAATATCATAATTTGATAAAAAAATGTTTTTTGTTCTACGAGTGTAATCCTTATACTATAACTAAATATTCAACAAAAACAATTACATCTTAGTTTGATTTCACTTAAAACATTCTTTTTATTTTTTTAGAAGTGCAAAAATCTTATTTAGTTCTCAAAAGAATGTAAAACTACAAAATTATTTCAAATCGAATAAATCACTGTCCTTTCCATAGTACTTCTCAAGAAAATTTGATTTTCCACTTTCATCTATCTACGTAGGTACACTGTTTCAGGGATTTCTTAGTAATTCAATTTGGAAAATAAATTATTCCAAATGGTAAAATGGTTACCGTTAATTTCATTTGTCATTAAATAAATTCAGTTTTATCTTACAATAACCACTTCTAACTGGAAACTGTACTCGTCTAAATATTTTGAGAATTAATTAAATTTTCTATTACATGTTTTTCTTTTATTTTGTCATTTCCTTTAGATTTTACAGGTTTATTTCAGTTAAAAGGATGGGCGACTTTTTCACGATACATTTTTCTCCACGAATAAATATCTACATATATTTTAACCTAAACTGTGGTAGAATTACTTGTATTATTGCTTGATATTACTTGTATGTTATTTTTATAGCTTTTAAGAAGGTGTTCAATATTTTATCCATTTTTCTTAGAAAGCGTCGAATTTTATTTTTCTTAGATACTAAGTATCAGCACAATACAAAGAGATAAATTAAGTATGTTACAATAGTCATCTATACAAATAAATAAAATTGGAGTGTATGTTTGTAATATTAAAATAACCTCTTTTTACTACATTCATGTTTATTGTATGTGTTTTGTCTGTCTGTTTGTCGGTCTGTCTATCTATTTGTTCCGACTAATCTCTGAAACGGCTGGACCGATTTTGACGGGACTTTCACTGGCAGGTAGCTAATGTAATGAGGAGAAACTTAGGCTACTTTTATTTTAGAAAAAAATCTGCAACTAATGTCCATGCGGACGAAGTCGCGGGCGGCCGCTAGTCAATAATAATATTAACAGCGCTACACACTCGTAGTTCCCCATGTCATGGGCGATTGGGTACCATGGACACACACAAATACAACCACAAACACCCAGAGCGAAAAAAGAAATTTAAACTCATCAATCCAATTTCTGCTCCATCGGGAATCGTTCCCGGGACCCTTGACTGGCAGTTCGACATCGTAACCGTTGCGCCACAGGGGTAGACATTTATTATTATGAGTATTATTCTTGACGAGATGAAACCCAATTAATTACTAACCGCACTCGACATTACTACACACTGTAAATTGGATATATTTATCACCTACGATACAATGTAGGCTTAAATACATTGTCCTATCTGTCTACTGATAGTAACTTCACAATCATAATTATAGTTTAATAGTTCACTTAAATCAGTATTATTATATTAGCTTGACCTGTATGTATGTATGTAACGAAATCTTTAACCTTCATTGTCACCTACTTCTAAGCGTCTGATTAACTTGAAGCACAGGGTTCAAGGGCCGATGACAATGTATTAAAGTATTACTCAATATGAAAAAAAAATCCAACAAAAAAATAAAAAATAAAAATGTAGTTCAAAATTAAAAAACACGCTTTTGTGAAAATACGAACTAAAAAGTAAAAAATAAGAAGAAAATGTATTTTACTGTAAAAAAAGCGTGGGGTGCATGGTGTCAATAGTATCTTAAAAAGCACCCCAAGCTTTTTTTATTAGTTCGTATTTTCATAAAGCGTGTTATTTAGTTTTTTAAATTGCATTATTTATTTAACAAATATTAAAGCCTTCAGTACATTAGCATTGTTAATTTGTTATTGTTAACGTACACTTACCTCAATTAAATTATTCATCGTCATTGTCAATCATTGCTCAAGCAATCACTTTTGGATCCAACTGATTACGGTGAAAATAACATGAATTGTCCTTAATACACTTGAAAGTAATAAAAGTTAAAATGCGATAGTATTACCTTAGAATTTGAAACGTTCAAATCAAAGATTAATAAAATGCTATGACTTTCATAAAATTTTATATGTACCCTCGTCACGATCAATAAAATTAGCTGTCATTGATGTCATTGTTAGAGATAAAGATTATGCTTTTCATTCAGCCAAGCAAGAAGAATAAAACACACAATAATAATTAAAAAAATACATTTGAAGAATGCACTCGTATTATAAAAATATACAATACTAGCTGTGCCACTCGGTTTCACTCGCGTTAGAAAGGATAGATAGTATGAAGTGAATGTTCTCCACAGGTTTCATGGTTCCCAAACTGTCATTAGGTACCAATTCTATCCCTTTGGTGTCCTTTTTTTCAGTTATGGCATCGCAAACTGCATAACCAGCCTCAATTATAATTTTTGAATCACGTTTTTGCCAGTTTCGGTGAAACTGAACGAGAAATAATAGGTAAAGTCAGTTAGACTCACCTCTTTACCAGACCGTGACCAATGGAATTTTGGAGGCAAGTCGAAAAAACCTATTTTCGCACTGTTATTTTAATTCACAACACTCGTGCATTATAATTAACCTATAGCGAACAAAATACCATTTTTATCCGATATAACTCAAAAATACACCAAGAAAGTAAAAATAAAAGAAGAGCACAATATGTCTTTTTCGATTTCCCGCCAAAACTCTTTATTCTTGTGGCTGCCTTTATATTTTTCTGCACTTCCTGAAGGTTAGCTGGTAGAAAATGCCATTCGGCATTAAGCTCGCCTTTTGTTCAAATTTTATAATTTGGTCAATAAAGAATAAATAAATAAATAAATAAAAACTCCTTTGGTGTCCTTATCAATGCAAACAAACAATCAAATATTTACTATTTATAATAATAATTCTATGTTAAATTATAAATTAAAAAATCATTATATTAAGTAATTCTGATTTTAAATTTTAACAAAAATTACAATAACAGTAAATATTTCGGCGAACGACACATAACAGTCAAATGGTCAAACCCTTCTTAGTTTGACCAGAAGCGGGCAAATAATTGCGAACCCGCACCCGTCGGCGGCCGGTTAATGTCTGCTGAAAACTCATAAAAGGTTAAACTTTTTAGACTTTTAGTTTCAATGCCTTTGACATTAGATATATTATAGGTATTTTGTGGTTGAACGAGAATTAGACCAAGAACAACCTGCAACCCAATATTTTTTGGCTTAGAGCTCACTCCACCAAGCTGCTCCAATGCTGTTTAATGGACATGAAGGGTTGTGGCCAGCTCGATGTTTTCAAACCGCTACTAAGGCCTCTTGCAAGATTCAAAAACTGTTATAGATCTATCAATAACATTCGAGACTGGCGGCTTAATGTCGCCCATCTCACATCCGACCGACACCTTTTGACTTGGCTGTGTAGATGCCATACACGCATTAACTGAACCATATGGCTCCTGTATTTGAACTTATAATTTGTCATGCATTTTATTTTTTATTTTTAGTCCGTTTAAAAGTATTGCTATTTACATTTTAACAGGCGCTTAATAATTTAGTCCAATTTGAAAGGAAACGAAATTGTTACAATTGAAATCTATACTAAATAAAACTTAAGAGTTTGTTTGTTTGAACTGAATAATTCTTTTTGTGTTGAATAGTCCAGTTATTGAGGAATTCTATAGGTTAATATATAACATCATGCTATGACGAAACGAATAAATGCACGCGGACGAAGGGGCGGGCGGCCGCTAGTCTATCTATTCTATACATATAATAAATCTGTAACAAGTCGGTTTCTGTACATTGAAGATATTTGAAAAAAACTGTCACTAGGCCTATTTATTAGCGTAATAGAACCCAAAACAATGATTTTTAGAATTATTGTCCGTTTGTCTGTTTGTCTGTTTATCTGTTTGTCTGTTTATCTGTTCGTTTGTGCGCGCTAATCTCAGGAACGGCTTAACGTAGAAGAATGCGGTTTTCACTGATGTATTGATATTTTTTTGGATTAACATTTAGGGTTTGTTTTATTTAAATCGGTTCACAAACAAAAAAGTTACGTCAATTTCAAGAATGATGAAATGGATGAACGCCTGCACGCTGACTCTGCGCAATGAATCAGCACTCCGGTGCTAATGCATTTAAATGCATAATAAAATAAAGAATTACGTATTTCAGCATTTTCCAAAATTCACCTTTTAAGTGTCAAATTTTTTCGAAATTCTTTAAAAACTGATTGTTGAGACTTGATTTATAGAATCTTTTTGGGAAAAGTATTTCACTTGAAATTTTGTATTTGTAATCTTTATTTAAAATAATAAGACACCTATGTAACCTTTTTTCAAAAATCATCCCTTGGTAGCAAATAAAAACGATTCAAAAGCTGGAAAGTGAAGGTTAGAATGATTAACCTTAATTTTATTCCCAAATTCTTTTCCCTTCTTTGAATGCTTATTTACTAATGTATTGTAGAATGAATTATCGTAACATTAAGTGTGTATTTCACATCAATCGGTCCATAAACAAAGTTATGTCCATTTAAACAATACGCGGCATAAAATTGAAACGCGCTTTGGTGGATTTAGATGAAAGTTTTGTTAAAAGCTGTTTACAAAACCAAAATTAATACTTTACAATGAAATCAAAATTATAAAATAATTTGTGGTTCCGAAGATATAGGGAGGTCAAACGTAAGATGAACTTTTATCAATATCGTCGACCATATTAAATAGAGATCTGTGTGATCAGGGTAATGCTTCGTTGGTCGAGAACGGCTAGCCTACAGCCCCTACAGGTATAAAGCGCACCGCGAGCCCTGCCACCGAGTCTTACAGAAGACTCCTGAGCCCTATAGAAGAGGTCGATTGCTCAGCTTCTTCTTGGAGCTGAGAATCGTGAACAGGCTATGACTGAAGCGACCATTACCGATACAAGCTAAATAGCTGCATCGTTTTAACGTCTCGCTCCTCTCCTGGGCTTCCCATTATTGGGGAGGCCTGGAGATTACTTAACCACGCTGCTCCAATGCGGGTTAATATGCATATTGTAACTATTAAAGAAATTCTTACAAAGGAATATTTATTAAAGCAACGGAAGAATAAATTTAAGTGTGTAACTTTTGTAAGAGAATAAAGTTAATGCGAGCGGTCACACCACAAGTTTCGATAATTACTAACATCTCTTAATATTCTGATAGCAAGTTTTCAATCACTTATGCTAGATTTCATCTCTAAATATTTAAAAAAAAACCATACATATCATCACATATTCAAAGAAATCTTCAATACAAAATGTACAAAACCTTAACAAAACGCGGCTACTGCCGACATCTATATTCATATTCAGAACTATTTAGTGATCTGTTGCAAATTCGCTATATCGACAATTTAGTTTAAACGCTATACGATAGATGTCGTAGTTATTCATCTATTCATTTATTCACATTTAATTGCTTTTACAGGTAGACTTACAGGTGGTGAACTACATAATCATTATTTTACCCAATAACGCTATTACAAAGTGGATTGGTGGAGATTATTTCAAATAATTGATTACGAGTATATTTACTTAATAAAATATCTAATAAAAAAAATTAACAACTTAGAGAGCTTTGGAACTGGAGCTGATATTGTACTCATTGTGGTAGAGTATTATGGAGGCGCGGCGCGGTGGTTACATCCACATATTATGGGGGGGTCACAGGGGACATGACCTCCCCCCCCAAAATCCCTCACTCATGCGTAGATGGAAGGCGCAACAAGCCAATTTGAGACACCTCTTTCCCCAAATTTCTTAGTGACCCTCCACCAAAATTTCTTGGCGACCATTGCACAAAATTGAAGGCTGCGACCGCGCCTGGACTCGCGTGGCGCAATGGTTACCATGCCGGACTGCCAATCGAAGGGTCTCGAGTTTGATTCCCGGCGAAGCAGAAATTTGAATGATGAGTTTAATTTTCTGTTCTCGGTTTAAGTGTTTGTATTTCTGTCTCTGTGTGTCTCATGGTACCCATTACACAGTGTATATTTACCCTACTCTGGGGCTATCAGTGTGAAACGTAAAAAAATCAAAGTGTTATACCGACTTTACCATGCTGAGTGATCTTTTCAAAATGATAGCTACGTCACCATATCATGATTACACCACCAGTCGAAGGTTAAAGTTCCACAGGCCGCTTTGCACGCTCCTTTTGATGTTTGAACGGATGTGTAAGTTATGGGACAACCTTCCAGCTGAGGCATTTCCAATGGACATAGGGTTCTTCAAGAAAGCTGTAAAGAAAGCTCTTCTTGAAAGCCGGCAGTGCTCGGGTGGCTCCGCTGGGGTTGCCCGTTTCCATAGGCGACAGTGATCGCTTAACCACGCGGCCTTTCTGCCTCTTTGTTCGGTTTATTTATAAAAAAAGTGATTTCGAATAAAAGAATAAGCAATTGCCGAAGGTCTAATAAATTTTTTTATTGAAATGAGCAGACGTTTTCAGTGGTTAATTTAATAAGAGCTATTACATACATACGCAGTACTGGCACTGGTGTTACACTAATATGCTAAAGCGTCACGGCAGCAGCACGGCATGGTGGTCACGTCCAGAATAATATTAGTAATCGATATATTTATTTCTGATGCTGTGTGAAGGGTTGTTAATAGGACCATTTGACTCTTAATCGCGTAGGGCCTGATCCTCTCACGCTGCTCCAATTCAGGTTGATGACGTCTTCATTGTTAGTGGCCTAACTGCTGTCGTAAGTTTTAAATCGCACAAAAGACCTCCATTAAGTATGAACGACAGTTTCATAAAAGGTAACAATAATGCAAGGGACAGTGGAGGGCAAGCGGTCACGAACGAAATTGCAACCTCATCAGCCACGACCACTCTGTCAAGAGTGAACGACTAAGGAGGAGGAGGAACAAATAATGCAAGCCTAATCAAGCCTAAACAAGTCTTTATCTACGCGGACGACGTCGCGGGCACAACTAGTACTATAATAAATATTAAATAAAATCACAGGAACAGAATATCTATCTTTCTGAGGAGCAAATTTATGTCAAATAAGAAACTCAATTTTGTAAAAAAATCAAGAACTTCAAAATACTCAATTTCTAAAATACTCAAGAAACGGACAAACAAACAAGCAAATCAAATACACTTATAACATTTATAATATCAGTATGGATTTGAACCATCGCGCTTAAGATTAGGATTAGTGCGATAATAATAAGTGATAAATAATAAATAAATAGTAAATAACGCTTCACACTCATAGCCTCACAGTAGGGTAGATGTACCCTGTGTCGTGGGTGCCATGGACACACACATAGACAGAAACACAAACACCCAGATCAAGAACAGAATTCAAACTCATCATTCAAATTTCTGCTTCGCCGGGAATCGAACCCGGGATCCTCCGATCAGCAGTCCGGCATGGTAAATATTACGACACGTGAGTCGTCGAATAGATAATAAGTAATATAATTAATTTATATTTTCGTTTCATTTTATTTCTGTGCTCTGGTTTGTCCATCGTGACAAATATCAATCACGTAACGATAGTAAATTAATCTGACCAGATCTCGTTTCAATCTTATTTTACATACCTACTATTATTTCTGGTAATCAAATTATTATACAGCACGTAATGTTTATTACGACGACTTTTAGATATTAAATAGGGTAACGAGACACTGAGGTACTATCCAGCAAGTTATTGTAATGACTATTTACTAGATTATTTATTTATTTAATCTTTTAATGCTAAAAGCTTTCTCTGCCAGTCAACCACGAGGCAGTCAGAGAAACGGCGAATGGTGGTATGGATAGCGCAAAGGAGAGGATCGTTGCAATATCTGTGAAAATATATACTTTTATATAGATACATCATAATATTTATCATATAAATAATGTATTAATATAAAAACATATAATTACCTATAAGATGTATTATATTAAATAAATATTTGTATGTACATGAATACATATATACATATAACGATGATGAATGGAGTGACATTAACGTTCCAACGGGAAGATGGAAATGGAAACAATATCATTCAGTGGGATTGAGCAGGTCTTCTCATCTAAGATTCCTTTTAAAATTGTGCTTATTGGTGAGTTTTCTTAGATCATCAGGAAGCGCATTCCAGAGTCGTTAGTCGTTAGATTATGATTACTTCCATAAATTTTCATGTAGTTATGCGGATCAGCAAAAGTAAGTGATATAAAAAAACCGACCTCAAATCCGTGTGATCTCTAGGTTGTAAACACATTCCATAAACGCGTGGATCAAAACTTACTAAACCAATTTTGATGTAACTTAGATTGTTGTCTATGTTGAAATATAGTTAATTTAAATCAATAATGATCATCTAAATAATATGAAGGTTAGGTTAATTTCTTAAATAGAAATTTTGTGGACAATCATAAATCTACATTTATGATATTTAGCGCACGTGCTTAGAAGTTTAAATACCTAGATAAATAAGGTATATCATTATCATTATTTATATAATAAAACTAAGTTGATAAAATGTGCGTGCCGATAAAACTTTAAAAGGAGTCCCGGCACGATAAAGGGACTTATATAGTGTGATAGCCCTTTATCCCCCCTCGAACAAGAAAGTTCCCGTTTTAACATAAGGGCGTGTTTTTAAAGATATAAAGGCTTTTCCAACCCTTCAACTTGTAAATTAAGTATAGTGGCGCCATCTTTTGTCAAGTATTTGAACTTCATTCAGAAAAACGATTATTTGGGCCGGGGAAGGTGGGGTTCATTGCAAATTTTAAGGTTCTTATTTTAGGGCTTTCAAGCTGGGTACCGCAATAACGTACCGCAGTACATTTGCTTTCCATGTTACGCGATGACACGCATACAAAATCCAAAGTCCAAGCGGACGAAGTCGCGGTCGGCCGCTAGTTTGAAATAATATTATCCAATTCCAACTATATCAAATACTTTTAAATATTTACTTAGTTGTTGCTCAAGTGACAAACAAACAAAACGTGATATTAGCTTGCTCTCGTTCCTTTACCTTTTTAATGAAATATAATTTAGTACTGAGTTTGTACGCCAGATGTCATGTGTTTGCTTCAGTTCACGCATTTATCTATTAACTTTGTCATTGTTCAATATTGAATAATAGCATCACAAACTCTGCATATTGCCAGCACCAAGTATAATTTTTAGCAATCATAGAAAAAGTAAGTCGTCAGGTATCAGTCAGTCTAGTCAGTCAAATGTTCAAGTAAAGCGATGGCTACTTTACCAGAACATGTTCGATGCATTTTTGGAGGCAACCCGAAAAAACATGTTATCCCACTGTTATTTTCTTTTACAACACTCATACAGTCAACTATATAGAACAAAATGCCATCAACTTTATCCGATATAAGAAAATGAAAATAAAACAAGAGCGCAACATGACTGTATCTTTAGACTTACCGCCACAAATCTTTTTATTTTTGTAAACCAACTCCAACATTGAAATAGGTCTTTTTTCAGAATTCAAAGCTTGAGGTCATAGTCCACTACGTTGTCAATTTCGATTTGTGTAACTTATAAGGTCTGAGCTCAAGTTAAATCCTTCTTGATCTTGACGATACATTTGTAACATAAGAGCGAATTAATGTCTTGTTCGTACAATTAAAGCTATACTCTACTCATAAATAAATTGTTCGCTTTAAGCCTGAAATTAATAATTTTAACATTCTAAAATTAACCATAATTATGTACGCGTACCGTAAAGTTTTATATCAAAACTTTCGGTAATAGCTAAATAAATTTTTAAATTCAATTATGTTTTTATATTTTAGACACAAATCCCCATAAAAGATAAACCCTTCCTGAACACTCGATATCGCGGGATTAGGTTAAGCGATTGTCTGAATTAGTAAACAGGATACTGTTCTATCTGGCTTATATAAAATTTATGGACCGAAAAAGGCAGCTCGGATAAGGACTCTTCGTATAAACGACGATGAACTAATCTTAATATATTAAACAAAGCTGTGTTAATTAGATGACATTTTAGATATATGTTAAGTTACATGTCATCTAACACAATTTTTTTGTACAACAAGAACCGCAAAATTTATGGATTATGTTTTCATCCTGATTAAAATAATATAATATGTATTAAAACATTATAAAACCTCTATTTCATTAATGTTTCAATTGAATAATTAATAAAAATTAAATTTAATCATTTTTAGAAAATTGCTTTACATAACAGTCAGAATCCACGTATATGTTGAGCTTTTGGTGACAATACGGTCTGAAAGTAGTCGGGCGCCTTACGTTCGCTTCGGCATACTCACGTCTACACGCGACGTATTGTTTTTGCTAAAAAAAATATTTAAAAATAACTTAATACGTATAACTTATTCCAGCGTTTTCGCTTGAAACGGTCGAGTTAGCATCTCCCAAAAATCTTTAAAAATAACTAAATATCTTTGACTTATTCAAGCGTTTTTGCTCGAAACGGTCGAGGTATCGTATTATTCCCCTGTGGCTTACTCTACGTGTGTTGCGTCTGGTCTGAAACCGACCTTAATGCCGTTGACAACAAAATCCATCCTTAAGCGAGTAATCGCTTGATTTTTCGCTAATAGTGAGACTCGTTCCTTACCAGAGCTATGTACGCAGCTGTCTTACCTGTGAACAAGGAGGAATTAAATTAGTTCTGAATAAGAATGGGTTCGGAAAACTCGACAGGACCCTTGTTTTATTGTTTCAGTTTAACGGATCTTTACGTAGGTGAAAAAGTTTACAGGGTAGGCAAATCCTGATTAATTTTTTTGTAACCTTTTTTACTTTCACCTTATGCTTATTATAGTTATTAAAGAAATACTAACATATCCGGCCAGCCAGAAAGGCATTTTTTAGATTTGTCCTGTTTTTTCATGCATTACGTAAAACAATAATTGACTGGTCACGTTGTAGCCGTAAGGTACGTAATAATAATATGTACCTATTGCAGGTACATATTAGGCCAATGAGGGTTGGTGGGTTAGGAGTGAACCCGATTAAGGATATAGGTAGGATTAAGAATAGAGCTACGATATCCTGCCTGATATACGACTAAAAAGGGGCTTCCAGGGTTACGGGCGGTGAGAGTGGGAGCTTGATCCATCCAGGCAGCGGCCCCGGGAAGGAAGGCTGTAGATCCCGGAGTCCTCCACAAGCGCAGAGGCAAGCCACCGAGGGGGTTTTAGTGCGGTACAAAACCCACATTACCCGGTTTTCCCCCGATAAAAAAAAGGTGGTAAAACCTTTATAGTTCGACCAGGGAACCAAACAACCTGCATCCATTTCGGCCATGAATCATTTATATTGTATTTCGATGGAAAGGAGCAGTTCCGTCAGATTTACATAAAGCGACCATCTCAGCCTTCGCAGTAACAGCGCCACTGCATACGACCACAGGGAAGACTTAGGCTTACTTGAGGTCGTGTGTAGATGTCCATGGGCTGCAGCGACCACTTACCACCACGTGGCCTGCATGCTCGTCTGCTACTTCATTCAAATAAAAAACTAACAAATTTTCATTGTTAGCTTTTATCCTACACAATACACAAACTGTGCAAACTCAGTGTTTAACATAAATTCTTCAGTAGTGTTTCGGTACATTATTATTATGACAGACCATACCTGAGCCCTTAGTGTAAGTTTGTAAACGCGCAAACGTTACTACTGCGTCCGAGTTAACATTGGACAGATAGATCTTAACCTGAAAGGAATAATGTCGATAGTTAAATTCTGAACGCAAACGCGATAGTAACGTTTTCGCGTGTGCAGACTTACACTAAGGCCTCTGTTATTCACATTACCGGCCGGCCTCTTGCCATGGCAACCTCTAGACCACTCATTCATTTTGCATGGGAAAGTGTTATTTTATTACGATGCTGAAAGGAAACCCTTTCGACATAAGCACTGTGATATCACAAAGTTAATGGGTTCACTTTGTGAAGTCTAGGACACAGGTTAGTTTTGAACACGAAGACGAATGATGTGATTCTTATGAGAATAGTGATAAAAATTCTCTTTATAAGGTGATAGAATCATCATGTCGACCGCGCAAATACTAGCGTAGCACCCATATTTTCTGTGAAACAAAGGATACGAGTTATACTAAAGTTAGTCATACTGTTTTTTTTTATATGAATGGAGTAGCAGGCGAGCATGCAGGCCACGTGGCGTTAAGTGGTCGCTGCAGCCCATGGACATCTATATACAACCTCAAGCAAGCATAGGTAAGTCTTGTCATGGTCTTGTCCATGAAGGTATTACTCTATGGTCTTATCTGAGGTCGTATGCAGTTGCGCTGCTACTCCGGAGGCTGGTGGTCGCCTCATGTAAGTCAGTGTGCTGTTTAAGTAGGTACGAAGTAGTAGAAATTACTATAGTTTTGGGTCTATCTTTTAAACATTTATGAAAGAAAAGAAGATGTAAAGCAAAATTATTTTGTCATCGCAACGATACATACACGCTTAACGTGAAATAAACAAAACCAAATATTTAAGTAAATGAATTACGAATAGGTGCCCCCACAACGTTTCCTTTAGGTCGTAACAACTATTCTTCTAAAATGTTAAGTCTAACACACCTTTGTATTATTGTATTAAGTAGATTGTTTCACCACAACAGCAACCAAAAAACTTACAAATGGAAAAAATAAGTCAATACAAATAGGAAAAGTTAGTAAATCCGTTTATCCCGAAAATCACACTTTTACCAGGGCCTGTGATTTATATTTTCCCACTGTTTTGGAAAGCAGCCAAAGCTAAACAATGATATCTTGGTATTCTGTCTCGATAATGTGTTATTTGAGGCATACTTGAACGATTTCAGCTTGGATTTGAGGAGGAAACGAAAACACTTTGAAAGAGGAAATACAATTCTTATTATTTTATTTAGGCTGATTGTCGCCTCATATACCTACCGGCCGGCAACCACATTTTATCATTGAAAGACCCCAGAGGCGGCTCGTCTTAAAGAGCGCTGGTGCAGTGCACTCCCAAAAAAATGACATAGGTAATCTATGTCCCTTCATAATACATACTATCCTTACATTACATTCATTCTATTCTAACATACCTATACATAGTATATTATATTAATTATTACACCTATATCTACGCGTACATTTAGCGTCAAGATGTAACGAGTGGAGCGCCAGCGTTTGCGCTCCTATGAAACGAAGTTTAGTACGATTCCTAGCGCTGTATTCAATGAGTGCGAAAGAGAAACATCGACACAGGCCGGCGCGTGAAACAAAAGATTTCATATGAGAAATTAAGCTAATCTGGAGCGCCGCTCACGCGCGACGTTGTCAAACCGTGGGTTCAACTTGCCTATGCGATGTTGCCGTTCTTATGTATACAAACAAAAGTGTCGTCGTCTTTGTCAGTTATTTCGTAGTTTTTCTTTTAAATGAATATTTAAAAAAATAGTTTATACGCGACATTTTGTGTTAAAAATGGAACAATACAGTGTTTCTTTTATCATTTGTATCTTTTAGTAAGCGGTGTGAAAAAAACTTTCGAAATACGCCTTGAACTGAAAGCAAAAATGTTGTACGAAAACTAAATCTTTTACGCGTGTTTTTAAATCTGAACAATATTTTAAAATACATTGGTTGTGTGGATATACAAATGTACTCTGTGTGTGGATGTGAAGAAAGCAATAAATTAATTTGTTTTCCGTGTCTTGTGGTTATCAACTGGAACTGACACCGTGTGGTGGTGAATCTGCTTGGATGGCAAAGGGTGGTAAAAATTTTTTTTTGTTTTTTTTTTTGTGAACCCCCATCGAAAAATGTCACTAGCCGCCACTGAAGACCACAGAGATGCTTAACGGCAGAAATGTGTGCAGCGATGCTACGATGCTTCCTACTTCCACGATCGAACCATTAAATTTCACCTTCGGGGAGAGGATATCAGGTTATGTGGGATTTGACTGCACTAAAACCCCCTTGGGGAGGACTCCGGGATCTCCAGTGGAACGAACCGGAGGACACCACGCGCAGTGCCCAAAATGGGCCCATCTTCGGGAGAGCAGATATGCTCTCCTGCACCTTCCAATGCTTACAGCAGCATGCGGCCACGCACACGCCACCGTCCTTCCCGGGGCTGCCGGCTGGGTAGATCGAACTCCCACTCACACCACCCACAACCCCGTAAGTCCCCTTTTAGTTGCCTCTTACGATCAGGCAGGGGATACCATAGCTCTATTCTTAATCCCGAAGCTACAAAGACTAGCGCCGGGGGACGTTATCTACGTCGGCCCCGGCGGCTCTTTTGCCGAGCAAGATCTGCACGCTTCAGAGCTCGCTTGGGGGGAAGCCAATGCTTTGCGCACATGACAGTGTCGCAGAAGTAGGTTACGAGCTCCACGCGTCCCTGGAGCGCACCATTGTTTCGACGACGGCCGCCGGGGACATGTCATGTCCGATTTTTTGGACCAGGACCCGCCGCTCGTACTCCCAAGCTGGACAGTGCTCGAGCGTGTGCTGCGTAGAATCTTGGTCGTGTCCGCAGTGATAACACCTGGCAGACACCTCACGTCAAATGCGGTTCAGATACTCACCGAAGCATCTATGTCCGGCGAGTATCTGAGTCAGTCGGTAGGTGACGCGACCCTCCCTTTTCAGATCCGGAAGCTGGACAGAATGGCGCCGACGGCTCTTTGACGCGCGACCTACAATACTACCTAGGTACGTTGTTAAATTATTTCACATCTCGCAGGCAGATTTCACATAGGTTATTGTTCCCTGTAGCTTCAGGATTGAGAATAGAGCTATGGTATCCCCTGCCTGAGGCGACTAAAAGTGGGCTGCCGGGGTTGTGGGCGGTGAGAGTGGAAGCTCGATCCATCCAGCCAGCAGCCCCGGGAACAACGGCGGTGTTCGCGTGGCCGCCTGCCACCGTAAGTATCGGAAGGTCCAGGTGAGCATAGCTCCCAAAGATAAGCCCGTCTCTTAAGACCCCTCGATTTTGTGAAAGTCAACTTTTAGGGGGCGCACGAATAGAAAGCACACACATCACGTCGAGGTCTTCATGCGAGACGATGGACGGCCTCGCGTCCACCGCTTTGACCTGAAGAGTCATTATCACTAGCAAGAAAAAGTAAAAGCAGTTTTTTCGGCGGTTAAATTTTTTGTTAAAATTAATTTGACATTAAAATGACTAGGAAAAAACCGGGATGGTCTCGCATTCGTGTTGTAATTATTAAACAAGTTTGTTTATAGAATTTCTTTGCTATTTACTAAGCATCGTCAGTTAGCTACGCAGCTAAGCCAAATGCGGTCGAGGGTGAGATGGGTGACTCCTAGTGGAAAAAATTCGCGCGTTTTTGTGCTTTGGAGGTCACTCTAAGCCATTGGTCCCGTTGGGTTCAATAGTAAACATAATTTAACATTGTGAAAGTTTGGCCACTAACCCGCACTATCAACCAACTTGCATTGGAGCAACGTGGTCGAGTGTGCCAGGCGCGCCCAATAATGGAGAGAACCCGTGCCCAACTATGGGATGTAAATATTTTGTTTCAACGCTCACTAGATGTCCAAAGGAAAGAAAAGGAAAGTTTTTTAAACAATAAATAAACATCAATAAAGCCTAATTCGTTCCTTTTTTATTGTTACGCTTTTAAGGTGCTATCTAATTTGTTTTAGTCACTCATTAACTGTAATTGGCCCTTAATAGATATACTAAATTATACAAGCGTTGAAAATGGAGAAAGATTTTTTGTCGCACAAAGCAATTAAAAATTTACTGTCTTAATTCATAATTATTTTTAATTGAAAACTGAATAAAAAACTATTTTACATGATATTCTTGATATTTTTCAGGTACAATTGATTCATCTCAAATTTGTACATAGGTACTACATTATTAGTCCCTGTAGCTTCGGGATTAAGAATAGAGCTACGGTATCCCCTGCCTGATCGTAAGAGGCGACCAAAAGGGGGCTTCCGGGGTTGCGGATGGTGAGAGTAGGAGCTTGACCCGTCCAGCCAGCAGCCCCGGGAGGAACGGCTGCGTGTGCGTGGCCGCATGCCGCCGTGAACAACTGAAGGTGCAGGAGAGCACATCTGCTCTCCGGAAGATGGGCCCGTTCTAGGGCGCTGCGCGTGGAGTACACCGGTGCGTTCCTATGGAGATTCCGGAGTCCTGACAAGCGCAGAGGCAGGCTACCGAGGAGGTTTTATTGCGGTCAAATCCCACATAACCCGGTATCCTCTCCCAAGGTGTCGGGTACCTTTTGAAGGTTTCCCCCCGATACAAAAAAAGGTACTATATTAATATGTTTCACGTTTTTACATAATTTAACAGAAGAATACTGAGATATTTGTCCATTTCAAATTGTCAAACCGGTAAATATTGAGTAGAGGGGAGGAGAGGGAGTTTTTTTGTAACTTTACACGTCTGTGGTAAAAAGGAACGTGCAAAGCGGGCTGTGGAGTACCGCCACGAGTCTAGATTCGGCGGAACTTCACACTTTGTCTAGATGTAGTTGTGGTCACCAGATCACAACTACGTCTGGTGACGTAGGCATTAAATTGAAAAGTACCGCGAAAGCATATCTATAGTAAAGTCGGTAGAACACCCATGATTTTAGTAATACAAATTTACTAAGCAGACAGACATACTCGTACTGACATATCTTTTTATTTTGAGTAACAGATCCCTTAAAATAAACAATAACAGTACGCACTATAATGTTAAAACAATTATTCACTAAACTAGGTTAAGGTTACGAGAATTTCATACAAAAGCTGGGTGTAAACAAACAATCTGAACTATTCACACATGTAATTGCCAAACACCTTATTTATTCACAACAAGCCAGTGTAATTACGTTTTGATAATTACACAAAGAGAGGGCGACAATGGGAATGACAAATGCTCTAAAAAGTTGCCCCTAAAAAGATAACCCTTATCAGCCCCTGTCAGCTACATAATACTCTGGTCGCGTAATCGAATTAATTATGGGAATAAAATGGGCTGTTCAAGGTGCGATTATTATTGTGCGACTCCGACCAAACCAAAGATAAATATTAATAAAGTAGTCGAAATAGTTTTGACGTGACAACGTCTAATAAACATCTAAAAAAGCAGCGTTGACCGAGTGGTAAAAAACCGCGGTCTTCGACGCGACCTATCCCAGGTTCAAATCCTCGGCTCGCATCTCTGACAAAGAAATTTGTAATGTGCGAATTTATCGCTGCTCCACGGTGATGGAAAATATCGTGATATTTCATTGATTACGATGTTCTCCATCGCCGTGCATGCCTGAGAGAAATTCATAATTTCTCGAAAGCATGGCGTCCACCAATCCGCACTTGGCCAGCGTGGTGGACTATGGCCTAAATCCCTCTTAATTGTGTCAGAAGGAGACCTGGGCCTAGCAGTGGGACATAAAAAAGATTGAAAAAAAAAACGTCTAATAAATCGGTGAACGCCGCCTGCACGCACGCAAAAGGATGACTCATTGTAACGTTACGCGTGTTCGTCGACTGTTTATAATGAAGTGAAAAGTTAATGTGGTTTTCATTGTTTTGTTATAACCACGTCACGTTACACTATCGTCCGTAAACAGACTTTATTTTAAATCCATGCGTATATTATGGTGGTATGACGGTAAAACTTGAAAGAAATGATCCAACCATCACCCTCCAGAGTAGCAGCGGAACTACCTCAGACAAGAGATACTCCGAAGTGCTTGAGGTTGCGTGTTAATATGGGCTGCAGCGACCACTTGACACGGTGTGTCGTTAAGTACTTTATTTAAATGAGTCAAACAAAAACAAATAAAAATTATGAAAAAAAAAAAACAAATATCCCAAGTGTATTTGAAAGTAACAATTAACATATAAATTGATGTACCTAGCTTTATTATGGAATAACTATAGTTACGTTTTAAGCTGGTATTATTGTGGGAGTATATTTATATGTTACATATGATTGCTTACTTTATTAGATACGTACAAGCCTAAAAAACATAAGTAAGACAACGTCTATAAGAAGTACATACGTACAAAGAATATCTGTTTATATTTTGATTAATAAAATAATTCGTTTTTGTACCTACTGTAATTTCCTTAATCTTCGTTTTTCACAACCTTCGAATGAACTTACACTTTCATAATAAGTAGATAAGTATAATCATTTTATTCATATATTTTTATTAAATATTTATATAAACCTATTTCTCTTATAAAATACATTTTTATAGTTTATATATATATATATATATATTTTATAGCTTATTATGCCGCCTACAATAATCTCTGCTTCGCCCAAAGGTAGACTGGTAGAGAATGATTTTAGCATTAAGTCCGCCTTTTATACAATTTTTATGTGGTGTAATAAAGTGTTAAATAAAAAAATAAATAAATGAAGCTCTTTACATATTTTCAATCGAACCTCACTTGTAATTTCATTTGGTTTTCAAATAAAAACGCTTAAAACCATCGATAAAGGAACGAAAACTCATAATATGATTTTATTTTTGCAAAATCGTCGCGTATTATCACAAATAAGTCGCACCTTGAACAGGCGGCTTTTGTATCGAATTGAGGTCTCAAAGGATATCGCACATAACCTCATTTGTGAAGACAAAAGGATAATTAATCGGATGAACAATAATCTCGGCGACACGACGCGATTAATTACATTTGCACCATTGTAGCCCGCTGAAACGAATAGGTGACAATACCTTTGGTGTTAATTTAGAACGAATAAGGTAAAAACGTCGAAATGATAATAAGATTTAAATTTGTTACTCCAGTGGAACGCACCGGTGTCCTCAACGCGTGACGCCCCAGAACGGGTCCATCTTCGGGAGAGCAGATGTGCTCTCCTGCACCTTCCGATGCTTACGGCGACATGCGGCCACGCACACATCGCCGCACTTCCCGGGGCTGTTGGCTGGACGGATCGAGCTCCCACTCTCACCGCCCACAACCCCGGAAGCCCCTTTTTAGTCGCCTCTTACGATCAGGCAGATACAGGGGATACCGTAGCTCTATTCTTAATCCCGAAGCTACAGGGACTAAGAATCTTTTACCTAAGTCGTAGTAGTATTTGTAAGACAATAATCGAGAGTCTTCAATATCGGAACGCCATGTATTTCTCGGAGCTTAAAACCCATTCAGCTGTGAAAGCATCACGTCAAATGTATTAAATGGCTCTTCCAATCGAATGCACGGGTTGATTGCGATGGACTTGTGTACTTTTCTTATAGAAAGAGAAGAAAGATCTATAGTTCAGAAGCTGATATAGTTCTGTAGAGTTTGAACAGTCACTGCCGTAAAGTAAATAATAATACCTGTAAGTTTCATAAGACAGACGTAAAAAATTACTTAATTAATTTAATGTGGCGCGGCGGCTACCATGCCATACTGTTAATCGGGGGTCCGAGTTCGATTCCCGGTGAAGCTGAGATTGAAATGATGAGTTTCAATTTCTGTTCTTAGTCTGAGTGTTTGTGTGCATGTCAATATTACCCACGACACAGCGTATATATACCAGCGTATACTTTGTAGCTATGAGTGTGAAACGTTATAGTCATATAACGTTTCATGGAAACGTTCAAAGGAAAAGTGTTAACTTTTCCTTGCTAATTTAAATTTATTTATTTGCAAGAACACAGTACATAAATAAAGTGGTATACATTTTAGTCCAGTGTCCTTATGATAATGGTAATGCTAATGTTGTTTAAAACTATTTTAAAGAAATGATCTTAGCAAAATGGCGTACTTACTTTTCGTCCTGAATAAGAGTTCAGTTACGTGCAGGTTTATCGTTTCTCGCGGCGATTGTAAGACGCTCAAAATTTTTCAAATGCACTATACTTTTCACACTTCCGTTAATTTCTTATATACTTTCTCTCGCGTGTCGTGCCCTTTGAGGTAATGGAGTAAATCGATCAATCCGCACAATACCAACTTGAATCGACTCTCGAATGCCATCTTACCGGAACTATTCCGTCGTCATACTATACCTACATCTAATTTCTTACAATGAATTTTTGTCGCCTATCGCCTATTCACTTGTAGATACTGAGAAAAATCGATCTTTGTTGAAGCTTGAATCTTCTAAACTGGGACCATTGTATAAAGTTTCTTGTCACATTTTCGTAAATATTCCACCATAAACTTTTTATATTACGTTATTTACTACTATTATTTATTTTTTTATTTTACTATATGTAGGTAAATAGGCGGGAAGTAACTGGATGCGTAGAGCCGAAGATCGGGCTCAGTGGCACGCCTTGGGAGAGGCCTATGTCCAGCAGTGGACTGATACGGGCTGATGATGATGATGAGGTAAATAAAACATAAGTAAATAAACGTTACACACTCATAGCCCCACAGTAAGATAATTATTAACCTGTGTCGTGGGTACCAAAATTATTGTGATATTCAATTAATAACAATGTTCTCCATCGCCGTACATGCCTGAGATAATCTAAATTCTTACTAATTCCTTGAAGGTAGGATCTCCATCAACCGCACTTGGCCAGCGTGGTGGACTATAGCCTAATGGCCTTTCACTTGTGAGAGGAGACCTGTGTCCAACAGTGGAGCATAAAAAAAGCTGAAAAAAAACCTAATTCAATTACATAAACAAATTAATAAAATACTGGTAATTTATTCAAATTATTTCAGACAAAAACACGTTTTAATTAATGATCAAGGCGTTAATTTCTAAAACATCTTAATAACGTTTTAATCAAACGCTTTTCATTATCATACATGAGCCCACGCCCACGTATGAATATTATGGCAATAAATATAAGCTTCAGTTCATCTTATACCCAATAATTCAAGGTGTTTAATTATGTACCTCTATGCCCTGATAAGCTCTTTTAGGAAAAATGATTTTAAAACATATTTTCTATCTTCTAAATATTATTATTATAAAAGCGAAAGGTGTCCCATCTTAAAAACTGTATGACGTAAAGATGAAATTTGACTGAGATGTATTTTATAGTTAGTAGACGTCCGCTAAAAACGTATGTTGCGACAAGGCCGAATTAACAGGTTCTAAGGAATCAAGGCAAGTTTGTATATATACGAGTATAAGTCCTTTTAGCTGGAATATAGTTATTAATTAATAGATGTACTTATATGTTTGAAGCGCGCATGGCTCGGAACGCAAGCGGTCTATGCAGCTAAGCCAATCGGGCGCGGTCGGGTGTGAGATGGGTGACCGCTAGTGGATAAAAAATTCATGCGCGTTTCCGTGCTTCGGAGGGCACGTTAAGCCGTCAATCCCGGTTGTTGTCACAGTCGTTAAACCTAGTCGGAGGCCTTATGGGCGGTTTGAAAACATCCGACAGCGGGTTGGCCACTAACCCGCTTGTCCACCAACCCGCATTGGAGCAGCGTGGTGGAGTAAGCTCCAGGTTTCCCCAATAATGGGGAGAGACTCGTGCCCAGCAGTGGGACGCAAAACGGGTTGCAGCGAGCCAGATGTAAACAAAGAATGGATTTGGATTTTGCGATAGTCAAACAAGGAATGAAAATTTGGGACCCAAAGATCCTTTCTAAAGTGAAACCCTTTGGCGCAGTAATAAATAAACCAGTTTCTTACAAAAAACTCATATTTAACAAGCAGGCGCGAACGCCAACTAAAACAGTCTTTATAACTTTTCTGTCTACACTTAAGCAACTATTTAGTGCTTTATCGTAATTACTGCCTCCTAACCTCTAATTAACTCGTCCTTCTCACCCGTCGTCGCAATATCCCCTCTGCCCCCACCTTGCCCCGCCTTGGGGCAAAGTGTCACTCGCTACAATATCATAATGTACCGGGCCCGTATAATTCGAATATTTCGTTTTTTTTATTATATCGAGATGCACGCAAGTCAAGTGGTGTTAAGTGGTCGCTGCAGTCCATGGACATTCACACACAGCCTAAGACTTGCTGTGGTGTATATGGTTACACACTTATGGTTTTATATTTTTATTTTCCGATTTCTAAAATTCTTTAACCATTAGAAAGCTACATTCACCCTACATAGGCTACTTTACCACTAACATAGGCTACTTTTTACCGCGGGAAAATTCTTAATTCCAACGTGAAAACGGCTAATAGGATCAACGTGGTTGAAGCAACTGCTTAAACCTATGGTTTTAATAAAGCAATGAAGCCTGGAATAGCACATAGGCTATTTTTTATCCTAGGGGACCCATTAAATGTTTAATATTTTAGCTTAAGACTAAGTTTACTGTATACATACATTAGTATACATACTCGTATGTGTTAATATTAATTCTTGTGTTCATATTCTTTGCGACACGTGTAGCGCAATAGGTTCCATGCCGGACTGCCGATCAGATGGTTCCGGGTTCGATTTCCGGCGAATCAGAAATGATAAGCTTAAAACTTCTCTTCTCGGTCTGGGTGTTTGTGTTTCTGTCCTTGGTATATCCATGGCACCCACGACACAGGGTATTGATATGGGTAAGGTGATCCTTACTGTGTAAACTTTATTTTTCATTACATCTTTAAATCTTTAGCTATCTAATCATCAGTGTACGGGCTAGTTTCGACACCATACGATTATCAAAGAAAACATACAAACAAGTTTATAATATTTATTGTTATACACTGTACATATGATAATGATGTTGCTGTGAGTACGCGCGCGATATGTTAGTTTTCCAAATGCATTTTTTTCAACTTTTTTATGTCTCACTGCTGGGCATAGGTCTCCTCTCACAAGTGGGATTTGATATGGATGGATGGATTAGGATGGACATAATTAATAATAAAAATAATAAATAAATAAATAAATAAATAAATAAATAAATAAATAAATAATAATTATATAAATAATATATTTATTAATTATTAATAATTAATTAATATTTTTTTTATGGATTTAGGCCATAGTCCACCACGCTGGCCAAGTGTGGATTGGTGGACGTCATGCTTTCGAGAAATTATGAATTTCTCTCGGGCATGCACGGCGATGGAGAACATCGTAATCAATTAAATATCCCGATATTTTCCATCACCGTGGAGCAGCGATAAATGCGCACATTACAAATTTAGTACCTGGACGACCGAGCGTTGCTCGGAGAAAAACAATTTATTTTCTTGGTTTAGTTTCAAACGAAACACTAATTTGCTTAGTGTTACTTAACAACGCCATCTGAAATAGCTCCTAATAAAAATAGTTATTTTCATAAAAATAAAAAATACACATTATGGTTTTGATTGAGGTTTGAACCCGGGTCTTTAGTTCCGCAGTCAACTCACGCAACCATTCGACCACGAAAGCTTTAATTCAATGGACGAAATTTTCATAGAGCTCTTTCAAACTGACATTGTCATTTCTTTGAACGTCGGATTGGCGTATGGTAATAGGGGAGCCCAAGAGGGGATTTACGGATTTACTCGAGCGCGTCAGATTAAGATATGGGGTACACCTTGCATCCTGTTCAGTGCTGCCACGATTAAAAAAGACCTTCTATGTAGGTACAGTTTTTTTTCTTACTTCTGGATGTCAAAATGGTCAGATTAGAAAACCCCGTTACCGTTGAGCCATGAATTTTAAATAATAAAAATTCGAACTCTTCAGAGTTTGCCAAAATGCCGTTTTTTTATTTCGCTGTTTTGTATATACTTAAATCTTCAGATTACTGAAATATGACTTACCATGCATTTAAGTTACTGAAATATGACTTAGCATGCATCTAATTTATTCTACTATTTTACCTGGACCTTTCGTATAAAATTTTTGAAAACCTATAGGCGCTCTCTCCACCGGTTAAACGCAAAACGTCATGAAGTATGATAGGTGCGAGGAGAACTGGTGCTTATATAAAGCTGCTCGTAATCGATGTAACCAGATGGTAAGGGCAGCTAAGAGACGATACTTCCATGATAATATTTTAAATTCGTCACCGGCCAATACCTGGAAGTTCCTACGCTCCTTGGGACTGTGTAAACAACCCACCACTACACCAAATATCAACTTTTCACTAAATGATTTAAACAAGCACTTTGCTGCTACTCCTATTCTTTCTCCTAGTGTTAAATATCGTACTATCTCTGAAATATCTTCCTGGGCCAAACCTATTAATATTTTTTTCTCTCTCTCTCTGCCGTGTCAGCCGCTGATGTTCGTAAACACTTTTTTGCTATTAAATCTGAAGCGGTAGGTTGTGATGAAATAAGTCGTAATATGATCTCATCTGTTTTTGAATATTTACTACCTGTAATTACTCATATTATAAATTTCTCAATACAGTCAGGGGTTTTTCCCGACTCGTGGAGAAAAGCACACATTATTCATCTCCCAAAGTGGCCAATCCCTCACAACTTAATAACTATAGACCCATTTCCATTTTACCTGCTATGTCAAAACTACTAGAATCTACTGTACACCAGCAAGTAACACGATTTATTTACGACAATGGTTTAATCTCCTCATTTCAATCCGGCTTTCGCTCCGGACATAGCACAACCACTGCACTTCTTAAAGTCACAGAGGATATTAGAGAAGGAATGGAGGATAGAAAGGTCACTATTCTTGTTCTAATTGATTTCACCAATGCATTCAACTTAGTTGACCATGATATCCTCTGTGCCATACTTCGTCATTTTAACTTCGCGTCTTCTACGCTAAGCTGGTTCTCCTCCTACCTCTGTGGTCGCCAACAAGCCGTCCGCTGGGGACGTAATTATTCTGACCGGTGTCAGTTGTCATCCGGTGTCCCACAAGGGGGAATACTATCCCCACTGCTTTTCTCAATCTTTATTAACTCTCTCTCTACACGTCTCAGATGCTCTTACCACCTCTACGCCGATGACTTGCAAATCTACACTGTTGCTGATGCTGACATGATTAACGCTTCCATCAAAAAAATCAATTCTGATTTGTGTACCCTGTCTAACTTCTTTAAATTTTGGTATACAAGTCAATGTCGACGACAACTTGCCAAGATTGACATTGGGTCTGTTGCCCCTATCACGCTTGGAGGCCACACAATTCCTTTTTCTAGCAGTGTCAAAAATCTTGGCATTTACATGGATTCTACTCTGAACTGGTCATCTGAAATACAAAATATAAGCCGCTCAAAGTCATATCAAAGCTTTGTGTTTTAAACCGCTACAGAATTTTTTTTACCAATCAAGGTTAAATTGGTTCTGGTGCAAGCTCTAATTCTCCCCATAATTGATTATGCTGACGTGTGTTCGCCTGATCTCAGTGAAGAATTCCTTGATAAGTTAGACCGTCTTCTTAACAGTTGTATCCGTTTTATCTTTCGTCTTCGTAAACTCGATCATGTTTCTTCATTCCGTTCTCAGCTTAAATGGCTTCCGATTCGTCAACGAAGACATATTCGGATACTCTTATCTCTGTTTTCTATTCTCTTTGATGATTTCGCACCCAGTTATCTGAAAAGCAAGTTTCAGTTCCTTCGAGACAACCATAATAGACTGCTGCGATCTTCTGACACATTATCTCTTTCAATCCCACTTCACCGCTCTGGCTTCACTTCCCACTCCTTCACGGTCCAAGCCTCTCGACTTTGGAATGCATTGCCCGACAATATCAGAAAACACTCCAGCAAATTTACTTTTAAACGGAGAATTATTGCACACTACTCTTCCGCCTTAGGCTATGCCTAATGTGAACTTTAAGGTTATCATCCCCCTCGTATATATTAAATATGTATTTATTATTTATGTATAATCTAAATATATATGTAGGTATTTACGTATATGTAACTATTTATTTTATATTTATACATTTTTATTTATATTACAAATATATAATAATATCATATCTACGTTTTTCATTACACGTTACACTTTTGCGTCTATTATTTTTATGATTATTATGTATCTTTGTTATATGTTTTATAATCCTCGTTACATATTTTATACAGTTCGTATTTGTTACTTTCTGTGTCGCAATTTTTTTTGTTTGCTTTCTTTTCGATGTTACAAGGAGTGTAACATTTCGTTACTGTTTCTTTGTTACCGCCTTCATTGATCTCCCACTACCTTAAGGTTGACTGGTAGAGAATGCTCTAAGCATTAAGTCCGCCTTCTATCCGATGCTTTTGTACGGTAGAAAAGTTTAAATAAATAAATAAATAAGTATAATAATATTAAATAATATAATATTTTAATCTTACTACCACCCAACCTATAAAAAGCACAAGGTCCTGATGACGCTTGAGGAAATCCACAATGAGCCTTGTGTGCTCCCCAGTTTGACAGCGTTTACGCCACAATATTATTAATACTCTCCAATAGATGTCAGGAAGAGTCGTATTTTTCAGTTTATATTTAAATTGATTTTCATTGAAAATATTTTTATACAGCTAAAAATTTCCATCAATAAAAATTTTGTGGATCGATTTATCATCGCCGAAACCAGGGTACTAAATTTCATCAATATCTTTGGAGCCGTTTCCGAGATTCAAAAAATATATTTAGATACATACAAGAATTGCTCGTTTAAAGGTATTAGATTTTTGTCAGTGGTGCACGCCGAGAATTTGAACCCGGGATTGGTCGCGTTCAAGACCGTGATTTTGACCACTTGGCCATCTCTGCTCGCTCCAAATTCTGCTCCAAATGCATACTAAATTGAAAATGTTACCGGCGCGTACTATACAAAAACGTGCTGACGGCTGGTGTACGTTTACACCGTACAATCAGAGTCTGTGATTAGCAATTCAAATATTTAAAACATTTCTCACTGCACCACTTAAACAACTATTCAGTGACATATCGCAATTACTTCCTCCTAACAACTAATTGAGTTGTCCTTCACGCCCGCTTCTGCAAGATGCCCCTCCTCCCAGCCCCCTTGCCCCTTTCCCCGCCTTGGGGCAAAGCGTCACCGTCCATAGTGCTATAACGTATCGGGTTCATGTCAGTACTTAGGTTACTAAGAGGTCTTTATACCCGATATATATCATAATTTTCTATACCAGAATTAAGTGATCTGCTACAATGAGTAGATAGGAAAGAAAAATTAGTTTTTTATGTAAATTACCCTGTAATTTTGAAAATGATTCATATTTAAAATCAATAGTAAAGCGTCTTTTAGGAATTTGCAAATGGCTGTAACCCTTTTTTGCGTCCCACTGCTGGGCATGAGTCTTTCCCCTTATTGGGGAGGCCTGGAGCTTACTCCACCACGCTCCTCCAATGCGGGTTGCAAATATTTTTCTGAAATTCATTCTTGGCAAAAAAAATCTGCAAATCACACTTCCTTCAATCAACCTCATTAAAAGGGGTCGATAATGTGCGAACCATAATCAAACAATACGATCACCCATTAATAGAATCTTTATCACGATTCTCTCTACACCACTTAAGAAACTGTTCAGTACCTTATCGTAATTACTTCCTCCTAACCACTTATTGAGTTTTCCTTCACACCCGCTACCGCAAGATCCTCCCAACCCCTCTTGCTCCTTGCCCTGCCTTGAGGCAAAGCATCACTGTCTATAATGTTATAATGTTTCGAGGTCATGTCAGTAATTATGTTACTTAGATGTCCCTTATGTGATATGAACTATAACAATTTGATATATCAGACCAGTGATTTGCTTACATATGTAAATTATATAGAAACAAAAAACGAGCGAATAAAGTAAATAATTTTAAGAATTTACCGAAACACAGAACTACTACTAATAGAAAATATTAACATGCTGAGACTATATACTAAATAAACGTTTTTTGAGGATTTATTGCTAATATTTTTTTCAAAATTCTTTCTCGACTAACTTCTTCTCACTATCACATACTACTTATATCAACGTCATTACAAAAGGGATCCATTCATCAAGGCGGTGCAAATAATAAACAAAGTGTTACAGTTCCCGACGAATACAATCTTAATATATATATAAAAATTAAAGGGTTTTCTTTGTACGTAAAGACACGGTTTTCTCTATTATCACTAACTCCAATCAACTTCCCGTTGGGGTGGTAAATACCCCTTAGTACGTAGATGATAGTAAGGGAGTTTGATCGCGGTGGGTGGAGTGGGGAGCTGATGATGGAAGGTAATGCGACGGTTAGGAGTTGAGAGCAAATTCTTTCAATAAATGGGGTTTTGTTCGAAATATTACATTCCTGAGATGGTCCAGCTGTCACCAAGTCAAAGTCTGATGATGGGATCCCAGAGAAATCGAAGGGAACATGCAAATTTTATAGCACAATAATTGATTTTCATATTTTTACTAAAGCAAAACAGGCATTTGTGTAACTATAAATATCATCATATCATGTTGCTGAGCTGATGATTGAAAGTACAACTCCTCAACGGTTAGGAGCTGAGAGCAAATTCTTTCATTAATTTATACGTTCAGGTGGACTGACAGTAGTATTCTTTCAGGCTATAAGATGGCTATTAGAAAACATGATTATAAAAGGTAAATCTCTTTAAAGTTTAGATTAAACATGCGACGTATTTTAACCCGAGCAACGCCGGGTTTCGCAGCTAGTATTTTATAACATTCTTCACTACTTACCACTTAAGAAACGATTCAGTGCCTTATCGTAGTTATCTTCCCACTCTCTTGTCCCTTGCCCCGCCTTGGGGCAAAGCCGTCTATAATGTTATAATGTATCGAAGTAATGTCACCTGCGTTACTAAGATGTCCCGATGTATATCACAGTTACTTGCTAAAATGGCCTTACTACAATTTATTTACCTAAGGAGGTGGTTTGCTTAAATTACATAGTAATTTATGGAACACAATCAAATCCTCTTACAATTATGGGACACAAAATTATGTTATTACTAGCATTCCGCCAGCGGCTTCGCTCCCGTGGACCCGTTTTATAGGTTCCCATAGGATAAAACCATCCTATATCCTTTCCCAAGGTCCATTCTATCTGTGTTCCAAATTTCATTAAAATTGGTTTAGTAGTTTAAGCGGGAAAGCGTAGCAGATAGACAGAGCTACTTTCGAATTCATAATATTAATAGGGATGAAATGAAATAAGAAACATAAAAAAATTCTTTTCATTTAGGTAATATTGAATGGCTGAAAGGATTTTTATACAAAGCCGTAAAACAAATAAAAAAATAAGAAATATAAAAGACAGACATGACAATTTTGATAGCTGCGTCAAAATGTAAATAAACAAACACAGAAAATAAATAATTATGTAAAGAAATAATAAAGGAAAAGCAGAGTATAAGAATAAAACAAAAGAATATAAGTTATAAAATAATGGAAGTGAATGAAAAAAGTAATAACATGGCTACATGGTGCATTTCATTCATTTCATTTGCTTCCCGTGGGAATGAGATATTTTCCCGTAAAAAGTAGCCTATGTCCTTTCTCGGCGCCGAAAAAGGCCAAGATCGGTTTGTCGGCCTATAAAGTCATGGCGACCTTGAAAAGGGAAGAACAATCAATGGAGAATATTATGCCAATTTATTGGAGCGATTCAGTAACGATTTAAATAAAAACGACCGCATTTGGCGAAGAAAAAAGTTCTTTTTCACGAAGACAATGAACACGAGGTTCTTGCTCTCTTGATTCTTCGGAATAAAAATTTACAACAGCATCTTCCTGCTACTTTTTCTGGAAGTCTTTTAACAAGTGAAATTAACCTAACCATATAAGTACTACTACCTATACCTATGTGAGCAGATTCTTGGTGACATCTACAGTATTGCCTGGATTTGTGGAATGTGGATTTCTTAACAACTCCATCTAAAGAACTGAAGATTCTGGACTTGCAGAGATCCAACCGTCCATAAAAGTAGGTACTAATCTATATTCTATATCTATCTATATTCTATATCTTCTATATCTATATCTATATCTATATAATAAATCTGTAACATGTCGGTGTTTGTGCGCTCTAATCTCTGGAACGGCTTAACATAGAAGGATGCGGTTTTCACTGATGTATTGTTATTTTTTTGGATTAACATTTAGTATTTGTTTTATTAAAATCGGTTCACAAATAAAAAATTTAGTCCATTTCAAGAATTTATCGATCAGTGTTTGGAAAATTTGGAAGTATCGTTGTTGATTTACCGAAAACTTCAGTTAATGTATTGAAGTTTTATAATTTACAGTCCCTTAAATGATAACATGAAACTTATAATTGAAAAGAAAAATAGATAATACATAGAAAAAAAAAAACAACATAAGATGAGCTAGCACTAATATGGTAAACTTTACGAAATAGAGTTCACGCTTTTTCGTACAGTTCCCACACATCGACAATAATCAATCAATATTTTAATCTATACATAAAGCTGAAGAGTTTGTTCATTTGTAAGTTTGTTTGGAAGCACTAATCTTAGGAACTACTGATTCCAATTGAAAATATCTTTTTTGTGTTAGATAGTCCATTTATTGGGGAAGGCTTTTTTATAAATAAACCGAAAAAAAAGGCAGACGGGCCGCATGGTCTTAAGTGATTACCGTCGCCTATGGACACGGGCAACTCCAGGGGAGCCACCCGAGAGCTTTAGGGTATATAACATCATGCTATGACTAATACCGAAGTCCACGCGGACGAAGTCGCGGGCGGCCACTAGTTGTAAATAACATGTCGTCACTTAGAGAATGATGTACATACCTGTAATTGGCATATATAGAGGATATACTACCTTGTCTTGTCTTCCTTACTTGTATACCTTGTCTTGTGTTCTTGTATTGTCTTGTTGTGTACAAAAACCCTGCAATATGGGTACCCAAAGCCGACGATCGGATCCGATCGGAAAAT